>CM022303.1:280429381-281029381 GCA_011799875.1 Thinopyrum elongatum
TCTGGCGCGCCTGGCAAGCCAGGCGCGCCCTGGTATCTTGTGCCCACCAGGGTGACCTTCTGGTAGTTTCTTATTTTCCTAATTTTTGATATATTCTAAAACTGACAGAAAATATTTTTGCGGGTTTTTCGGAGTCCATTACTTACCGTATCACGTACCTCTTTTTTTTCATAGATTCTGGAGTGTTCCGGAAGGGTTCTTTTGTGTTCTTCCGGGTCATAGTTGGATAATATTGCTTTCAACATTAATGGACGTACCTGAAGATATATGTTTTATTCTTTGCCCATTGATGACCTTCGGGTTAGTACATTTGACATTATTTATTTGATGGCTCACAGATCGATAAACCTCCTCGATAACATAGGGTCCTTCCCATTTAGAGAGGGTTTTCCTGCAAAGAATTGAAATGAGAGTGTACAAAAGAACATATTCTCCAACTTGAACTCACGCTTTGGATCCGTTATCTGCCACCTTTAATTTCTTATACTTGGCATTTCATAACTTGTTCTCTCTTTAGTAATCAAACTTGCCATTTATCTAAGTCTTTCCATAGGTTACATCTCAGCTTTCCTAAACATTTAGGAGTACATAACCGGGTTTTATATGATATTCTAAATAACCTCTTCCCTACGCAGGCTGTACATGAAACTATGTTGTCAAGTCACCGAGATTACTTTTATGGTCCTCAGAGAGCATTTGTTCTCTCATCCAGCTTTGCATACCTATAGACCAAGCTTTACGCCTAACACACTCTTTTACTGACCATCTGACAGTCTTGAAACTTATTACTGCTAAGTTCAACTTGACCACTAGACTGAGGATGATAAGGTGATGCAATTCTATGGTTAACATCATATTTAGCAAGCATTTTACAGAAAGACCACGAATAAAATGTGAACCACCATCAGTCATTAAATATCTAGGGACTTCAAACCTTGGGGGGAAAATAACTTCCTTAAACATTTTATAGAGGTGTTGTGATCAGCACTACTAGTTGGAATAGCTTCTACCCACTTAGTAACTTAATCAATAGCACCAAAATATGTGTATACCCATTAGAGGAAGGAAAAAGGTCCCATGTAATCAAATCCCCAAACATCGAATGGTTCAACAGCAAGTGAATAATTCATAGGCATTTCTTGACGCTTACCAATATTTCCAATTCTTGACATTCATCACAAAATAAAACAAGCTTACGGGCATCCTTGAAGAGAGTAGGCCAATAAACCAGATTGCAATACCTTGTGAGCAGTTCTGTCTCCCGCATGATGCCCTCCATAAGCTTCGGAGTGACATTTCTGGAGGATTTGTCCCTGTTCATGCTCAGGTACACAACGTCTAATAATACCATCTACTCCTTCTTTATAAAGTGTGGGTCATCCCAAAAGTAATGTCTTAAATCATAGAAGAATTTTTTCTTTTGTTGGTATGTGAAGTAGGTGGTATATATTTAGCAACAATGTAATTAGCATAGTCAGCATACCAAGGAGTGTTATGAGAAACATTTATGCAGCTAATTGTTCATCAGGAAAACTATCATTAATAGGTATGGGGTCATCAAGAAAATTTTCTAACTAGACAAGTTATCAGCCACGGGGTTCTCAGCTCCCTTTCAATCAGTGATATGTAAGTCAAATTCTTGCAATAAGAGAACCCACCTAATGAGTCTAGTTTAGCATCCTTCTTTTCCATAAGATATTTTATAGCAGCATGATCGGTTGTGAACAATACTTTAGAATCAACAATGTAAGATCTAATTTATCACAAGCAAACACCACTGCAAAAATTCTTTCTTAGTATAGTAGTATAATTGCGTTGGGCACTGTCTAGAGTTTACTAGCATAATGATAACATTTAAT
This sequence comes from Thinopyrum elongatum, assembly GCA_011799875.1. Taxonomy (NCBI): domain Eukaryota; kingdom Viridiplantae; phylum Streptophyta; class Magnoliopsida; order Poales; family Poaceae; genus Thinopyrum; species Thinopyrum elongatum. The sequence continues at coordinate 280,431,241 of CM022303.1, forward strand.
TTTATCAACTCTTTGTCCTAGAACAACACCAATAGCATAATCGCTAGCATCACACATAATTTCCAAAGGCAAGTTGCAATCAGGTGGTTGAAAAAATGGTGCAGAAATCAAGGCTTTCTTAAGTTCCAAAGGCTTCTACACAATCCTCATAAAAAACAAATGGAACATCCTTTTGTAAGAGATTGTGAAGAGGCCTAGAAATTTAGAGAAGTCTTTAATAAACCTCCTATAGAAACCAGCATGACCGAGGAAGCTACGAATACCTTTGATATCTTTAGGACATGGCATTTCTCAATTGCGTCAACTTTAGCTTTATCCACCTCAATACCTCGTTCAGAAATTTTATGTCCCAAGACATACCTTCATTAACCATAAGGGACACTCTCCCAATTCAAGACAGATTAGTTTCTCAATCTTACAAAAACTCGATCAAGGTTGCTTAAGCAATCATCAAAAGAAAGTTTCGTAAACGGAAAAATCATCCATGAAAACCTCAACAATATTTTCACAAAAGTCAGAGAATATAGCAGTCATACATTTTTGAAAGGTAGCAGGTGCATTGCAAAACCAAAAGGCATACGTCTATAAGCATAAGTTCCAAAAGGACAAGTAAAGCTGGTTTTCTCTTGATCAGGTTGTGAGACAGGTATTTGAGAAAAACCAGAATACCCATCAAGGAAACAAAAATGTGTGTGCTTTGATAGTCTTCTAGCATTTGATCAATAAAAGGCAGAGGGTAATAATCTTTTCTAGTAGCTTTATTTAATTTTCTAAAATCAATTACCATTCTATAGCCAGTGACAATTCTTTGTGGGATAAGTTTATTCTTATCATTAGGAACAACAGTAATACCTCCCTTCTTAGGGACACATGAACAGGACTTACCCATCTACTATCAGCTATAGGATAACTTATACCTGCTTCAGAAGCTTCAGGATTTCAGCTCTACCACTTCTTTCATTCTAGGATTTAAACATCTTTGGTGATTGTTGCGGCTTGAAACTATGTCGGTATTTCCCAAAGACGAATGGATGATGCAGCACAGCTACGGTAGGTATTTCCCTCAGTGATGAGACCAAGGTTATCGAACCAGTAGGAGAAAACCATGCAAACACACCATAAACAGCTCCTGCACACAAAGAACAAATACTGCAACCCGACGTAAGAGAGGGGTTGTCAATCCCTCACGGGTTAAAAAGATAGGTAAAATTGTAGTAGATTGGATAAATAGACTCGCGGGAACGCGGAGATAAAATAAATAACAATAAATTGCAGCAAGGTTTTTGTATTTTGGATTAATAGATCTGAAAATAAAAGCAAATAAAAATGATAGCGAAGGCAAATATAATAAAGAAGGATCCGGGGGCCGTAGATTTCACTAGTGGCTTCTCTCGAGAAAATAGCATACGGCGGGTAAACAAATAATGTTGGGCAATTGATAGAACTTCAAATAATCATGACGATATCCAGGGCAATGATCATTATAAGGCATCAGGTCCAAGATTAGTAGACCGAATCCTCCATGTATCTATACTATTACTCCACACATCGACCGCTATCCAGCATGCATTAGTGTATTAAGTTCATGGAGAAACGGAGTAAGTGCAATAAGAACGATGACATGATGTAGACAAGATCTATTTATGTAGAAATAGACCCCATCTTGTTATCCTTAATAGCAACGATACATACATGTCGGTTCCCTTGTCACCGGGATCAAGCACCGTAAGATCGAACCCTCACAAAGCACCTCTTCCCATGGCAAGAAAAATCGATCTAGTTGGCCTAACTAAACCAAAGATTCGAAGAGAAATACGAGGCTATAAGTAATCATGCATATAAGAGATCAAAGAAATCAAATAACATTTCATGGATAAAAACATAGATCTGATCATAAACTCAAAGTTCATCGGATCCCAACAAACACACCGCAAAAAGAGTTACAATCAAATAGATCTCCAAGAGACCATTGTATTGAGAATCAAAAGAGAGAGAGGAAGCCATCAGCTACTAACTACGGACCCATAGGTCTACAATAACTACTCACGCATCATCGGAGAGGACCAACGAGGATGATGAACCCCTCCGTGATGATGTCTAGATTGGATCTGGTGGTTCTGGAACTTGCGGGGCAGGAATTGATTTTCGTCGACTCCCCTAGGGTTTCTGGAATATTGGGTATTTATAGAGCAAGAGGCGGTGCGGGAGGCCACCGAGGTGGGCACACCCACCTGGGCGCGCCTGGCCCCCCAGGCGCCCCCTGGTGGGTGTGCTCCCTCGGAGCCCCCTTTGGTACTTCTTTGGCCCAATAGGTGTCTTCTGGTCCAGAAAAATCTCCAAAAAGTTTCAATGCGTTTGGACTCCGTTTGGTATTGATTTTCTGCGAAGTATAAAAACAAGCAAAAAACAACAACTGGCACTGGGCCTTTGTCAATAGGTTAGTCCAAAAAATGATATAAAGTTGCTATAAAATGATTGTAAAACATCCAAGAATGATATATAACAGCATGGAACAATAAAAAATTATAGATACGTTGGAGACGTATCAGCATCCCCAGCTTAATTCCTGCTCGTCCTCGAGTAGGTAAATGATAAAAACAGAATTTTTGATGTGGAATGCTGCCTAACATGTCATCACATATTCTTTCTTTTGTAGCATGGCAATGGGACTTTTATATGGTTCAAAGCAATAGTCTAGTTTTGACATGAGAATTTCAATACTCAAGCATATCAACAAGCAACCATGTCTTTTCAAAATATCAACGCAAAGCAAGTTATCCCTGCTCATTATGCTCAATCATTGATCCATTCATGAAAACACACTCGCATATTAGCTACACCCAATGCTCAAGTAAAAATAAAAATTGCATAAAGTAAATAGAAAGGCCTTCGCGGAGGGAAGTAGGGATTTGTAGAGGTGCCAGAGCTCAAGCGAAAAAGATAGAGATAAAAACATTTTGGGGGGCATGCATTTCATGTCAATGAAAACGATCGAGTAGTTCCAATACTTTCCATGCTAGATATACATAGGTGGTTCCCAACACAGAATAAAGTTATTCCTTTTTCCACCATACTTCACTTTCATGGTAACGTATCCACGGGTGCCTTCCATACCAACACTTTCCAAGGAATTTATTATTTGATAACATAAAGTAATTCATTTTTCATTTCAGGACTGGGCACCCTAATACCTGTCGTACTTCGTGGCAATGACAAGTGAATAAACACTCATCTTGAGAATAAAACACATCAGCATGGAAATATATTAGCCACCCCTACCGTTTATGAGTGGTACGAGCACACAAAAGAGATTTATTTTGAAAATTAGAGATGGCACATACAAATTTGCTTAGAACGGCAAAAGAATACCGCATATAGGTAGGTATAGTGGACTCATATGGCAAAACTGGTTAAGGATTGTGGATGCACAAGTAGTAATCATACTTAGTGCAAAATGAAGGCTAGCAAAGATTAAGAAGCATCCAACCAAGAAACAAAAATCTCATAAGCGAGCATTAAGCATAACTAACACCGAATAATGCACCACAAGTAGGATGTAATTTCATTGCATAACTATTGAATTTCATGCTTGCATAGGGAATCACAAACCTTAACACCAATATTCTTACTAAAGCATAATTACTCATCAACTGACTCACATATCATTATCATCATATCTCAAAACTATTACAAAGAATCAAGGTATTTTGTCCAATGATCTTCATGAAAGTTTTTATTATACCTTCTTGGATATCTATCACTTTGGAACTAGTTTCAATTATGTTGATTTTAATAAGCTCAAACAGAATAAGTGAAGAAAATGAGCATCATATTTCTTTCTCTCAAAATAATTTAAGTGAAGAAAGAGATAATTTCTTAAAAAAAAAATGCCAAATCTCAAATAAATCTAAGTGAAGCTATGAGAGCATTTCTAACAAGTCATAGCATAATTTTGGCCCTCTCAAATAGGTGTGTCCAGCAAGGATCATGACTAAAATAAAAATCAAAACAAGCAAAGACCCATATCATACAGACGCTCCAAGCAAAACTCATAATATGTGACGAATAAAAAAATATGCTCCAAGTAAAATACCGATGGTCGTTAAAAGAAAGAGGGGATGCCACTCGGTCCCAAGCTTAGTTGCTTGATACTTCTTGAATATTATCTTCGGGTGCCTGGGCATCCCCAAGCTTAGCCTTTTGCTAATCCTTATTCCTTCATCCATCGCAATCTCATAAAACTTGAAAACTTCGATCACACAAACTCAACAAAACCTTCGTGAGATCCGTTAGTATAAGAAGCAAGTCACTACTAAGTACTGTTGGCAAACCCATTCATATTTTATTTTTGCATTATATCTACTGTATTCCAACTTTTTATGGCAAAAAAACTAAAGAAAAGAAAAATCATAGAATCATCAAAACAAGCAACAATGCAAAGAAAACAGAATCTGTCAAAAACAGAACAGTCTGTGAAATCTGAATATTTAGAATTTCTGTAACCCAAAAATTCTGAAAATTAGGACCACGTGAGTAATTTGTATATTAATCTTCTGAAAAAATAATTAATATTTATCATGCTTCTGTTAAAAATGATAATTATTTTCGTGAGCACAAAAGTTTCTGTTTTTCAGCAAGATCAAATCAAATCACCCAACATGATCCCAAAGGCTTGCTTGAAAAAAAATACTAATTAAAACACAAAAAACACAATAATAACAGTAGCATAATTGTGCAAAACACTCAATAACATAAAGGAAAAGACAAAAATAAATTTTATTATTGGGTTGCCTCCAACAAGCGCTAAGTTTTATGCCCCTAGCTAGGCCATAAGATTTCAACGATGCTCCCACGAAAGATAAGAATTGAAACACAAAGAGAGCATCAAGAAACATATGACAAAACACATTTAAGTCTAACATACTTTATATGCATAGGAATTTTATAAGCAAACAAATTATCAAGACAAGAAACATCTAACATATGCAAAGAAGAAGATTAAAACATTGACGATCTCACACATAACTAGAGGTAATTTAGTAAAAGAAAATTCTACAACCAATTTCCTATCTTATAATAATTACATGTAGGATCATAACAAATTCAACAATAGAAACTATCACATAAAATTTATATTATTATGATCCACATGCATGCAAAGTTGATAATTTCCAAAATAGTGGGATTATCATCAAATAAGTCATGACCTCTCCAAAACCCACTTTATCAAAAAATTCACAAGATTGAACACTCTCCAAATATGTGGGATTATTTTTACCTAGAGTTGACACTCTCGAACCCACTTTCAATATTATTGCCAAACATATTCATCATGACGCTAAATAAACTATCAAGATCATAAGAATCATTATCACCCCAATCATGATCATTGCAATAAGTAGGGACATAGCAATATTGCATCTCCAAGCTTGGGGTTTGCATATTATTAGCACAATTGACATTAATAGAATTTATAATAACATCATTGCAATCATGCTTTTCATCCAAGGAGCTATCATGAATACTTTATAAATTTCTTCTTTAACACTTCATCACAATTTTCAGATTCATGAATCTCAAGCAAAAACTCATAAAGATAATCTAGCGCACTCAACTTACTAGCAATTGGTTCATCATAATTTGGTCTTTTAAAGATTAGCAAGTGGGATGGGATCCATATCAATAGATTTTTAGCAAGCGAAGATGCAAGCAAACAAAAAGGCAAATGGTAACACAAGCAAACAAGAGATCTGGCGAGAAAAAGGCAAACGAAAAAGAAGGCGAATAAAAAGGCAATTTTTTGTGAAGTGGGGGAGATGAAAACATGAGGCAAATGAAAATAATGAAATTGCAAGGAGATGAGATTTGTGATTAGGAACCTCGTAGATGTTGGTGATGTCTCCCCAGCAACGGCGCCAGAAATTCCTTTTGATGTGGCTTGAACTACGTCGGTATTCCCCAAAGAGGAAGGGATGATGCAGCACAGCTACGGTAGGTATTTCCTCTAGTGATGAGACCAAGGTTATTGAACCAGTAGGGGAAACCACGAAACACCACGTAAATAGCTCCTACACACAAAGAAAAAATACTTGCAACCCGATGTAAGAGAGGGTTGTCAATCCCTCATGGGTAAAAAGATAGGTAAAATTATAGTAGATTGGATAAATAGATCTCGCGGGAACGCGAGATAAAATAAATAACAATAAATTGCAGCAAGGTATTTTTGTATTTTGGATTATAGATCTGAAAATAAAAGCAATAAAAAAATAGATCGCGAAGGCAAATATAATAAAGAAGAGACCCGGGGGCCGTAGATTTCACTAGTGGCTTCTCTCGAGAAAAATAGCATTCGGCGGGTAAACAAATTACTGTGGGCAATTGATAGAACTTTAAATAATCATGACGATATCCAGGCAATGATCATTATATAGGCATCACGTCCAAGATTAGTAGACCGACTCCTGTCTGATCTACTACTATTACTCCACACATCGACCGCTATCCAGCATGCATCTAGTGTATTAAGTTCATGGAGAAATGGGAGTAATGCAATAAGACGATGAAATGATGTTGACAAGATCTATTTATGTAGAAATAGACCCTATCTTTGATCCTTATAGCAACGATACATACGTGTCGTTCCCCTTTGTCACTGGGATCAAGCACCAGTAAGATCGAACCATCACAAGCACCTTTTCCCATGGCAAGAAAAATTGATCTAGTTGGCCTAACTTAACCAAAGATTCAAAGAAGAAATATGAGGCTAAGTAATCATGCATATAAGAGATCAAAGAAACTCAATAACTTTCATGGATAAAAACATAGATCGATCATAAACTCAAATTTCATCGGATCCCAACCAAACCACCCGCAAAAAGAGTTACATCAAATAGATCTCCAAGAGACCATTGTATTGAGAATCAAAAGAGAGAGAGGAAGCCATCTAGCTACTAACTACGAACCCGTAGGTCTACAATGAACTACTCACGCATCATTGGGAGGCACCAATGAGGTGATGAAACCCACTCCGTGATGGTTGTCAGATTGGATGGTGGTTCCGAAATTTGCGGCGGCCTGGAATTGATTTTCGTCGATCCCCTAGGGTTTCTGGAATATTGGGGTATTTATAGAGCAAAGAGGCGGTGCGGGAGGCCACCGAGGTGGGCACAACCCACTGGGCGCGCCTGGGCCCCCAAGCGCGCCCCTGGGGGTGTGCTCCCCTCGGAGCCCCCCTCTAGTACTCTTTTGGCCAACAGGTGTCTCTCTGGTCCAGAAAAATTCTTCAAAAAGTGTCGCTGCGTTTGGACTCCGTTTGGTATTGATTTTCTGCTAAGTAAAAAAAAAGTAAAAAATAGCAACTGGCACTAGGCACTATGTCAATATGTTAGTCCCAAAAAAATGATATAAAGTTGCTATAAAATGATCGTAAAACATCCAAGAATGATAATATAACAGCATGGAACAATAAAAAAATTATAGATACGTTGGAGACGTATCAGTGATCAACAACGGGGTTTAGCATCAGGTCCATATTAATTTTGTGCTGACAGAGAGTGGGACTAATGCCCTTTAAATCATCAAGAGTATATCCAATAGTAGCTCGGTGCTTCTTCAGAACCTTCAATAATCTTTCTTCTTCATGTTCGAAAGGTTAGCACTAATAATAACAGGATATATCTTTTTCTCGTCAAGGTAAGAATATTTCAAAGTGTCTGGCAATTGTTTTAATTCAAACACAGAATCACCTTTGGGTGGAGGAGGACCTCAGAGTTTCAATAGGCAAATTGTGTTTAAGCAGAGGACGTTGTTCAAAGAAAATCTTATCTATTTTATTTTTTCATGCTATGCATATTATTCTCATGGTCTAGCAAATATTGTTCTAGTGGATCAGTAGGAGGCACAGCAATAGAAGCAAGACCAATTATTCATCCTTACTAGGCAATTCTTTCTTATGATGCTTTCTACCAAACTTAGAAAAAATTAAACTCATGAGACTCATCACCAAAACTTACACCGACAGTTTGTTTTCACAATCTATTTTAGCATTAACGGTGTTCAAGAAAGGTTCTACCAAAGATAATGGACAAAAGTCATCTTGTGGGGAACAAAGAATAAGAAATCAGTAGGATATCTTATTTCCCACACAAGACTTCAACATCTCTAACAATCCCAAGTGGTGTTGTGATGGTGTCTCTTTAGCAAGTTTAATAGTGACATTTATGTCTTCTATTTCAGCGGGTGCTTATCATTAAAATTTCTTGATATAAGGTAAAATGAATAACACTCACGCTAGAACCTATGTCACATAAACCATGATAAGTGATCTCCTATTTTAACTGAGACAATAGGCATGCAACAACAGGTCTATGTTTATCTTTTTCACCGGGTTTGGCAAATTCTAGCAGCTTCATCACAGAAGTAAAATAACATGCCATCTATATTTTCAACCAGGAGATCTTAACCATAGCAACACTAGGTTCTACCTTGATATGTTAAGATGGTTTAGGTGTTCTAATATAGCTTTTATTGACACAGTTGAAACTTGGCATGTCCTTTATCCTAACAGGGAAAGGTGGTTTTTCAATATAAGCGGTAGGACAACTGGATCAACATTATAGATAATAGTTTCATCTTTAGCTATTACGGTTCTTTTTTCTTCTTTAATAGGTGGGTGATATTTAAACCACTTCTCCTTAGGGAGATCAACATGAGTAGCAAAAGATTCACAAAAGGAAGCTACTATCTCAGAGTCAAGTCCATATTTAGTGCTAAACTTTGAAAAGCATCGGTATTCAAAAGATTTAACACAATCATACATGAGCTTAATACCTGACTCTTACCTTCGTCGAGTTCCCAATCTTCAGAGTTGCATATTTAATTCTTTCTAAAAGATCCCACTGGAAGTCAATAGTCTCTTCATAAAGGAACAGTACAAGAAGTATCGAGCATGGATCGATCATCATGAGAAAGCCGAGCATAAAAATTCTGAATGATAATTTCTCTTGAGAGCTCATGATTGGGGCATGAATATAACATTGACTTAAGCCTCCCCAAGCTAGAGCGATAGTTTGTCCTTCACGAGGCCAAAAATTATATATATATTTCGATCACGATGAACTAGATGCATAGGATAATTTTTTTGGTTGAAACTCCAATTTCAATCGATTCCAATTCCAATATCCATATCATCGCACAGCCTGTATACCATGCCAATGCTTTTCCCTTCAAAGATAAAGGGAAAAACTTCTTCTTAGCTTCATCTCCGGGTAAAAACTGCAAGCTTAAATAATCCACAAATTTCATCCACATATATCAAGTGCATATCAGGACGTCAGTTCCATCTCCTGCATAGGATTAGCTAGCAGTTGTTCTATCATACCCGAAGGAATTTCATAACCAATATTTTCAGTAGGGAGCAGTAGGTTGAGGGGTAACTAATTGTGTTTCCGGTTGAGGTGAAGATACCCCGAACAAACCCCTCAAAGGATTGTTCTCCATAGTAACAAGTGACAATAAATTTCAGCATGTAGTGATAATTTTTCCTTACCGATGTTTCACTTAACAAGTACATGGGATCAATTAGTTCTTTCGATAAGTAAGAGTGTCGAACCAACGAGGAGCAGAAGGAAATGACAAGTGGTTTTTCAGCAAGGTTTCTCGCAGAACTAAAATTATAAGTAACGAGTAGTTTAATAGCAAGATAATTTGTTAACGAGCAAGTAACGGTAATGGAACAAAAGTGCAGCAAGGTAGCCCAATCCTTTTGAGGCCAAAGGACAGGCCAAAACGGTCTCTTATGATAAGCAAAGTGTTCTTGAGGGTACACGGGAATTTCATCTTGTCACTTTCACCATGTTGATTCGATTTGTGTTCGTACTTTGATAATTGATATGTGGGTGGACCGGTGGTTAGGTGTTGTTCTTACTTGAACAAACCTCCTACTTATGATTAACCCCTCACAAGCATCAGCAGCTACGAGAAAAGTATTAAGAATAAATTCTAACCATAGCATTATACTTTTGGATCCAAATCGGTCCCTTACGGAATAGCGCATAAAATAGGGTTTAAGCTTCGTCACTCTCGCAACCCATCATCTAATAACTACTCCACAATGCATTCCCTTAGGCCCAAATATGGTGAAGTGTCATGTAGTTGACGTTCACATGACACCACTAAGGGAATCACAAACATACATATCATCAAAATATGAACACATATCAAGTTCACATGATTACTTGCAACAAGATTTCTCCGTGACCTCAAGAACAAAAGAACTACTCACAAATGATAATCATGCTCAAGATCAAAGGGGTATAAATAGCATAATGGATCTGAACATATAATTTACACCGAATAAACCATATAGTAATCAACTACAAGATGTAATCAAACGACTAGTCACCACAAGTACCAAAATCTATAGTTTCGGTACAAGATTGAAACAAGAGATGAACTAGGGTTGAGAGGAGATGGTGCTGTTGAAGATGTTGATGGAGATTTCCTCCCCAAGATGGGAGAGTTGTTGGTGATGATGATGATGACGATGATTTCCCCCTCTGGGAGGGAAGTTCCCCCGGGAATGCTCCGCCGGAGGGCAAAATTGCTCCTGCCCAAGTTCCATGTCGAGACGGCGCGCTTCGTCCCGAAAGTCCTTCCTTATTTTTTCTAGGTCAAAATGACTTATATACCAGAAGAGGGGGCACCAGAGGTGGCCGAGGAGGGCATAACCCACAGGGCGCGCCTGGGTCCCTGGCGCGCCCAGGGGGTTGTGCGCACCTGGTGGGCCCCCTCTGGTACTTATTTGCTCCAATATTTCTTATATATTCCATAAAAAATCTCCGTGAAGTTTCAGCTCATTTGGAGTTGTGCAGAATAGGTAGCCTGACGTGCTTTTTCAGGTCCAGAATTCCAACTGCGGTATTTCTCCTCTTTGTGTGAACCTTGCTTTATGAGAGAAAAGGCATTAGAATTACTCCAAGAAGCACTTATTATACATAAAAACAATATAATAACAGTAAGAAAAAATGATGCAAAATGGACGTATCAGTGAGCATCATGAATTGGTGGAGGAAGTTGGTGATGATGATGGCGACGGATCCCCTCTCCGGAGCCCCGAACGGACTCCAGATCTGCCCTCCCGATGAAGAACAGGAGGCGGCGGCGGCTTCGTATCGTAAAACGCGATGAATCCTTCTCTGATTTTTTCTCCCTGAACGTGAATATATAGAGTTGGAGTTGAGGTCGTGGAGGTCCAAGGGACCCAAAAGGTAGGGGGCGCGCCCAGGGGGGGGGCGGCCCTCCACCCTTGTGGACAGCAGGTGGGTCCGCTCTGGTTGATTATTTCACCAATATTTTTATTATTCCAAAAATATTCTCCGTAAATTTTCGTCATTCCGAGAACTTTTATTTCTGCACAAAAATAACACACAAGGCAATTTTGCTGAAAACATCGTCAGTCCGGGTTAGTTCCATTCAAATCATGCAAATTAGAGTCCAAAAAACAAGGGAAAGAGTTTAGAAAAGTGATACGATGGAGACGTATCAACAAGTCTCAGGATTGCCCCGGCAGGCTTGACGGGGACGCCGAGGGCGGATCGCCCTGCCAAGACTCCAACGCTCCACCTCACAGCAACGCTAGTCACCAATCGGTGCGGTGTCGAGCCCCCAAATGCCTAAGGGCTGCTCCAAGCACGTGGCAGCCATTTTCGAGAAGGAAATCACCCCAAATGACACCCGTCCAGAGACGTGTCACGCAGACAGGCGAAAAGGTGGCTGGAATGGCACGGCAAGGCTTGCCGGGCTACGTACGATGTGACACTAAGCGGTTGCATTTAATGCACTCTGTCCCTCTGCAGAGTTAGGTATGATAGCACTGTTCGCTATCTAATCAGTGGATAATGACCAACTTTGCGATTGTGGTGACCCCTTGATCTATAAAAGGAGGGTGGCAACAATAGAGAGGATTCAGACCCTTGTACACTCATAAGCGCGTAGCTGCTCTCGCCCCGAGGCACACCTTGCCAGGCTAGAGCGCTGCGCTTCCACCATGGTCCCCCTATCCATCCACCAAAGCACCACGGTGTTCCGTTGGAGATCAGTTCTGATCGTGGCAGCCTCTTCACCTCCAGATTCTGGAATAGTTTCCAAGAAGCTATGGGAACTCATCTGTCTTTCAGCACCGCTTTTCACCCTCAGTCACAGGGTCAAGTTGAACGAGTTAATCAAGTGCTCGAAGATATGCTTCGAGCTTGCGTCATCTCCTTCGGTAAGAAATGGGAGGAATCTCTCCCGTATGCCGAATTCTCTTACAACAATAGCTATCAAGCTAGTCTGAAGATGGCACCGTTTGAAGTTCTATACGGTCGTAAGTGTCGAACCCCTCTGAATTGGTCAGAAACTGGGGAACGCTCACTCGTCGGACCGGACATTATTCGGCAAGCTGAAGAACAAGTCCGCATTGTTCGTGAACATTTGAAATCTGCTCAGTCTCGTCAGAAGAGCAACTATGACTGAAAGCACCAGGAAATAGTCTATCAACCTGGCGAGCAAGCTTACCTCCGCGTCACTCCGTTGAAAGGCACTCATCGGTTCGGAATCAAAGGCAAGTTAGCCCCTCGCTACATTGGCCCGTTCCGTATTCTTGCCCGTCGAGGAGAAGTGGCATATCAATTGGAATTGCCGCCAAATCTTTCACAAGTACATGATGTCTTTCATGTATCCCAACTCCGTCGCTGCTTCAAGGATCCTATTCGAGCTGTGGATCATGAAGTGCTTGAATTACGGGAAGATCTGTCATATCCAGAATATCCCATCCGTATTCTTGATCAAGATGAGCGTCGAACACGTCAAAAGTCAATCAAGTTCCTCAAGGTTCAGTGGTCAAATCATTCTGAAGATGAAGCCACTTGGGAACGCGAGGATCGTCTTCGCGAAGAATACCCCTCTTTCTTTCAGTCTTCCTCTTAATTCTCGGGACGAGAATTCTTAATAGATGAGGAGAGTTGTAACACCCCCGGTGATTAGCAACAGTAATCACTTTTGATAATGACATGTTAGCATGATCAACAGTGCATAATCATCATTAGCATCACATTGCATTTCAACTCCTAAGTCAATTCAAATTTAAATGAAAGTGGAATATAAAAGTTGTCCAACATAGGAGCTAAAATGTCAGATAACTAACAAATATTCCAGAGGCTATTCTAAAATTGAAACCAACATCATTGGAATTGGATAAGTGACTCGAACAACCTCAAACAGTGGATAAAGATAATATTTAATAACCATTTATTAAATCTGAAATAAATATGGAATTATGTTTTGTCCAAACTAATTTTAGGTGTTAGGGAATAATGCACTGGTATTTATGAACTAGGTCTCATGTTTTACAAAACTCAAATGGTGACCTGACTATTACTAAACAGAGAAAAGGAGAATAAAGAAAAAGGAAAAGAAATAGAAAACAAAGAAGAAAAAAAAAAGAGCAACACCCCCCCCCGGCCCAACTGGGCCGAAGCCCAGCCGGCCGGCCCACCTGCGCCCCCCTGGCTATATGGCCACAGGCCGACGAACCAGACCGAACCATAGCCCCCCTCCCGATCCACATTCCCCCCCCCCCCGGTCGTGCGCCCCTCCTCGACTGGATCTGGAACGGGGCAAAACCCCCGATACCCGTCGCCCGTCGCGCGACGACTCGCCACGCCCGGACCGCCGCTCCCCGCCGGCCTGCACCTCGTCTCCGTCGCGTCGTCCCCCGTCGACCGCCCCGACCCCCCGCTGCCCCGTCCCTACGATCACGGTGAGGCCCCAGGCCTCCCCTCTCTGCTCCCGCACCTCGCGCGCGCACCACGCCCCCGCGCCGCCGCCACGCCCTGGCCACGCTCACCGCGCCGCGCCCTGCTCCTCGTTCCCGCTCCTGTGCCCACTCACCCCGACGCTTCTCATTCCCCCCCCGGGCTTGTGAGCTTTCTACGGCGAGCTCGCCGACCCCCCAATGGCCTCGTGCTGTGCTACTGCCATGCTGGCCTTCCCTCCCTCGTACAACTCGTCGGCAGCCCCGCAGGTCGCGTCACACTTCCCGCCTCCGCGCTGTCCCGTTCGCCGCGCACGAGGCCTCGCAAAGCGGACCAGCCCTCTGAGTCCACCGCATCGCGCCCGGGCTACGTCCAGCTCCATGCGCCGCCAGCGCTCGAGAGCTCCGCGCTCGACCGAACCCTCACCCGCGCCTCCCTTGGCCTGGCGCCGGCGCCGGCGTGCATCGGGCGTGCCAGCGTCCCGGGGAGCGACCGCCCCGCTGGGCTGACGCCCACGCCCGCCCCGTGTGCGCATGGGCCACGTTACGAGGTGGCCCCGCCCCCTCTGGGCCTATGACAAAGGGGGCCCCACCCCCAAAAATGTTTTTAGAAAGACAAGAAATAAAATAAATGATTAAAATAATTAATTATTAATTAGTTAATATATAGTTAATTAATCCTGATTAGGTTATCTAATTAACTAATTAGTGTTAATTTAAACAGTAATTAGTATTAACTTAATTAACCGCTGACATCAGCATGAGGTCATGCTGTGATGTCATCATCAGCACTGTTTCGGATAGTTGAATAAATAATTAATTAAATTTCAGAAATTAATAAAACTTTAGAAAATCTATTAAAAACCGGAACTCCGATGAAAATATTTTTAACATGAAACTTGCTCAGAACGACGATACGAACCCGATACGCCCTCTGTATTCCCGTCAGACGCCGCAACTAAGAACGTTGAACAATTAATCGATTCGATAAATGAATAGTGTTCCCAACCCTAATTAAATAAATCCGAAATCCTAAATTAACTAAATCATTTAGTTAGGCAGTAGAACACCCCGGCATATCATTTAGGCATGGCATACATATTGTTTGCATTATTGCCGTGAAATTATTGTTTTCTCTCCCCCTCCTTCTCTCTCGATAGACGCCGAGACAGACGACGCTGTCACCAGGTTACGACACTAATCTACGACGAGCAGCCGTTGACGACCCCCCTCTGCCAGAGAAACCAGGCAAGCCCCCCCCCTTGAGCATTCCAGATATCGCCCATTCTATTCTCCTGCTTGCATTAGATTTCGCTACTGTTAATGTATGCTCCTATTTGATGCATAGCCTGGTTGTAAACCTGTTATTGCTACCTAACTGCCTATGATAAACTGTTTAGTATAGGTTGGTATGAACCCCTGTGACCCCACCACCCTACTTTGTCGCCCCTGCTTGTTCATCGACGACTCGATCAACGTGATCGTCGATCAGAGACAGACAGCCTCACTCACACCCCCCCTTAGTTGTACGACTCGCGTAGTATAACTATCGAGTGCCGAGGGTGATACTGAACGCACTCCTGATGAATACTCTGCAGCCTAGATGTACGGTCGTGGTCATCGAGGGTGATTCCTCCTTCTCCATGTCCGATAAGACTCTGTCGTGCAACCCCCAGTGTGAACCTCGAGGGTGATACCTCATACGTTCACCCTGATGAATATGACCACACGGTTACTTGACCTTTTTCACAGGCGGGTCCACCTGGTGGGTACCCGCTGGGGATCTATGATTTGGGTGTGCCGGAAGGGCACTCGAGTGTGACATTGTGGCGGAGCATCAGAGACTCTGATTGTCTCCGCTTGATACTAATTGAGCCTATTGGATTTGGGTGTGTGATCTGAGTGGGTCGACGTGCCCTATACGCACTACCACCAGCGGGGATAATGGTTATGGGGCCCTCGCGATGTACGTTTCGCGAAAGCTTATCAGACGTCACGATTCACGTGGGGCTGATCGTCGGGATTGGCTGGATACTTCACTGGCGAGTTCAGTGTCGCGCCTGAAACCCCGGGCAGCCACGCAACGCGCAGGGTGCCAGGGCGATGGCCCGAGACCCCTGGGTGCATAGGTTAGTCGGCGGGCTGACCTCTCTGCTGAGCCTAGGTAGAGCGCTCTTCGTGTTGATCTTCCGAGGACGGGCATTACCCAGCAAGTATGTCCGGCCAGAGTTGATCGAGCGCGTGTGGGTAACAGTAGTGCACCCCTGCAGGGATGAATCTTCTATCGAAGCCGGTCCTACGGTAAAGGACGCTCAGTTGTGGATCCCGATCTACTACTTAAACTGGATACTTGTTACTAATTGAAGCTTGGGATTACTTCCGCTGGGAGTCGAGGAAGGATCTTTGAGCTGTACTTCAACATGTTTGCTAAATAAAATGCTATTCTACTCTCTTCTACTGCTGCAAGATGATGGCTTTGAGAAGATGTTTGAAGATGCTAGTCTTCGATAGGACTAGGCCTTTCTCTCTATTCTGGCATTTCTGCAGCCCAGTCCACTTATACAGCCTTTTCTCCATTGATAATGTTGCATATGTAGTATAGATCCTTGCTTGCTGAGTACTTCGGATGAGTACTCACGGTTGCTTTATTTTCTCTTTTCCCCCATATACCCCACCTTGATGATACACCAGACGATGGAGTCCAGGAGCCAGACGCCACCACCGGAGCCTACTACCAGGCGGGTCCAGAGGGCACGTACTACTGGATCGAGCCAGCTGACCAGGAGTAGGATCGGAGGCTCCCAGGCAGGAGGCCAACGCCTTTCGATCTAGTGTCGCTGTTTGTGCTAGCCCTCTTAAGGCAAAACTTGTCTAACTATGTCTGTACCCAGATATTATTTGTATGACTAACTTATGTATTCGGATCTTTGGATCCCTGGTCTGTAATATTGTGGACCTCCGTTTATTTGTGTTTAGAGTTGTGTTGTGATATCTTCCCGTGAGTCCCTGGGCTTGATCGTACACGTTTGCGTGTATGATTAGTGTACGATTGAACCGGGGGCGTCACAATGAATCTCCGCCAACAGCTCCTGTCCTTCTTCCCGGGGAATACACTTCAATTTCACACCGTTTGGTCTTTTTCTGTACAGCATGTCATCGACAAATTGATACATATTGGACCGTCGGGCTACTTTCTCCGCTTTTTCCTGCTCTTCGGGAAGTTCTCATGTCTGAAGGAAACGGACGATCTGCTGCGCCCACGCTGGAGCCTGTGGCTCGACAACGAGGACTAAAGGCATTTCTTCTGCTGCGGGAACATCAGGCCCTACGGCAAGAGCTTGTCGCTCTACCAGAGCCGGCCGTTCCCCGACGAGCTTGGCGGGAACAGCCGCTTCAATGACAAGAGCCTGGGGCCCTGCTGGAGCGTGCTGTCCTTCAACAAGCTCGTCGGGAGCAGTTGCTTCAACGACGGAAGCCCAAGGCCTCGTCGGAGCATCTTGCTCCTCAGCGCTTCGATCAGGAGCGCCTGCTTCAACGACAAGGACCCGAAGTCTTGTCGGAGCAAGTTGCCCCTTTGCCTCTTGCCTAGGAGCACCCGCTTCAACGACAAGAGCGTGAGGCCTTGTCGGAGCAAGTTGCCCCTCTGCATCTTGCCTAGGAGCACCCGCTTCAACGACAAGAGCGTGAGGCCTTGTCGGAGCAAGTTGCCCATCTGCATCTTTGGCGCTGGCTTTGGCAGCCTTCTTGCCGGCGGCTTCGGGGAGCTCTGCCGGGAAGTAGTCGCCAGAAGCCAACTTCCTCTTCCTGCCTTGCCCTACTGATGGCGTCACGGATGGCTGAGTTAGTTGGAGCACAAAAGTGCCTGGTTCCACAGGCAATTTGAGTGCGGCGCACTTTGACAAACCATCGGCAATGTCATTCTCAGCACGTGGGACGTGCTCCATTTGTAGGCCGTCAAAGCGTTCCTCCAACTTCCTCACCTCATCTACATAAGCTTCCATCAATGGGCATTGGTAGTTCTTGTTCACTTGCCTGACGACAAGCTGCGAATCTCCCGTGACAATAAGCTTCTTAATCCCAAGGTCTGCCGCGATCCTGAGACCGGCAAGCAACCCCTCATATTCTGCAGTATTGTTCGTCGCCTGTTCCTTGGGAAAGTGCATTTGGACCACGTACTTGAGGTGCTCTCCGGTGGGTGCGACAAGCAGTACGCCAGCACCGGCGCCTTGCAGCGAAAAGGCACCATCAAAGTACATAAGCCACTCTTTGCTTGTCTCCTTGCCGGGGAGAGTCGTCTCTGGGATTTCTTCGTCTGGCATTGGTGTCCATTCTGCGACAAACTCTGCCAAAACTCGGCTCTGTATGGTTGATGTACTCTCAAACTTGAGACCAAAGCTCGACAACTCCAACGCCCACTCGACAATCCTGCCTGTCGCTTCTGGATTTTGCAAAATCCTTTTCAGCGGGAAGCGAGTGACGACGGTAACTTCATGTGCTTGAAAGTAATGGCGCAGCTTTCTCGAGGCCATGAGAAGGCCGAAAAGCAGCTTCTGCACACCAGAATACCTTGACCTAGCTTCCTGCAGAAGAGAGCTCACAAAGTAGACCGGGCGCTGCACCATTTTCTTCTTTTGTATCACTTCGCCTGACTGCGCAGACGAATCCTTGTCGGCAGCAAAACTTGTCGGGGGAGCCCCCAGCTTGTCGCTGGACGTGCTTGTCGCTGGACGTGCTTGCCGCAGTTACTGCCTCCTCATCCACCTCTCTCTCCGCTACTAGCGCAGCACTAACCACTTGATTGGTTGCCGCTAGATACAGCAACAACTTCTCTTGTGGTTTAGGTGCGACAAGTATTGGAGGAGAGGAGAGGTATCTCTTCAAGTCTTGCAGCGCTGCCTCCGCCTCCGGAGTCCATTTCAATGGACCTGCCTTTTTTAAGATTTTGAAAAATGGCAGGGCGCGCTCAGCTGACTTGGAGATAAACCTACTGAGAGCAGCAACACAGCCGGCAAGTCGTCGTACATCCTTGACGCGCTTCGGTGCTTCAATTTGCTCAATGGCTTTGATCTTGTCAGGATTGGCTTCAATTCCACGTTGAGACACAAAGAACCTGAGAAGCTTGCCGGAGGGAACTCCAAACACGCACTTCTCGGGGTTGAGCTTCAGGTTGATCTTGCGCAGATTTACAAAAGTTTCTTCTAGATCTTGAACCAAAGTAGCCCTGTCCTTACTTTTGACCACTATATCATCCATATAGGCTTCCACATTTCTGTGCAGCTGAGGCTCAAAAGCAATCTGGACGGCTCTTGCAAATGTTGAACCAGCATTTTTCAAACCAAATGGCATACGTATGAAACAGTATGTGCCACAGGGTGTGATAAATGCGGTCTTTTCCTCATCTTCCTCAGCCATGAAGATTTGATGATACCCTGAATATGCGTCAAGAAATGAAAGCAAATCACATCCTGCCGTGGAGTCAACAATCTGGTCTATGCGGGGCAAAGGAAATGGGTCTTTGGGACAAGCTTTATTGACATCAGTGAAATCAATACAAAGCCTCCCTTTTCCATTCGCTTTGCGCACGACAACAGGATTGGCCAACCACGTAGGATGGAGCACTCCTCTGACGAGGCCTGCTGCTTCCAACTTCTTGATTTCTTCCGCAATAAACTCTTGCCGCTCCACAGCTTGCTTTCTGGCTTTCTGCTTGACGGGCCTCGCGTGGGGACAGACGGCAAGGTGGTGCTTAATTACTTTCCTGGGAACACCGGGGATGTCGGACGGTTGCCATGCAAACACGTCGACATTCGCCCGCAGGAAAGCAACGAGCGCGCTTTCCTATTTGTTGTCAAGTGTGGCACTGATGGTGAAGGAACCACCAGTGCCGTCCTCCTTGGCGGGCACCTTCTTTGTCGCCGGCGGAGCGGCTTTGTTCTTCTTGCACTTGCCGGTGGAGCTCTCTGGTGCGTCCTCGACGGCAGCGCAGCACTCCGAAGAGGTGCGCTTGCCGGAGTGGGCACAGGAGCTCTTGCCGGACTTCCTCTTGTTCTTCCCCCCGGGAGCTTCAGCGGCAAGTGCCTTGGCGGCAGTTGCGGCAGCTGCTTCCCGGTAGATCTTGTCAGCGCAAATAAGTGCATCCTTCTTATCACAGGGAACTGTGATAACACTTACTGGGCCTGGCATCTTCAACACGTTGTAGGCATAATGAGAGGCTGCCATGAACTTGGCGAGCGCTGGATGGCCAAGTATCCCATTATAAGGTAATGGAATATCGGCAACGTCAAAGGTGACCTTCTCGGTCCGGTAGTTCAGCTCGCCGCCAAATGTCACTGGCAGCGTGATCTTCCCTTTCGGCTTGCTCCTTCCTGGATTGACTCCTTGGAAAGTACCAGTTTCCTCAAGCTCGCCGTCAGGGATTTGAAGTTTCCGGAGCACAGCGGGCGAAATCAGATTCAAGCCGGCCCCACCGTCAACTAACATCTTCGTGACCTTGAGGTTGCGGATCGTTGGTGAAACCAACATCGGCAAGCACCCGACCGCCGTTGTGCGGTCAGGGTGGTCCTCAATGTCAAAGACGATAGGCGTGTCGGACCACTTCAGAAGCTTTCTGGCGTCAACAGATGGTTCCGCCGCATTGATCTCTTGCGCCCACTGTTTAAGTTGGCGGTGAGAAGAATGCAACGAAGCACCACCGTCAACACACAAGACTTCTGCGGCTTTCTGAAATTCGTGCTCACTGGATTCTTCATCATCTAGATCATCATCATCATCATCTTTGTCGCGGCCACGAGGAGGCCTGTCTCTCTGCTGCTGCTTGGCCTTGCCGCGACGCCCTCCTCGGGCAGTGCGCTTCTTGCCGGACCCGCCAGCACCTTTTGGGGCCTTCTCCTTGTCGCGCCTCTCATACTCAGCTTTCTGCTGCTCGACAAGCTGCTCGACTCGTCGGCAGTTCTGGAGATCGTGTCCCTTGGTGCGGTGGATCTTGCAATATTGCTTGTCGGAGCCATCCTGCTTGTCGGCAGCCGCCAAGGCCTGACAGTTGGCGCACGCGGCAATCTCCTTGCCGGAGCCCTCGACTTTGGCCTTGTCGGCGCTGCCGTTGCCGCTGGACTGTTCGACGGCAAGCACAGCTTTGCCCTTTTTCTTCCTGTTGTTCCGCCGCCGGCCCTTCTTTGCCGGGGCGGTACCTTCGCTGTCAGAGCTCCCCCCTGCGCCAACACCTTCACCGGGAAGTTTCCTTCCCTCTTCAGCACGCGCACACTTGTCGGCGAGAGCATATAGCTGGCCAATGTCTCTGACCTTGGTCATCGCCATTTCCTCCCGCATCTTGGGGTTACGCACGTTCTGATGGAACGCGCTAATAACCGCAGCGGGGTGAACATCTGGGATGTTGTACTGTACGCGGCTGAACCTTTGAATGTATTTGCGCAGGGGCTCTCCTTCCTTCTGGGGGATGAGATGAAGATCACTCTCCTGGCCATGAGGTTGATGACCGCCAGTAAAGGCACCAACAAATTGATGGCACAGGTCCGCCCATGAAGAAATGGAGTTCTCCGGCAAGTGCATGAGCCATGAGACGACGTTGCGCTTTAACACGAGCGGGAAGTAGTTAGCAAGAATCTTGTCGTCTCGTCCCCCGGCAACTTGCACCGCAATGGTGTAAATGCTGAGGAACTCCGACGGGTGTGTCTTGCCATCATACTTCTCTGGCACGTCAGGCTTGAAAGCCTTGCGGTTGGGCCACTGGACCTGCCGCAGCTCACGGGTGAACGCTGGACAACTTACCGCGTACGGCAAGTCGCCAGGATCCCCTGGCGCATGCATGTCAACAGCGGGCCCTGCGCGTCTGTCGGACTGACGATGCGCTTCTCTCCTTCGCTCGATAGTGGTACGAGCGTCTTCTCCTCTGCGTTCCTAAAGAACGAGGCGCTGGTCACGACGAGCTCGCGGGTCAGACGACGCCGTGGAATCATCGCCACGGGCGTCGTTTCGACGTGTCGGCGACCGAGGCCGTCTGGGTGGGGAGTGTACGGTTGTTGCCCCCTCGCCGTTCTTGTTGGTGACAGCATTGTCACCAGTTCTCTTGTCGGCCGCGCGCACCGGGTCGGCATCAGCGAAGCTGAGAAGGCTCTGAATGGTTGCCCTCCACTCGTCAAGCTTATCTGCTGGTGGAGGGAAGTTCAGGAGCAGCTGCGCACGCGCCAACACTTCTGCTGGTGAGGGAGGTATCGAGTGGCGTGAGGACTGTGGGATGCTCTTACTCCTAACAGTGTTAGAAGGAGCATCTCCACGCCCAGGCGACCGTACCTCGACCCCGCCAGCGTGTTGATGCGTATGGTGACCCTGCGCATCTCGAGATCGATGCGCAAGTTCATTATCCAGGGAGCGCCTGGCACCTGGGGCGTCAGGACGCTGCCTGTCACGGGCTTCTTGCGAAGGCCGCGGCGTCTGAACCGGCGCAGGCGTTCTAGAACGCGCAGCACCATTTCTGGAGCTTGCAGGGCCAGGAGCAGCGAGCAGCGCTGCGTTCCCAGACCCAGCAGCGCCAAGATTGGCGTTGTTTGCCCGGTTTTGGACAGGTGGAGGTAATGGGAGCTCTCGCTCTCCAGTCCCTCCAGCAGCCGCAATCACGTCGGCACCCTCCTGCATGGGAGCAGGCGGGTTGGACGTAGACGCACCGATGGCCGAAGTCTTCTTTTTTGGAGCCATAAGGCGGAGGATGGCCCAAAAACTAACGCGCAAATCGCTAGATTAGGTTCACACAAGCTCTCCCCCTACCTGGCGCGCCAAAGATGTCGGGGACGAATCCGCGATCACCTATGGGACCCAGGGAAGGACCCCTTTACGTTCGGCAGGGAGAGACGGTCGCACGAAGAGCAAATCTAGCGAAGAACACGACAGCGCACGAGAGAGATTTACCCAGGTTCGGGCCGCACGGATGCGTAAAACCCTACTCCTGCTTTTTGGTGTATTATCTGGATGATTGTTCTAGCTCCAGGAGCGCTACAGTACAGAGTAGCTGCGTACAATACTGGAGTTCTCAATCTCCCCCGTTCCTAACCCCCCTCCATGTTGCCTATGGGCCTCCTTTTATACGCACAAAGGGGTCACCAATAGGTGGCAAACAGTAAAGGTAGAGGTGGAAAGTTGCTACAGTAAGGCCATTATTACTAGGATGACATGTCCTACCTACCACTGACGGCAGGGGACAAGGGCATTAAATGCCCATGCCTTAGCTGTCCAGATACATGTACCCGGACGTCTTGGACGTGGGAAAAACCTATCCCACCTGCTCCTGCACCGCTAGCTACAGAGTACCGCCGTCTACACAGTGCCCTGCCACACACGCTTGGAAGGACCCAGAGCGCCACGCTGGCAGAGGCACCGGAGCAGCACAGTGGTACAGTAACGCTTGCCGCGGCAAGACCTTGCCGCACCTGATAGCTTGCCGCGCAAGGTAACTTGCCGGGGCAAGTACCTTGCCGCAGCTGCTATCTTGCCGCAGCCAATACCTTGCCGCAGCCAATGACTTGCCGGGGCAAGTACCTTGCCGCGGCAAGTACTCTGCTACAGCAAACCTCAGGCTGGGCCTCAGCTGTCCCTCCCGGCAAGCTCCTCTTGCCGGGGCCTTGACTCTTGCTTTGTATACTTTGTTCTTGAATGGCTTAATAACCTTGAGCTTCTCTCTGGCTGTCCTCCCGTAAGCCTGGCCGCGGGATGCTGCTACTGCCCGTGCACAAGTACGGGGTACTAGGGTACCCCTATTCTAGTACACCGACAACGGGTAGCAGAAACGCCAAGTACCTCGACGCCTGATGCCTAGAACGACTACCGTCGCCGAAGACCCATGAACCAAAAACATCAAGTTCGACTACCGTCGATAAGTACCCCTACACCGCACCGAGACCCCAAGTCCAACAACGAACCCTCGAAGGACTTGGGTGCGGCAAGTTCCTCTTCGGGAGTCCACGCTTACCCTCATTGAAGACCGCGTGAACGACTACTTCCTCTTTGTCTCGTGAACCACTGCTAACGCGATCCGCCCCAAAATGCATGCTTCGAAGGTATAACATCAAGACGACCGCCCGTGGACAAATGCTTGTGTGATGTATGAGATGCACCGCTTGTTTCATCGTATGCGATTTGCCACTTGCACACCCCTTGTTATGCATCGTCGTCGGCACGTGGGACACCCGGTAACCGGGATCATTCCCCATCACGCTTGCATGTTCCGCACATCCGCCCACATTTTCTTTGCACCGGTACCTCAACGAGTTGCCGGAACGGGAGTGTTGCCGTGGCATCATTTCCGTTTTTGTCGCCGTGGCACCGCTTTCCTTCTGCCATGACAATAAATGCTCCATATATATCAGGCCACCTTTTTCATAAAAATTGCATATGACTTCATGACATCCTCATACATGTTAAGAACACTTATATTATTGTTTGCATTAATTTGCATAAAGACATGTTAAAATGATTTATTTTCGTAACTAAATAACCGTAGCTCCGAATTAAATAAACTTTATATGTAAATGGGGTAAAAAAATGCATAGATTAACATGTTGCACTTATTCTGCATGTTTAACAACTCTAAAATTGTGTATAGGGCAGAACAGTACCAAATTCAGAAAATGCACATGAAGATTTTTCCGGAATTGTTGTTTGTTGTTTCCGGCCTCATTTAAACTTGCCTAGATAGATAGTTTAATTATGCTTCACCTCTTGCCATGTTTAACAGCATTTAATATTGTTAGGTACATAAACGGGAGAGAACTAAATAAACGAATGTGGTGTTTCGTCAATATGCAACCCGTTGCATATTGAACTCCACTTAATTTGTAGTATTGTTTGTTGCACTTTGCCATGCCATGACTCATTAAATCGGACATGCATCATGCCATGATTATGCTTGGTTGTTTACCATGTCGTTTGCTTCTTTCCGGTTATGCTCCTTCTCGATAGTTCCGGTTATGTTGCGATTGTGAGGATCCGTTTGACTACGTTGGTTCATCTACTTCATGGATTCGGTCTTTTTCCTAGCGGGATTTCAGGCAAGATGACCGTTACCCTGGATAGCACTACTATCTATGCTTTGCTAGTTGTCTCGTTGCTATCGCTAAGTCGCGCTACCTATCACTTGTTTATCAAGCCTCCCAAATTGTCATGATAGCCTCTAACCTTTTTCACTATCCTAGCAAACCGTTGTTTGGCTATGTTACCGCTTTGCTCTGCCCCTCTTATAACGTTGCTAGTTGCAGGTGCAGTTGCAGGCTGTTCCATGTTGGGACATGGATATCATGGGATATCACAATATCTCTTATTTTAATTAATGCATCTATATATACTTGGTAAAGGGTGGAAGGCTCGGCCTTTTGCCTGGTGTTTTGTTCCACTCTTGCCGCCCTAGTTTCTGTCATACCGGTGTTATGTTCCTTGATTTTGCGTTCTTAACATGGTCGGGGTTTATGGGCCCCCCTTGACAGTTTGCTTTGAATAAAACTCTTCCAGTAAGGCCCAACATTGGTTTTCCATTTGCCTAATAACAACTAAAACTTGCATAGGGACCCGCCGGCCCCCGAGGTCTCTTAATCAACCCCTGGGCCAGTGCTCGACATGAGTGTTGGTCCACCTACCTAACAGTCGGCGGTGCCGCCTCGGGGCAACTCGATGGTATTTTGGCTACCGTCCACTTTGCATAGACCGTGTTGTCCTGAGAACGAGATACGCGGCTCTTATCGGGGTATCGACGCATCGGGTGGTCTTGCTGGACTTGTTTTACCAATGTCCAAATGTCTTGTGAACCGGGATTCCGAGCTTGATCAGGTTGTTCCGGAAGGAGGATTTTCCTCCGTTGATCGTGAGAGTTTGTGATGGACTAAGTTGGGACACCCTGCAGGGTTTGATCTTTCGAAAGCCGTGCCCGCGGTTATGTGGTAGATGGGAGTTTTTAATATCCGGTTGTAGTGAACTTGAACTAAACTCAATTAAAACACACCAACCACGTGCGTAACCGTGACTGTCCCTTTTCGATGAGGTTCAGGAAGAGAACACGGTTGGGTTATGTTTCAACGTAAGTAGTTTAGGATCACTTCTTGATCATTACTAGTTTGCGACCGTTGCGTAGTTTCTCATCTTATTCTTGTACTCGTAAGTTAGCCACCATACAATGCTTAGTGCTGCTGCAACCTCACCACTTATCCATTCCATACCCATTAAGCTTTCCTAGTCTTGATACCCATGGTAATGGGATTGTTGAGTCCTCGTGGCTCACAGATTACTACAACAACAGTTGCAGGTACAGGTAATGCGATGATCTGACGTGAGAGCGATGCTTGATTGCTTTTGGAGTTCTTCTTCTTCTTCGATTAAGGGATAGGTTCCGGGTCGTGAGCCTGGGATTAGCAGGGTGGATATTGTTCTTCTTTTTCGTTTGATTTCATCCGTAGTCGGATCCTGCTCTTCTGTATGATGATTGCTATGTATTGATGAATTGTTGTATTCATGTTGTAGCTTGTGACGAGTGTAAGCCTTTATCTTGTATTCTCATCTATTCAGTACATGGTATGTTATAATGATATCCACCTTGCTGTGCGCTCGAAATGCGGTTGTGCTCTAATCATGAGTTCATCACGTGATTGGGATAGAATCGCATCTTGGGCGCTACAAGTTGGTATCAGAGCCTTACCGACCTTAGGAGCCCCCTTGATTGATCGAACCGCTAACGTTGGTGAGTCTAGAAAGAAAACTATTTTGAGTCTAGTTATATTGGAGAGTAGTAATTTTTTTTACTCCTTATCCCCTTCGTCGCTCTGGTGAGGACTCGTGACGTAGGTGTTTTCTCCACTCGTCTATCCCTTTTCACTCAAAATATTTTTGGGATCACGCAGGTATTGTGGAATCGGTCTGATATCATTGTGATGGAAATTCTGTCTTGGTGCCTCCTGACATTTAGGGGTTGTGGCAGTGTCCCAGGGAGTTGAGCTCCAAGGTGTTTTCGTCACAGTGCTTATCGTTTCAGTTCCGGAATACCAGATGACGTCGACATCGAAAACGCTTTTATACTCTTTGTGGTGAGATTAGTTTGGCGACACCCAGTACTGGGGAGAGTGACCAGATGTATTGCCACATCTAGTATATCGGATGTTTTTCGAAGGTCTGAGGTACACGATTTCCGAGGTTTTCTTGGTTATGTGTTGACGGATGGATACAATTGGAGTGTAGGATTTGTTAGTTGTGTGAGATATTTGTGCCTCCCTGTATCCCCAACACCAGATTGCATAACCAGAGAATTTCGGGAGTTCATAGGTGGGAATTCAAGTAGTTACCTAGGATATCTTTCTGACAAATGCATGATATGAGATTGGGGTTCGACGTCTAATGGTCCGCCTGTCCATGGTTGGTTTTACAGTGGTCTCATTGTGTCTTAAAGAGCCCTGTGTAGCTTTGCTATGGCTCGGGGACGCTTCGTATGTCATGTGCACTGCCTTGTACATGATGGTGTTGTACGATCGAGCCCGTGTGGGCCCCACCATGAAAATTTCGGACGAAATCTCTATCGTATGTTTGTTCCGGCTTATTCTGCAAGCCAAATCCTTTGTTTTGTTTTGAGTTGTGGTATTCGAGTTGCTTCAATGTCAACTGTTGATTCCATACCTTTCCTAAGCGGTGTTCTCATATTTTTATGGGAGTGCTAATCTTCTTGATCATCGAGATTGTCATGTCAATTCTTTTCCAACCGATGCGCTTCTCTTCAAGATGATTCTATCATTTTCCCCATTTGCAAGTTTAATTATCAGCTCCTCAATGGCGTTCATTTCATCCATCCCAAGTTGCCTTTGTTTTCCCACCGTCCCACCCTTTTCTTCAAGGACTCAGATATTTTAATCAAGTATCCATTTTATTAATGAGAAGTCTCTTCATTGTTTTTATTCAATGTTCTTTATCCGGTGATTCTCAGGAAGATGCTAAGGAAGCTTCAAGTTCATCATTCTTCGTTCTCTTTTCTTGAATGGTGGTCTAAATGCAAGCTTTTGGTGCTGATCATATCACTTTCCTCCTTTCAACTGCTTCTCATGCCGGTGCACCTCTCAATCATTCACCTCTTGCTATTCATTTGTTCCGGAGTATTGAAGATATCTCAAAAGATTCGTGTCTCCATTCTTAATCCATTCAAGCTATTTCGAGGTCAATATCTCATTCAAGCCATTTAATTCAACCGGTGCAATCTCCCCAAATTGTTTCAACGGTGTTTCTTTGAGTGGGCCCTAACCCACAGGTCTTTTCCCAGGATCTTACCTGACTCTTCTAATTTTTCCGGAGCTATTCTCAAATTCTTTTTAAAGTTTGACATAAGAATGAATTATCATCAGTCATATGCCTTCTCCAAGATCACTTCCAAATTCTTTTCATAGTTGATTTAACCTTTACATTCTTCATTCTTCCGGAGTATCTCAAAATTCTTCAAGGTGTTTCTCATCGTCATTCTCTGCATTTGAAGACTGAAGAAAATTTTCTCTTAAATCTTGCTCCGTTCTCTTGAAGATTCGTGGTTCTAGCTTCATGCTGTCCTCTCGTAATTGTTCCGATCGTGAGAAATTCTTTTCATACCCATCCGAAGCATTTCATGAGTTGTTTCCATTTCATTCCTCCGAAGGCCATCATTTCATAATTCTTCATTCTCAGCGTGCAGCTATCGTTCTCCTAATCTTACCGCTGCTTCGTTCCAGTATTTGCTAGTCAGCTCGTGATCTCTTCATCCTCTTGCATCTAAATTTTTTCAAGTATCTTCGTTCGTTTTCTAATTCTTCCCGGTGATTTGTTCCCTTTACTTCGTTCGTTTTCAATTCTTACGGTGGTTCATTCAAGATTCCTCTTCCTTTGTTATCATATCATTTCATTCGTTCTTTCCAACCCTACCGGTGGCCCATTGAGTTTGTGCTATATCTCTCTTCAATCCTTTTCAAGAAGAATAAGTAGTATGCAAGTCTATTGTTGTCATCAATTTAATTTGATGAAGGATAGTCATATCATACTTCTTATTCTTATTTCATCGAGGTGATTTAATTCTTTTCTCCCGGAGTTTGGTCATGATGAATATTTTCTCCGTTCTGAGTTGTTCAGCAAGGATTTAATTTATTCTCGGAGTGTTCATCAAGATTATTTTTTAGAGGAGCTCAAGCGTTCTTTTCCACGCATTCCGAAGGGCAGCCCCTTCTCCCTTATCTTTGGAGGTGGTAGTATATCATTCTTGACTCATAAGGAGTCATGAAGTGAAGTTATCAAGAATGAGATATTTTAAATCCATCAATCTCGTTGTTGGAGTTATCTTGGTATAGATTTCACCTAAAGCCTTCCCTAAGGAGTGTTGCTATTATGGTGTTTATCAATGGTCCAAGTTTCCTCCTATTCTCGCGGTGAAAGAAGTTTTTCCATCTCTTCATTTCTCTCAGCTAATCAATCATTTGGTAGTGGCTGGTTGTCACCTCATAATTTTGAGATGTTTTCCATAAGCTCACAACAAGCTTGATCTTTTCGTTGTTGATTTTCCAACAACTCCATTCAATCCATCTTTGCAAGGATGCTTTCGAAGTTCATTTGTGGCAGAAGTTGGCATTTTCTTCTCCGTTCTTTTCTTTCCAACGATTCAGCTTCTATTCTTTAGTCCCGAAGGCATTGTGATGTTTCTCTCTTCATCCCATCGTATCATTTTGCCAAGATCATGTTCTTTCCTTGTCCTTGCTTATCCATTTAACCGGAGTGTTGTGTCGTCTCTTCAAGCTCTTTTCGTCTTATCAAGTTTTGCTCCTCTTTCCAACCGGAGTGATTTCAAATTCTTTGTTGTCCATTGAGCTCGTCATTCATATCCTTGTAACCCCCAAGTTTCTCTTGGTGTTCCTTGTTCCTCTTTTCTATCGGAGTTCTCTCAACTTTGTTCATCTCCGCTTTATTCTTTCTTTTTGAAGTTGTTCAACCTCTCAAGGTTCATGGTTTCACTCGTTTGTCGAAGAAGCAACTTATTTTACCTCTTCCTCTTCCCTTCCGTTTTCATCCTTAGATCTTGGGGCGAGATCTCTTGTAAGTGGAGGAGAGTTGTAACAGCCCAAGACCGACGCTCCAGATGCCTTCCATGTTTTGCGTGTCAGCTGTGTTAATTATTTGTTTGTTGCATTCATCATGTCGTCATGTGCATTGCATTCGCATGTTTTCATAAAACTTGCATCCGTTCCTAGTTCCGCTTCTCCTCGTTGCCTTCGTTGTCCCTTTCGAGACCAACCGTTCTTTTGTTGTACCACCGTTTGAGCCTCTCTGCACAGTGTACAAAACCCCCCTTGCTATCTCTCTCAAATCTATCCATGCACCACCTTCTTCTTCCTCTTCTTCTTTTACTTCTTTATGCAAGTGAGTTCTTTGCTGCCTCCATTAATGTTCATTCTTTGCTTAAAAATAGTGCACCATGCCTGCACCCTCTCTGCCAAGTTGCACCTCTTTGTAAGTTGTTTTGGTTGGGCTAGAATTTAACTCAAGTTTGAATTAAATTCAAACTTGTTTTAAATTCCTGTCTCTAAAAATGTCCAAACCAATTTTACTTAATTATTCATTATACTAGCAGTCCAGAAATATCTTCATCGTGGTCACTACCCTATCCAAACTCCCTGCACTTTTCTCTCTTCTTTGCTGTTTGAAAGATAGGGAAGAAGGTGAGCAGGGCAGCAGCCCAGCGCAGCTGCAGCGCAGCCAAACATCACCCGCAGCCCAGCCGCCGGCAAGGCCTCTCTCCTGCGGCCTGACCTAGCCGGCCTAAGATGCCTGCCCGATCTCCTCTTATCCACCCACTCGCTCGACCCCTTCTCCCTCGTGCCAAACATCACCCGCAGCCCAGCCGCCGGCAAGGCCTCTCTCCTGCGGCCTGACCTAGCCGGCCCAAGATGCCTGCCCGATCTCCTCTTATCCACCCACTCGCTCGACCCCCTCTCCGTCGTTCCCCTGCTCGCGCCGCCAGAGAGGAGCGAGAGCCCCGCTCCTCCCGATCCACCCCGCCCAAGCTCAGCCCAGTGCCGCCCTCTCCTTCCCGTGCGCCCGGCTACTGCTCCGGTGAGCTTAAGCAGGCCGCCGCCGCGCCTTCTTGCCTCCTCCTGCGCCACTTCGTCGTTCACCTCCGGCAGCCACGACCTCGCCTTCAACCTCCGCCGCCAAGCACAACCGCCTCCCATCGCCGACCCGCCCGGTCCTCACGTCTCCGGCCTCGTTCCCAACCCCAGCTGCCGGATCCGGCCGGATCGAGCTGGCCCGCATCCACCACCACCACCTTGCTCCGTGGCCCGCCTCCCCTGTGACCTCACGTCGTCCTGCTGCCCGAGCCGTCCTCTCCGGCCAACTATGCTGCTACCGCCGCCCGGACCTGCTCGCGTCCGCCTGGTTCCCAGCGCCATCACGCCCGTTGCCCAGATCCGCCTCGTCCCTGTCATGCCCGCGGCTTGCTCTCCTCATGAGCGTTCCCTTATGCGCTGTACGAGCCGAGCTCGGCCACCCCCTCGAATTCATGCACAAGCTGCCCGACACCTTGGCCAGAACCGCCCAAGTCGTCGCCTCTATGCACCAGGCAGTGTTGCCGTGGACGCATGCACCCTCGGATTGGAACCGCAAGCGCCAAGTACACCACTGACAAGACCCGGGTAGCAGAAACGCCAAGTACCTCGACGCCCGATGCCTAGAACGACTACCATCGCCGAAGACCCATGAACCAAAAACGTCAAGTTCGACTACCGTCGACATGTACCCCTACACCGCACCGAGACGCCAAGTCCAACAACGAACCCTCGAAGGACTTGGGTGCGGCAAGTTCCTCTTCGGGAGTGCACGCTCACCCTCATTGAAGACCGCGTGAACGACTACTTCCTCTTCGTCTCGTGAACCACTACTAACTCGATCCGCCCCAAAACGCGCGCTTCAAAGGTATAACATCAAGACGACCGCCCGTGGACGAATGCTTGTGTGATGTATGAGATGCACCGCTTGTTTCACCGTATGCGATTTGCCACTTGCACACCCCTCGTTATGCACCGTCGTCGGCACGTGGGACACCCGGTAACCGGGATCATTCCCCATCACGCTTGCATGTTCCGCACATCCGCCCACATTTCTTTTGCACCGGTACCTCAACGAGTTGCCGGAACGGGAGTGTTGCCGTTGCATCATTTCCGTTTTCATCGCCGTGGCATCGCTTTCCTTCTGCCATGACGATAAATGCTCCATATATATCAGGCCACCTTTTTCATAAAAATTGCATATGACTTCATGACATCCTCATACATGTTAAGAACACTTATATTATTGTTTGCATTAATTTGCATAAAGACATGTTAAAATGATTTATTTTCGTAACTAAATAACTGTAGCTCCGAATTAAATAAACTTTATATGTAAATGTGGTAGAAAAATGCATAGATTAACATGTTGCACTTATTCTGCATGTTTAACAACTCTAAAATTGTGTATAGGGCAGAACAGTACCAAATTCAGAAAATGCACATGAGGATTTTTCCGGAATTGTTGTTTGTTGTTTCCGGCCTCATTTAAACTTGCCTAAATAGGTAGTTTAATTATGCTTCACCTCTTGCCATGTTTAACAGCATTTAATATTGTTGGGTACATAAACGGGAGAGAACTAAATAAACGAATGTGGTGTTTCATCAATAGGCAACCCGTTGCATATTGAACTCCACTTAATTTGTAGTATTGTTTGTTGCACTTTGTCATGCCATGACTCATTAAACCGGACATGCATCATACTTGATTGTGCATCATGCCATGATTATGCTTGGTTGTTTACCATGTCGTTTGCTTCTTTTCGGTTATGCTCCTTCTCGATAGTTCCGGTTATGTTGCGATTGTGAGGATCCGTTCGACTACGTTGGTTCGTCTACTTCATGGATTCGGTCTTCTTCCTAGCGGGATTTCAGGCAAGATGACCGTTACCCTGGATACCACTACTATCTTTGCTTTGCTAGTTGTCTCGTTGCTATCGCTATGTCACGCTACCTACCACTTGTTTATCAAGCCTCCCAAATTGCCATGATAGCCTCTAACCTTTTTCACCATCCTAGCAAATTGTTGTTTGGCTGTGTTACCGCTTTGCTCAGCCCCTCTTATAGCGTTGCTAGTTGCAGGTTGTTCCATGTTGGGACATGGATATCATGGGATATCACAATATCTCTTATTTTAATTAATTCATCTATATTCTTGGTAAAGGGTGGAAGGCTTGGCCTTTTGCCTGGTGTTTTGTTCCACTCTTGCTGCCCTAGTTTCCGTCATACCGGTGTTATGTTCCTTGATTTTGCGTTCCTAACACGGTCGGGGTTTATGGGCCCCCCTTGACAGTTCGCTTTGAATAAAACTCTTCCAGCAAGGCCCAACATTGGTTTTCCATTTGCCTAATAACAATTAAAACTTGCATAGGGACCTGCCGGCCCCCGAGGTCTCTTAATCAACCCCCGGGCCAGTGCTCGACATGAGTGTTGGTCCACCTACTTAGCAGTCGGCGGTGCTGCCTCGGGGCAACTCGATGGTATTTTGGCTACCGTCCACTTTGCATAGACGGTGTTGTCCTAAGAACGAGATAAGCGCGGCTCTTATCGGGGTATCGACGCACCGGGTGGTCTTGCTGGACTTGTTTTACCATTGTCGAAATGTCTTGTAAACCGGGATTCCGAGCTTGATCGGGTTGTTCCGGGAGGAGGATTTTCCTCCGTTGATCGTGAGAGTTTGTGATGGAATAAGTTGGGACACCCCTGCAGGGTTTGATCTTTCGAAAGCCGTGCCTGCGGTTATGT
This sequence comes from Thinopyrum elongatum, assembly GCA_011799875.1. NCBI lineage: Eukaryota > Viridiplantae > Streptophyta > Magnoliopsida > Poales > Poaceae > Thinopyrum > Thinopyrum elongatum. The sequence goes on from CM022303.1 coordinate 280,464,865, forward strand.
GGCAGATGGGAGTTTTTAATATCCGGTTGTAGTGAACTTAAACTAAACTCAATTAAAACACACCAACCGCGTGCGTAACTGTGACTGTCCCTTTTCGACGAGGTTCGGGAAGAGAACACAGTTGGGTTATGTTTGAACGTAAGTAGTTCAGGATCATTTCTTGATCATTACTAGTTTGCGACCGTTGCGTAGTTTCTCATCTTATTCTTGTACTCGTAAGTTAGCCACCATACAATGCTTAGTGCTACTGCAACCTCACCACTTATCCATTCCATACCTATTAAGCTTTGCTAGTCTTGATACCCATGGTAATGGGATTGTTGAGTCCTCGTGGTTCACAGATTACTACAACAACAGTTGCAGGTACAGGTAATGCGATGATCTGACGTGAGAGCGATGCTTGATTGCTTTTGGAGTTCTTCTTCTTCTTCGATTAAGGGATAGGTTCCGGGTCGGGAGCCTGGGATTAGCAGGGTGGATATTGTTCTTCTTTTTCGTTTGATTTCATCCATAGTCGGATCCTGCTCTTCTGTATGATGATTGCTATGTATTGATGAATTGTTGTATTCATGTTGTAGCTTGTGGCGAGTGTAAGCCTTTATCTTGTATTCTCATCTATTCAGTACATGGTATGTTGTAATGATATCCACCTTGCTATGCGTTCGAAATGCGGTTGTGCCCCAATCATGAGTTCATCACGTGATTGGGATAGAATCGCATCTTGGGCGCTACAACAGGCGGAGGGAAGACGCGCGCGTCAGCATGGAGTAACGCCGCGACACCCGCCGCCAGTCTGATAGGCGCAACGACCCCGACGTCAATGAGCCCACGCCTGGTGAAGGCGGGTACCTGCCTTTCGAGGTTGGGTGCCCCGCCTTCACTCGCGAGCTGCGGCAATTTCGTTGGCCATCTACTCGCACGTTCAAGCCAGAGATACCGGAAAAGTACGATGTGAGATTGAACCCAGCAGAGTTCTTGAGCATCTACACCATCGCTGTTCAAGCTGCCAGGGGAAGAGATGAGAAGGTATTCGCCAACTACTTCCCTTTGGCACTCAAGCCAAATGTGAGGTCGTGGCTTATGCACTTGCCAGAGAACTCCATCTCGACCTGGGCTGATCTGTGCCATGAGTTTGTTGCCGCCTTCACGGGCGGCCATCAAGAATCAGGGCGACCCAGCGACTTGCAACTCCTCCCGCTGAAGGAAGGAGAGACTTTACGGAAGTGCATGCAGAGGTTAAGTCGGGTGCACCGGAACATTCCAGACATCCACCCGGCAGCTGTGATAGCTGCGTTCCAGTCCAACGTGCGCAACCGTAGGATACATTCCAAAATGAACGCCCGGCTGCCCAAGACTGTGAATGAGTTGTACACTCTGGTGGATAAGTGTGCCCGCGTAGAGGAAGGGAGGCGACTCCCCGGCGAAGAGGATGGCGTCGACATTGACTCAGAGGACGACGACGACGCCACCAGTCAGAAGAAGAAGAACAAGAAACGCAACAAGAAGCGCAAGGACAAAGCAGTGCTGGTTGTCGAAGGGTCGAGCACCCCAAGTACCGGCAAGAAGGCCAAGACCGAGGCTCCCGGCAAGGAAGTTGCCACGTGCACTGATTGCCGGGAAGCCGCGGCTGCCGAGAAGGCTGGGAAAGCTGACGGACCATATTGCAAGATCCATCAGACCAAGGGCCACGATCTTCAGGAGTGTCATCAGGTTGAGCAACTCGTGAAGAAGCAGAGGGCTGAGTACGAGAAGCGCAACAAGGAGAAAGACCAAGATGGCGTTGGCGGGAAAGGCCGAGGCGGCAGAGCAGTCCGCCCCGGCAAGGCCCCTCAGTATCAAGGGAAACCCGCCAAAGGCCGTGAGAAGAAGGAGTGCAATGACGAGAGTGATGAAGGACATGAAGAGGAAACCAGTGAGTGGGAGTTCTCTCTCTCGTGTTCTTGCTCTCAAACCCGCGGATTTCGATCTCTTTGCCCGAAGCTCCGTTTCCGAAACTGTTTTGGGGGATTGCTACTTGGTATGTGAGTCCTCCGTTACTCCAATTAGTCTTTGCTTTAGTGGTTTATATTTTGAATAATTAGCTACTCTTGGTGCTGCTGTATATGAGCTTGCATGTTGAATTCTTAGAGTTCTAAGTAGTTTGAATTCTTAATATAGCCTCTATGCATCCTTATGAGTAGCTGCTATCAATCTTATGAAGTTTTGTTAACAAAAATTTTGTGGACTAAAATTTTCAGAATTTTATCTATAGGAATAAAATGAGTTTCTTTAGGAAGTTTGCCTCCAAGAAAAATGCTAAAGGAGTCATTGGGGAATCATCGGACAATGACCTCAACACTCCGAGAAGGGCGGAGGTGCGACCGTGCGAATGGCCGCATAATGTCTTCATGGAGGGGGCCGGGTTCCATCAAGAGTTCGCCCAATTCGTTGCAAATGCTGGGCTGACCGACTTCATCGCAGCTGAGTATGATCAATACCACCTCCTTACAAATTCCTTTGTGCAAAATTTTCATTTTCTGAGTAGGAATAATCCTCCTGAGGTGCAGCTTAATTTATACTCTGAAACTCGTCAGATACCACTCACTGACTTTTGTGATATATGTTTGATCCCTTCCGACGAGGAATTAAGAGAGCCTAGACCTGTAGAGTTTGAGGACTTTTACCGCACTCTATCAGTGGGGGATGAGAGAGGCATGTCGAGTGTCACCGCCACTAGTCTGCAGTTTCCTTCTGTGCATTACTTTGCTTTATTCATCATGAAGTGTTTAACTGCTAGAGAGAAGGTCTGTGCACTTAGTGCCCCTGACCTCGCCATTTTTCGCCATGCACTACACAATGATCACACCTTTAGCCTAGGGGCTATTATCGCATGTCGTCTGCACCTTAACAGAACTAAGGGCAAAATTCATGGCGGTATTTATGCTACTCGCTTAGCGAGTCACTTTAACGTTCAAATACTCCAACATGATTATCCTTGTCCCGAGTGTATCTAGATCACCAAGCGATGGTGGCTCACCAGTTTACTGATGATGCTGACTCTCTTCATAATATTCGTTACAACCTGGTTTTTAGTGTGGATTCCCGTGATGTTATTCCGTTGCCTGCACTTGCTTTGTTTGATTCTATTGCCAGGGGCGGATACATGGTCATGCCAACGGGCATTATTGCCTACCGGAATGCCCAGGCAGCGGCAGAGCAGGAGCCCTAGGAGTGGGACGCTCAGGTGCCGCCGCCACAGCACGTCGACATGGGACCGAATGGCTACTTCGGTTGGTGATCACCAAGTTAGGCCAAAAGCCTAAGCTTGGGGGAGTACGTATTTCCACCGAGATTACATTCATGTTCACATATTTCATTCCAGTTGTTGGTTTCCACACTTTTTCATTGTATTATCCATGCTAGATTTATTTCATCGCTTTCTTCTTGTGTGTTTGAAAAACTTTGAGAAAATCCAAAAATATTTCTTGCTTCTTTTCGGTCTTTCTTTCTAGTTTAATTAGTTGTAATATTAAAAGAAAACCAAAAAGATTTCCATGTTCTTCTTTTGCTTGTTGGGAGCTTTCCCGTGTAAATAGTTTTTATCGTTTTTGTTTTCCCTTTGTTATTTTGCTTTCTTTAAGGAAAACTAAAAACTCCAAAAATGTTTCAGTTTGTTTCTCTAAAATTCTTTTCTTTTATTTGAGTCATACCAAGGAGAAGACCACGATGAAAATGTTGAGCGGCTCTCGTATGTATTATTTTTTATCTAATAAAAAGCCCAAATTACCTTGTCTTCTCCTTTTCAATAAAATGTTTGCAGATTCCAGCTTAGTCCACATCATTCTTGCACTATTATTATTTTCATATCATTCGGTCATGCAAGTGAAAGGCAATAATGACGATATTTGATGAATTGACTGTGACAGAGAGAAGCGGGTATGAACTCAACTTGTTTTTGTTTTTGTAAATATGTTTAACCTAGTATCCATGATTCAGCATATTATGATCAAACATGTTTGCAATGAAAATTAGAGATTATAGTTTCTCTTGCCATGCTTAAGTAGCTAGGAGTGGATAATGATTTATCTTGGATGTCAACATGCATTAAATTGATTGTGATGTAGTATGATGATATGGTATCCTCCTCTGAATGTTTCGAGTGGCTTGACTTGGCACATGTTCATGCATGTAGTTGAATCAAAACCAACATAGCCTCTACGATATTTATGTTCATGGTGTTCATATCCTACTGATGCTAGTATTCAATGTTTATTATGCATAATTGATGTTCATGACCATTTTCGCTCTCTAGCTGGCCGCTTCTCAACTTATTTGCTAGCCTTCGCCTGTACTAAGCGGAAATACTGCTTGTGCATTAAAATCCTTAAACCAAAGTTATTCCAGATGAGTCCACCATATCTACCTATATGCGGTATTACCCTGCCGTTCCAAGTAAATTTGATGTGCCAGCTCTAAAATTTCAAATGAACATTTGTTTTGTGTGCCTGGACTGCTCATGGAGCGACAGGGGGCGGTCAATATCTTCCATGCTAAGTGGGTTATTCTCATGACGAGTGTTTATTCACTCGTCCTTGCACGAGAGGGGTGGTAATAGGGATACCCAGTCCTGAATTAAAAAATTACAAATAAATAAACAAAACTCCCCCAGGACTGATGTTGGTATGGACGGTACCCGTGGATTCGGTTAGCCGTGGAGTGTGTTTGTTGGTGGAGGGGGAGTAAAGCTTTACTTTTATCGCTTGGGAACCGCCACTAATGTGTTTAGCATGGAAGATATTGATAACTCTTGGTCGTAAAGTTGACAGGAAGGGTGTACCTCCCAAACTTATATTTATCTCTGTTTTAAGCTTTGAGCTCTCGCACCTCTGCAAATCCCTGCTTCCCTCTGCGAAGGGACTATCTATTTAATTCTATGTTGAGTCATCACTGATGACCCACAAGTATAGGAGATCTATCGTAGTTCTTTCGATAAGTAAGAGTGTCGAACCCAACGAGGAGCAGAAGGAAATGACAAGCGGTTTTCAGCAAGGTATTTTCTGCAAGCACTGAAATTATCGGTAACATATAGTTTTGTGATAAGATAATTTGTAACGGGTAACAAGTAACAAGTGTAACAAAGGTGCAGCAAGGTGGCCCAATCCTTTTTATAGCAAAGGACAAGCCTGGACAAACTCTTATATAAAGCAAAGCGCTCCCGAGGACACATGGGAATTACTGTCAAGTTAGTTTTCATCATGCTCATATGATTCGCGTTCGTTACTTTGATAATTTGATATGTGGGTGGACCGGTGCTTGGGTGTTGTCCTTACTTGGACAAGCCTCCACTTATGATTAACCCCTCTCGCAAGCATCTGCAACTATGAAAGAAGAATTAAGATAAATCAAACCATAGCATGAAACATGTGGATCCAAATCAGCCCCTTACGAAGCAACGCATAAACTAGGGTTTAAGCTTCTGTCACTCTAGCAACCCATCATCTACTTATTACTTCCCAATGCCTTCCCCTAGGCCCAAATAATGGTGAAATGTCATGTAGTCGACGTTCACATAACACCACTTGAGGAAAGACAACATACATCTCATCAAAATATCGAACGAATACCAAATTCACATGATTACTTATAACAAGACTTCTCCCATGTCCTCAGGAACAAACGTAACTAATCACAAAACATGTTCATGTTCAAAATCAGAGGAGTATTGAATATCATTAAGGATTTGAACATATGATCTTCCACCGAATAAACCAACTAGCATCAACTACAAGGAGTAATCAACACTATAGCAACCCACATGTACCAATCTGAGGTTTTGAGACAAAGATCGGATACAAGAGATGAACTAGGGTTTGGAGAGGAGATGGTGCTGGTGAAGATGTTGATGGAGATTGACCCCCTCTCGATGAGAGGATCATTGGTGATGACGATGGCTTCGATTTCCCCCTCAGGGAGGGAAGTTTCCCCGGCAGAACAGCTCCGCTGGAGCCCTAGATTGCTTCTGCCTAGGTTCCGCCTCGAGACGGCGGCGCTTCATCCCGAAAGCTTCCTTCTAATTTTTTCCAGGTAAAAACCCTCCATACAACAGAAGATGGGCACCGGAGACCTGCCAGGGGGCCCACAAGCCCTAGGGGCGCGCCCAGGGGGTAGGGCGCGCCCCCCAGGCTTGTGGCCACCTGGTGGGTCCCCCTCTGGTATTGCTTCACCCAATATTTTTTATATATTCCAAAATAATTCTTCGCAAAATTTTAGGACTTTTGAATTTGTGCAGAATAGGTCGCTCAGATTTGCTCCTTTTCGGTCCAAAATTCCAGCTGCCGACATTCTCCCTCCTTGTGTAAATCTTGTAAAATAAGAGAGAAAAGGCATAAGTATTGTACCATAATGTGTAATAACAGCCCGTAATGCAATAAATATCAATATAAAAACATGATGCAAAATGGACGTATCAACTCCCCCAAGCTTAGACCTCGCTTGTCCTCAAGCGAAAGCCGAGATCGATAATCATGTCCACATGTTTAGAGATAGAGGTGTCGATAAAATAAAATACAGACATGAAGGCATCATGATCATCTTTATAACAACAATATATATTGTTATATAACTTCTCATGCTAAAGTGACAATTCATTCACAAAGTAAAGTATGAATCCAAAACTTTATTGTAAACCAACAAACTATGATCTCAGTCATTGAAGCAATTGCAATTTATCATAACATCGGAAAGAGTCAATATAAGAGCTAGTCTAGCAAATCCACATACTCAATTATCTTTTAGTCTTTCACAATTGCTAACACTCACGTGGTACTTATGAGATCAAAGCTTCAATTGTACACAGAGAAAGATAGGGGCTTATAATTTCGCCACCCAACTATTTACCTCAAGGGTAATGTCAACAATAATAACCCATGATCACCTACATCCGAGTGGATATATGTGTCTCGATCTTTCCCCAACACATGATGCTTGCCAAAAGAAAAAGGGGAAATATAGGAAGTGGTAAAGATCACCATGACTCTTGCATAAAGGGAAGCAGAGGTTGTCATGCACTTTTTTGGTTGGATGTACGAAATCTTAATGCAAAAGAACGTCACTTTATATTGCCTCTTGTGATAAAGAACTTTATTATGCAGTCCGTCGCTTTTATTTCTTCCATATCACAAGTTCATATAAAGCTTATTTTCCTCACACTAATAGATCATACATATTTAGAGAGCAATTTTTATTGTTTGCACCGATGACAACTTACTTGAAGGATCTTACTCAATCCATAGGTAGGTATGGTGGACTCTCATGGCAAAACTGGGTTAATGGTGTTTGGATGCACAAGTAGTATCTCTACTTGGTGCGGAAGTTTGGCTAGTATGAGGTGGAAGCAAGCGTCACATGTTAGAGGATCTATGACAATATAACTTCTATTCGGAAATAAGTAAACATATCTCATTATGTCGTCTTCCTTGTCCAACATCAACTTCTTAGCATATAATATTTTAATGAGTGCTCACAGTCATAAAAGATGTCCAAGATAATATATTTATATGTGAACCTCTCTTTCTTTATTATTTCCTTTTTAATTGCAACAATGACCGACACTAAGTTTGTCAACCCACAACAAGTTTCAATCCTCATACTTCTTATATGTGAAGTCATCACTCTCCATAAGATTATTATATACTCTTTTTATTACTTTCTTTTCTTCTTTATTTCTTTTTCTCAAGATCATAGCAAGAAAGCAAAGCCCTCAACTCAAAACTACTCTTTATTATATAACTCTCAGACTTGATTACATAGAGGGAACACAAAGCAAAACTCAAAGCTAAATCAAACTAAAAACTTTATTCTACTAAACCAAGATATAACCAAAAGGATCGAAGTAAGAAAAATGATAAAGGTAAAGATGTGATGGTAATACGATACCGGGGCACCTCCCCCAAGCTTGGCACAAGCCAAGGGGAGTGCCCGTACCCGTTTACTCAATTTTCCTTCTTCGGGGGTGGTGGTGATGATGTTGTCTTTTTCTCCAGCTTGCGTCTGAGATTGAAATTCTCCTCCCTGAGATCCTCGTTCTCCAACTCAAGCTTTAATATCTTCTTGCATAATGCCACCTTGCTCTCATGCAGGAAACGAGGTGGAATAAATTGAACCTTAGGTTTGTATCCTTTAAGGAGGCTTGACTTCTTGAATTCCACATGCATGTCTCCAGGTTGAGGTAGTGAGTCTTCCTCTTCCTCGGAGCTATCATCCTTCATTGCCCTCATGTCAGTGTCTTCCTCCTCATCCGTGGTCCAACCATAATGATCTACCTCTCCATAGACCTTAGGGTTTGCAATATAGTCAGCCACATAGCTCTCCCCTTCCGAATCTTGAGACGACATATTTTCAGATCTGACAAGAAAATAGTACAAAACAAGAACAGAGGATTTTGCCATGGTACGGTGGTCAAAACCTTCGAGAGATTATATAATGAATTTTTACCGACCAAAAGAAGTATCCTGCAAGAAAACGGAGTCCGAAGAGCACACGAGGTGGCCACAAGCCTGGGAGGCGCGCCCAGGGGGTAGGGCACGCCCCCACGGCTTGTCGCCTCCTCGTGCACTTCTCGGACTACTTTTTATTTTCCTAATTTTTTAAATTTTCCAAAATAGGGTAACATTGCCATTGGAAGAGTTTTGGAGTCAGTTTACTTACCGTACCACATACCTACTCCTTTTCAGGGTTCTGGAGCGTTCCGGTAGGTCTCCCTTATGTACTCATCCGGTGTTATGGTATTAATAATATTGGTTTCAACATTTATGGGAGTACCTGAGATATAATGTTTGATTCTTTGCCCGTTTACCACCTTCGGGTTAGTGCCTTCAGTGTTGCTAATCTTTATGGCACCGGAACAATAAACCTCCTCAATAATGTAAGGACCTACCCATTTAGAGAGAAGCTTTCCTGCAAAAAATCTTAAGCAAGAATTGTATAGCAAGACATGGTCACCTACATTAAATTCATGCTTTTGTATCCTTTTATCATGCCATCTTTTAACTTTTTCTTTAAATAACTTGGCATTTTCATAGGCTTGGGTTCTCCATTCATCAAGTGAGTTAATGTTAAACAACCTCTTTTCACCGACAAGTTTGAAGTCATAGTTGATCTCTTTAATTGCCCAATAAGCTTTATGTTCTAGTTCAATAGGTAAGTGACATGCTTTTCCATAAACCATTTTGTATGGAGACATACCCATAGGGTTCTTATAAGCAGTTCTATAAGCCCATAATGCATCATCAAGTTTCTTAGACCAATTCTTTCTGGATCTATTAACAGTCTTTTGCAAGATTAACTTTATTTCTCTATTACTCAATTCTACTTGACCACTAGACTGAGGATGATATGGAGATGCAATTCTATGGTTAACATCATACTTAGCAAGCAATTTACGGAAAGCACCATGAATAAAGTGTGAACCACCGTCAGTCATCAAATATCTAGGTACTCCAAACCTCGGGAAAATAACTTCTTTAAGCATTTTAATAGAAGTGTTGTGATCAGCACTACTAGTTGGAATAGCTTCTACCCGCTTAGTAACGTAATCAACAACAACTAGAATATGTGTATACCCATTAGAGGAAGGAAATGGTCCCATATAATCAAATCCCCAAACATCAAATGGTTCAATAACAAGTGGATAATTCATAGGCATTTCCTGACGTCTACTAATGTTACCAATTCTCTGACATTCATCACAAGACAAGATAAACTTACGAGCATCCTTGAAAAGAGTAGGCCAATAAAAACCAGATTGTAATACCTTGTATGCAGTTCTATCACCAGCATGGTGCCCTCCATAAGCCTCGGAGTGACACTTGCGTCGGATCTGTTCCTGTTCATGCTCAGGTACACAATGTCTAATAACACCATCTACTCCTTTATAAAGATGTGGGTCATCCCAGAAGTAATGTCTTAAATCATAGAAAAACTTTTTCTTTTGTTGGTATTGAAGCTAGGTGGTATAAATTTAGCAACAATATAATTGGCATAATCAGCATACCATGGAGCACTATGAGAAGCATTTATGACCGCTAATTGTTCATCGGGAAAGCTATCATCAATAGGTAGTGGGTCATCAAGAATATTTTCTAACCTAGACAAGTTGTCTGCCACGGGATTCTCAGCTCCCTTTCTATCAATAATATGCAAATCAAATTCTTGTAGCAAGAGAACCCATCTAATAAGTCTAGGTTTAGCATCTTTATTTTCCATAAGGTATTTAATAGCAGCATGATCGGTGTGATCAGTTACTTTGGAATCAACAATATAAGATCTGAACTTATCACAAGCAAATACAACCGCTAAAAATTCTTTTTCAGTAGTAGCATAGTTTCTTTGAGCACTGTCTAGAGTTTTACTAGCATAATGGATAACATCTAATTTCTTATCAACTCTTTGTCCTAGAACAGCACCAACAGCATAATCACTAGCATCACACATAATTTCAAAGGGTAGGTTCCAATCAGGTGGTTGAACAATAGGTGCAGAAATCAAGGCTTTCTTAAGTATTTCAAATGCTTCTACACAATCATCATCAAAAACAAATGGAGCATCTTTTTGCAAGAGATTAGTAAGAGGCCTAGAAATTTTAGAGAAGTCTTCAATAAACCTCCTATATAAACCAGCATGACCAAGGAAACTTCTTATACCTTTGATATCTTTAGGACACGACATCTTTTCAATAGCATCAACTTTAGCTTTATCAACTTCAATATCTCTTTCGGAGATTTTATGCCCCAAGACAATACCTTCATTAACCATAAAGTGGCACTTCTCCCAATTCAAGACAAGATTAGTTTCTTCACATCTCTGCAAAACTCGATCAAGGTTGCTTAAACAATCATCAAAAGAAGTTCCGTAAATGGAAAAATCATCCATGAAAACCTCAACAATCTTTTCACAAAAGTTAGAGAATATAGCAGTCATACATCTTTGAAAGGTAGTAGGTGCATTGCATAAACCAAAAGGCATAAATCTATAAGCAAAAGTACCAAAAGGGCAAGTAAAAGTAGTTTTTTCTTGATCCTCTTGTGACACGGGTATTTGAGAGAACCCGGAGTAACCATCTAGAAAGCAAAAGTGTGTAAGTTTTGATAGTCTTTCTAGCATTTGATGAATGAAAGGCAGAGGATAATGATCTTTCCTAGTAGCTTTATTTAATTTTCTAAAATCAATTACCATCCTATAACCTGTGACAATTCTTTGCGGGATCAATTCATTTTTACCATTGGGCACAACAGTAATACCTCCCTTCTTAGGAACAAAGTGAACATGACTTACCCATCTACTATCAGCAATAGGATAAATTATACCTGCTTCCAGAAGCTTTAATATTTCATTTCTTACCACTTCTTTCATCTTCGAATTCAACCGTCGCTGATGATCAACAACTGGTTTAGCATCAGGTTCCATATTAATTTTGTGCTGACATAGAGTGGGACTAATGCCCTTAAGATCATCCAGAGTATATCCAATAGCTGCTTGGTGCTTCTTCAGAGTTTTCAATAATTTCTTTTCCTCATGCTCAGAAAGGTTAGCACTAATAATAATAGGATATATCTTCTTTTCATCAAGATAAGCATATTTCAAAGTATCAGGCAATTGTTTAAGCTCGAAAACGGGATCACTCTTGGGTGGTAGAGGATCTCCAATAGTCTCAACAGGCAAATTGTGTTTCAAAACAGGCATCTGTTTAAAGAATATCTCGTCTAATTCCCTTCTTTCATTCATGAACATATCATTTTCATGGTCTAGCAAATATTGTTCTAAAGGATCAGTAGGAGGCACAACAATAGAAGCAAGACCGATAATTTCATCTTTATTAGGCAATTCTTTGTCATGAGGTTGTCTACGAAATTTGGAGAAATTAAACTCATGAGACACATCCCCAAAACTTACACTAACAGTTTCTTTCTCACAATCTATTTTAGCATTAACAGTGTTCAAGAAAGGTCTACCAAATATGCTGGGACAAAAACCATCTTGTGGGGAACCAAGAACTAGAAAATCAGTGGGGTATTTTATTTTCCCACACAAGACTTCAACATCTCTAACAATCCCAATTGGTGATATAGTATCTCTATTGGCAAGCTTAATAGTGACATCAATATCTTCCATTTCAGCAGGTGCAATATCATTCACAGTTTCTTGATATAAGGTAAAGGGAATTGCACTCACACTAGCACCCAAATCACATAAGTGATGATAACAATGATCTCCTATCTTAATAGAAACAACAGGCATGCCAACAATAGGTCTATGTTTATCTTTATTATCGGGTCTAGCAATTCTAGCAGCTTCATCACAGAAGTAAATAACATGCCCATCAATATTATCGACCAAGAGATCTTTAACCATAGAAATACTAGGTTCAACTTTAATTTGTTCAGGGGGTGTAGGTGTTCTAGTATAACTCTTACAAACCACAGCTGAAGCTTTAGCATGTTCCTTTATCCTAACAGGAAATGGTGGTTTCTCAATATAAGCAGTAGGAATAACAGGATCAACATTATAAGTAATAGTTTCTTCTTCAGCCTTAATGGGTTCTACTATTTTTACTTCAATGGGAGGATGATATTTAAACCACTTCTCCTTAGGGAGATCAACATGAGTAGCAAATGATTCACAGAAAGAAGCAACTATCTCAGAGTCAAGTCCATACTTAGTGCTAAATTCAAGAAAAGCATCGGTATCCATAAAAGATTTAACACAATCAAACTTAAGGTTTATACCTGACTCCTTACCTTCGTCGAGCTCCCAATCTTCAGAGCTGCATCGGTATCCATAAAAGATTTAACACAATCTTTGCTAAAAACCTGGGTGCTACTTAAGCTTATTTATGTAAACAAGAACAAAAGAGTTCGTAAAAGTTTTTCTTTATCACTTTCAGTTTGTCAACTGAATTGCTTGAGGACAAGCAAAGGTTTAAGCTTGGGGGAGTTGATACGTCTCCGTCGTATCTACTTTTCCTAACGCTTTGGCTCTTGTTTTGGACTCTAATTTGCAAGATTTGAATGAAACTAACTCGGACTGACGCTGTTTTCAGCAGAACTACCATGGTGTTGTTTTTATGCATAAATAAAAGTTCTCGGATTGACGAAACTTTTTGGAGAATTATTTCAGAATATATATAAAATACTGGCACCAAGAACCACCGAAGGGGGGCCCCTGGCTGGGCACGAGACACCAGGGCGCGCCCCCCCTCTGGCGCGCCCTGGTGGGTTGTGCCCACCTCGTGGCCCCATAGACCCTAATTCCGACTCCATGAATACCTATTTTTGGAGAGAAAAATAAGGGAGGAAGTTTCATCGCGTTTTACGATACGGAGCCGCCGCCACCTCCTGTTCTTCATCGGGAGGCCAGATTTGGAGTCCGTTCGGGGCTCCGGAGAGGGGAATCTTTGGTCTTCGTCATCACCAACCCTCCTTCATCGCCAATTCCATGATGCTCCCCACCGGGAATTAGTAATTCCTTCATAGGCTCGCTGGTCGGTGAGGAGTTGGATGAGATTCATCATGTAATCGAGTTAGTTTTGTTAGGGCTTGATCCCTACTATCCACTATGTTCTGAGATTGATGTTGTTATGACTTTGTTATGCTTAATGCTTGTCACTAGGGCCCGAGTGCCATGATTTCAGATCTGAACCATTTATGTTTTCACCATTATATCTATGTTCTAGATCCGATCTTGAAAGTCATATTCACCTATTACGTGTTATGATCTGTAAACCCCAGGGTGACAGTAATTGGGATACTTTCCGGTGATGACCGTAGTTTGAGGAGTTCATCCATTCACTATGTGTTAATGCTTTGTTCCGGTTCTCTATTAAAAGGAGGCCTTAATATCCCTTAGTTTCCTTATGGACCCCGCTGCCACGGGAGGGTTGGACAAAAGATGTCATGCAAGTTCTTTTCCATAAGCACGTATGACTATTTACGGAATACATGCCTACATTATATTTATGAACTGGAGCTAGTTTTGTATCGCCCTAGGTTATGACTGTTATATGATGAATATCATCCAACGAATTCACCGATCCAATGCCTACGAATTTTCCACATATTGTTCTTGCTAAGTTACTATTGTTGCTACTACTGTTACACTTGCTACAAAATTATTGCTATCATTGTTACCGTTACTACTGTTGTTACCACTACTATCAAAACTATCATATTACTGTGCTACTGATCACTTTGCTGCAGATATTTAATCTCCAGGTGTGGTTGAATTGACAACTCAACTGCTAATACTTGCAAATATTCTTTGGCTCCCCTTGTGTCGAATCTATAAATTTGGGTTGAATACTCTACCATCGAAAGCTGTTGTGATCCCCTATACTTGTGGGTTATCACTCCGCCAATGAACTTCACTGATATTCATTCATGGCAAGGACTTGTGCAACCAACTTCAACATCTTGCACTAGTTCATGGAGTCACAAACCCTCTTGTTGGAAAGACAAGGGACAAGGTATTCAATGCAATCATGGACATCATCATATGTGCATTTCACTCTATGTCTATGGATATCCTTGTTTGTTCCTTGTGGGACTAACCCATGTAGGTCTACATCAACATTGAGCATCCACATCTACACTATCTACATGAAGTCATCATCAACAAAACCCAAGGTTAGTTCATCCCTCTTTGGGGGGATCACATCTAGGGGGAGCTTTGCTCTAAGACTTGAGCTAAAGAAACTCTAATGGTGTGAACACATTAATGATTTCTGTAAAAGTGGTAACCCCACTTGTGCTTAAACGATGAGTATGACCTATGATCAAATGTTCTCATTTGGCTCCTAAGTCAATATACTCATATATAGATGACCTAATCATCGCCAATTGTGTGATAGTTGCTAGAATTGGTTGTGCATGTTTGACACATATTTTATTGCTATTTTATTGTGTGAGCATATTGCAATGCATTTTTCTTCATTCGAGGACATCCATTTGTTGTTTTAACTGTCTTGGTTTTTCTGGCAAAGTGGATGTACAAGAATGCCTAAGCACCTTCTCTAGCTATCTATTCTTTCTTGTCTCAAATTCTCTTCATGCTACATCACAAAATTTGAATAAGTATTTTTTGGACCCTCCGGGTGAGGCACACTCGGAGTCATCGATCTATCAAGGACTGAATTCCAAAACCTTCTAAATGCCTTTTAGTTTGACCAACTCACTCTCATTCGGTCTCACCGAAATCATTTGGATTGATCTGAGTTTTCATCTCTGTGCAACCGATCTGAACCATCTCGGAGTCAACGTTGTGCTGTACTGCAAGCAGTTACACATCTCGGTGCCACTGATCCGTTTCGATCGGAGCCACCGACAGCTGATGGGTAGATATATCCCATGAGTCCATACGGTTGAAACTTTCTCAAACGTTTCGTCTTCACACCCCACAGCTGTCGTCGCCCCAGTCTCCGGACAGTCGCTGTTCCATCCAGCATGCCCTTGCCATTGGATTCCGCCGCTGCCAATGGAAATCTTTCCCTCTGTTGCCGCTGTAGAGGATTTGCGCCAAGTTAGTGTAAAATCCAACCCCTTAGTGCCTCTATTTCCGATTCAATGCACTAGGGTTTTTGCCATGATTCTTGCCACAATTTGCAACCTCTATTCCAAATATGAATTCTGTAGATTAGATTCGAGTGAAGATTTTAGGTTTAAATTTCCGCAGAATACATCTCGGACCGACTGATCTGAAAATTTCTGAGTCACCGATCTGGCCTTTGGCCATAGCACTAGTACGTCTTGGTGCCACCGAGTTGTACTGATCGATGAGACCGAAATAAAGTTTTTGTGAAACCCTAGCATCTCGAAGAGACCAAGCCACATATCAATCTAACCAAAACTTTGTGCCAAGTCTCTATTAAGTGCTTCGGTATCACCGAAATGATCAACTCGGTTGATCCGAAATGTCTTCTGTGAAAATGTAAACTAAGATTTGAACTCAATTTTTTCGAAAACCAGCTGCATTTTGTGATGACTCATCTACTCTGCCCATACCCAACTACTTCACAGGCCAGTCTGCAAGATGTCAAATGCTCACTACTGCAGGATGCTGCTAACGCGACACTACAATCAGAGACCCTTCGACAAAACTGTGTGCGATGCACTAATCGCAAACGGTGTTGTAATAAAACCGTAAAAAATTATATGAACCATTTGAGATGGCGGAGACATCAAACATGATTCAGATTATAGTTGCATGTGCAATGCGTGGCATACAGTTCACTCGAATGAACTGTTTGCGATGAGCATAACAACAGAAACAGTCGGCTAGATGAAGGTGTGTGCGATATGCGGCATACAGTTCACCCGAATGAACTGTTTGTGATTAGGAAACATAACAGAAATGGTCGGGCAGATCAAGGTGTGTGCGACAGATGGCATATAGTTCACTCGGATGAACTGTTTGCGATGAGCCACCACAATAGAAATGGTTCAACTTAACAAGATGTGTGTGATACGCGACAAACAGGTTCATAATCAGAAATGTGTGCGAAGACCGATAATAACATAGACGATTTCTGCTAATAAGCCGTGTGTGTTGTGGGCAAATGCTTGCTGGTATACAATTATCAGCGATTGATGAATTCATCACCGACGGGTTCCCTGGTATGGTCCGTGTGCGATGTCATTGCATACAGAACAACAATGTATGTACTAATAAGGACTTCATTCAATAACCAAATTGAACATCCAATTACATATATGGCTAGTACACACATGACATTTGCACACGCCAAAGTATGTTCCAAAATGCCTAGAAAACTCAAATAATGTATACAAAGGCAAAACAAACCCTGAATAATTTCATATTTTTAGGACGACACTCCTATAGTTGCATGTTGCCTCTATAAAATAAATCAAGGCGGGAAGAAACAGCGTATGTCATTTCGCACACAGAGGTGACAAGTTCCCTCTCGGAACCATGAGGCTTCTTGAGAGAAGCTCCCGTTTGTAAGAAGTTTATACCAAAACTTGTCCCAAATTGGACAATTTTTTTACCACAGCATGTTGGTGCCATGTCATAACACCATGCCAAGTTTCATGATTTTCAGGCGAGTTTTGGATTTACAGTAATTTTAAAACCAAGTTTCTCAATGTTTACTTTCGAGTTGACACCGCCTTCGATAGGCTTTTTCCTCATGGGTCCCAAATGTCAGAATCCAAATCTGTCACTACCATGCAACTTTTCTTATTAAGAATTACAACCCATTTGGTGTGCTAGCTGAAAATAAGTTTGTGGGTGCTGGCAGGCGCTAAGAACTTATGGGTTGTGTAATGAACAATGATATCAAGGAGCTCGAGAGACTGATGTTCTTTCCCTATGTTGTGATTGCTTATAATATTTATGTCTTAATTAAAAAATGGCCAGCCATTGGCCCAGTATGAAAGAAAATATGGGTCAAAACCGAGTGAAAAGGGCAACAATATCTAACTCCAGCTAACAAACGGTACAAAAGCACGAGGATTAATTGTTCATCGGGTTTAGACAAAACCTAGATTGAACAGGTCAATAACATCTAACTACACCAAAGTTTTGGGCAGTCACAATCAAATGGATCGGTCAGATCCACAAAATCAAGATCCCAGGATAGAAATTGTACTGGTCCATGATGACGACAAGTTGTTGTACATAGAAGCCGAGCACGTTCAAAAGCCCTTTTGTCCACCTGTAACTTCTTTTTATGCTATTCAACATGTTCACCCGTGAGAAGTTTTTTGTCAAAAAACTTAATCCTCATGGACAATAGTGCCCTCGCATTCAACATGAGGAATGTGACAAAGCTAGTGTTTGCATGGTTGGATGCATATTCTCCCAGCATTATTGTCGTCAAACGAATGTCATGAGATCTGAGAAAATCCTGGTGCTTCTTCAGCCATCGATTGGTTATACCTTTTTCTCCATGTGTTAGTACCTAAATAGACATGAATATTGAAAACAGTTAATGTCTAAAATAGAGTATGTCGAAAGAGCGACAGCTGAACGGTTAATTTTAGTACATTATATATGGGCTTTCAATGTGCATGAAATCATCACCTTTATATACAAATTCTCCAGACATGGAAAGCATCGCAGGAAGCCAATAATCGTGTTCAGATCAAGACACCACACACTGATATATAAGGTATTGACAGAATCCAGCACCACTGATAGGCTATCCATGGTCAAGCTCTTCATTGAGCATAGAACATAATATTAGCACCATAAGTGTACTCCAAGATGATATTTAACTTAAGCACACAAATGAAAAATGCAGATTACAAAAGTGTACATGGATAATATACAGTACCTGAATATGTGTGGAGCCAAACACCATCCTGAACCATTTAAATGGATCACGAATTGCACCCAAGGTCTCCAGTTTAGGCGCAGAGACCACAGTTATTTGCGAAGGTGCATAACAAGAATCAAGGAGTGATACGTCTCCAGCTTATCTATAATTTTTTATTGTTCCATGCTATTATAGTATCAATCTTGGATGTTTTAGTTTTATATACATTTACAAGCAACTTTATATCATTTTTTGGGACTAACCTACTAACTTAGTGCCCAGTGCCAGTTGCTGTCTTTTGCTTGTTTTTGACTTTGCAGAATATCAGTACCAAACGAAGTCCAAATTCCACAAAACTTTTTGGAGATTTTTTTCTGGCGATAAAAGACCCTGGAAGCTTTGATAGGCCACGAGAAGATGGAGAAGTGGCCCACTAGGCACCAGGGCGCGCCAGGGGCCTCTGGCGCGCCCTGGTGCATAGTGGGGCCCATGAGCCTCCGTTTGACCTACCTCCGCCTCTATAAATACCCTAAAATCAGAAAACCTACCTGAGAGTCCACGAAATACTTTTTCCGCCGCCGCAAGCCTCTGTTCTCGAGAGATCCCATCCGGGGACCCTTTCTGGCACTCTGTCAGAGGGGGAATCAATCACGGAGGGGTTCTTCATCATCCTTGCTGCCCCTCCGATGATGCATGAGTAGTTTACCACAGACCTACGGGTCCTGTTGGGGATATTCCCCACGACCAAGACCCGGCTCATAAGGGTAAGACGCCCTGAGGCTTAAGTCATCTCTGGGTTTAAATCACCCTGATGTTAAGTCATCTCTGGGCTTAAGTTGCCCTGATGTTAAGTCATCTCTGGGTTTAAGTCACCCTGATGTTAAGAGTCCTCTCTGGACTTAAGCAGATCCTAACCCGACAGTTTGTAACCCGGCAGACAGTTGTAACCCAGCAGACAGATTGTGACCCGGCAGCCAGATTGTGACCCGGCAGATGCATGGAGTCACGGAGATGAGCCCTGAAGATGAGTCGCCTGGAGTTAAGAAGCCCAAGACATTAAGAAGCCCATGGTGAGAAGCCCAGGCGTTAAGAAGCCCGCAATAAGAAACCGGAAATAGGCTAAATCCTAATCCTACTAGGACTCTACATGTAACCCGCCCCTTCAACTTATATAAGGAGGGGTAGGGCGCCCCAAGAGGGTCAGGGGTCTCAATAGACAAGTTTTAGGGCTTAGACAGACAAGTAGATGCTCTTGAGATAGAGGTAGCGAAACGCCGCCCTTGTAACCGAGATCGTCATCATCATCAATATCATTCAAGCAGGATGTAGGCTTTTACCTCCACCGTGAGGGGTTGAACCTGGGTAAAATCTCGCGTCTCTCGTCCTGCTCAATCTCGTTCAAGCTACCACTTAGATGCGTTGGCCTCACGACTAAGTCCTCACACTAGGACATCTAACATGACAAAACCACGACAGTTGGCGCCCACCGTGGGGCCAGCGCACGGTGGTGTTGAGTTCTTGCAGGGATCTCTCCCAGGGATCAAGAAGTTCGCAAGTTTCCAGATGAAGAAGAGCCGGTTTGGAAGGATCTGCATCAGCTTTGAGTTCATCAGTTCAGATCTACGATCTGTGAGGTTTAAAGATCAAGAAAAACAAATTAGGGTTACGATCGGTTGTTGCCGCGAGTCATCGAGATCAACATAAGTATTAACTTGTGTATCATCAGTATCCTACATGAAGCCAAAATCTGTGTAATGCATGAGGCATCAAGTGGCGCAGACTCCACAATTCGTCAGCAACATCAAGGACCCGCCACTGTTTCGTTTCAAGACACCGGCTTCCATCGCCACTTCTACAGTCGTGAGCCGCCACCTTCGCTCGGCCTTGCCCGAGCCGCCGGGCGCCGTTGTCACCTCTGCGGGCAGACTCCCAGTCGTTCCCATGGCCTCCGAGTCATCTTCGTTCTGGGTCGTCTCCGAGCAGTCTCTGCCTCCGAGTCGCTATCGCGATCTCAAGTCATATCAACCGTCGCGTCTGGCCTCAGTAGCGCGCCACCCCCGCCGGCAGTGGAATAAGCCGTCTCGGCCGTTTCCACCTCTCTTTGACCCGCTGTTCAGCAGCGCACGGTTGACCCACCCCAGCCGCAGGCCTCAACTCTCCATGCGCCGCCGATGCCCCTCTGCTCTGCCTTTACTACGTGTGGCCGTGGCCGAGCTGCCATATCAACCTGCCGCGCCTCCTCTGACGCACCCCCGCTGTGGCCGAGCCGCCGCCTCCGCTGTGGCCGAGCCTCCATCGTCCGACCTCACTTCCACTGGCGCCGCTCGCTGGCCTGCCACGCCGCCGGGTCGCCACGCCTACTTGCAAGACCGACCCTGGCTTCCCTAAGTCGCACACTTGCCTGGTGCACCCGCCGTCGCCATACCAAGTCGCTTCCGAGCCGCCTCTGCCAAAGCCGGCACTACGGCCTCTCCTTGCCTCTGCTGCAAGTCGCCAGCTGCCGCGTCGCCACTTTCCGCGACCCGATTCGCCGGTGTCCCTTCGAGCCCTGCCTCATGTTGCTTGCCACCGTTTTGGCCTCGTGCCACCTTAGCCTTGCTCCGCGTCCCCATAGAGTCGCCGCCTGAGAGCCGCCCCATCTGGTCGGCCCTGCTTCGCCGCTTTCAGTCGGCCTACCCATGCCGTCAAGCCGCCCTGCCTCGCCCAACTAACGCGCGCTGAGCCGCCACAGTTAAAGCTGCCTCGCTCCGCTTCGGTGCGTTCCTCCTCGTGAGCTGCTGCAGCTTCACAGCCATCTCCTCCATCGCCGCATCTCACCCTCCTGCTAAACAATCGAAAGAGCTCCCGTGCGCCGCCGCTCGAGCACTGCAACACTCCTGTACCTGCTCCAAGCCGCCTCCTCGAGTGCCTCCTCCGCCTCTTCTGCAAATCCGCCATGGCCCGGCCTCTCTCGCGACTCACCTCGCCGCATCAGCCGCCGAGATCTCTTCTCATCTGCCACTCCACAAGCCGCCTCCCTTCCCTCCACCTCCGGCCGAGCTCCTCCGCCTCACCTCTACGGCTAAGCCGCCGTAGCTCGCCTTGACTCTGCCGCTGGGTCAATGGCCGCACCCCGGGCCACTGTATTTCGCCTTGAAACTGCGGCCGTTTGCCACGCCGATTGGTCAGCTCACTGTTTCCGGCCTTCTCTGAGCCTGGATGCATCGGCCCCGTCCAGCACCCGGCCTTTAAGTAGCCACCAAACTTCCAAAGCCTCCCCAGCGGAGCCGCCATGGCAAGCCGCCCTGATGGACGCCTCTACCGCAAAACCGCCACGGCTGCCTCTGCCACTGGCCGCGGGCCCGTCGTGGGCTTGCCGGCTCTCTGTCACCGCGACCCGCCTTGCCTCAAGCTGCCTGAGCTGCCTCGCCAACTTGCGTGAGCCCCGCTACCTATGGCTGTCTGGGCCGCCATCGCTGAGTGACCCGCCTCACTGGCGCCAGTCCACCATCACCGTTGTGCTCGCCCCAGCTTGACCCTCTTGGTTCGGTTCCAATGGCCATAGACACCGTGCTGCTACTGCTTGGTCGTCTGCCTCCAAGTCATCGCCGACTTGCGCCACTTCATCAAGTCGCCGGCCCGAGCCGCCGGTTCTGAGCCGTCGCTACGCTCTCTTCATTACGAGCCGGCCCTACCTCAGTCGCGGCAGGCAGCCCCGTTCTGCTATTCACCTCGCTCGAGCTAACCTGGCCTCGCGGTCGTCTCCGCCAAGGCTCCGTCGGTGAGCCATCTTGGTCTCGTTTCGCCTCCGTCGGGTCACTGCTGCAACTCCAAGCCAACCACACTGCTCCACGGCATCAACGAGGGGGAGGAGGTCACGGACTCGTCCTCTGCAGCCGTGGACCAACCTGCCTCCGCCTCCTTCCACTCCTGTGACATCGTCGAGTCGGCCATTCCTTCGCAGACCCGCCTCGCCTTAATCGCTGTTGTGGCGCGGCCTTGCACCTTCAAGCCGCCGCCCCCGGCGTCAAGCCGCCCCGTGCTTCCGCCATGGGGCTGCAGCTCCGCTATGCTCCGGGTCACTTCCGCCCCGAATCCATCAACTGCGCCTGACTGCTGGCTCTCTACAGATGTGTCCCGTGGGTGAGTTGGCCGCCCAACGGGGCTGGAGAAAAAGTAGAGTGAAGAGGGAGGAATTGGCCCGGTGGAATATAAGAGAGAGATTTCAGACTTAAAATTTTTCAATGGCTGGTTCTCGACTCTGGAGGACCTCTTGTCCATTACAATAGTCAAGTTCTCAGAAATTATCACAGATGACTGCTAAAAAATACTCAGTGGGAGGACAGACAGTGGTTGAGGCATGGAGTTGTTAAGAGGAACAGAGGTGGTTGAAGCTATAAGTTCAGCCGCCTTGCTGTCACTGCCGGCTCACAACAACAGCTGATCCACTGTTGTTGCCGGTTAATTATGCCGGACGATTCATCTTCATAATTGCCTCATCATGACGACTGGCTCGACATCCCATAGAAATATCAGGTGCTATCTGCCTTATTTACTTTTCAGTATATAATTTTTATTCTTTCAAGAACAATTAGTCTCGCACTGCGAGATTTTTTATGCAGAAAAATTCTTCAATACAAAAGAGATCATTAAGCTACGGGTACAGAGATCCCGTTTGCATCATCAAGTGGTCCAGTCTACAATGGCACACGGAGGCCATACTGGCATATGTCCGCACCGCGGTTTTTAACAGATTGGCATCCAACTATCAACAAGCCGGAGACTGACCTACATCACAGGCAAACACGCTGCTCATCATCCAGTGGTCCGGTCTACATCGACTCACCGGGACAGCGCCTGTTTTGCTGTTCAATGGATGTGCATAAGCCGCCGCCCCTGTGGTTTGGTCTATATCGGCTCGCCGGGACCGCACCTGCGATTGACTCGCTCATCCACACCGGCTTACAACGGCGCAGCCGACTCATCTATCCGCGCTCGCGGCCGACTCGCCTGCGTCTATGCCGCCTCTGATGCCGCGGTCATCTTTACCGTCCGCCCCCGCGGTCTGGTCTACATCAACACACCGGAGCCACACCCGTCTGCACGAGCTGTTTCATGAGCGCGTGCAAGTTGCCGCTCTTACGGCCCGGTCTATTCCAACAACTTTGGAGCAAATCATAATATGTTATCAGCCTCCGCCTGCACCGGATGGCTCAATGGACAGGCGCACAAGTCATTGCTACTGCGGTTTGGTTATACTTCAACAACCAGCCGGATGAACCATCGGTCAGGATATTGACACAACTCATACGGGATCATTTATAACTCGACACGGTCGACCTTAATCTTCCATGGATTCACATCGCGTTACCAACGCCAAGGATATACAATGAGTGTTGCGAAGATCATCAACTCGCCACTTTGCCTCTAGCTTCAACACATTCCAGTGTTCTGTTGTTCAACTATATGCCGATTTATATCACGGTCAAGTATAGAGAATCTCAAGCCAACTCCTTGAGTCGTCTTAAGACCCGGGGGCTACACAGACATGACTCAGCAAATTTTGCCGGTTTTAGCACATTCAAGAACCCCGGGTTATTGGAGGGAAAATAACCCTGTCTCGGGGGCTACTGCCACATTGGTGAAAGTTTAAAGGCTGTCAGAAAATTTTCAGCTCAAAAAAGTGCCAGGCAATCAGAGAGTTCCGACTCAAAAGAAAGATTCCGGATTATCAGAAAAGATTCTGGTTCAAAATCCGGCTCAAGAGAAATCTGTCTCTCACAAAGTTTCGAACTCTCAAATATCCGGTTCAACATCCGGTTCAAGAGGAATTCATCTCTCGCAAGTTCGAGTTTTCAGAAAAAATTAAAGGTTGCCAAAGAGAGCTTACTGCCATGATGCGTGGTTCAAACATGGGTATCCTGCTTTATTGGCTTATCATATTATAATCAACATAATAAAGCCGGCATCCCCAAATTTCGGGGCCTCTGTCGTTTCATCTCATATTTTCTGTGCATGAGTCTTTATTGATTGATCATAAGGTCACTTGGGGGCTTCCTACTCAACAAGTATAGCTATCTTACCCTCTTGATCGGCTTGCATGCCATATTATGGGTTAAATTTGCCTATAGGTCACTTGGGGGCTTCCTAGTCAACGAGTATAGCTATCTTACCCTATTGATCGGCTTCCATGCCATATTATGGGTTAAACTTGCCTATAGGTCACTTGGGGGCTTCCTACTCAACGAGTATAGCTATCTTACCCTCTTGATCGGCTTCCATGCCATATTATGGGTTAAACCTGCCTGTTTGCAACTTGCTACCCCGCCAGGTGACCCGCCGTAATCTTGACAGTCAATCTTCCATGACCCTGAACTTGTCAAGGTTAAAACGACAGTTTTTGTCACGTGAGAGCCGGCTTACAGAGAGCTAGGATAAACTCACCTGTCTGTTGTAGTCTCTCCGCTATGTGGCCTATTCGTACTCTTAACAGTCAATCTTTTTACTAAGACCCTAAACTAGTTAAGGTTAAAATGACGGATTTATGTCACGAGAGAGCCGGCTTACGGGATGAAAGGCTTCCATGCCAAGCTTTTTTGAAGCAAAAAATTGAGTTTTTCAAAACCAGTCTTTTTGTCGAGCCTTTAAAGCCGACATTTTTATACTCTGTTATCATACACATACATTGCATCATCATTGCATCATCATACCATGCATCATATATGCATGGATATTCTGGTTTATATTGCAGGAACCGGTTTTCAAACCGAGTTATATTATTCAAATCTTAAATAGCCAACATGGCTGGATTTTCATTATGGTTATCATAACCAGTATTGGATGATTGAGGTTTTCAAAGCCCCTTCAGAGTAATGGCTATTATTCCCTCATCCAAAAATACCAGCTGACAGCAAGGAGCATGGTTCAACATTGATATGCAAAGCATTCAGCAATATCATCCAGGCAGTGGATATGAATTTGTTCCGCAATGGAAGGAATAGTCCTGAGTCGCTGCAGGCATACGACCCGGCACTTGGGGGCTACATTATTCAAATCAACATTACATCAAGTATGCAAGTCCCATGTCACTGCAAGCATGCACCATGACACTTGTGGGTTAATGCAAGTTGCTTTTCAAATCATTACATTGTCAACAGACCCGGTTGTCTCAGGAAGATGAGTCGGCCTTCTATCATTTTCTAAGTCCCAGCCCAGTATTATCTTACTAAGCCGACCCTTTGGGGCTACACATTGTTCTTCAAGTATATATAATCAGATCTGCAAAAGTCCCTGCTCATTATTGCATAATGACCCGGCCCTTGGGGGCTACACTAGCTGAAGTTTTATGAGCATAAGGCAATTGTAAGTCCCAGGTTGCTGCAGCAAGACAACCCGGCACTTGGGGGCTACATATGTGGAATACAATGTTAGTAGCTAGATGGCTTCTTCTCTCTCGATGTTCTTCAATACAATGTTCTCCTTGATGTTCTTGGAGTTCTATCCAATGTAATTCTTTTTTGTGGTGTGTTTGTTGGGATCCGATGAATTGTGAGTTTATGATCAGATCTATTGAATATTATTTGAGTATTCTCTGAACTCTTTTATGCATGATTGTTATAGCCTCGTATTTCTTTTCCGATTTATTGGTTTGGTTTGACTAACTAGATTGATTTATCTTGCCATGGGAAGAGGTGCTTTCTGATGGGTTCGATCTTGCGGTGCTCAATCTCAGTGACAGAAAGAGACATGACAGGCATGTACCGTTGCTGTTAAGGGTAACAAGATGGGATTTATTTCATACGTGAGTTTATCTTGTCTACATCATGTCACACTACAAGAAATATGTCAACTTGCGACCATCACTATTGGTCGTTGAATGGTCATTGTTTTTCCTTTGCGACCTTTTTATGACAAAAAATAATTGGTCAAAAGCTGACCGTCTTTAATGAAACTTAACGACCTTCTTTGTGATAAGGTCGTAGAAGGCAACGACCAAAACAAAAGGTCCTTGGTCCTACGACCTTTTGTTTTCGGATCCAGCGTGGCAAGCTGACGTGGCAAAGTTGCGACCAATTGAATTGGTCGTTGATAAGAATCAGCCCGGTCCAATTCGGTGTCTATATGGGCCTAAGCCCATTAATTTAGCTCATTTAATTTATTTTTTCCCTATGCTTTGATTAGCTAAATGGGCCTGGCCCAAGAATTCGGCCTTTTATTTTTTCAGATGCAGCCTTTTACAGTCCATTTTTTTGGGCCTCAACCTTTTTAGAATCTGAAATTTATATAGCTCTTTTTAGAAACGAGTCCAACATAGTTTGGGCCATGGCCTTTTTAGAGCCCAAGTATTCGGTGCAATATAAATTCTGGACGTGGCCTTTTTACAATCCAATAGTGCTTGGGCCAAGCCCTCTTTTATTTACAGCCAATATTCTCAAATCAGTAATAGTAACAGTACTTCCTTCCCACGATCAGTAATAACACAAGTATAGAAAACTTTATCTCACATGTTGCCAGCACATAACTTTATCTCGCGTAACATTATACAAAACAACACATATCAATAACTTATCTCCCATGTTCACACGTACGTACATAACTTTATCTCACACAACATTATACAGAACTGTATCTTGCAGGTTCAAAGCACATAAACTTTATCTCATAGGTTCCCAACAACAAAAGAAGATCACCTAATGTACAAATAACCTGCACATTCAAAAAGAAAAAACAATATGTCAAAGAGAGACAAGCAAAACAATATGTCAAAGATAACCTGCATCAAGTAGACCTGATGTACAGATAGTAATCAAACTAGCATCTACTTTGCCCGAGAGATAGCATCAAGCAGTTTTGATGCCATTCATGCAGGATTATTTCTGAAACTAGCAGCAAAAAAGACATAGGATGCCAAACAACTGGCAGCAGTGCTCACATGCATCTTTCATATTTCAAAATGTTAACCAGATGACTAATTGGCTGGCAAAACGCTAGTGAAGGCATAGACAGAAACAAAGGTAACATGCATCAACTTCAAAAAATACTAAGCAGTGACCCTAGATCGTATATACAGTAGCATCACTAATCAAGTCGCCCATGTATGCTAGAAATCAAGAATCAAAGGGACTTCCGCTTGTTTCGAATATCTTACCTCTATTGTTCACAGTTCAGTAGAGAAATGGTCGAGCAGTGAGCGCTACGCCTCACGGACTTGGCAGTACGCAATAGATTTCAGGATGGAGCACCGATAGAATACCTCTATCTGGAAAAGAACAATAAGGAGCTATACAGTTTAAGTAAGCATCCTTGGCTGTACAAATATGTGGTGAGAATGATATGGATCTATTTAGAATTTCTGTTGAGAAACAGTAACTTGATGTAAAGTCGCTTGAAGGTACATAGTTAGCATTTAATATTTATTTCTTACGATCTTTAATTCATCACATGATAAGGAGTGCACCAAATACTCATATAAAAGGTTGTATCAAAACTAAGAAAGTATTATTTGGACCTCTTTTGCCTATGTAACAATCTCCTAATCCTACAGTTGACATTTGCACCTTCATTTCTTCACTAGTTTTATCAATCAAAGATGAGATATAATACAAGTTTGATATTGGGTTATGACAGAACTTACCATAGTTGAAAGGGCTTGTAGGGCTGCTACACACATCAAAGTTCTCGTCCTCTCCTGCTTATTGGCTAGTTCACATAGTCATGGGACCAGCACTTCTAGATTGGATCATAAGTGTAGTAGCACAGTAGTGTCGCTGCCATATACACAGCCAGTGGCCAATCCATCTAGGCGGTTCAAGATCACCAGCACCAGACCACCAGAGTGAGAAGCTTCAGCAAGGAGGAGTAGGCTCCACCCTTTCTTTCGGTGGCACCTGCAGGGAGGGAGAGAGACCGAGAAGCAAGCAAATAGAACACTGAAGTTCAGGGCAAACAAGCTCATGCTTGGGATCAACAACACTAACCCATAGGGCACATAAGCAAGCAAATGGCACAATGAAATGAAAAATTGGTAGAAGAATTATGGTACAAGGTTAATTAGACCATGAAAAATATTAGTCGCCTTCTTAAGCACCTGAACTCAGATACAATCTTGGAGCTCGGCTCTCTGTCAGCTCAATAACAAACTAGTTCACTTCCTTTAATCTAGTATGTAATAAGACAAGGACATGACTAGGTTATAGAATTTGCAGAATCTACATGAAACCATCTCAGAAGCATATGAATTTAGGCCATGTTGAAGTGGAAGTACACATTATCAATGTGCATTTATCGGTTTGATTTGTATAGTCAGCAACAGTGCTTTGGACTTTCACATGTTATATCTGATAAACTTACACAATCATGCACCAATCCACTGGTTGTGCACAGAATCACAAATGCCAGAGCATATAATTTCATGCTAGGGGTGCACAACACTAAACTATAGGCTATCAACAAAATTACAGGAGGGAAGAATAAGGGGTAGCGATGACCTGATATGGCCTCGATCCAGGAAGGCCGCTGTCGAGCTTTGACATGTCGGGGAGATGTCCATGTTTCCGTACCCTGTTCATGGTTGCGGTCGGCCACGGGTACCCACCAGGAGGTCCTGTTGATATCTGTAAAGCATTGTAGAGCTTCAAAGATAGGACCCATATGTGAAATGTATAGATCATCAGGTAGCAGTGCATACAAAATCTCTCTGTGTACAAGATGACCATACAATTTTTTGCAAAGAAAGCACTCATCTTACTGTCATTTGCCAATCGTTGCTATAAAGCTCATGGTTCAGATGAAAACAAATTCAGAGCCAAATATCTCAAGATTCAGTGTTCCTAATGCTGGCTAACTGCTGCTCTAACTAGCTTCGACTATACTACAATACATTAACACAGATACACAGCAATATGGTAATCTGGCAAAACAAGTGTCCAGTATCGCTGCAAGAGAGCCTGTGTACTATACAGCCTGTCATATTTGTTCTTCATACAAGAGACTGAACCAACATCCAAAATCATATTTAATCATGCCTAAAATATTTGTTCTTCATGCAAGAGAGCGAGTGTACTATTTCAGTCAGAGTTGAACCAAAATCGTATTTAATCATGCCTAAAATACATCCAGATTCACATCGCGCACCAAATTAATATAGGAAGCCGGGGAGGAGGTCGCCGTACCAAATCCATCACCTTGATGGATAGGGGAAGAGCAGAAGCAGAGGAGGGAGGTCCATGGCGTCCCTCTAGATCCTGAACAACACAACACGCCTTTCTCTCACACCACAACCTTCCTCTTCTGTGACTTCGAGGCCGAGAAATCCTCTCGCGCCATACCTCTAGGGTCTTGCAATTTGTCGAAACAAGACTCACCTGACAAACACAACTCAAGTGAACCAATCTACCAAAGCAGCAATATAAATTGTGAAAGGGAAAGAAGGCTATTCGATGGGATCATCAACATTACATTATCTTGAAAAAAAATTACTAGTACGAATCAAGGAATGCTCGTCTGAAGTGAAGCCACACGCTCAGACAGTATCAACCCGTCCAAGAGGAGCAGGTGTTAGTTGTTGCTTTTTACCCTTTGCCATTACCCAATAGGATGCTTGACCAGCAAAGTTAGGAGCGACTGCAAGGATGTTGCAGGATAACCTGTATCTGTTCTTATCTTGCTGATGTTTCCCCCTACTGATTCCATCCCGTAGCTTCATAGCACCAAAACCGAAGGAACTCGGAGCAGCAAGTGCCATCGAAGTCAACCTGACCTAAGCCATCAGCACAACCATTACTAGATGCTTACTTGCTTAGGCTCGATAATGATGTGCAATTCAAGGTGGCTGAGATTTTAAAAAGATCAGACAGCTAGAGTTAGCAAAGCGATAAACACTAGTAGCACTTTCAGGGCATCTAATGCGTTTGACCTTGAGGTCAAAATCCAGGCGGGCAGCCTGGACTCCATGTATCCAGGCGGGCAGCCTGAACGCACAGCAATTGGCGAGCCCTGAATCAATCTGAACAATTAGCTTCGTTTGACCCCATCTAGCAATCCCCAAAAACAGGCCTGCAGGTCTGCGACTAGAGCAGCAGCAGACAGAGACCGGAGACGCGCGTACTGACAAACCCCAGCATAGCACAGCACATCACATCATATTAATTCCCCCGGATCTCCGATATTCCCCCGCTGACGAAACAAAAACCCCAGAG
Organism: Thinopyrum elongatum; assembly: GCA_011799875.1. Lineage (NCBI taxonomy): Eukaryota > Viridiplantae > Streptophyta > Magnoliopsida > Poales > Poaceae > Thinopyrum > Thinopyrum elongatum. The sequence continues at coordinate 280,495,348 of CM022303.1, forward strand.
AGATTCAAAATTCCCTTCACCCCGGCCTCTTTGATTAAAAAAATAGAGCCACGGTGCCATGGCGCTCCGGCGCGACGGACCACCAGAGCAGATGGGGGGAGAGAGGGGAGGGGCGGGGGGCTGGCGGCGCTTACATCCGGCGGCGTCGTCGGCCACGCAGAGGGCGATGATGCCGTCGGTGCGCTTGGCGTGGAACACGTAGCGGTCCTGGGTGTAGGAGACATGGCTGTCGGCGCTGCCGCCGGGGAGGCGATCGCAGACATGGCGCGCGACGGCGCCCGCGTTGGTCGCCGCCCTAGGACCGGCTGCTCCCTGCCGTGCCGGCGTCGATACTCCAAACGGATTTTGCGCGTGTAGTGGTGGGCGCCGATCTGGCGGTGGCTGTTGAGGGAAACGAGGTCGCCGCCCGGGTTGGGGGAGACGAGGATGCTCTGGCGGTGGCACCGCGGTGCAGATGCGCACGGAGAGAAGTGATACGTCTCCAACATATCTATAATTTTTTATTGTTCCATGCTGTTATATTATCATTCTTGGATATTTTACAATCATTTTATAGCAACTTTACATCATTTTTTGGGACTAACCTATTGACATAGTGCCTAGTGCTAGTTGCTGTTTTTTGCTTGTTTTTTACTTCGCAGGAAATCAATACCAAACGGAGTCCAAATGCAGCGAAACTTTTTGGTGATTTTTTCTGGACCAGAAGACACAAGTTGGGCCAAGAAAGTACCTGAGGGGGGCTCCGAGGAGAGCACAACCCACCAGGGTGCGCCTGGGGGCCCAGGCACGCCCAGGTGGGTTGTGCCCACCTCGGCCACCTCCCGCACCGCCTCTTTGCTCTATAAATACCCCAATATTCCAGAAACCCTAGGGGAGTCGACGAAAATCAATTTCAGCCGCCGCAAGTTCCAGAAACCACAGATCCAATCTAGACACCATCACGGAGGGGTTCATCATCCTCATTGGTGCCTCTCCGATGATGCGTGAGTAGTTCATTGTAGACCTACGGGTCCGTAGTTAGTAGCTAGATGGCTTCCTCTCTCTCTCTTTTGATTCTCAATACAATGGTCTCTTGGAGATCTATTTGATGTAACTCTTTTTGCGGTGTGTTTGTTGGGATCCGATGAACTTTGTGTTTATGATCAGATCTATGTTTTTATCCATGAAAGTTATTTGAGTCTTTTAATCTCTTATATGCATGATTACTTATAGCCTCGTATTTCTTCTTCGGATCTTTGGTTTAGTTAGGCCAACTAGATCGATTTTTCTTGCCATGGGAAGAGGTGCTTTGTGATGGGTTCGATCTTACGGTGCTTGATCCCAGTGACAGAAGGGGAACCGACACGTATGTATCGTTGCTATTAAGGATAACAAGATGGGGTATATTTCTACATAAATAGATCTTGTCTACATCATGTCATCGTTCTTATTGCATTACTCCGTTTCTCCATGAACTTAATACACTAGATGCATGCTGGATAGCGGTCGATGTGTGGAGTAATAGTAGTAGATGCAGGTAGGAGTCGGTCTACTAATCTTGGACGTGATTCCTATATAATGATCATTGCCTGGATATCATCATAATTATTTGAAATTCTATCAATTGCCCAACAGTAATTTGTTTACCCACCGTATGCTATTTTTCTCGAGAGAAGCCACTAGTGAAATCTACGGCCCCGGGTCAATTTTCTCATCATATACTTTCAGATCTATATTGCTATTTGCCTTTTTATTTATTTGCCACTTTTATTTTCAGATCTATATTATCAAAAACCCAAAAATACCTCGCTGAATTTTATTTGTTTTTATTTGCATCTGTCAATCTATTACAACTTTCTCATGTCCGTTTGCCAATTTCTGGCGCCGTTACTCGAAAGGGATTGACAACCCCTTTAACACGTCGGGTTGCAAGTATTTGTTCTTTGTGTGCAGGTGTTGTTTACGTAGTGTTGCTTGGTTCTCCTACTGGTTCGATAACCTTGGTCTCATCACTGAGGGAAATATCTACCGTTGCTGTGCTGCATTATCCCTTCCTCTTTGCAGAAATACCGACGTATTTCAAGCAAACATCAAAAGAAATTTCTAGCGCCGTTGCCGGGGAGACATCATCAACATCTACCAGGTTCCTAATCACAAATCTCATCTCCTTGCAATTTACATTATTTGCCATTTGCTTCTCGTTTTCATCTCCCCCACTTCATAAAAATTTGCTGTTTTATTCGCCCTCTTTTTTGTTCGTCGTTTTCTCGTCAGATTTGTTTATGAGTGTGATCTTGCTTGTCCACCTTAACACTATGTCTAGCACGACCCCTCCTCTATCTCCAGATTTTGAAGTTCTATACTTCAAGCAGAGACAAGGAGAAAATTTGAAAGATGCTTGGTATAGACTAATGGAATCTTATCGTATTAGCAATCTTAAAGGAGACGCAAGGGTTTTGCTTTGGAACTTTTATATAGGATTAGCCTTGCATCATAGACAACTTTTGGATTTTGCTGCTAAAGGAAATTTTATTGAACTTGATGCTAATACTGCTTATGAGATCTTAGAGGGGATTTTGGGAATTCCACCAACCAAAAAGGGGATTAGCTTTACTCAAGAAGGAGTTCAAATTTTAGACAAGTTGAGTGATTTGCATAAACTTATGGTCGAGTTGCAAAAATATAATGAACCCCTCAAGCATATTAGTGGAAACCTCAATCGCATGAATACTTTGATTACCCTTTGCAATAAGTGGTTGGATATTTTAGATCTCAAGATGGTTTCTTTTCCTGAGAATTTAGGGAAGCGCAAAGAGCCTCCCGGGTTTGAGAAAACCCTTACAAAAGTTGCCAAAACTACGAATGACAATACTTAAATCTTTGCATTATGCCTAGCTAAGGGCGTAAAACGATAGCGCTTGTTGGGAGGCAACCCAATGAATAAAATTTATTTTAGTCTTTTTCTTTCTGTTTGCACATTTATGCTACAGTTATGATTGTGTTTTTTGTGTTTTAATTAGTGTTTGTGCCAAGTAAAGCCTTTAGGATAGCTTTGGTGATAGTTGATTTGATCTTGTTGGAAAACAGAAACTATTGCGTCCAGTAAACCAATTTTGAAAATTCACAGAAGCAACGAAAAATTCTGATTTTTTTTACACAAGATTGGTATATAAATTTCCTCTGTTTTCCTAATTTTCAGAATTTATGGAGTTACAGAAGTATGAGAACAATTCGTATATTTCCAGACTGTCCTGTTTTTGACAGATTCTGTTTTCTTTGCATTGTGTGCTTATTTTGATGAATCTATGGTTTTTATTGGAGGTTATAAGCCATGGTAAAGTTAGAATACAGTAGATATAATGTAATAACAAAATTTGAATGGGTTTTCTACAGTACTTTAAGTACAGATTGGTTTTCTTATACTAACGGATCTCACGAAGGTTTTGTTGAGTTTTGTGTGATTGAAGTTTTCAAGTTTTGGGTGAGATTACGATGGATGAAGGAATAAGGAATAAGAAGAGCCTAAGATTGGGGATGCCCCATGGCACCCCAAGCCATTATCCAAAGAGAAGCAAGCAACTAAGCTTGGGGATGCCCGAGTGGCATCCCCTCTTTCCTCTAACGACCATCGGTATTTTACTCGGAGCTATATTTTTATTCGTCACATATCATGAGTTTTGCTTGGAGCGTCTTGTATGATATGAGTCTTTGCTTGTTTTGATTTTTATTTTAAATCATGAATCCTTGCTGGACACACCTATTTGAGGGAGCCAAAATTATGCTATGACTTGTTAGAATTGCTCTCTATGCTTCACTTAAATCTTTATGAGCTATGGAATTGCTCTAGTGCTTCACTTATATCTTTTTGAGCACGGTGTGCTTTAGTATTTTTGAAGAAATTCTCTCATGCTTCACTTAGATTTATTTGAGAGTTAGTATTTTTTTTATTTTTAGAAATTCTCTCTTGCTTCACTTAAATTATTTTGAGAGAAGAAAATTGTATGCTCATGTTCTTCACTTAGATTTGTTTGAGCTATCAAAAGCAACTTATGAAATTAGTCCCAAAGTGATAGATATTCAAGAAGGATATAATAAAAACTTTCATGAAGATCATTGGACAAAATAAACTTGATTCCTTGTAATAGTTTTGCGATATGTTGATATAATATGTGAGTCATGTTGATGAGTAATTATGCTTTAGTAAGAATATTGGTGTTAAGGTTTTTGATTCCCTATGCACGCACAAAAGTCAATAGTTATGCAATGAAATTAGATCCTACTTGTGGTGCATTATTCGGTGTTAGTTATGCTAATGCTCGCTTATGAGATTTTTCGTTTCTTGGTTGGATGCTTCTCAATCTTTTGCTAGCCTTCATTTGCACTAAGTATGATCAGTACTTGTGCATCCAAAACCCTTAAACCAGTTTTGCCATATGAGTCCACTATACCTACCTATATGTGGTATTTCTGTGCCGTTCTAAGCAAATTTGTATGTGCCATCTCTAATTTCAAAACAAATTTCTCTTTTGTGTGCTCGTACCGCTCATGAAACGATAGGGGATGGCTGATATATTTCCATGCTAGATGTGTTATTCTCAAGATGAGTGTTTATTCACTTATCATTGCACGAGAGTACGGCAAAGGTATTAGAGATGCCCAGTCCTGAAATGAAAAATGAATTTACTTTATGTTGTCAAATAATAAATTCCTTGGAAAGTGTTGGTATGGAAGGCACCCGTGGATACGGCTAGCTATGGAAAGTGAAAGTATGGTGGAAAAAGGAATAAACTTTATTTTCTGTTTGGGAACCGCCTATGATATATCTAGCATGGAAAGTATTGGGAACTACTCGATCATTTTCGTTGACAGGAAAAGCATGCCACCCAAAATGTTTTATCTCTACTTTTTTCGCTTTGAGCTCTGGCACCTCTACAAATCCCTACTTCCCTCTGCGAAGGGCCTTTCTTTCACTTTATGCAATTTTTATTTTATTTTGAGTCTCCATCTTCTCTTATAAAGAACCATCTAAGGGGAACTATGATCGTACTTGAGCATTGGGTGTAGCTAATATGCGAGTGTGTTTCATGAATGGATCAATGATTGAGGATAATGGGCTAGGGATAACTTGCTTTAGTGTTGATATTTTGAAAGACATGGTTGCTTGTTGATATGCTTGAGTATTGAAATCTTCATGTCAAAACTAGACTATTGCTTTGAATCATATAAAATTCCCAATGTCCATGCTACAAAGAAAAGAATATGTGATGAACATGTTAGGCAGCATTCCACATCAAAAATTCTATTTTTATCATTTACCTACTCGAGGACGAGCAGGAATTAAGCTTGGGGATGCTGATACGTCTCCAACGTATCTATAATTTTTGATTGTTCCATGCTGTTATATTATCATTCTTGGATGTTTTACAATCATTTTATAGCAACTTTACATCATTTTTGGGACTATCCTATTGACATAGTGCCCAGTGCCAGTTGCTGTTTTTTGCTTGTTTTTTACTTCGCAGGAAATCAATACCAAACTGAGTCCAAACGCAGCGAAACTTTTTGGTGATTTTTCCTGGACCAGAAGACACAAGTTGGGCCAAGAAAGTACCTGAGGGGGGCTCCGAGGGGAGCACAACCCACCAGGGCGCGCCTGGGGGCCCAGGCGCGCCCAGGTGGGTTGTGCCCACCTCGGCCACCTCCCGCACCGCCCCTTTGCTCTATAAATACCCCAATATTCCAGAAACCCTAGGGGAGTCGACGAAAATCAATTCCAGCCGCCGCAAGTTCCAAAACCATAGATCCAATCTAGACACCATCACGGAGGGGTTCATCATCCTCATTGGTGCCTCTCCGATGATGCGTGAGTAGTTCATTGTAGACCTACGGGTCCGTAGTTAGTAGCTAGATGGCTTCCCCTCTCTCTTTTGATTCTCAATACAATGGTCTCTTGGAGATCTATTTGATGTAACTCTTTTTGCGGTGTGTTTGTTGGGATCCGATGAACTTTGAGTTTATGATCAGATCTATGTTTTTATCCATGAAAGTTATTTGAGTCTTTTGATCTCTTATATGCATGATTACTTATAGCCTCGTATTTCTTCTTTGAATCTTTGGTTTAGTTAGGCCAACTAGATCGATTTTTCTTGCCATGGGAAGAGGTGCTTTGTGATGGGTTCGATCTTAGTGCTTGATCCCAGTGACAGAAGGGGAACCGACACGTATGTATCGTTGCTATTAAGGATAACAAGATGGGGTCTATTTCTACATAAATAGATCTTGTCTACATCATGTCATCGTTCTTATTGCATTACTCCGTTTCTCCATGAACTTAATACACTAGATGCATGCTGGATAGCGGTCGATGTGTGGAGTAATAGTAGTAGATGCAGGCAGGAGTCGGTCTACTAATGTTGGACGTGATGCCTATATAATGATCATTGCCTGGATATCGTCATAATTATTTGAAGTTCTATCAATTACCCAACAGTAATTTGTTTACCCACCGTATGCTATTTTTCTCGAGAGAAGCCACTAGTGAAATCTATGGCCCCCGGGTCTATTTTCTCATCATATACTTTCAGATCTATATTGCTATTTACCTTTTTATTTATTTGCCACTTTTATTTTCAGATCTATATTATCAAAAACCCAAAAATACCTCGCTGAATTTTATTTGTTTTTATTTGCATCTATCAATCTATTACAACTTTCTCACGTCCGTTTGCCAATTTCTGGCACCGTTACCTGAAAGGGATTGACAACCCCTTTAACACGTCGGGTTGCAAGTATTTGGTCTTTGTGTGCAGGTGTTGTTTACGTAGTGTTGCTTGGTTCTCCTACTGGTTCGATAACCTTGGTCTCATCACTGAGGGAAATACCTACCGTTGCTGTGCTGCATCATCCCTTCCTCTTTGGGGAAATACCGGCGTAGTTCAAGCAAACATCAAGAAGTGAGAGAGATAGCGAGAGGGAGAGGCTGCGCTCGAGGGAAAGTGGGGATCGTGATGGGGAGGCTAGGGTTTGGACGAGGGTGAGAGGGAGATGCGTCGATCCAGCAGGGGGATGAGAGGGCCGAGCGGTGAGAGGGTGAGGGGATGAGGGCTGCCGTCGGATCCGGGAGAATCCGACGGTGTTCGATGCATGATCCGCGTGAGATGCTTATAAACCAATCAGAACGCAGTAAACACTTTAAAGACGTTATGACCATCTTAATTGGTCGTAATTGATTTAGAATAAGTGTTTTTTCACAAGAAAAGTATTTCCTATTTTTGGAACACCAAAAATGATTTTTTCAAGAACCTGCCAACTATTTTAAAAAAATTGGACCGCATTAATTTTCAAAAAATATAAATCATAAGTTTTCATTTTCTTTTAAAAAATTATTTTATTTTTCGAGTGCCCAAAATGAGTTTTTTTGTGAAGGACCTACCATATATTTGTTGCAAAATTGTACCAAATCAATTTTATAAAATACTAGGACTTATTTAATGCACAATTGACCAAATGATTGGGTGTCAAAAGTTTTGATCCACCTCTCGTGAAAAAGACAAATTTCCTTCGATTCTGTAGGAAGCGGGTCAAATTTGAACCGCAACTGCCTCATAGTTTGCTCTTTATTTTTTTCAAAAATAATTTCTAGGTACATAAGTATCTATTTAATCAGAAAAACACCAAAAGTTTTCCAAGATTCAACCACTAGCAAGGAACGGTCATGCCCGCAGTTTTGGCTGCATTTTGAAACAGGCATGAAAATTTAAAAAAAATGAAAAAATTGGAAAACCTTTGCATTGTGTCATTATATGTGACCAAGTTACCAGGAAAAATAATAAACTTGTAATACGGCAATTCTTTAAAAAAAGTGTTCTCAGAAATGAGCTATCATGTGTGAAGATTCATGGCTTTCAAGCCAAATGATCAATCTTATGGCCACATTCATGTCATAGTTTGTTCAAATGATCTCATATGTGCACAAGGGTGCATCTTGGAATGGCAAACAATGTTGCCTAAGGAAGTTTTCATTTTATTTGCACGGAAATTTCATTTTCCATTTTTCGAGTGCCCAAAATGAGTTTTTTTTTGTGAAGAACCTACCATATATTTGTTGCAAAATTGTACCAAATCAATTTTGTAAAATACTAGGACATATTTAATGAACAATTGACCAAATGGTTGGGTATCAAAAGCTTTGATCCACCTCTCGTGAAAAAGACAAATTTCCGCCGATTTAGTAGGAAGCGGGTCAAATTTGAACTGCAGCTGCCTCATAGTTTGCTCTTTATTTTTTCCAAAAATCATTTCTAGGTACATAAGTATCTATTTAATCAGAGAAACACCAAAAGTTTTCCAAGATTCAACCACTAGCTAGGAACGGTCATGCCCGCAGTTTTGACCGCATTTTGAAACGGGCATGAAAATTTAAAAAAAATCAAAAAATTGAAAACCTTCGCATTGTGCCATTATATGTGACCAAGTTACCAGGAAAAATAATAAACTTATAATACAACAATTCTTCAAAAAAGTGTTCTCAGAAATGAGCTATCATGTGTGAAGATTCATGACTTTCAAGCCAAATGATCAATCTTATCACCACATTCATGTCATAGTTTGTTCAAATGATCTAATATTATGCACAAGGGTGCATCTTGGAATGGCAAACAATGTTGCCTAAGGAATTTTTCATTTTATTTGCACGGAAATTTCATTTCCATTTTTCGAGTGCCCAAAATGAGTTTTTTTGTGAAGAACCTACCATATATTTGTTGAAAAATTGTACCAAATCAATTTTATAAAATACTAGGACATATTTAATGCACAATTGACCAAATGGTTGGGTGTCAAAAGCTTTGATCCACCTCTCGTGAAAAAGACAAATTTCCGCCGATTTAGTAGGAAGCGGGTCAAATTTGAACTGCAGCTGCCTCATAATTTGCTCTTTATTTTTTCCAAAAATCATTTCTAGGTACATAAGTATCTATTTAATCAGAGAAACACCAAAAGTTTTCCAAGATTCAACCACTAGCTAGGAACAGTCATGCCCGCAGTTTTGACCACATTTTGAAAGGGGCATGAAATATTCAAAAAAATAAAAAAAGTTGAAAACCTTCGCATTGTGTCATTATATGTGACCAAGTTACCAGGAAAAATAATAAACTTGTAATACGACAATTCTTTAAAAAAAGTGTTCTCAGAAATGAGCTATCATGTGTGAAGATTCATGGCTTTCAAGCCAAATGATCAATCTTATGGCCACATTCATGGCATAGTTTGTTCAAATGATCTAATATTGTGCACAAGAGTGCATCTTGGAATGGCAAAAAATGTTGCCTAAGGAAGTTTTCATTTTGTTTGGACAGAAATTTCATTTTCCATTTTTCAAGTGCCCAAAATGAGTTTTTTTGTGAAGGACCTACCATATATTTGTTGCAAAATTGTATCAAATCAATTTTATAAAATACTAGGACATATTTAATGCACAATTGACTAAATGGTTGGGTGTCAAAAGTTTTGATCCACCTCTCGTGAAAAAGACAAATTTCCGCTGATTCAGTAGGAAGCGCGTCAAATTTGAACTGCAGCTGCCTTATAGTTTGCTCTTTATTTTTTTTCCAAAAGTCATTTCTAGGTACATAAGTATCTATTTAATCAGAAATACATGGTTTGGTGGCGATACGTTGAGGTTTGGGCGGTGGCCGAGGGCCCCAACTCCAGAGTGCGTAAACTCGCATGCCCGCCGCATGGTCACCGCATGACCGTGGCATTGCCACCTGTTCTGGGCGGCCTAGGCATGTCTAGTGGGTTGGGCACTCCCCTGGTAGGTGTTAGGAAGAAGAAGGCAATAGAATAATCTCACGAGGAGACTGAACTAAGCTCAAACATGAATTAGCAGCCAAGTGTTTGATTAGTGGTAGGGAAAATGCACATGGCCAATGGGCCTAAGTTTTGGCCGAGGATGATCATCTACTAAGGACACTGTCTTTGAAAATTTGCAGCTCAAATGGAGGAGCGTAGGTGTCACTTGCTTTGCAAAGTACCACACTGGACAGAAATATGAATGTTGAAGCTGGACTCAAATGAATGAATGGATTGATCTGAAATTTGGAGGAGGATGATAATTTGGGCATATGAAGGCACTGTAAAAATTTCATACCATTTGGATAAATAAAAATGGTACTTCCTTCATAGTGCTCTCCACTAAACAGAAAATTGGGAAAAATGTTGAGGGAAATTGGCTTGATTAAATGAGCTAAAATTTGGTGGAGGGAGGTTATATGGGTAGGGTCATGTCCTGGTAAATTTTCAGAAATTATAAATTAACATAAAATATAGTTGCTTCACAAACTGAAAATATTACCAGAAACAAAGATTGGATGGTGAGCTCACATGGATTTTTAGATGGGGCTTAAATTTTGTGGAGAGATATGATTTGGGAATATAGAAGATGTGGCAAAAATTTAGCTCATTATGATATGCCTAGCTAGTACTTCCTTCACAACGGTTCTAGCTGAACAGAAACTTTGGAAATTTGCCGAGGAAGATTTACTAGGAAAATGGAGCTAAATTTTTCATGAGGCAATGATTTGAATAGTAAAGAATGCCCAATTTTTTTGGGAATTTTGGGAATGACAGAAATATGGGCTGCTTCACAACCTAGGGGCAAAAATTGACACATAGACATGACACATAGGCAAAACTGATGAGGTGGCGCCTAGTCATAGCAATGCACTACAATTTACAAGGCTATGACCATCTATATTGGTCATGATCAGCTAGAAATAAGGTAGCGGACTAGTGTTGTTTGCTTTACGACCATTTCGTGTAAGGAAATTATGACCTTCCTGACCAAAATGGTCGTTATAGTTTAGGGTTTGAAGCCCCCCGAACAGCTTATGACCAATTGGTCTCAAATGTTCGTAGATTTACGACCAATTCTTCTAGGGTCACTGACAAAAGGTCACAAGTTGACATATTTCTTGTAGTGTCATCTTGCTTAAAGCATTACTCCATTTTTCGATGAACTTAATACACTAGATGCATGCTGGATAGCGGTCGATGTGTGGAGTAATAGTAGTAGATGCAGAATCGTTTCAGTCTACTAATCTTGGGCGTGATGCCTATATACATGATCATTGCCTTGGATATCGTCATATTTTTTTGCTTTTCTGTCAATTGCCCAACAGTAATCTGTTTACCCACTGTATGCTATTTTCTCGAGAGAAGCCTCTAGTGAAAACTATGGCCCCCGGGTTTATTTCCTATCATATATTAAAACCAAAAATACCTGGCTGCAATTTTCTTTTATTTATTTTATTTTGTATTTTTGTTAGATCCATTTCTCAAAACCTATACAATTTAATCTTTCTCATAACCGTTGAGGGATTGACAACCCCTCTACGCGTTGGGTTGCAAGTATTTGTTGTTTGTGTGCAGGTGCTGTTTAGATAGTGTTGCTTGGTTCTCCTATTGGATTGATAACCTTGGTTTCATAACTGAGGGAAATACTTATCTCTAATGTACTGCATCATCCTCTCCTCTTCGAGGAAATCCCAACGCAGCTCACGAGTAGCAAGGAGCAACCTTTGAAGTGAAGGGGCATCTTCAATGATGAGCTCCTGTCCTTCAAAACAAATTCCAATGCTTACAAGGTGAGGCGACTTTATTTTGAGACAACGAATACGAATTCCTATTCCAAAAACAAGCACCAAGCGCTCCAGGGCAGGGCAACTGGAGTTGATGCTGCTGTGTAGTGAGGCCTCTGACAGATCAACCACCATAAGCGCAAGTTTTTTTAGCAGTGGGAGTCGATGCATTTGTACCAGATTGTCTGCTAGATGGTACCGGGCGAAGGTAGCGGTGTGGAGAGAGGAGGAAAACCACGAGATGGACATCGGTGGTGAGGGCACAGATACATCAGTTAGTAGTATGTTATTTTTGTAGTAATGATAGAACTCAAGCTGCTAGAGTTTTTTGAATTGACGGGATGTCAGCCAGGCGCCTACTGTGCAAGGTATGTCCAGCAGGTAGCATGCCAGGATGTAGAGGCGTTGAACGGAGCCCTGGTGGGAGGAGATGATGGCTCCGAGGAGTTCAGAATCATCATCGACAGATAGCTAACGACAGTCAAAATTAAAAGGCGCGACGCGCCATTGAGTGCGCCACCGAGATGCGAGGACTTGTGTACGGCAGCCATCCTTGGTGGGGAGAAGGGAGATGATCTCCCCAAAGATGGAGTCCGGGAGATCGCGGATGCGGTCCGCCCGAGATTCTACGGGTTCCTCAGATCCAGGGGGACCGTGGCCGCTTCTGCCCTCGCTGCCGGGTGTAGGATCTACAACCGGCGGCATCGCTGGCCGGAGCCTCATCTGTGTACATACCAATCTGAAAAAATAGCACAAACATACATGTAGGACACTCAAATTCAATTCTCAAGATAAGGAAGAAAAAAAGGCACAAACATATATGTAGGACATTCAAAATCAATTCTCAAGATCTGGCTATGAATTATTAGCACGAATGCCAATCCTAGTTGGATTATTAGCAAAAATCATTTGTATAGAACAAACAATTAATCACTAACCCTAGATGGATACCATTCAAACAGTGAATACACTTCACGGATCTAAGGATCTTACTCTGATTTCATGGACTGAGAGAACATAACCATAGGATTTGTATTCCAAAAAATATGAGGGGGGGGGGGCAGGAGTAACCAGATAAAACACATGATATGTTTGCCGCACAAATGGGTATAGATGACTAACCGGTTTTCTGTCGGAGTTGAAGTCGTTGTCGGAGTTGCTGTGGACCTCCGGCTCTGGCTGGGGAGGCACGAAGGCGCCGATGAAGTTAAGGTCGTGCCGCTGCCTGCGCGAGACCTCATCGGCGGCAATGGCGACCTCTGTGCCCAGCTTCACGTGTTGCGCGGGTGCTTCACTATCCATGGCGTTGCCACTCCCTCCGATGGTGCACTTCGACGGCATCCTCGTACACTCCAGACGGCGGTGACCACTATGGACGGGGGTGCGGCCGCCAATTATGGTCAGCGGCTTGGGCGTGCCATTAATATGGAGCAGTGGGAGAGAGGCAGGCGGCGGTCAAAGGGCTAGCTCGCCTCCTGGTGAGCCTTGCTACTTCTTGAGCTTGCGTTGGTTTTTCCCTTGAAGAGGAAAGGGTGATGTAGCAAAGTAGAGATAAGTATTTCCCTCAGTTTGAGAACCAAGGTATCAATCCAGTAGGAGACAACGCACAAATCACCGAATACCTGCACAAACAATCAAACAACTTACACCCAACGCGATAAAGGGGTTGTCAATCCCTTCACGGTTATTTGCAAAAGTGAGATCTGATAGAGATAGGTAAAACTAAACAAAAGATAAAGTAAATATTTTTTGTTTTTTTTTTTGTTTATAGATCTGAAAATAAAAGATTGCAAAATAGTATATCGGAAAGTAATATGATGGAAAATAGACCCGGGGGCCATAGGTTTCACTAGAGGCTTCTCTCACGATAGAAAATATTATGGTGGGTGAACAAATTACTACCGAGCAATTGATAGAAAAGCACAAAGTTATGACAATATCTAAGGCAATGATCATGAATATAGGCATCACGTCCGTGTTAAGTAGACCAAAACGATTCTGCATCTACTACTATTACTCCACACATCGACCGCTATCCAGCATGCATCTAGAGTATTAAGTTCATAAAGAATGGAGTAACGCATTAAGCAAGATGACATGATGTAGAGGAATTAACTCAAGCAATATAATGAAAACCCCATCTTTTTATCCTCGATGGCAACAATACAATACGTGCCTTGCTGCCCCTACTGTCACTGGGAAAGGACACCACAAGATTGAACCCAAAGCTAAGCACTTCTCCCATTGCAAGAAAAACCAATCTAGTTGGCCAAACCAAACCGATAGTTCGAAGAGAATTACAAAGATATCAAATCATGCATAAAAGAATTCAGAGAAGATTCAAATAATATTCATAGATAAGCTGATCATAAATCCACAATTCATCGGATCTCGGCAAACACACCGCAAAAAAAGTATTACATCGAATAGATCTCCAAGAACATCGAGGAGAACATGGTATTGAGAATCAAAGAGAGAGAAGAAGCCATCTAGCTACTAGCTATGGACCCGTAGGTCTAAGGTAAACTACTCGCACTTCATCGGAAGGGCAATGGTGTTGATGTAGAAGCCCTCCGTGATCGAATCCCCCTCCGTCAGGACGCCGGAAAAGGCCCCTAGATGGGATCTCACGGGTACAGAAGGTTGCGGCCGTGGAAAAGTATTTTCGTGGATGCCTCTAGTGGTTTGGGCATATAAGAGTATATATAGTTGAAAGAATTAGTTCAGGAGGTGCACGAGGGGCCCACAAGGGTGGGGGGCGTGCCCTCCGTCCTTGTGGCCGCCTCGTGGCTCCTCCGACTTCATCTCCAAGTCTCCTGGTTTCCTTTTGGTCCAAGAAAGATCATCACGAAAGTTTTATTCCGTTTGGAGTCCGTTTGGTATTCCTTTTCTGCGAAACTCAAAAACAACGAAAAAACAGAAACTGGCACTGGGCTCTAGGTTAATAGGTTAGTCCCAAAAATAATATAAAATAGCATATTAATGCATATAAAATATCCAAAACAGATAATATAATAGCATGGAACAATAAAAAATATAGATACGTTGGAGACGTATCAAGCATCCCCAAGCTTAATTCCTGCTCGTCCTCGAGTAGGTAAATGATAAAAACAGAATTTTTGATGTGGAATGCTACCTAACATATTTATCCATGTAATTTCTTTATTGTGGCATGAATGTTCAGATCCGTATGATTCAAAACAAAAGTTTAATATTGACATAAAAACAATAATACTTCAAGCATACTACCAAGATAATTATGTCTTCTCAAAATAACATGGCCAAAGAAAGCTTATCCCTACAAAATCATATAGTCTGGCTTTGCTCCATCTTCATCACACAAAGTATTTAAATCATGCACAACCCCGATGACAAACCAAGCAATTGTTTCATACTTTTGGTGTTATCAAACCTTTTCAACTTTCATGCAATACATGAGCGTGAGCCATGGATATAGCACTATAGGTGGAATAGAAGGTGGTTGTGGAGAAGACAAAAAGAGGGAGATAGTCTCACATCAACTAGGCGTATTAACGGGCTATGGAGATGCCCATCAATAGATATCAATGTGAGTGAGTAGGGATTGCCATGCAACGGATGCACTAGAGCTATAAGTTTATGAAAGCTCAAAAAACAAACTAAGTGGGTGTGCATCCAACTCGCTTGCTCACGAAGACCTAGGGCAATTTGAGGAAGCCCATCATTGGAATATACAAGCCAAGTTCTATAATGAAAATTCCCACTAGTATATGAAAGTGACAACATAGGAGACTCTCTATCATGAAGATCATGGTGCTACTTTGAAGCACAAGTGTGGTAAAAGGATAGTAACATTGCCCCTTCTCTCTTTTCTCTCATTTTTTCCTTTTTTTTATTTGGGCCTTCTCTCTTTTTTTTTCTTTTTTTTGCCTCTTATTTTTTTTCGTCCGGAGCCTCATCCCGACTTGTGGGGGAATCATAGTCTCCATCATCCTTCTCCTCACATGGGACAATGCTCTAATAATGAAGATCATCACACTTTTATTTACTTACAACTCAAGAATTACAGCTCAATACTTAGAACAAAATATGACTCTATATGAATGCCTCCGGCGGTGTACCGGGATGTGCAATGAATCAAGAGTGACATGTATGAAAGAATTATGAACGGTGGCTTTGCCACAAATACGATGTCAACTACATGATCATGCAAAGTAATATGACAATGATGGAACGTGTCATAATAAACAGAACGATGGAAAGTTGCATGGCAATATATCTCGGAATGGCTATGGAAATGCCATAATAGGTAGGTATGGTGGCTGTTTTGAGGAAGGTATATGGTGGGTGTATGGTACCGGCGAAAGTTGCGCGGCACTAGAGAGACTAGCAATGGTGGAAGGGTGAGAGTGCGTATAATCCATGGACTCAACATTAGTCATAAAGAACTCACATACTTATTGCAAAAATCTATTAGTTATAGAAACAAAGTACTACGCGCATGCTCCTAGGGGGATAGATTGGTAGGAAAAGACCATCGCTCGTCCCCGACTGCCACTCATAAGGAAGACAATCAATAAATAAATCATGCTCCGACTTCATCACATAACGGTTCACCATACGTGCATGCTACGGGAATCACAAACCTTAACACAAGTATTTCTCAAATCCACAATTACTCACTAGCATGACTCTAATATCACCATCTTTATATCTCAAAACAATCATAAGGAATCAAACTTCTCATAGTATTCAATGCACTTTATATGAAAGTTTTTATTATATCCCTCTTGGATGCCTATCATATTAGGACTAAATTTATAACCAAAGAAAATTACCATGCTGTTTAAAGACTCTCAAATAATATAAGTGAAGCATGAGAGTTCAATAATTTCTATAAAATAAAACCACCGCCGTGCTCTAAAAAGATATAAGTGAAGCACTAGAGCAAAATTGCCTAGCTCAAAAGATATAAGTGAAGCACATAGAGTGTTCTAATAAATCACAATTCATGCGTGTCCCTCTAAAAAGGTGTGTATAGAAAGGATGATTGTGGCAAACTAAAAATCAAAGATTCAAATCATACAAGATGCTCCAAGCAAAACACATATCATGTGGTGAATAAAAATATAGCCTCAAGTAAAGTTACCGATAGACGAAGACGAAAGAGGGGATGCCTTCCGGGGCATCCCCAAGCTTAGGCTCTTGGTTGTCCTTGAATATTACCTTGGGGTGCCTTGGGAATCCCCAAGCTTAGGCTCTTGCCACTCCTTATTCCATAGTCCATCAAATCCTTACCCAAAACTTGAAAACTTCACAACACAAAACTCAACAGAAAATCTCATAAGCTCTGTTAGTATAAGAAAATAAATCACCACTTTGGTACTGTTGTGAACTCATTATTTATTTATATTAGTGTAATATCTACTGTATTCCAACTTTTCCATGGTTCATACCCCCCGATACTACCCATAGATTCATCAAAATAAGCAAACAACACAAAGAAAACAGAATCTGTCAAAAAACAGAACAGTCTTCAAAGATCCGAATTGTTATAATACTTATGTAACTCAAAAAATTCTAAAAAATTGGGAAAAAAGAGCAAATTTGTACATAAATCTCGTATAAAAAATTAAGGATTTTTAAATGCTCCAGTGAATTATTAAAATTCTGATACTGTACGCAAAAGTTTCTGTTTTTCAGCAAGATCAAATCAACTATCACCATAAGCCATCCCCAAGGTTTTACTTGGCACAAACACTAATTAAAACATAAAACCACATCTAACCAGAGGCTAGATGAACTATTTATTGTGAAACAGAACCAAAAATCAAAGAACAAAAATAAAATTGGGTTGCCTCCCAACAAGCGCTATTGTTTAACGCCCTTAGCTAGGCATAAAAACACGAATAGATCTAGGTAGTCATCTTTGGTATGCAATCCATAAGTGGCTCTCATAATAGATTCATAAGGCAATTTAATTTTATTTCTTGGAAAGTGTTCCATGCCCTTCCTTAACGGAAATTGAAATCTAATGTTTCCTTCTTTCATATCAATAATTGCACCAATCGTTCTAAGGAAAGGTCTACCAAGAATAATAGGACATGTAGGATTGCAATCTATATCAAGAACAATGAAATCTACGTGCACATAATTCCTATTTGCAACAATAAGAACATCATTAATCCTTCCCATAGGTTTCTTAATAGTGGAATCCGCGAGATGCAAATTTAAAGAACAATCATCAAATTCACAGAAACCTAACACATCACATAAAGTTTTTGGAATCGTGGAAACACTAGCACCCAAATCACACAAAGCATGGCACTCATAATCTTTAATCTTAAACTTGATAGTAGGTTCCCACTCATCATAAAGTTTTCTAGGGATAGAAACTTCCAATTCAAGCTTTTCTTCAAAAGATTGCATCATAGCATCAACGATATGTTTAGTAAAAGCTTTGTTTTGTTTATAAGCATGAGGAGAATTCAACATGGATTGCAACAAGGAAATACAATCTATTAAATAACAATTATCATAATTAAATTCCTTGAAATCCAAAAGAGTGGGTTCATTGCTACTTAAAGTTTTGACCTCTCCAATCCCACTTTTATCAATTTTTGCATCAAGATCTAAAAACTTCGAATCATTGGGATGCCTTTTAACTAAAGTTGACTCATCTCCAGTCCCATCTTTATCAAGATTTATATTGAAAAACAAAGATTCAATAGGAGTCGCATCAATCACTTTAAGATCTTCATCATTATTTAAAGATTCTGGTTTAGCGGCCATCTTATTTACTAAGGTAGCTTGTTTATCAGAAATTTGGCCTACTAAATTTTCAAGATGAGCAAACTGGGATTTCAAACCATAAAATTCCTTAGACATATCATCGAGCTCTTTATTCATGTATTCCATAAAACTTTTCTGCTCCTTAAGCTCGTTTCTAAAGAAATTATTATGCTCAAATTGCAAAGACATGAAGCTCCTAACATTATTTTCAATTTCTTCCAACCTCCTAAAGTGAGGATCAACATTCTTTGCTTGAGCCATCGAGACAAAGCAAACAATCCAACACACGAGCACACAAAAAGCAAACGGAGAATACGAATGGAAGAGGGGCGAAGAAAAAGGCAAATCTTTTCGAAAATCATTTTAGAAGTGGGGGAGAGGAAAATGAGAGGCGAATGGCGAATAATGTAATGCGAGAGATGAGAGTTTATGATGGGTACTTGGTATGGCTTGACTTGGCGTAGATCTCCCCAGTAATGGTGCCAGAAATTCTTCCTGCTACTTCTTGAGCTTGCGTTGGTTTTTCCCTTGAAGAGGAAAGGGTGATGCAGCAAAGTAGGGATAAGTATTTCCCTTAGTTTGAGAACCAAGGTATCAATCCAGTAGGAGACAATGCACAAATCACTGAATACCTGCACAAACAATCAAACAACTTGCACCCAACGCGATAAAGGGGTTGTCAATCCCTTCACGGTTATTTGCAAAAGTGAGATCTAATAGAGATAGGTAAAACTAAACAAAAGATAAAGTAAATATTTTTGGTTTTTTTTGGTTTATAGATCTGAAAATAAAAGATTGCAAAATAGTAGATCAGAAAGTAATATGATGGAAAATAGACCCGGGGGCCATAGGTTTCACTAGAGGCTTCTCTCAAGATAGAAAATATTACGGTGGGTGAACAAATTACTGCCGAGCAATTGATAGAAAAGCACAAAGTTATGACGATATCTAAGGCAATGATCATGAATATAGGCATCACGTCCGTGTCAAGTAGACCGAAACGATTCTGCATCTACTACTATTACTCCACACATCGACCGCTATCCAGCATGCATCTAGAGTATTAAGTTCATAAAGAACGGAGTAACGCATTAAGCAAGATGACATGATGTAGAGGAATTAACTCAAGCAATATGATGAAAACCCCATCTTTTTATCCTCGATGGCAACAATACAATACGTGCCTTGCTGCCCCTACTGTCACTGGGAAAGGACACCGCAAGATTGAACCCAAAGCTAAGCACTTCTCCCATTGCAAGAAAAACCAATCTAGTTGGCCAAACCAAACCGATAGTTCGAAGAGAATTACAAAGATATCAAATCATGCATAAAAGAATTCAGAGAAGATTCAAATAATATTCATAGATAAGCTGATCATAAATCCACAATTCATCGGATCTCGGCAAACACACCGCAAAAAAAAGTATTACATCGAATAGATCTCCAAGAACATCGAGAAGAACATGGTATTGAGAATCAAAGAAAGAGAAGAAGCCATCTAGCTACTAGCTATGGACCCGTAGGTCTGAGGTAAACTACTCACGCTTCATTGGAAGGGCAATGGTGTTGATGTAGAAGCCCTCCGTGATCGAATCCCCCTGCGGCAGGACGCCGGAAAAGGCCCCTAGATGGGATCTCATGGGTACAGAAGGTTGCGGCGATGGAAAAGTATTTTCGTGGATGCCTCTGGTGGTTTGGGCATATAAGAGTATATATAGGTGAAATAATTAGGTCAGGAGGTGCACGAGGGGCCCACAAGGGTGGGGGGCGCGCCCTTCGTCCTTGTGGCCACCTCGTGGCTCCTCCGACTTCATCTTCAAGTCTCCTGTTTCCTTTTGGTCCAAGAAAGATCATCGCGAAAGTTTTATTCCGTTTGGACTCCGTTTGGTATTCCTTTTCTGCGAAACTCAAAAACAAGGAAAAATCAGAAACTGGCACTGGGCTCTAGGTTAATAGGTTACTCCCAAAAACAATATAAAATAGCATATTAATGCATATAAAACATCCAAAACAGATAATATAATAGCATGGAACAATCAAAAATTATAGATACGTTGGAGACGTATCAAGCCTGCGCAGCGGACTGCTGGCATGCGTACCGTCATTTCACACAGCTACTCGCACACCTCCCGGTGACACTATGCAGCGAACATGCCTCCCGTCAATTCACACACCTGCACGCATGCCTCCCGGTCTGCCTGCATGGCGAACTGCTCGCATGCGTCCCGTCAACTCACGCCTGCTCGCACGGCACACGGGATGCGTGGCGGCACGTATATTATTTTTCTTTTTTGATGATTAATTCTGTCGCTTTGTTGCTTAACCAAAGTATGACACATATACATTGTTGGTCTAACGCCCACGGTTCGAATAAATAATCCGTTTGCGATATTGGTTGCCAATTATTAACAATCTCCTGTTTATAAGAAGATTATATCAAAACTTGTCTCAAATTTGACAAAAAATACAATATCACATTCTATTGGTGTCCATATGACACCACGTTAAGTTTCATGAATTTCAACTAAGTTTTGGATTTACTGAATTTTAAAAATCAAGATTCTCAATGTTTTGAAATTTCTTGCACGGGGAAACATGCACCTAGGGAAACACATGTGATTTTGCAATCCATTTTGGTGCACATGTAGCTCAAATTTGATTTTTGCACATTAAATCCCTAGGAAATCAATCAATGTATAAAAACGAGCAAATGATCTCTGATTTTTTTTTCAAATTTTAACACGACACTCCTTTGGTCACATGTTCACTGCAGAAAAAGTTTGACATGCCTCGAAGTGGCGGTGGTGGTGCGGTGTGTGTGTGGGAGGGGGGGTCCGACAGTACACTACAAGTGATGAGCCTCCTTGTGGGATTGATTGTTTTGTGAGTCAGGTGCCACATCAAAGTCATGAATTGGTTATTTAAAACATTACATAGCCCTTTTATACATACATGTTCGGGCCACATGCATGCAGGGGTGGTCCTCGGACACTCCATTGTGCGGTTATCAGCGATGTGCCCATTCGTTAGCCCACAAAGGTTATCAGTTTTCACCGACAGCGAGAGGCATTTGACCAAAGGTGGATTCATCTTGGCATGTGTTACGGTGTGGATCATGGTGAGATTCCATATCAAAGTTCAGGCACGTGCGTACACATGAGTCCCTCCCACCGGCTCGAAGTGAGGGGGGGCTACGCGTCGTGAATCTCTGTGTAGTGCGTTTCCGATTCGCGAAGCATGTGCCATATCAAAATTGTGCATTGGGTATTCAAACATCACACAACACCTCTTTGGGGCACATGCACGCGGTGGTTGTCCTATGACACTCACTCGCCTGTGACGCTCTCTATGCGCCCGCGAGGTCGTCGTCGATCAGTTTGAACCTACAGCGAGAGAGAGGTTAATTTGACCAACAAGGATGGTTCTTTTTTGGTTTGTGTTATGTATGTACGGTAGGAGTGTGTAGTACACATCAAAGAGGGGGGGGGGCAACATATACTATGCGTCATGAACCTCGCTCCATGTGGGGATTTTTTGGTTCTCGAGGGAGGTGCCACATCAAAGTTGTGCATTGGTATTCAAACATCACACAACACCATGCAGGCGGTGGTTGCCCTATAGGAACTCACTCACGTGCGACGCTTCCATCTGTGGGCCCGCGAGGTTGTCCTTCATCACTTTAACCCAACGAGAGAGGTTAATTTGACCATCAAGGATGATTCTTTTTGGTTTGTGTTACGGTAGGAGTATATAGTACGCGTCGAAGGGGAGGGCAACATATACCACGTGTCATGAACCTAGCTCTCTGTGGGGACTTTTCGATTTCTGAAGCAGGTGCCACATCAAAGTTGTGCATTGGGTATTCAAGCATCACACAAACACCTCTTTGGGCCACATGTAGACGGTGATTGTCCTACAGGACACTCACTCGCATGTGACGCTTCCCTCCCATGGGCCCGCGAGGTCGTCGTCCATCACTTTTGACCCAACGGGAGATGTTAGTCTCATGAACAAGGATTATTTTCGGGTTGTGTTACGATAGGAGTATATAGTACGCGTCGAAGGGGGGATGGGACCAGCATATACTACGCGTCATGAACCTCGCTCCGTGTGGGGACTTTACGGACTTCGAGGCAGATGCCACATCAAAGTTGTGCATTAGGTATTCAAAATTTCACAACCACACACCTCCATACATATGTTTGGCACACATGCAAGCGATGGTGGTTGTCCTCTGGACTCACTCACGCGGTTATTGGCGACGCTTCCATCTATGGGCCCGCTTGGTCAATCACTTTGATCGACAGCAAGAGAGGTTAATTTGACTTAGGAGGGGATTAATTTTTGGTTTGTCTTACGGTATAGGTCATGATGTGAGATTACATATAATATACTTTGAGCGCATGTGTACGCATGAATCCATCCCGTCGGATCAAAGTGGGGGGGGGGGGGGCAAGCACACGACGCGTCATGAACCTTGCTCTGTGGGGGGGGGGACTGTACGATTTTCAACACAAGCGCCACATCAATGTTGTGCATTGGGTATTCAAACATATGCATGCATCACACACCTCCATAAATATGTTTGGGACACATGCATGCGGTGGTTGTCTTTGGACACTCTCACTCGCTTGGTTATCGGCGGCAAGCCTATATATTCATGGGCCCACGTGGACGTCCATCATTTCGACCGACAACGAGAAAGGTTACCAGGGTGGATTCTTCTTCTTTGGTTCACGTTACCATATAGTAGGTCAATCATGGTGAGATTCCAGACCTAAGTTTGAGCGCATGAGTACGCATGAATCCCTCTCACCGGCTCAAAGTGGGGTGACATACGTACATATATATATGCTACGCGTCGTGAACCCTCACTCAGTGTGGGGACTTTACGGTTCCAAAGCACGGTGCCAAATCAAAGTTGTGCATTGGGTATTCAAACACCACACACCACTTCCATATACATATGTTTGCACCACATGCATGCAGTGGTTTTGTCTTCAGGCACTCCCTCGCGTGGTTATCAGCGACAAGCTAGCCCATTTTGTGGGGCCGCGTGGACGTCCATCACTTTGACCAACAGCGAGAGAGGTTATATGACCAAGTTGGATTCTACTTGGTCCGTGTTATAGTACGTGTTCGTGGGGTCGGGGAAGTTCGGTTAATTTCCGAGGCACATGTGCCACATTAAAATTGTGAATTGGGTATTTAAATATCACACCACACCCTTTTCATACATATAGGAGGGCCACCCACAGGTGGTTCGTATTTGGTCTCACCCATCTCGCGCCACAAGCATACATTTGTGGGCCCACACGTGGTCCACCTTTGACCGGAAGCGAAAGGGGGTTTGACCATGATGGACTCCTATAGGTTTTGTGTTACGGTAGGGTGAGAGTTCAGACCTAGCTATTTGGGGGCATGCGTTCATAGCTAGGATTCACCTACCGCCGACACGAAGTGGGGTTCATAGGGGGTGGCGGACTAGCAATATTGTGCGCTTTGTGCGACAGGTGCCTGACGTGGCTTGAGGGACTGCGTCGGTATTTCCCCATAGAGGAAGGGATGATGCAGCACAGCTACGGTAAATATTTCCCTCAGTTGTGAAACCAAGGTATCAATCAAGTAGGAGAACCAAGCAACACTATGTAAACGGTACCTGCACACAAAGAACAAATACTTGCAACCCGACGCGTAAGAAGGGTTGTCAATCCCTCCTCGGTAAAAAGATAGATTAAATAGTATGAGATTTGATAAATAGATCTGAATAAAACACGAAATAAAATAAGTAAAGAAAAAGTGCAGCAAGGTATTTTTGGGTTTTTGGAATAATAGATCTGAAAACAAATATGATAAAAGATAGATCTGAAAGCAATATGATAAAACATAGACCCGGGTGCCATAGATTTCACTAGTGGCTTCTCTCAAGAAAATAGCATACGGTGGGTAAACAAATTACTGTTGGACAATTGATAGAAGAACAAATAATTATGACGATATCCAAGGCAATGATCATGAATATAGGCATCACGTCCAAGATTAGTAAACCGAAATGTTTCTGCATCTACTACTATTACTCCACACATCGACCGCTATCCAGCATGCATCTAGTGTATCAAGTTCATGGAGAAACGGAGTAATGCAATAAGAAATATGACATGATGTAGACAAGATCTATTCATGTAGGAATAGACCCCATCTTTTTATCCTTAATAGCAACGATACATACGTGCCTCGCTACCCCTTCTGTCACTGGGTGAGGACACCGCAAGATCGAACCCATCACAAAGTGCCTCTTCCCATTGCACGAAAAATCAATCTAGTTGGCCTAACTAAACCAAAGATTCGAAGAATAAATACGAGGCTATAAATAATCATGCATATAAGAGATCAAATAAGACTCAAATAATATTCATGGATATAGATCTGATCATAAACTCGAACTTCATCGGATTCCAACAAACACACCGCAAAAAGTCATTACATCAAATAGATCTCCAAGAGAACATTGTTTTGAGAATCAAAAAAGAGAGAAGAAGCCATCTAGCTACTGCCTATGGACTCGTAGGTCTATGGTGAACTACTCACGCATCATCGGAGAAGCACCAATGAGGATGATGAACCCCTCCGTGATCGTGTTCCCCTCCGGCAGAGTGCCGAAATAGAGCTCTAGATTGGATCTCGTGGTTCTGGAACTTGCAGTGACTGGAATTGTGTTTCGTCGACTCCCTTAGGGTTTCTGGAATATTTGGGTATTTATAGAGCTGAGAGGCGGTGGAGAGGACCACAATGGGCCCCACAACCCATCAGGGCGCGCTAGGGGCCTCTGGCATGCCCTGCTATCTTGTGGACCCCATGGGCCTCCCCTCTGGTGCTTCCTTGGCTCTCAAGTTGTCTTCTGGTCCAAAAAAAATCTCCAAAAAGTTTCACTGTGTTTGGACTCCGTTTGATAAGGATATTCTGCGAAGTAAAAAACAAGCAAAAAATAGCACCTCGCACTAGGCACTATGTCAATAGGTTAGTCCCAAAAAATGATATAAAGTTGCTATAAAATGATTGTAAAACATCCAAGAATGATAATATAACAGGATGGAACAATAAAAAATTATAGACACATTGGAGACATATCAGCATCCCCAAGCTTAATTCATGCTCGTCCTCGAGTAGGTAAATGATAAAAAATTGAATTTTTGATGTGGAATGCTGCCTAACATGTTCATCACATATTCTTTTCTTTTGTAGCATGGACATTTGGACTTTTAGATGGTTCAAAGCAATAGTCTCTATTTGACATGAAGACTTCAATACTCAAGCATATCCACAAGCAACCATGTCTTTCAAAATATCAACACTAAAGAAAGTTATCCCTAGCCCATCATGCTCAATCATTGATCCATTCGTGAAACACACTCGAATATTAGCTACATCCAATGCTCAAGTATGATCATAGTGCTCCCTAGTTGGTGCTTTATAAGAGAAGATGGAGACTCAAAATAAAAATAAAATTGCATAAAAGTAAATAGATAGGCCCTTCACAGAGAGAAGTAGAGATTCGTAGAGGTGCCAGAGCTCAAAGCTTAAATTGAGAGATAATTTTTTTAGAGGCATGCTTTTCCTATCAATGAAAACGACCGAGTAGTTCCCAATACTTTCCATGCTAGATACATCATAGGCGGTTCCCAAACATAAAAATAAAGTTTATTCCTCTTTCCACCATTCTTTCACAATCCATGGCTAGCCGTATCCACGGGTACCTTCCATACCAACACTTTCCAAGGAATTTATTATTTGACAACATAAAGTAAATTTCTTTTTCATTTCGGGACTGGGAATCCCTATTACCACCATACTCTCATGCAATGACAAGTGAATAAACACTCATCTTGAGAATAACACATATAGCATGGAAAAATATTGGCCACCCCCTGCTGCTTCATGAGCGGTACGGACACACAAAAAGGAAATTCATTTTGAAAATTAGAGTTGGCACATACAAATTTACTTAGAACAGCACGAAAATACCGCATATAGGTAGGTATGGTGGACTCATATGGCAAAACTAGGTTTAAGGATTTTGGATGCACAAGTAGTATTCTCACTTAGTAAAAAATGGAGGCTAGCAAATAGATTGAGAAGCAACCAACCAAGAAACAAAAATTCACATAAATGAGCATTAAGCATAACTAACACCGAATAATGCACCACAAGTAGGATGTAATTTCATTGCGTAACTATTGACTTTCGTGCTTGCATAGGGAATCACAAACCTTAACACCAATATTCTTACTAAAGCATAATTACTCACCAACATGGCTCACATATTACTATCATCATATCTCAAAACTATTACTAAGAATCAAGTTTATTTTGTCCAATGATCTTCATGAAAGTTTTTATTATATCCCCCTTGAATATCTATCACTTTGGGACTAATTTCATATGTTGCATTTGCCTTTGAAAAGCTCAAACAAATTTAAATGAGCATAAAAATTTTCATCTCTCAAAATAATATAAGTGAAGCATGAGAGAATTTCTTCAAAAAATATTAAAGCACACCGTGCTCAAAAAGATATAAGTGAAGTACTAGAGCAATTCCATAGCTCAAAAGATTTAAGTGAAGCACATAGAGCAGTTCTAACAAATCATAGCATAATTTGGCTCTCTCAAATAGGTGTGTCCAGCAAGGATGATTGTGACAAACTAAAAAACAAAGCAAATAAAGACTCATATAATACAAGACGCTCCAAGCAAAACTCATGATATGTGACGAATAAAAATATAGCTCCAAGTAAAACTACCGATGGTTGTTAGAAGAAAGAGGGGATGCCATCCGGGGCATCCCCGAGATTAGTTGCTTGGTTCTCCTTGAATATTAACTTGGGGTGCCATGGGCATACCCAAGCTTAGGCTCTTTTCACTCCTTATTCCTTCATCCATCGAGATCTCACCCAAAACTTGAAAACTTCAATCACACAAAACTTAACAAAACCTTCGTGAGATCCGTTAGTATAATAAAACCAATATTAGCTTTAGGTACTGTTGAAAACCCATTCATATTTTTTATTGCATTATACGTATTGTATTCAAACTTTACCATGGCTTATACCCCCCCCCCCCCCCCCCCCCCCCCCCCCCCCCCCACCCCCCCCCCCCCCCGATACAATCCATAGATTCATCAAAATAAGCACACAATGCAAAGAAATCAGAATCTGTCAAAAACAGAACAGTCTGTAAAGATGCGAATTTTTCTCATACTTGTGTAACTCCAAAAATTATGAAACATTAGTAAAGCATAGGAAATTTGTATATAAATTTTGTGTAAAAAATTCAGAATTTTTTGTCACTTTTGTGAATTTAAACAATTATGTTACTTGACGCAAAAGTTTCTGTTTTTCAACAGGATCAAATCAACTATCACCCAAAGCTATCCCAAAGGCTTTACTTGGCACAAACACTAATTAAAACATAAAAATCAAAATAATAATAGAGGCATAATTGTGCAAACACATAAGAATAGAAATAAAAAGAGAAAGAAATATTTTATTCATTGGGTTGCCTCCCAACAAGCTCTTTCTTTATAGCCATCAAGATAGGCTTGAGATTTCATTGATGCTCACATAAAAGATAAGAATTGAAGCGCAAAGAGAGCATCATAAAACATGCGACAAACACATTTAAGTCTAACATACTTCCTATGCATAGGAATTTTATAAGCACACAAAATATCAAGACAAGAAATATCTAGCATATGCAAAGGAGAGGAATAAAACATTGACAATCTCAACATAACGAGTGGTAAGTTAGTAACATGAAAATTTCTACAACCATATTTTCCTCTCTCGTAATAATTACATGTAGGATCATAATCAAATTCAATAATATAGCTATCAAATAAAATTTTCTTTTTATGATCCACATGCATGCAAAGTTGACACTCTTCCAAAATAGTGGGATCATCAAACAAAGTCATGACCTCTCCAAGCCCACTTTTATCAAAAATTTCATAAGATTGATCATTATCCAAAGTAGTTGGATCATTATTACCTAGAGTTGACACTCTTTCAAACCCACTTTCAATATTATCGCAAACATATTCATCACGAGGCTTAAATAAATTTTCAAGATCACAAGAAGAATCACCCCAATCATGATCATTGCAGTAAGTAGCGGACATATCAAAATTAGCATACCCAAGCTTGGGGTTTTGCATATTATTAGCACAATTGACATTAATAGAATTTATAGTAAAATCATTGCAATCATGCTTTTCATTCAAGGAGCTATCATGAATCACTTTATAAATTTCTTCATCACAATTTTCAGATTCACGAATCTCAAGCAAAACTTCATAAAGATAATCCAGTGCACTCAACTCACTAGCAATTGGTTCATCATGATTGGATCTTTTAAAAACATTAGCAAGTGGATGGGGATTCATATCAATAGATTTTTAGCAAGCGAAGATGCAAGCAAATAGAAGGCACATGGCAACACAAGCAAACAAAAAATCGAATGAGAAAAAGGCAAACGAAAAAGAAGGCAAATATTTTTGTGCTACCCTTTCTGTCACGACCCGGATTTGGTAAAATCCAAGTCTCTGTGCTTACTGTGCCTAAAGCCAATTTTGTCCTACACTAAATTTTGTAAACTTCTTTTGAAAAAAAAATAGTTTTTAGTATAAAAGGTAGGAGTGAGACACTTGGATATATGCACCAGTGCTCATTCTCCAAATTAGTTTAAAACATACATAAGTTGAAGTGAAACACATTCACTGTGCCCATTCCTTAACTTTAACCCTTAAAACAGAGTTTTAGAAAAGAAAGGGGAGATTCTTCTTCAGTCCAAGTCTTCAGTTGCTCAAAATTGCCCGTAACTGGGGGCACGGCTAATCGATTAGGTTTAACCCTCTGCAGAGGTCGTACATGTTCCCCACATGACACAATCAATCCTTTGTGTCGTGACACCGCTTTGGGTGTGTGACCGGGAGGATATTGTGACGAAGCCTTTCCAAACGGCCCCCTTTACTTAGTTCTAGCACAGCCCTCTCCCTTGGCTATTAAGACCCCTCTTCGATGACCGTACCTAAATAAAGGGTTTCCCGATAAGGAAAAGCTAAGCTAGAGCCATAATAGCATGTTGCTGTACTGGAAGCTACATCAAACTGTACTTGGAAGATCTCGGTCCCCTGGACGGCGGTCCCCACCAAAAGCCTGTGTGCAAGACCCCAGTCGGGCGCATTCACTGCAAGACCCCGATGGGCGCAATCACTTGGAGACGGTCCCATCATACCGTTCCGCCTAGAGAGTAGAAGTAAAATAATATATAATTTTTATTTTTCAAAAGTTTTCGCAAAATGTTGCCCCAAAAGAGGGCAAGTTTATTTGTTTAAAACTTGTTTGTTTTTCAACCCACCCATTTGTGCAAGCGCGACCAAGCATGGTAGTAAGTCTTCAACCTAAGGCTCTAGCTAGTAATAATAGTTTGCAAAAAATTTCTAAAACATGCATAGTATTAAATTTAAAGAGATATGCATAATATAAAAATATAGGTCAAGTCATGATCAATTTGCAACTTGCCTGAGTATTGAATTTGATTCCCTGTTCGTTATCGTCACTCCTTCACTTTACGAAGTATCTAACGATGAAATAAAATTAATTCAATACACAACAACTCCAAATGAAGATCCAAATAAAAGATGCAAATTAACAATATAGGTACATCCTTATGATAATTATCGAGTCATGGCTATGGTTGAGATAAGAAATTTCTTTGGATGGGAATATGTCATAGATTTTATTCTAGGGTGGGTCAAATTGGTTCAAGGGAAGATCATGGTGTCAATATAGTATGATTGAGAGACAAGTTTTGATAACCAAATTTCCATAAATAAACTATTTAGAATATTAGACTTGTGGTCGACTATGGGAATTGAAAGTTATATGAGTTTAGGGAATTGAAACTAATAATTTACTAACTCCAATTTTTTGTGGTAGTAACATATGACCATAAAGGTTTTCTAGGGATCAATCTAAGAGATTTATCTAAGCATAAACTTTAATTGGTCGAAGATGTTAAGTTATGAGTAAAGAAAGTGATTTTATGGTGTAGAGGCTAAAACATGAACTAAGCATGGTTGAAAAATTAAGTTACGGGTCCTAACAGATAGGTATGGTTCTAATGACCAATTTTTATATAATAAGCTTTTTGACATGAATTATAGATTAAAATATATGGAAAAAATATTCAATTTACCATTTAAATCAAAACTAAATTTTAGTTTGCTCAAAAGTGAAATTTTATAATTTCATAAAAAACTACAGGTTCCAATGAATCCGGGGATATCTTATTTGTCAAATTTGGATAAGTAGATCGAAAGATATGAATTTCTAAAGATTGGGCATTTTTTTGAAAATCAATTACGGGATTTAAATATGAGCTGCGACGTGGCGCGTCCTGATTGGTGGCAGAGAGTATGTACAGGAGAGAGAGAGAGAGTTCACCGGAGTTGGTCGCTGGCAACAAAGAAGTCGGTGGCTCGGGCGTGCTCCGACTAGTAGGAGTGGCGGACAGTGAAGCTCACGACGCAGCGAAGAAGGTGATGTCTTCGGAGAGGACCAATTCATCCTCGAAAGGTGTCGTGGTATCACACGTCCACCTATGGGGCCATCGGCCCCTTGTGGTTCAGCAAGGGGGAAGAGCGCATTGCACAAAGAGCGGAAATCATAGAGCAGCACGGCAACGATGACACGGGCAATTTTACCCAGGTTCGGGCTGCCGCGAGGCGTAAAACCCTACTCCTGCTTTGGGGGATTGATGAAAGGACCGTGGCGAAGACGCAACGCTCTAGCCCGGCAAGGTCGCTTCGGGGTGAGAGCAACTACGTGCGTGCGAGCGTACAAGGGTCCGAATCCTCTCTAAGGTAGCCACGACCCTCCTTTTATAGTTCAAGGGGTCACCACAATGGTAAAACAGTCATTTATCCAATGATTAGATAGCCACAGTGCTATTATACCTAACTCTGCAGACAGGACAGGGCACATTAAATGCACCGCTTAGTGTCACATCGTAGCATAGCCCGGCAAGCCTTGTCATGCCATTCAACCACCTTTTTGCCTGTCCGCATGACACGTCGCCTGGACGGGTGTCATTAGGGGCATTCTTCCTCATAAATGGCCTGCCACGTACCAAATAACAGCCACATAGTCACTTGGGGGCTCGACACCGCACCGATATGTGACTTGCGTTGTTGTGAGGTGGAGCGGTGGAGCTTTGGCGGGGTAATCCGCCCTTGGCGTCCCCGGCAAGCCTGCCGGGGGAGTCTTGAGGCTTGTCTTGGGATAACCTTGACCTTGCCAGGCTCGCCTGCCCGGCAAGGGAGGTTTTTCCTTAGTGATATCTTGCTTGTTTGGTTGGTCTTGGTCTTCTTGATCCGCCCTTTGATTTCTCAAAGAGCCATTTCTTGTGCTTGGACTTGTCTTGAATGTCCTAACCTTGCTTTTGAGCCTGTGTACAGTCCGGGCAACACACCTGGGGGTTTGTTGCACCGACAGGAGCCCCCGGACCTGGCCTGAACGCGCTGCCGAGTGTCGTCGGGGTAGGCCCTGTCTAGTACACAGGCGAGCGAGTTGCGGTAGCTCGTCCTTTGAGATCTTCTTTGCTTCTTCATTAACCTGTGCTTGAGTCAGTTTTCGGTTTTCCCGTGCGTCGTGTGATGCCAATTGCAGTGGGGCCACCTTTGTAATGGCCCGTGAATGACTTTAACGCACGGGGGAGTAACTGCCAATTCACTCTTCCCACCACGTCCTTATCCTTTGCCACGTATGATGCATGCATTGAGTGGGGTAGGTGACTGAGGCGCGTGGTGCAGGAGAGAGAGTCATGGCAGGAGCTCAGCCTTCCTTGGTTGGTGTAAGGGGGCGGCGATCGGATCCGGCCGTCGGCGGTAGCTTGGACGGGTCGGATTAGAAAGAAACCCCTCTAGGGCGGGGGTGAAGGATCAGCCCCCAGCCCCAGCTTGCCTATAAAAGAGGGGCAAGGATGAAGTAGAGGCGTCCATCCACGCACCTCTCTTTCTTTATTTCTTGCCTTCTTCTTTGTTATGTTGAGGGGGAGAGGCCGGGGCCGGGCCCCGGGCTCCAGCTTGGGGTTGATGATGCTGAGCGCTCGCATTGATGCTGGGGGAGTGAGTCTGGTCCGAGGACGCATGAGATGCAGCGGTCGGGGGTGTGGGCGCCAAACTGTCCATGGTGTGGGAGGTGTTACGCTCCTCCGAGACGGCGAGGCGCACGCCTCTCCCACACGAGTCGGCCACTTGGTGGAGAGTGCTTGCCCTGGCCACAAGACGCCGATGTTCGCCAACTTGACGACAAGGCTCCTGGGGCTTCCGGCGCCTGCCTGGGGTGCAACGCTCGGGATCTTTGGTAATCCCAGCACTACTCCTTCTGTGGAGTCGGGGCGAACGTTGAAGACAGCGGCACCTTCCTGCCCTCCAAGGTGGGGAGCGGTGCTCCTCGCATGCCTCGGACGCTGCCACCGCCTGCTGTTTCTCTGGGGGAGGTGTCGTCCCGAGGGGTCGGCGTCCTCCTGGAGTGGTAGTAATGAAGAAGGAACGAGGGAAGACGGAGAAGGCGGGTGGCAGGCCGTCAGGTCGGAGTACGATGGCACCGACTCCTTCGTCTCGTACTGCCGGCCCGCTGGCTCATATTTCCGCTCTTCCCCTCCCTCCCCGGCACCATCATCACCGGCCTCTTTAGGATGGTTGCCAGGGAGGGGGTCGCTCTCTTGGTGCCTTTGCCTCCTCCAACAGTCTTCCAGCTGAGCTTCGGCGGTTCTCCCCGCCGGTGCTTGCGCTGGGGTTTCTTGCTAGCCCTGGAGGTGGTGACCAGGGTACCGCCGAGCTGCTCCCTCCGCCCCTCTCCTTCGCAGCCTCGCCACTCCCGATCTTATCAGGCTACGACCGGCAATCCCTGACGGGATCGGGCTGGGCTTCTGCTCAGGCACTCCTTTTGCCTTCTTCACCTCCTGCTGTAGTTCCTAGGAGGGGAGGGACAAGAAAGGCATTACGGGGCACTTATCTTTTTTCAGTCTAAAACATGTAGGCGCTTGCCAAACTTTAGTCTAAATTATGCAATCTTCTATATCCATGTTAGTGTTCTGTAAGATCTGTACTTGCTTATCAGCATATTAATGAAAAAAGACAAGCCTTGCCGGGTACTCGTGCATGTACCATGTCCATGCAGAGGTGAGGTGCCTCTATACGTTTAAGTAAACAAGTTTCCTCCGGCAAGCTATCCTGCCGGTACCTTTAGTTTGCTACCGCGGGGCATGGCCTGCCGAGCATAGAACTATAAAAAAAGGGCCAGCCCCTCGTCGAACCCTCTCCATCAAAGGCCACTGCGACCACCTTGCCCGAAGCAACGTTCGGGACAAAGGATGGGAGCACCTATGTTTCGAAGGTGACGAGGTTTTCATATGCACAAGTTTTCTCTTTACAGAACAGGTACGGATAAGAAGGAACTTATCTGTTTGGCTTGCCGGAGACCGCTATGTAGGCTTGTCTTCATTTCTTCTCTTCGGGACCAAGCCCACGGCAAGAACCCTGCAACTTAGTGCAGATGAAAACACTGCTACGTGCGACCTCATCTACATGATCATGCTATGCTTATGCATGCATGCAATCTTGTTGGGGGCCCCCAGCGCTTTGTTTATTCATCTGTTGCTCAGGGTCTGCGCCTGGCTTTGTACAAAGGGTTACATGCAACATCGG
Organism: Thinopyrum elongatum; assembly: GCA_011799875.1. NCBI lineage: Eukaryota > Viridiplantae > Streptophyta > Magnoliopsida > Poales > Poaceae > Thinopyrum > Thinopyrum elongatum. Next base: position 280,529,503 of record CM022303.1, read on the forward strand.
CAAGGCTTGTACAAAAGGGTGGCTGCAGGGCAGGGCCCGACAGCCGCGCCTTACGGGTAGAACTTACGGAGATGCTCAATGTTCCATGAGTTTTGCAACTGAATGCCATCTCCGGTCTTCAGACGGACTGCGCCGGGTCTGGTGACTCGTGCTACCCGGTAAGGGCCTTTCCACTTCGGCGTCAACTTGTTTGCACCCTAGGCAGACTGAACACGCCTAAGGATAAGGTCGCCTTCCTCAAGGCTCCGGGCATGAACCCTGCGGCTGTGATAGCAACGCAGGGCTTGCTGGTAGCATGCAGCACGCGTAGCAGCCCGGAGACAGTTCTCCTCAAGTAGCACAATGTCGTCATGCCGGTGTTGTTCCTACGCTACTTCATCGTAGGCAAGCTGTAGGATCGAAAGTATGTCTAGATAGGGGTTATTAGACTACTTGACCAAATAAAAATCTAGCCTTTTCCCAATTTTAAGTCTTGGCAGATTTTAGCAACTTGGCACAAGTCAAGCAATCAACCTACACATGCAAGTCTAAGAGTATAGCAGCGGAATGTAGAACATTTGCATATGAAGGTAAAGGGAGGAGTTTGGAGGGAGCAAACACAATGTAGACACGGAGATTTTTGGCGTGGTTCCGATAGGTGGTGCTATCGTACATCCACGTTGATGGAGACTTCAACCCACGAAGGGTAACGGCTGCGCGAGTCCACGGAGGGCTCCACCCACGAAGGGTCCACGAAGAAGCAACCTTGTCTATCCCACCATGGCCATCGCCCACGAAGGACTTGCCTCACTCGGGTAGATCTTCAGGCGATCTCCTTGCCCTTACAAACTCCTTGGTTCAACTCCACAATCTTGACGGAGGCTCCCAAGTGACACCTAACCAATCTAGGAGACACCACTCTCCAAAAGGTAATAGACGGTGTGTTGATGATGAACTCCTTGCTCTTGTGCTTCAAATGATAGTCTCCCCAACACTCAACTCTCTCTCACTAATTTGGATATGGTGGAAAGATGATTTGAGTGGAAAGCAACTTGGGGAAGGCTAGAGATCAAGATTCTTATGGTAGGATTGGAATATCTTGGTCTCAACACATGAGTAGGTGGTTCTCTCTCAGAAAAAGAATGCTGGAAGTGTAGGCACGTTCTGATGGCTCTCCTCACGAATGAAGAGGGGGTGGAGGGGTATATATAGCCTCCACACAAAATCTAACCGTTACACACAATTTACCAAACTCGGTGGGACCGAATCATAAAACTTGGTCAGACCGATTTAGTTTAAAATGTGAATGTTAGGGTTTTCGGTGGGACCGACATGTCAACTCAGTGGGACCAATTTCGTTAGGGTTAGGGCATAAAGTAATCTCGGTGTGACCGATTACATAAACTCGGTAGGACCGATTTCTGTAATAGTCAAACAGAGAGTTGGTCAGGCAAACTCGGTGGGACCAATTCGCTCATTTCGGTGAGACCGAAATGTTACGAAAGGGAAACAGAGAGTTTGCACTGCGAACTCGGTGGGACCGATCGCTCATCTCGGTTAGACCGAAACGTTACGAAGGGAAACATAGAGTTTGCAATCCCATCTCGGTGAGACCGAGATCCCTATCGGTGAGACTGAACTGATTAGGGTTTCTGGCAGTGGCTATGTCAAATGAACTCGGTGGCGCCGGATAGATAAAATAGGTGGGGCCGAGTTTGACTTTTGGTTTGGGACATATGTGGATATGAGAAAGTGGTTTAGGGTTTTTTGAGCATATCACTAAGCATTTTGAGCAAGCAAGCCATTAAGCAACACCTCATCCCCTTTTAATAGTATTGGCTTTCCTATGGACTCAATGTGATCTTGGATCACTAAAATGAAAATGTAGAGTCTTGAGCTTGAGCCAATATGTGTCCTTAGCATTTTGAGGGGTCCACATTCCTAATCCATGCCATGCCAATCATTGAACTTTCTGAAATGATCATCTTGAAAGAGTATTAGTTCAATGAGCTATATGTTGTTAGGAATTACCAAAACCACCCAGGGATAGTTGCACTTTCAATCTCCCCCTTTTTGGTAATTGATGACAACATATAGATCAAAGCTTCGACAAAAGATAATAAGATTTAGAACATCGTCGCTTTGAGAAGTATGTGATAAGCAAGAGCTCCCCCTAAATTTGTGCATTATTTAAATTTGCTTTTGAATGCAAATGCATAATCGATTAGGATCATGGGTTACTCTTCCATGTCACATACATCTTGGTGGAGCGCTCAAAATGATAGAAATTAAAAACATGCACTCATCACCAAGCAAAGTGAATGATCATATATGGAAAATAAAAGATAATATCATTCAAGCAGGCATTAAAGTAAGATATGATCAAACACATGATCATAAGACATAAAGTATCAATCAAGCACACAAAAGTTTCAACCAAATAGCAAGAGAGACAAAAGAAGCAAGAACACTCTCTCTCGAAGCCTATGATCTATACATTTCTCCCACTTTGGCAACAGGTTACCAAAAAGTTCAAAAATGCATAGTGCTATGCGTCTCTCTAGGCTTGATCTTCGGGAGGCGGTGTTGAGAGAACTCCAAGGACAAAAGAATCTGTAGAAGTTGATGGAGCTGGTGGAGTTGCAACTGGAGGTGGCACTGAAGCTGTGGCTGCTGGCGCTGATTTAGTGACTCTAGTGTCAGGCACTGGCACTGCAGCAGATCTCTGACCTCTGGGCACTCTCTGAAAGGCATCTATGGTAGCCTGCCCTCTATTCTCCTCTGCTTCCTCCTGGAGCTGCTCAACAGCTGTCTGCATCTCAATCACTTTCAGATCAAGATCATAGAATTTTGTCTCAATGATCCTCTCCAAGCTCTCCTGATTTTGAGTCAGGGTGGCCAAGCCCTTCTCAATCCTCAAAGTTGCTTGAATCAGATATGCAAGCTGATCTTGCTTGCTCTTCAGAAATACCTAAGATGCCTCTTCAACACTGGGCATCTTTGCAGCTTTCTCAGCCTTTGCCTTTGCTCTCTTCTCTTGTGCTTGCATAGACATGGGATCTTCTTCATCCATCACAATAGTATTATCCTCAAATTCTGGTCTTAGGGGTAGATGCTCCTTATCCAACAAATAGGTACCTGTTCCCATCTTGGAGTTGATGAGCACCTGAATATGTGGAGCATACCCACACGATCTCTTCTGATCTGCAGCAGTCCTCTTGATTGTTTCAACAATCAGGCTCATAACTTTGAATTTTTGAGGCACATCAAATATCTGCAGCAAGTTGATTGAATGACCTCTGATCATCTTGTGATCTCCAGATTTGGGCAACAATGTATGCCTCAATATAGTGTTGATAGTAACTAGGCCAGACAACAAGTAATGAACAGATCCAAGCTTATGTGTTTCCAATGCTTTGTCTGAGATCGGTCTGTACATATTGGCCATAGAGTTGTGGTCTTTCTTCTTCTTGGCATAGACATCCAAGTCATCTTCTTGTTCTTCAGGGGCATTAATCAACTTGGCCCACTCATCAACAGTAGACTGGTACCTTGTACCCTCTGACATCCATACAATTCTACCATCTGGATAAAAATGAGCTGTAGAGTAGAATTGCATGGTGAGTTCATCATTCCACTTTGTCAGCTTCTGTCCCACAAAGGTGTCAACACCACATGCTCTGAAGCTGTCATGTACTCCTGGAAAATGATCTTCATTTTCATCAATGTATTCCCAATCAGCCCACTTCATGTCACAAACTATGGGCTTCTTGTCAAGCAGAATGGTTTCATAGAAATCTTGTTGTTCTTTGGTGTGGAACCTGTAGTCCACAGCAGTCCTCCTCCTCACAGCATATGGATCACTTTGTCTCCACAATCTGAGACCTGCATCCTTTCTTTCCTTCATGTTTTCAGCCACTGGATGACTATCATTATGTTCAGGGATCTTTGGCTTCAACTTTCTGAGCACTTGGGCTTCCTCTTCTTCTTCCATTTCAGGCACTGGGGCCTTGTTCTTCTCAGCAGCAGGTATATTCCTAGTGCTCCTCTTTGGTGCAGAAGGTTTTGGAGCAGCAGCTTTGGGGGCAGTCTTGGGCTTTGATGGAGCAGCCCCAGACTTGACGGCATCCCCCATCAGCTTTTGAGACTTGGGTGCTGGAGCAGCATCCTCTTCCTCTTCATCCTCAGCTGGATCTCTCATCATGGAGGGCTTGCCAATAACTCTGGCAGTGGTCTTCTTGACCCTTTCCTTTATTTTCTTGCTTTCACCAGTAGCCTCTTCAACAGTTGATTTGGAAGTTTCAAAAGTTGAGGCTCTGGCCTTAGACATGGGCTCTCTCTTGGCAGGAGCTTTCTTGTGTGGACCAGGCTTGGTTGAAGCTATAGTGCCAAATTCTTTCCTGACAACTTTCTTCTTTGAGCTGACTTCTTCCTCAATATAATCTTCATCCTCAGAATCTGAGTTTCTCTTTCTCCTTGTCCTGGTAGCTGCTTTGGGCAGGTTGCTTGGGGTGCTTCTGCTTCCTTCATCATAACTGCTAGAGGGACTAGTGCCCTCACTCATGTTCACTTGCTCTTCTGATTTGTTCTGGCTATCACTCTGGTCAGACATACTGGCAAAGCACACTGACAGCAGACCCTGTGAATAGATATAGATGAGATAGAGTGGATGAGCATCACAAAGAGCAGAGTTTTTTGCAAAACAAATGAGTCAAAAACTTAGTTTTAGTTCTCCACAGAAAGCATTTCGGAGCTACCGATTTGTTAAACTCGGTGACACCGAAGCAACTTTTGGAGTCTAAACTAGTGAACTCGGTTAGACCGAGTCACAGTTCGGTGACTCCAAGATTGCTAGGGTTTCACAGAGAGTCGAACTCGGTCACACTGAGTTGCAAGTTTCGGTAGGACCGAAAAGTGCAAGTGCAATGGCCTAAGCCAAATCGGTGAGACCGATTTCCACAACTCGGTCGGTCCGAGATGAGTTCGGCGGGAACCTAACCCTAAATTTTTGAATCAAAACTATTCTAAAGGAAGTTTTCTCTGGACAGGATGATTTCATACGTGGTAAGAATCATGGCATTGCATTGTGCTAAGAATTGGAGTAAGGAATTAGCACAAAAGGTCGAACTCATACCCTAACTTGGCGATGAGCTTGCTACGGCGGCAACGGCGGGGTTGAAATCCGTTGACGGCAACGAAGACCAGCGGTAGGAGGTTGCTGGCGATGAGAGGACGATCCGGAGACCCGAGGCGGTAGAGCAGGACACGCGCGGGCTGAGGGGTTTTGAAGAAATTTCCAAAATCTCACCCGTCGGTATATATATCCTGACCCTATCAGTGTGTCTGAGTGGAAAAACTCGGTGGCACCGAGATGCAGAATCGCAAGCGGTTACTGCAACTCGGTGTGACCGAAAAGTTCTAATTGGTTGCACCGAGATTGAAAACCTAGATCAACTCAGTGAACTCGGTATGACCGAAGTGGATGAATCGGTCAGACCGAAATGCACAGAGAGGTTTTGGAAGTTTAAGTCTATGACGAATCGGGGACTCCGAGTGCTCCTCACACAGAGTGGTTCGAATCTGACTTGATCAAACTTTGTGATGTAGCATGAATAGAGTTTGAGATGAGAAAAGCATAGATAGCTAGAGGAAGTTCATAGGCATTCTTGTCCATCCATTTGGCAAAAGAGAAAAAGCCAAACAATCAAAGCAACAAATGGATGTCCTCGAATGCGTAAATATGCAATCAACATGCTCACACAATAAAATGGCAAATGAAACATGTGGCAGAGCATGCGCAAACACTCTAGCATCTATCAAGCAATTGGCGATGACTAGGTCATCTATATATGAGTATATTGACTTAGGAGTCAAATGAGAACATTTGATCATAAGTCATACTCATCGTTTAAGCACAAGTGGGGTTACCACTTTTCCATAAAGCATTGTTGTGTTCACACCATTAGAGTTGCTTTAGCTCAATTCTTAGAGTAAAGCTCCCCCTAGATGTGATATCCCCCCAAAGAGGGATGAACTAACCTTGGGTTTTGTCGATGATGACTTCGTGTAGATGTTGAAGATGTGGATGCTCAATGCTGATGTAGATCATTTGGAGCAATCCATTGGAGTGAGTTGCACTTTCAATACCTACACAGGTTAGTCCCACAAGGAACAAACAAGGATATCCATAGACATGGAGTGAAGTACACGCAAGATGATGTCCATGAAAGCATTAGGTTACCTTGTCTCTTATCTTACCAACAAGAGGGTCTGTGACTCCTTGAACTAGTGCAAGATATGGAAGTTGTTTGCACTTGTCCTTGCCAAAATGATATGAGTGAAGTATGTTGGCGGAGTCACCCTCAAGAACTCTCTAGTTCTTCTTCTTTGGGATCCACATCAATTTGATGGGAATCCTTGGAGTTGTAGTCATACTTGATGAAGTAGAACTTGATGTAGTCTTGGGAACCCACTTGACCAGGGCCTTAGGAGCTTCTTCAAATGCATCAATCTCCTCTTGAAGCTTGTCCTTCCCTTTTTGCTTGTGGTCTTGTGGTGGAAGATCATCTTGAGCTTGTGTCCCTTGGAAAGAAGTAGGATCATACTTCTCTTGTTGAGGAACAAACTTCGTCTTGGGGTATTGATCTTCTTCCCACTCAACTCCATTGGCATTGAACTTTCGTTCAAAACCAACACCTTCATTCTTCCGGTGCCTTCCTTGCTTGCGTACAATTTCCTCAAATTGCTTACTCCCGGCAAGGCTCTTGTAAACACCTTTCTCTATAATTCCCTTCAATAAGCTATTTTCTTGCTCAAGTGTAACTTGGCTAAGAGAATCATTAGTGGAATCAAGAGAACTACTAGAAGCAACAACATTGGATTTAACATGATTATTGTTACTACTAGAAGAAGAATCTTTCTTACTCTTGTTGCTAGATTTAACTTGTGGCATGTAAGTAGACAAGAGTAAACGCTTGGCAATGTAAGAAGAACTTTTCTTACGAAGATCATCATTGATTGCTTTTAAGAACCCATGCTCTTGCTCTAGATTGAGCTTTTCAAAGCGTAACTTCTCATGAGTTTTTAAAAGCTCTCGATGATCTTCTAAGGTAGTTTCATGAGCTAACTTAAGAGTGTTTAGTTCTTTAGTTATACGCTCAATCTCCTTCTTATCATCATCATTCATTTTATCTTGATTAGCATGATTAATAGCAAGTTCATCATGGTTTTCATCACTAGTATTGTCAACAAGTAAATCATCATCACCTAGCAAATCATCTTCATCACTATTGAAATCAACATACTCAGGGTGTGATACCTTTGGGCCTTTAGCCATGAAGCATCTTCCAATTCCTTCATTTGGTGAGTCAAATATGTCGTAGGAGTTGGTTGACACAAGTGCTAGACCGGCAACACCTTCATCTTGAGTATATTCGGAGTCGGAGTGATAACTTCTCTCGGAGTGGTGGTCGGAGTCAGAGCCGGATACCCATTCACCAACATGAGCTTGATGTCTTCGTTTTGTGTAGCTCTTTGATGATTTGTCCTTCCTTTCCGAATCCTTGCTTCTGCGAGAGGTTCTTCGTTCATAGCGATCATCTCTACTCCTTCTCTCCCTTGGAGGTGATTCTTCTCTTATACTTTTTCTTTTGGGTGAATCTTCTCTTCTTTTGTAGGGAGCCGTACACTCATTGGAGTAGTGTCCGGGTCTTCCACAATTGTAGCAATTACGCTCACGACTCAAAGATCTTTTGTCATTGTAGGACCTTGACTTGGAACTTCTCTCTTTGCTTCTACTCTTGTAGAACTTGTTGAAGTTCTTCACCATTAGGCTGAATTCTTCATTGAAGGCTTGTTTCTCGCTTGATGATGTAGGGGCATCACATGAGGCTTTGTAAGCACCACTAGACTTGTTGTGAAGCTCTTCTTTATCCTTGAGAGACATCTCATGAGCAACGATTCTTCCAATGACTTCCGTTGGCTTGAGATCTTTGTAATTGGGCATCATTTGGATCAATGTGCACACGGTGTCATATTTTCCATCCAAGGCTCTTAGGATCTTCTTGATGATGAATCTATCGGTCATCTCTTCACTTCCTAAGCCGGCAATCTCATTTGTGATGAGAGCAAGCCTAGAGTACATTTCAGCGACACCTTCACCATCCTTCATTTTGAACTTGTCAAGTTGACTTTGAAGCACATCCAATTTGGATTCCTTGACGGAGTCAGTACCTTTGTGCATGTCAATCAAAGTATCCCAAATTTCCTTTGCATTCTCAAGACGGCTGATTTTGTTGAATTCTTCGGGGCACAATCCGTTGAAGAGGATATCGCAAGCTTGAGCATTGTATTGCAACATCTTCAACTCTTCCACGGTAGCTTCACGGTTTGGTTCTCTCCCATCAAAGAATTCACCTTGCAAACCAATACACACAATAGCCCAAACGGCGGGGTTATGACCAAGAATATGCATTTTCATCTTATGCTTCCAACTAGCAAAATTAGTACCATCAAAGTAAGGACCTCTACAGTGGTAATTTCCCTCGCTAGACGCCATACTCTCCTAGGTTGTGAAACCAAGGCTATGATCACCAAAAGCTATGGAAATCAAGGCAAATGGAGACCAAAGCTCTGATACCACTTGTAGGATCGAAAGTATGTCTAGAGGGGGGGTGATTAGACTACTTGACCAAATAAAAATCTAGCCTTTTCCCAATTTTAAGTCTTGGCAGATTTTAGCAACTTGGCACAAGTAAAGCAATCAACCTACACATGCAAGTCTAAGAGTATAGCAGCAGAATGTAGAACATTTGCATATGAAGGTAAAGGGAGGAGTTTGGAGGGAGCAAACGTAATGTAGACACGGAGATTTTTGGCGTGGTTCCGATAGGTGGTGCTATCGTACATCCACGTTGATGGAGACTTCAACCCACGAAGGGTAACGGCTGCGCGAGTCCACGGAGGGCTCCACCCACGAAGGGTCCACGAAGAAGCAACCTTGTCTATCCCACCATGGCCATCGCCCACGAAGGACTTGCCTCACTCGGGTAGATCTTCATGAAGTAGGCGATCTCCTTGCCCTTACAAACTCCTTGGTTCAACTCCACAATCTTGACGGAGGCTCCCAAGTGACACCTAACCAATCTAGGAGACACCACTCTCCAAAAGGTAATAGACGGTGTGTTGATGATGAACTCCTTGCTCTTGTGCTTCAAATGATAGTCTCCCCAACACTCAACTCTCTCTCACTAATTTGGATATGGTGGAAAGATGATTTGAGTGGAAAGCAACTTGGGGAAGGCTAGAGATCAAGATTCTTATGGTAGGATTGGAATATCTTGGTCTCAACACATGAGTAGGTGGTTCTCTCTCAGAAAAAGAATGCTGGAAGTGTAGGCACGTTCTGATGGCTCTCCTCACGAATGAAGAGGGGTGGAGGGGTATATATAGCCTCCACACAAAATCTAACCGTTACACACAATTTACCAAACTCAGTGGGACCGAATCATAAAACTCGGTCAGACCGATTTAGTTCAAAATGTGAACGTTAGGGTTTTCGGTGGGACCGACATGTCAACTCGGTGGGACCGATTTCGTTAGGGTTAGGGCATAACGTAATCTCGGTGTGACCGATTACATAAACTCGGTAGGACCGATTTCTGTAATAGTCAAACAGAGAGTTGGTCAGGCAAACTCGGTGGGACCGATTCGCTCATTTCGGTGAGACCGAAATGTTACGAAAGGGAAACAAAGAGTTTGCATTGCGAACTTGGTGGGACCGATCGCTCATCTCGGTTAGATCGAAACGTTACGAAGGGAAACAGAGAGTTTGCAATCCCATCTCGGTGAGACCGAGATCCCTATCGATGAGACCGAACTGATTAGGGTTTCTGGCAGTGGCTATGTCAAATGAACTCGGTGGCGCCGGATAGATAAAATTGGTGGGGCCGAGTTTGACTTTTGGTTTGGGACATATGTGGATATGAGAAAGTGGTTGAGGGTTTTTGGAGCATATCACTAAGCATTTTGAGCAAGCAAGCCATTAAGCAACACCTCATCCCCTTTTAATAGTATTGGCTTTCCTATGGACTCAATGTGATCTTGGATCACTAAAATGAAAATGTAGAGTCTTGAGCTTGAGCCAATATGTGTCCTTAGAATTTTGAGGGGTCCACATTCCTAATCCATGCCATGCCAATCATTGAACTTTCTGAAATGATCATCTTGAAAGAGTATTAGTTCAATGAGCTATATGTTGTTAGGAATTACCAAAACCACCCAGGGATAGTTGCACTTTCACAAGCACTCGAGGTGATCCGTATATGAGTTCTGTGGGGATCACTGCTTCTGCCCCATAAACTAGGGAGAAGGGAGTCTGCCCGGTAGCTCAATTTGGTATCGTACGGAGGGACCAAAGAACCACCGGCAGCTCGTCGATCCATCGCCTGCCGCACTTCTACAGCTTATCAAATGTTCTTGTCTTGAGTCCTCGTAGCACTTCAGCGTTTGCCCTCTCAGCTTGTCCGTTGCTTCTGGGATGGGCAACAGAGGAAAATGAGACTTTGCTTCCGAGGGCATGAACGTATTGCATGAAGGCGCGGCTTGTGAATTGGGTGCCATTGTCAGTGATGATCCTGGCGGGTACTCCAAAACGACACACCAATCCTTTCAAGAACTTGATAGCTGACTGTGCGGTCACCTTCCTCACGGGCTCCACCTCTGGCCACTTTGTGAACTTGTCGATAGCGACGAACAAGAACTCAAAGCCCCCGGTAGCACGGGGGAAGGGGCCCAAGATGTCGAGCCACCAGACCGAGAAGGGCCATGGCAAAGGGATTGTCTGGAGAGCTTGAGCAGGCTGATAGATATTCTTGGAGTGGAACTGGCAGGCTTCACATTTGGTGACTAGCTCAATTGCATCTTGGAGGGCCGTGGGCCAGTAAAAACCTTGCCAGAAGGCTTTTCCACCCAGGTCCCTTGATCCAATGTGGGAGCCGCATATGCACTTGTGTATCTCTGCCAATAGTTCCTTTTCTTCTTCCCGGCAAATGCACTTCAATTTCACTCCGTTGGGCCTTCTTCTGTATAGCATGTTGTCAACGAACTGATACATACTGGCCCTCCGGGCTACTCTTTTAGCTTCTTCTTGCTCTTCGGGAAGTTCTCATGTTTGGAGGAAATGGACTATGTGTCGCGCCCATGTTGGAGCCTGAGGCTCGGCAACAAGGACTAGCGGCACCTCCTCGTTCACGGGAGCGCATGCCTCGACCACAGGAACAGGTGGTTCAGCGGGAGGGTGCTGCTCACCAGGCGAAACGAAGTTGTTCCCGCCAACCTCTCTGTCGGGGGCCTCAGAGGGCTCTGCCGGGAGAGGCCTGCCGGAGTCTAGTTTCCTCCTCTTCCTGGCCATTGTTGCCGAGGATATGGAGGGTTGAGTCAGATGGAGAACAAAAGTCCCTGGTTCCACAGGGAGTTTTTGCGCATCGCACTTTGACAGATGATCGGCAATGCTGTTTTTCGCACGCGGTATGTGCTCTGTTTGCAATCCATCAAAGCGCTCCTCCAACTTTCTCACTTCCTCGACGTATGCCTCCATCAATGGGCTTTGATAATCCTTGTTCACTTGTCTCACCACAAGTTGCGAATCTCCGCGAATGATCAACTTCTTGATTCCCAGTTCTGTTGCGATCCTGAGCCCGGCAAGGAGTCCTTCATATTCTGCTGTATTGTTGGTAGCCTTCTCCCGAGGGAAATGCATTTGAACAATGTACTTGAGGTGCTCCCCGGAGGGAGCAACGATAAGCACGCCAACTCCTGCACCTCATAGGGAGAAGGCACCATCAAAGTACATGATCCATTCTTGGGGCGCTTCCTTGCCGGGGATAACTGTCTCCAACACGTCTTCGTCAGGGGTAGGCATCCATTCCGCAATAAACTCCGCCAGTGCTCTGCTCTGAATGGTTGACGTGCTCTCAAACTTCAAACCAAAGCTAGATAACTCCAAAGCCCATTCCACTATCCGGCCAGTGGCCTCAGGGTTCCTCAGTATGCGTTGCAAGGGGAAGCGGGTGACAACTGTGATCTCGTGGGCTTGGAAGTAGTGGCGCTGTTTCCTTGAGGCCATGATGAGACCAAAAATCAACTTTTGCACGCCAGAGTACCTCGACCTAGCCCCCTGCAACAGGGAGCTGACGAAGTACACTAGCCGCTGCACCACTTTCTTCCTTGCCGCGACCTTGGAGCTGTCTCCATTACCCCGCTCCTCCTTGTTCTGATCTGCCTCTAACCTTGCCGAGGCGAGTTTACTTCCTTCTCCAGAGGGGACGGCGGTTGCAGCTGCTTCTTCATCTACTTCCCGCTGCGCCACCAGCGCTACGCTAACCACTTGATTGGTTCCTGCTAAGTATAGCAGCAACGGTTCTTGTGGTTTTGGAGCGACTAAGGTGGGGACAGAGGAAAGATAGGTCTTCAAATCTTGCAGCGCAGCCTCTGCCTCCGGGGTCCACTCCACGGGCCCAGCCTTCTTCAAGATTTTGAAGAATGGAAGGGCGCGTTCGGCGGACTTGGAAATGAACCTGCTTAGCGCGGCAACACATCCAGTCAAACGCCTCACATCTTTAACTGTCTTGGGTGCTTGAATCTGCTCAATTGCCTTGATCTTGTTGGGGTTGGCCTCTATCCCCCGGTGGGACACCAAGAAGCCAAGCAGCTTGCCGGAAGGAACGTCAAACACACACTTCTCTGGGTTCAGCTTCAAGTTGATCTTGCGTAGATTTGCAAAGGTCTCTTCCAAGTCCTGAATGAGAGTTGATTTGTCCTTGGTTTTGACCACTATATCGTCCATGTAGGCTTCAATATTCCTGTGCAGCTGAGACTCAAAGCCAATCTGTACTGCCCTTGCAAAAGTGGATCCGGCGCTTTTTAACCCAAAGGGCATACGTACAAAACAGTACGTGCCATAGGGGGTTATAAACACGGTCTTCTCTTCATCTTCCTTGGACATGAAAATCTGATGGTACCCAAAGTAGGCATCCAAGAAGGAAAGCAGGTCACATCCAGAGGTGGAATCCATGATCTGATCGATGCGTGGCAAGGGGAATGGGTCCTTTGGGTATGCTTTATTCAGATCTATGAATCTATGCAAAGCCTTCATTTCCCATTCGCCTTGCGCACCACCACCGGATTTGCCAACCAAGTTGGATGCAACACTCCTCTAACCAAACCAGCAGCTTCGAGTTTCTTGATCTCCTTGGCAATAAACTGTTGCCGCTCCAAAGCTTGCTTTCGGACCTTCTGTTTGACGGGTCAAGCATGTGGGAAGACAACAAGGTGGTGCTGGATTACCTCCCTAGGAACACCGGGGATGTCAGATGGTTGCCAAGTAAACACATCGACATTCGCCCGCAGGAAGGCAACGAGTGCGCTTTCCTATTTGTCATCAAGGGTGGAGCTGATAGTAAATGTACCATCAGCGCCAACCAACCCTGCCGGGACCTTCTTCATAGCAGGTGCAGCAACCTTTGATCTCTTGCTATTGGAACTCTTCGGCAAATCATCAACAGGTGCAGCGCAATCCGAAGAGGCGCGCTTCCCGGATTCTTTGCTGGCGTCCTTGCTAGCTTTCTTCCCTTTCTTGCTTTCCTTGGCGGGGGCGGGAGCTTCCGCGGCTTCTGCAGCGACTGCTTCCCGATACATCTTATCGACGCATGTGATTGCGTCCTTCTTGTCTGATGGAATGTAAATGACGCCCATCGGCCCCGGCATCTTCAAAGTGTTGTAGGCATAGTGGGATGCTGCCATGAATTTTGCCAGGGCAGGGCGGCCAAGGATTCCATTGTATGGCAGGGGGAGGTCGACCACATCAAACATGATCTTCTCAGTCTGGTAGTTCAGCTCCCCCCGAATGTTACCGGCAGTGTGATCTTCCCCTTAGGACAACTCCTGCCGGGGTTGATGCCTTGGAAAGTACCGGTAACCTTGAGCTCTTCATCTGCTATCTGGAGCTTGCTGATGACCTTGGGAGATATAAGATTCAACCCGGCCCCGTTGTTAACCAACATCTTTGTGACTTTGAGGTTGTGAATCGTTGGTGAAACCAACAATGGCAAACACCCTACCGCAGTGGTGTGGTCAGGGTGATTCTCTTCATCAAAGATGATGGGCGTGTGGGACCACTTGAGCGGTTTCCAAGAATTTGCCGCTGGCTCCACGGCATTGACCTCACGTGCCCACTATTTGAGCTGGCGGTGAGAGGAGTGCAAGGATGCACCTCCGTCAATGCACAGGGCGTCAGTGGCCTTCTGGAATTCCTGCTCGCTGGTTTCCTCTTCATCTCCTTCATCACTCCCATCATCGCATTCCTTCTTCTCACGGCCTCTTGCTGGTTTCCCTTGATACTGAGTGGCCTTGCCGGGGTGACCTCCTCTGCCACCTCGGCCCTTCCCGCCAGCACCATCTTGGTCTCTCTCTTTGTCACGCTTCTCGTACTCAGCTTTCTGCTTCTTGACGAGCTGCTCAACTTGATGACACTCTTGAAGATCGTGTCCCGTAGTCCGATGGATCTTGCAGTACGGCCCGTCAGCCTTCCCAGCCTTCTCGGCAGCCGCGGCTTCCTGGCAGTCAGCGCACGCGGCAACTTCCTTGCTGGGAGGCTCGGTCTTGGCCTTCTTGCCGGTACTAGGAGTGCTCGCTCCTTCAACAGCCATCACTGCTTTATCCTTGCGCTTCTTGTTGCGTTTCTTATTCTTCTGATTGGTGGCGTCGTCGTCGTCCTCTGAGTCAACGTCGACGCCATCTTCTTCACCGGGGAGTCACCTCCCCTCCTCTGTTCAGGCACACTTGTCCGCCAGTGTATAGCTCATTCACAGTCTTGGGCAACCGAACATTCATTTTGGAACGTATCCTGCGGTTGCGCACGTTGGACTGGAACGCAGCTATCACAGCTGCTGGATGGATGTCTGGAATGTTCCTATGCACCTGGCTGAACCTCTGCATATACTTCCGCAAACTCTCTCCTTCCTTCTGTGGGAGGAGCTGCAAGTCGCTGGGCCACCCTAGTTCTTGATGGCCACCCGTGAAGGCGCCAATAAACTCATGGCACAGATCAGCCCAGGTCGAGATGGAGTTCTCTGGCAAGTGCATCAGCCACGACCTCATGTTTGGCTTGAGTGCCAAAGGGAAGTAGTTGGCGAACACCCTCTTGTCCCTTCCTCCGGCAGCTTGAACATCGATGGTGTAGATGCTCAAGAACTCTATTGGGTTCAATCTTCCATCGTACTTTTCTGGTATCTCTGACTTGAACATACGGGTAGATGGCCAACGGACTTGCCGCAGCTCACGAGTGAAGGCGGGGCACCCAACCTCGAAAGGTAGGTACCCGCCACCACCGGGCATGGGTTTGTCGACGTTGGGGCCATTGCACCTATCAAACTAGCGGCAGGTGTTGCGGCGTCGCTCGATGGTGACGCACGCGTCTTCCCTCCGCCTGTCTTCCAGGACCTGTCGCTGGTCTCGACATGCCTGAGGATCAGACGAAGCCATTGATATGTCGTCGGGTTCTTGGTCGTGTGGCCCTGGCTGCATCCCCTACGCTGGCTGTCGTGGAGGGGACTGCACCGTCGGAACGGCTCCCTCGGCACGGCCAGCGGCTTGGGCCGTTACCGCCATTGGTGGAGGCCATGGCGGGCCTGCCTGCTGTGATCCTCCCGCCTCAGCGAAACCAATCAAGCTCTGGATAGTGGCTTGATGACCCACAAGTATAGGGGATCTATCGTAGTCCTTTCGATAAGTAAGAGTGTTGAACCCAACGAGGAGCAGAAGGAAATGGCAAGCGGTTTTCAGCAAGGTATTCTCTGCAAGCACTGAAATTATCGGTAACAGATAGTTGTGTGATAAGATAATTCGTAACGGGTAATAAGTAACAAAAGTAAAAAAGGTGCAGCAAGGTGGCCCAATCCTTTTTGTAGCAAAGGACAAGCCTGGACGAACTCTTATATAAAGCAAAGCGCTCCTGAGGACACATGGGAATTGTTGTCAAGTTAGTTTTCATCATGCTCATATGATTTGCGTTCGTTACTTTGATAATTTGATATGTGGGTGAACCGGTGCTTGGGTGCTGGCCTTCCTTGGACAAGCCTCCCACTTATGATTAACCCCTCTCGCAAGCATCCACAACTACGAAAGAAGAATTAAGATAAATCTAACCATAGCATGAAACATATGGATCCAAATCAGCCCCTTACGAAGCAACGCATAAACTAGGGTTTAAGCTTCTGTCACTCTAGCAACCCATCAT
Source organism: Thinopyrum elongatum (assembly GCA_011799875.1). Lineage (NCBI taxonomy): Eukaryota > Viridiplantae > Streptophyta > Magnoliopsida > Poales > Poaceae > Thinopyrum > Thinopyrum elongatum. The sequence continues at coordinate 280,545,776 of CM022303.1, forward strand.
CTACTTATTACTTCCCAATGCCTTCCCCTAGGCCCAAATCATGGTGAAGTGTCATGTAGTCGACGTTCACATAACACCACTAGAGGAAAGACAACATACATCTCATCAAAATATCGAACGAATACCAAATTCACATGATTACTTATAACAAGACTTCTCCCATGTCCTCAGGAACAAACGTAACTACTCACAAAACATATTCATGTTCATAATCAGAGGAGTATTAATTATCATTAAGGATCTAAACAAATGATCTTCCACCAAATAAACCAACTAGCATCAACTACAAGGAGTAATCAACACTACTAGCAACCCACAGGTACCAATCTGAGGTTTTGAGACAAAGATCGGATACAAGAGATGAACTAGGGTTTGAGAGGAGATGGTACTGGTGAAGATGTTGATGGAGATTGACCCCCTCTCGATGAGAGGATCGATGGTGATGACGATGGTGATGATTTCCTCCTCCCGGAGGGATGTTTCCTCGGCAGAACAGCTCCGCCGGAGCCCTAGATTGGTTCTGCCCAGGTTCCGCCTCGAGACGGCGACGCTTTGTCCCGAAAGCTTCCTTCTTATTTTTTCCAGGTCAAAACACACCATATAGCGGAAGATGGGCGTCGGGGGCCTGCTAGGTGGCCCACAAGGACGGGGGGCGCGCCCAGGGGGGTAGGGCGTGCCCTCCACCCTTGTGGATGGCAGGTGGCCCCCCTCTGGTACTTTCTTCGCCCAATATTTTTTATTAAATCCAAAATGACTCTCCGTGAAGTTTCAGGACTTTTGGAGTTGTGCAGAATAGGTCTCTAATATTTGCTCCTTTTCCAGCCCAGAATTCCAGCTGCAGGCATTCTCCCTCTTCATGTAAACCTTGTAAAATAAGAGAGAAAAGGCATAAGTATTGTGCCATAATGTGTACTAACAGCCCATAACGCAATGAATATTGATATAAAAGCATGATGCAAAATGGACGTATCATGGCCCTCCACTCATCCATTTGATTGGGCTGGCAGAAATCTCAACAAGAGCTGGGCCTGCGCCATGGCCTCCGAAGCGGTGCTTGGCATGGACGACGATGCGGATCGCGACGTCGCCTGACTTCTGATGGTGTCTGCAGTGCTGGCGCCATGTTCGCGCCGCCGCGAGCCAATCGCCAGGGCGGCGTGACGACGAGGTGGATGCGCTTGGGGGTTGACGACCCCATTTGGCGCATCGTCTCGGCTAGCTTTTCCTAGGGGTGGTGCGGGCCCTGTAGCCGCACCCGCGACGGGGGCAGCTAGATGATTACGATCCGCATCAGGGCGAGCGCCACCGCTACGGCTGTGTCCCACGGTGAGGTGGGGAGGCAGAGACGGAGCGTTCTCCCCACTCGCACCTTGTGGAGCATGGTCGCCGGGTTGTTGTTGGTGTCGCCCTCCTCCGGTGCCTCCCGCTCCTGCTTCGGCTGCAGGAGGAACGGCGATGGCACCGTCTGCGCCAGTCACGTTCCCCGCGGCGTTGGCGTTCCCATGTTCCCCCGCAGCCCCCACGACATTAGTGGCTGCATGCGAGGGGGCCTTCGAGGTGGATGGGTGAGCTGAAGCACCGGATTTCTTCTTGGGCGCCATGGACGATGAAGCCGTTGATGAAGAAAAACGATGATGAAGATGGCGCGCTGCTTACACTCTCGGGTTCGAGCAAGCGCTTCCTCCTACCTGGCGCGCCAAAGATGTCGTAGTATCACACGGCCACCTATGGGGCCATCGGCCCCTTGTGATTCGGCAAGGGGGAAGAGCGCATTTCACAAAGAGCGGAAAGCATAGAGCAGCACGGCAACGATGACACGGGCAATTTTACCCAAGTTCGGGCCGTCGTGAGGCGTAAAACCCTACTCCTGCTTTGCTGGATTGATGAAAGGACCGTGGTGGAGACGCAGCGCTCTAGCCCGGCAAGGTCGCCACGGGGCGAGAGCAACTACGCGCGTATGAGCGTACAAGGGCCCGAATCCTCTCTAAGGTAGCCACGACCCTCCTTTTATAGGTCAAGGGGTTACCACAATGGCAAAACAGTCATTTATCCAACGATTAGATAGACACAGTGCTATCATACCTAACTCTGCAGACAGGACAGGGCGCATTAAATGCACCGCTTAGTGTCACATCGTAGCGTAGCCCGGCAAGCCTTGTCGTGCCATTCAACCACCTTTTTGCCTGTCTACACGACACGTCGCCTGGACAGGTGTCATTATGGGCGTTCTTCCTCAGAAATGGCCTACCACGTACCAAATAACAGCCACATAGTCACTTGGGGGCTCGACACCATGCCGATAGGTGACTTGCGTTGCTGTGAGGTGGAGCGGTGGAGCTTTGGCAGGGTAATCCGCCCTTGGCGTCCCCGGCAAGCCTGCCGAGGGAGTCTTGAGGCTTGTCTTGGGGTAACCTCGACCTTGCCAGGCTGGCCTGCCCGGCAAGGGAGGTTTTTTCCTTAGTGATATCTTGCTTGTTTGGTTGGTCTTGGTCTTCTTGATCCGCCCTTTGATTTCTCAAAGAGTCATTTCTTCTGCTTGGACTTGTCTTGAATGTCGTAACCTTGCTTTTAAGCCTGTGTACAGTCCGGGCAACACACCTGAGGGTTTGTTGCACCGACAGAAGGCCGTGTGAACCCGTTGGAGTTCGCCGGAGTTTCTTGTTGGATGTGACCATCGCCGTTTGTGAGCTCCAGCTGCTGATTCGAGAGGTTCAAGTGGTCAGGGAGGTTGGCACGAGCAAGACTCATCCAAAGGAATAAGTGGAGGGACGAGTGGCTCACCAGAGGCCGTACTAGCTTCGTCAGAAGCGGTCAGCTGAGGGCGAACTCCGGCGAGCAATTGCCCGCAGAGGAGGGCGAGGCAGAGAGGGGTTTTTTGGGGATGGGGGTGAGGTCTGCGAGGAGCACCTCTGGGTTCCTTTTATAGAGGAAAGGGGAGGTCGGGTGATGAAGATCGGGCGACGAATGTCAACAGTTGGCATTTCATTTCATCCGTTTCTTGTGGGGAATTGAAGAGATGAAACGGACGATTAACTAGCAGAATGGGTTCACGGTTAAGTGGATAATTTTTTTCGTGTTGATGGCACAATGAAACGGGGAGGGGAATTGATGAGGATAGGAAAGGAAAGAGTGGCAGCCATGAACGTTTTCTTACTGCCCATGTATGTGCGTGTGTGCCGGATGTAGGAGATGACAGTTGGTTCGTCGGCTCCCTGGGCCGTGTCGCTACTGCTCAAGCTGAGATGGGCCTTGGGCCTCAAGTTCATTTGGTGGCTGCCCAGAATAGAAAGGAAAAGAAAAGTAGAGAACAAGGAGCCATAACGCGGAATTCCCTATTCGCCGCTTACTGCAGCAAGTAGTCGCCGCTTCGCACAAGGCCCAGCTCACCCTGGGCCAGCCCATTTGAGTGGTTTCGCGTCGCGAGATTAAAAAACCGCAAAAAATAGTCGCGCTAGGGATCGAACCGACAACCTCCTATAGAGGTACATGCCGCGGTAGCCACCGCGACTAGCTCGTGGATGTGCCAGAATAACAATGCTAAACTTAAAGAAATAAAGGCGACGACAAAACTTAAAACCAGTTCGCGGAAATTCCAAAAAAACTTTTGTTCCTTCTACTGGTTCTTTCTGGGGTTTTTTTCACAGCCTTATTCTGTTCTTTCTTTTTTCTTGTTTTCTTTGTTTTTTCTTTTTAAATATTTTTTTCCTTTTTCTTTTTAAGCTTTTCAAAAAGTTCAAATATGGTTCAAAATTTTCAAAAATGTTCTTTTTGTCAAAATTTGTTCATATTTCTGAAATAGTGTTCACATTTTCGAAAAATGTTCCGGATTTTTTTGTTTGTTTGTTTTCTTTCTTTTTTCCTTTTCTTTTTCTTCTCTTTTCCTCAAAAGAAATTCAAAATATTCAAATTTTGTTCGGTTTTTTACACAATGTTCAGTTTTCGAAAAAATGTTCTCAAAATTTAAAAATTGTTCTCGTTACACGAAAAAGTTCAAAACTTTTGAAATGCAGAAAATGTACCGGATTTCATAAAATGTTCACGTTTTCATAAAATGTTCGCGCTTCCAAATTTGTTCGGGATTATTCAAAATTGTTCTCTATTTCAAAATTTGTTCTCAAGATTCAAAAAAATGTTTGTGCCTTAAAAAATTGTTCACGCTTCCAAATTTGTTCGGGATTTTTCAAAATTGTTCTCTATTTCAAAATTTGTGCTCAAGATTCAAAAAATGTTCTTGCTCTAAAAAATTATTCGCGCTTCCAAATTTTTTTGAGATTTTTCAAAATTGTTCTCTATTTCAAAATTTCTTCTCAAGATTCAAAAAATGTTCATGCTTTAAAAAATTGTTTGCGCTTCCAAATTTGTTCTCCGTTTCAAAATTTGTTCTCAAGATTCAAAAAATGTTCGTACTTTAAAGAAATGTCACAAATTCCAAAAATGTTTGGGAAATTCAAAAAAAAATTCGTTTTCAGAAAATTTGTTTGCGTAATTGTATGTTCAAAAAGTTGTTCACTACATTAACTAATTCCGGTTCGACACAACAGTCAAGTCCGATTGTACCTTAAGCTAAGTTATTTTCGATGCGGGCTCTTCCACTACAAACAATGCTAGTTAGCTGGAGTGTCTGGGAGCACGCTCTTCCAAGCTGTTGGTCGCCGGTTCGATTCCTCCCAACGCTCCTCCCTCCGTTTTTTGCTTTCTTTTGCTTCCAGTGGTACAGCGCAATGGGCCGGCCCTCTTAGGCTACCCCATGTGCGTGGCGACGTCAGTTTGCCGCAAAGAGCGTCCAATAGGAGCTCTCCCATAACACTGTCCTATATGAATTTTGATTTTGCTAATCACATGCCCCTAACGCTGTCCTAGATACGTGCATGAGATAGATATAAGAGAAGGCAAGCAAGGAACATGTTGGTCCAAGGACTAATGTAAGAGAAAATCTATATAATATAATATTGATTTTGTATTTACTACAAGAAAATAACAATACAAGAAAAACCGATTGGCTTGGGGAAAAATCCAGAAAAAACCATGAAAACAAGATGGACAAAAAAACACAAATAAGTATTACGTATGACTAAATTGACTCAGAAAATACATACTCGCTTAATCTAATATGCTAAAGACAACCAACTAAAAGAAAATAACAAAACTCAAATTTTATTTAGGTTGATATGTAATAAAATTTAAAACTTCCAAATTATGAAAACTCGATTGAAGCTTTTATTAACCAAATGAAACAAACAAATTTCTTGGCCCTAGTTTTTTGGAACATTTTTTTTAATATTTCGAACATCGGAATGTTACAAATAGTGAACGCCCTTTGATTTTTTTTATAAACGTCCAACCATAGTTTACTTTATTGGATGAATGATAACCATGGTTTGAAAAAGTTTAAACAAGGACTCAAAAAGTTGTTAATTTCCCCAGAAAATCAAAGCAATTCACAATAATTTCTTATTATTAACATTTCAAAATTTGGAAAATTTTGGGATGTTACAAACTACCACCCTTAAAAGAAATCTCGTCCTTGAGATTTGCAGAGGCTAGCAAGAAATAGGTTAGGGTTTGGGTTCCTTGGGTTACTTTCCCGGGGTTATTTCTTAGCATCCGCAGGCTTGCAGTTTATTCTTTTCACCTCCAGCTTGCAGGAATGTCTTCCGTTGGTACAAGTCCTTTTACCACTGTCACTTCAACATGTCCTGAGGCCTTAGACACCATCCTTAGCCAATTGTTGATTGGATCCTTTATCCTCCCAGGGTATTCTTAGGGTACTACCACCCTTAAGAACAAACTTGTGGGGATTTTGGCAATTTCTTCATTCCCTGATGGTTCCTCACCGAGCTTCTGTGGTTTAGAACTGGGCTTTTCCTCAATGAAAAGTCTTTCTCAAAATCCATAGATACCAAAACTACTACCGAGACTCTCATGGTGGTCGATAACTTCTGATAGAACTCGTTCATGTGTCTTCCTCACCGTACCATCTACGTTAGGCAGGATTGCCTATTTATAAGGGTAATACGTCTTATCATTCCATGGTTTTAGGCTTGTCACATCGAGACTCCACTAGGATTTCAAGTCTCTTCGATTTACCAATCCAACATACAAAAGTATATAATAAGAGTCTCCGGTATGGTGATCAATCCATCTCGTACTCAAATCATTACCCCATATGTAGATTGGTGAATCACGTGTTCTAACACTCGGTCATTCTCACTCCTCATTAAGAGGTCTTCACCTGCAAAGCTAATAAAACGTTTTTGGGTGGCGGTGATCCTACACGGTTGTGTTACACATGCATCCCTAAAATAATGGAATTTCCTCACATCTTTGCTTGCTTTCTTCAAATTCGTATGACAAGACAAGATTGAAGTAGAGATTCCTTGAAGTATTCCCATGTGATTGGCATTTCAGATTCATTGATGGCTATACGCATCTTCGACCAAGTGTCAGCCTCTCGAATAAAATATCGAGAAGTATGCTTCACCTTCTCCTTTGGATTTACTTTGGTGGATTCCATTAGTTCTTCTACATTTTGAATCTTCTCTTCTTCTTCTGAACAAGTTACTAACCCCATCACAATAATTCCTTCTGTCTATGGGGTTTAACTTTTGGAGAGATGAGGTAGGGCTTTAGATAAAAGGAGATATAGATACCCACAAAACAATCATCAAACAACCTTTATCTTTAACGTTTATAATAGGCTCGTTTCTATGGTTTCGTCATCAAATCTTCATTTCTTCGGTTCTTGCAAGTCTTCAGTGTGTGACGTTTCACCCGTATGAAGGTCTTCTGTTAATCATCCTTAACTTGCACCTCTCAGGGTTGAATAAATACTATATACCTACGGAATTCGTATCCTACTAATGCAATATTTTAAGTCACACAACTCAAATGACAACACAATCAAATCAATGGCGAAGAACTCCCACAAAACTCCAAATTCACTTTTAGATTTCAATCAAACAATTCCTATGGTACCTTCATCCAATGTGAGTTGGCATGGTCAAGTACACTACTCGCACTCTTTCGTTTATTTCACAACTCTCATGGTGGGCTTAGATACTATTTGAATTATGTGGGATATTCCTTGGTAGTGGTAATCTTCAGCTTCTTCACAACCATCTTAGTCTTGAGTGTCTTCAGTTCTTCTTCAACCTCTTGGACATAAACTTCAGTATTGGAGACACCTTTGTTTTAGCATCATTTCCATGATGTAACTTTTAGGCCCTTGAAAATCCATATTAGTGTCAAAGTCATGGGGAATTGGTCATCTAATTTTTTGAAAATAGGCGAGAACTTAGTAAAGAAAAGAAGCGGATACGAGAATGCTATTAATACTATTGAAAATATAAGTTGTTCCTATCAAGGTCTTCCTACTTCTAAACCTTTTTCTAGGGTCACATCCTACAGTCAGCATATGCTCTGATACCAATTTGTCACGACCCGGATTTGGTAAAATCCATGTCTCTATGATTACTGTGCTATCCCTGGATCATAGCTAGCACACATAGTAACAAGAATGAATATCAGTGAAACATACATCATTTTACTACAACGGTAGACCCAGAATTAATACATACCATTGGCACAGCTCAATGCTGGTGCATAATACAGCGGAATTATACGTACTCGCTAAGTTAGGGCTCCATCAACGCCACTGGGCTCGTTGAGTGTAGACCATAACCCTATCTTCTCTTATCTGTCAAGATCTGCACATGACAGGTGCAGATGAGTACGTGGAATGTACTCGCAAGTTGCAAAGAAAAGTTTAACAGAATGTATATGCATGGTAAGTATTGGTGGAGCTTTCCTTTGCATAAAGCCAATTTTGTCCTATACTAAATTTTGTAAACTTCTTTTGAAATAAAAAAATAGTTTTTAGTATAAAAGGTAGGAGTGAGTGATACGTCTTCGTCGTATCTACTTTTCCTAATGCTTTTCCTCTTGTTTTGGACTCTAATTTGCATGATTTGAATGAAACTAACCCGGACTGACGTGTTTTCAGCAGAACTACCATGGTGTTGTTTTTGTGCAGAAATAAAAGTTCTCGGATTGGACCGAAACTTTTTGGAGAATTTTTATACAATAAAAGAAAAATACTGGAGCCAAGAACCACCGGAGGGGGGCCCCTGGGTGAGCACAACCCACCAGGGCGCGCCCCCCCTCAGGCGCGCCCAGGTGGGTTGTGCCCACCTGGTGGCCCCGCAGACCCTGATTCCAACTCTATAAAATCCTATTTTTCTAGAAAAAATCGAGGAGGAAGAATTATCTCATTTCGCGATACGGAGCCGCCGCCACCTCCTGTTCTTCATCGGGAGGCCAGATCTGGAGTCCGTTTTGGGCTCTGGAGAGGGGGATCTCCGATCTTCGTCATCACCAACCCTCCTTCATCGCCAATTCCATGATACTCCCCATCGGGAGTGAGTAATTCCTTCGTAGGCTCATTGGTCGGTGAGGAGTTGGATGAGATTCATCATGTAATCGAGTTAGTTTTGGTAGGGCTTGATCCTTAGTATCCATTATGTTCTGAGATTGATGTTGCTATGACTTTGCCATGCTTAATGCTTGTCACTTTGGGCCCGGGTGCCATGATTTCATATCTGAACTGTTTATGTTATCACCATTATATCTATGTTCTAGATCCGATCTTGCAAGTTATAGTCACCTACTACGTGTTATGATCCGCAAACCCCGGAGTGACAATAGTCGGGATACTTTCCGGTGATGACCGTAGTTCGAGGAGTTCATGTATTCACTATGTGCTAATGCTTTGTTCCGGTTCTCTATTAAAAGGAGGCCTTAATATCCCTTAGTTTCCTTATGGACCCCGCTGCCACGGGAGGGTAGGACAAAAGATGTCATGCAAGTTCTTTCCATAAGCATGTATGACTATTTACGGAATACATGCCTACATTATATTTATGAACTGGAGGTAGTGCCGTATCGCCCTAGGTTATGACTGTTATATGATGGATATCATCCAATGAATTCACCGATCCAATGCCTACGAATTTTCCATATATTGTTCTTGCTAAGTTACTACTATTGCTGCTACTGTTACACTTGCTACAAAATCATTGCTATCATTGTTATCGTTATCGTTACTATTACTACTGCTATCAAAACTATCATACTACTTTGCTACTAATCACTTTGCTGTAGATAATTAATCTACAGGTGTGGTTGAATTGACAACTCAGCTGCTAATACTTACAAATATTCTTTGGCTCCCCTTGTGTCGAATCAATAAATTTGGGTTGAATACTCTACCCTCGAAAACTGTTGCGATCCCCTATACTTGTGGGTTATCAAGACCTTTTTCTGGCGCCGTTGCCAGGGAGCATAGCTATATTTGTTGAGTCACTTGGGATTATTATCAATTTATCACTATGAAGAATCTGAAGGATACAAAGACTAAGATTTTTTCCTCTAAGATGAGGGGAGGTAAGGAACTGCCATCTAGCTCTGCACTTGATTCACCTTCTATTTTGAGTAGACTTGCAACACCACCACATGCTATTAATCCTGATATGTCGCAAGTTATTGATGATGCTACTTCTATGAATACTACTCATGATGATGCTACTACCTTGCTTGATGATGGTGTGCCACTAGGTGATTTTCTTGATGAACAAATTGCTAGAGCTAAAGATATTGAGAATGCTGAAACTGATGAAATTGTTGAAACTGATGAAGTACTTGATACTGAAAATCTTGAAACACCAATTAGACCTAGCTCTCCTAGATATGAATTGCCTAAGGTTCCTGAAGGTTATGTTATGGATGAGGAGACAACTAGAGATTTTCTTGCTTGCAATGATAGGGATGATCTTAAGAAATTATTATGCAAACTGAACGAGAAATCTTTAAATGCTAGAATGGAATGTGATCCTAAGTTTGCTACTTCACCTATCTTTGTTAATGATAAGGATTATGAATTCTCTGTCGACCCAGAGTTAATTACTTTGGTTGAATCTGATCCTTTCCATGGTTATGAAACTGAAACTGGCACATCTTACTAAGCTGAATGACATAGCCACCCTATTTGCTCATGATGAGAAAATTCGCTACTATTATATTCTCAAATTATTTCCGTTCTCATTAAAGGGTGATGCTAAGACCTAGTATAATACTCTTGCTCCTGGTTGTGTGCGTAGTCCCCAGGATATGATTTATTACTTCTCTGAAAAATATTTTCCTGCTCATAAGAAATAAGCTGCCTTACAGAAAATATTTAACTTTGTGCAAATTGAAGAAGAGAGTCTCCCACAAGCTTGGGGGAGGCTTCTCCTATTGCTTAATGCTTTGCTTGATCATCCTCTTAAGAAAAATGAAATACTTGGTATCTTCTATAATGGACTAACCGATGCTTCTAGGGACTTCCTAGATAGTTGTGCTGGCTGTGTTTTCAGGGAACAAACTGTTGAACAAGCTGAGGAATTATTGAACAATATATTGAATTTTTTTTATGATTGGACTCTTCCTGAACCTCCGCATAAACTCACTCTGAAGAAGAGGGGTATCTTATATCTCAGTCCGGAAGATATGCAAGAGGCAAAGAAATCAATGAAGGAAAAAGGTATTAAGGTAGAGGATGTTAAAATTTTACCTCCTATTGAAGAGATACATGGACTTGATACACCACCACCCAAGGTGGTAGAGGTAAATTCTTTAATGAAATTTAATGATAATGACAATCCTTATAATATGCATCCTAGTCAATGCCTTCATGAGTTTGATAACTATATTAGAAAGCAAGATCACTTCAATGCAAATGTTATGAAACAATTGAAATACAATTCTAATATGATTGCTCGCTTGAGTGACTTGTTATTTAGAATCTCCAATGATATTAGAGGTGTAGGAAAAGATGCCTCTATGGTTCAAACTCAACTAGAACAAGTTGCTAAATCTCAAAGAGAGTTGCTAGATGAAATGAATAATAATGTCAATGATCATGATGTTAGAGTAATGACTAGAGGAGGTAGAATGACTCAGGAACCACTGTATCCTGAGGGACATCCTAAAAGAATTGAACAAGACTATCAAAGAATTAACACTAATGCACCTAGTCCTTCTAAGAAGAAGAAGAAAAAGAAAAATGATTGGACTTTGTATGCCTCTAGTGAACCTAAGATAGAAAAACCTCCTGAAGTTGATAATGATGTTTCTATCTCTGATGCTGAAACTCAATCTGGTAATGAACATTCACCTAGTGATAATGAAAAAGATAATGATGATGTTCATGAAGATACTCAACCAAACAATAAAGAACCAGATAATGATGTTGAAATAAAACCAGCTGCTGATCTTGATAACCCACAACCTAAAAATAAAATATATTATAAAAGAGACTTTGTTGCTCGAAAACATGGAAAAGAAAGAGAACCATGGGTTCAAAAACCCATGCCCTTTCCACCTAAATCAACTAAGAAGAAAGATGATGAAGAATTTGAACGCTTTGCTGAAATGATTAGGCCAGTCTTTTTGCGTACTCGGTTGACTGATATTTTAAAGATGGCCCCTTATGTAAAGTTCATGAAAGACATCATCACTAATAAGAGAAAAATACCGGAAGTTGAAATCTCCACCATTCTTGCCAATTATTCTTTTAAGGATGGAGTACCTAAAAAACTTGGAGATCCGGGAATACCAACTATACCTTGCTCCATAAAAAGAAATTATGTCAAAACTGCTTTGTGTGATTTAGGAGCTGGTGTTAGTGTTATGCCTTTCTCTTTATATAGAAGACTTGATTTGAATAAACTCACACCTACTGAAATATCTTTGCAAATGGTGATAAATCAACTGCCATACCTATCGGTATTTGTGAGGATGTGCCCGTTGTTGTTGCTAATGTTACTATCTTGACTGACTTTGTTATACTTGAGATGCCCGAGGACGACAACATGTCGATTATCCTTGGTAGACCCTTCTTGAATACTGCAGGGGCTGTTATTGATTGCAATAAAAGCAAGGTCACTTTTCATATCAATGGTAATGAGCATACGGTGCACTTTCCAAAGAAACAATTCCAAGTGAATGGTATTGATGTTATTGAAAAATCTCAGACACTCACTATTGGAAGTTTTCAACTACCTCTACTACTGCCAAAAAGTAATATGAAATGCTTATTGTGGGGGACATGCATATCCCTGTTGAGGTAACCTAGTGTTTTACGAAAGTTCTTCAGTTTCATGCTAATCAAAAGTGGTTGTTAATAAGACTTGATCAACCTTATTAATGGATCATTTTTGAGAGGTATGAAGTTGATAAATTTAGTAAGCATAACCTTCTGTCCCCAACGTTTGTTTTCTGTTTTTCTTAGTTAAATAAAATAAAATGCCATGTTTTGTCTGTTTTCTGAATTTCCCATGCAATAAAAAAATGACCCAAACATAAAAGTTCTCAGAATGCCCTGAAAATTTAATACGATTTTTTTCTAAATATTTAAGAATTTTTGGTGCAAATAACAGCAGAGGGGGGTGCACCAGGTGGGCACAACCCACCTGGGCGCGCCAGCACCCCCAGGCGTGCCCTGGTGGGTTGTGGTCCCCACGTGGGCCCCCTCACTTATCCCTTTAGCCCATGTCACCACCTACCTCCAGAAAAAAATCACCATTGCTCTCTCTTTCGTGTTTTTGCTCTCAAACCTGCGGATTTCGATCTCTTTGATTGAAGCTCCATTTCCGAAACTATTTTGGGGGATTGCTACTTGGTATGTGACTCCTCCATTTGTCCAATTAGTTTTTGCTTTAGTGTTTTATATTTTGAATAATTAGCTACTCTTGGTGCTGTTGTAGATGAGCTTGCATGTTGAATTCTTAGAGTTCTAAGTAGTTTGAATGCTCAATATAGCCTCTATGCATGTCTATGAGTACTTGCTACCAATCTTGTGAAGTTTTGTTGACAAAAATTTTCTGGACTAAAAATTTCAGAATTTTGTTCATAGGAATAAGATGAGTTTCTTTAGGAAGTTTGCTTCCAAGAAGAACTCCAAGGGAGTTGTCGGTGAATCATCGGATAGTGACCTCCAAACTCGGAGAATGGCGGAAGTGCGACCATGCGAATGGCCTCACAACCCCTTCATGGATGGAGCTGGAATCCGTCAAGAGTTCGCACAATTTGCTGTCAATGTTGGCCTCACCGACTTCATCGCAGCTGAGTGTGAACAATATCATCTCCTTACAAATTCCTTCGTGCAAAGTTTTCATTTCATAAGTAGGAATAATACCCCTGAGGTGCGGTTTAATTTATATGCTGAAACCCGTCAGATACCACTTACTGAATTTTGTGATATATGCTTAATCCCTTCTGACGGGGAAATAAGAGAGCCTAGGCCTGCAGAGTTTGAGGGTTTCTATCGCACATTGTCAGTGGGAGATGAGAGAGGGGTGTCGAGTGTCACCGCCACTAGCTTGCAGTTTCCTTCAGTGCATTATTTTACTCTATTTATCGCTAAATGTTTACTTGCTAGAGAGAAGGTTGGTGCACTTAGTGCCCCCGATTTCGCTGTCTTACACCGCGCACTTTACGGCGATAATAGCTATAGCCCTGGGGCTATCATTGCACGTCGCCTGCACCTTAACAGGTCCAAAAGCAAAATTCATGGTGGTATTTGCGCTACTTGCTTAGCGAGTCATTTTAATGTTCAGATATGCCAACATGATCATCCTTTGCCTAAGGTTTAGCTAGATCGCCAGGCGATGGTAGCTCATCAGTTTCTTGATGGCGAGGACACTACTAATAGTGTTCCTTACAACCAGGTTTTCAGTGTGGATACCCGTGATATTATCCCTTTGCCTCCACCTACTTTGTTTGATTCTATTGCCAGGAGAGGATACAGGATCATGCCTGAGGACATTATTGCCTATCGGAACAACCTGGCAGTAGCTGAGGAGGAGCCTCAGGAGTGGGACGCTCAGGTGCTCGCTCCACAGCACTTCAACATAGGACCTGATGGGTTTTACGAGTGGTGATTACCAAGTTAGGCCAAAAGCCTAAGCTCGGGGGAGTACGTATTTCCATCGACATTACATTCATGTTTACACATTTCATTCCAGTTGTCGGTGTCCACACTTTTTCATTGTATTATCCATGCTAGATTTATTTTCTCGCCTTCTTCTTGTGTGTTTGAAAAACTTTGAGAAAACCCAAAAATATTTCCTGTTTCTTTTTGGTTTTTTCTTTCTAGTTTAATTAGCTGCTTTATTAAAAGAAAAATCCAAAAAGATTTCTCGATTCTTCTTTTTGCTTGTTGGGAGCTTTCCCGTGTAAATAGTTTGTCTCGTTTTTGTTTTTCCTTCTTTAATTTGCTTTCTTCTAGAAAAACTAAAAACTCCAAAAATATTTCAGTGTGTTTCTCTGAATTTCTTTTCTGATTATTGAGTCATACCAAGGAGAAGACCACGATGAAAATGTTGAGTGGCTCTCATGTGCATTATTGTTGATCTAACGAAGAACCCAAATTACCTTGTCTTCTCCTTTGAATAAAATGTTTGCAGATTCCAGCTTAGTCCACGGCACTCTTGCACTATTATTATTTTCAAATCGTTCGGTTGTGCAAGTGAAAGGCAATAATGACGATATTTGGTGAACTGGCTGTGGCAGAGAGAAACGGGTATGAACTCAACTTGTTCTATTTTTGTAAATATGTTTAACCTAGTATCCATGATTCAACATATTATGATCAAACATGTTTGCAATGACAATTAGAGATTATAGTTTCTTATGCCATGCTTAAGTAGCTAGGAGTGGATAATGATTTATCTTGGATGTCAACATTGCGTTAAAATGATTGTGATGTAGTATGACGATATGGTATCCTCCTCCGAATGTTCGAGTGGCTTGACTTGGCACATGTTCATGCATGTAGTTGAATCAAAACAACATAGCCTCTATGATATTTATGTTCATGGTGTTCATATCCTACTCATGCTAGTATCCAATGTTCATTATGCATAATGCATGTTCATGACCGTTTTCGCTCTCTAGCTGGCCGCTTCCCAACCTATTTGCTAGCCTTCACCTGTACTAAGTGGAAATACTGCTTCTGCATCAAAATCCTAAAACCCAAGTTATTCCAGATGAGTCCACCATACCTACCTATATGCGGTATTACCATGCCGTTCTATGTAAATTTGCATGTGCCACCTCTAAAAACTTCAAATAAACATCCTTTTTGTGTGCCTGGATTGTTCATAGAGTGACAAGAGGTAGTCGGTATCTTCCATGCTAAGCGGGTTATTCTCATGATGAGTGTTTATTCACTCGTCCTTGCACGAGAGGGGCGGTAATAGGGATTCCCAGTCCCGAAATCAAATTGCAAATAATAAAACAAAACTCCCCCAGGATTGATGTTGGTATGGACGGTACCCGTGGATACGACTAGCTGTGGAGTGTGTTTGTTGGTGGGGGGGGCTAAACCTTTACTTTTATCGCTTGCGAACCGCCACTAATGTGTTTAGCATGGAAGATATCGATAATTGATGGTCGTGAAGTAAACAAGAAGGGTGCATTTCTCAAAATTTCATTTACCTCTGTTTTAAAAATTGAGCTCTGGCACCGCTGCAAATCCCTACTTCCCTCTGCGAAGGGACTATCTATTTAATTTTATGTTGAGTCATCACCTTCTCAAATAAGCGGCAGACCCTGAGAGCACTATTGTCATCCTCATGCATTATGTATAGTTAATGTTGGATGCATCATGACTAGATCTTTTCTACCATGAATTACAATGTTTAGTCGTTGCTTGTACTTTGGAGGTGCTCTGCATTTATGTTTTGCGGTCTTAGAAAGGGCTAGCGAGATACCACTGTTGTCATATTATATCATGATTGTTTTGACAAGGTGTTGTCATTTGAGATGTTTTATTATTGCTCGCTAGTTGATTATGTCATTGATATGAGTTAATATAATTTTTAAGAGTTATTGTTGACATGGTTAGTTATAATCTTTGCTGAAAACCTGGGTGCTATTTAAGCTTATTTATGTAAACAAGGGCAAAAGAGTTCACAAAAGTTTTTCTTTTTCACTTTCAGTTTATCAACTGAATTGCTTGAGGACAAGCAAAGGTTTAAGCTTGGAGGAGTTGATACGTCTCCATCATATCTACTTTTCTTAACACTGTTCCTCTTGTTTTGGACTCTAATTTGCATGATTTGAATGAAACTAACCCAGACAGACGCTGTTTTCAGCAGAACTACCATGGTGTTGTTTTTGTGTAGAAATAAAAGTTCTCGGATTGGAACGAACCTTTTTGGAGAATTTTTATACAATAAAACAAAAATACTAGAGCCAAGAACCACCGGAGAGGCCCCCCTGGGTGAGCACAACCCACCAGGGCGCCCCCCCCCCCCTCAGGCGCGCCCAGGTGGGTTGTGCCCACCTGGTGGCCCCGCAGACCCTGATTCCAACTCTATAAAATCCTATTTTTCCAGAAAAAAATCAAGGAGGAAGAATTATCTTGTTTCGCGATACGGAGCCGCTGCCACCTCCTGTTCTTCATCGGGAGGCCAGATCTGGAGTCCGTTTTGGGCTCCGGAGAGGGGGATCTCCGATCTTCGTCATCACCAACCCTCCTTCATCGCCAATTCCATGATGCTCCCCACCGGGAGTGAGTAATTCCTTCATAGGCTCACTGGTCGGTGAGGAGTTGGATGAGATTCATCATGTAATTGAGTTAGTTTTGTTAGGGCTTGATCCTTAGTATCCATTATGTTCTGAGATTGATGTTGCTATGACTTTGCCATGCTTAATGCTTGTCACTTTGGGCCCGGGTGCCATGATTTCAAATCTGAACCGTTTATGTTATCACCATTATATCTATGTTCTAGATCCAATCTTGCAAGTTATAGTCACCTACTACGTGTTATGATCCGCAAACCCCGGAGTGACAATAGTCAGGATACTTTCCGGTGATGACCGTAGTTTGAGGAGTTCATGTATTCACTATGTGCTAATGCTTTGTTCCGGTTCTCTATTAAAAGGAGGCCTTAATATCCCTTAGTTTCCTTATGGACCCCGCTGTCACGGGAGGGTAGGACAAAAGATGTCATGCAAGTTCTTTCCATAAGCACGTATGACTATTTACGTAATACATGCCTACATTATATTTATGAACTGGAGCTAGTGTCGTATCGCCCTAGGTTATGACTGTTATATGATGAATATCATCCAACGAATTCACTGATCCAATGCCTACGAATTTTTCATATATTGTTCTTGCTAAGTTACTACTGTTGCTGCTACTGTTACACTTGCTACAAAATCATTGCTATCATTGTTATCATTACTGTTACTGTTGCTACTGCTATCAAAACTATCATACTACTTTGCTACTGATCACTTTGCTGCTGATAATTAATCTACATGTGTGGTTGAATTGACAACTTAGCTGCTAATACTTACAAATATTCTTTGGCTCCCCTTGTGTTGAATCAATAAATTTGGGTTGAATACTCTACCCTCGAAAACTGTTGCAATCCCCTATACTTGTGGGTTATCAGTGAGAAACTTGGATATACGCACCAGTGCTCATTCTCCAAATTAGTTTAAAACATACATAAGGTTGAAGTGAAACACATTCACTATGCTCATTCCTCAACTTTAACCCTTAAAACAGACTTTTAGAAAAGAAAGGGGAGATTCTTCTTCAGTCCAAGTCTTCAGTTGCTCATAATTGCCCGTAACTGGGGGCATGGCTAATCGATTAGGTTTAACCCTCTGCAGAGGTCGTACATGTTCCCCACATGACACAGTCAACCCTTTGTGTCGTAACACCGCTTTGGGTGTGTGACCGGGAGGAGATTGTGACGAAGCCTTTCCAAACTGCCACCTTTACTTAGTTCTAGCACGGCCCGCTCCCTTGGCTATTAAGACCCCTCTTCGATGACCGTACCTGAATAAAGGGTTTCCCGATAAGGAAAAGCTAAGCCAGAGCCATAATAGCATGTGGCTGTACTGGAAGCTACATCAAACTGTACTTGGAAGATCTCGGTCCCCACCAAAAACTTGTGTGCAAGACCCCAGTCGGGCGCATTCACTGCAAGACCCCGATGGGCGCAATCACTTGTAGACGCTCCCATCATACTGTTCCGCCCAGAGAGTAGAAGTAAAATAATATATATTTTTTGTTTTTCAAAAGTTTTCACAAAATGTTGCCCCAAAAGAGGGCAAGTTTATTTGTTTAAAACTTTTTGATTTTCAACCCACCCATTTGTGCAAGCGTGGGCAAGCATGGTAGTAAGTCTTGAACCTAAGGCTCTAGCTAGTAATAATACTTTGCAAAACTTTTGTGAAACATGCATAGTATTAAATTTAAAGAGATATGCATAATATAAAAATATAGGTCAGGTCATGATCAATTTGCAACTTGCGTGAGTATTGAATTTGATTCCCTGTTCGTTATCGTCACTCCTTCACTTTACGAAGTATCTAACGATGAAATAAAATTATCAACACACAACAACTCCAAATGAAGATCCAAATAAAAGATGCATATTAACAATATAGCTACATCCTTATGATAATTATCGAGTCATGGCTATGGTTGAGATAAGAAATTTCTTTGGATGGGAATATGTCATAGATTTTATTCTAGGGTGGGTCAAATTGGTTCAAGGGAAGATCGTGGTGTCAATATAGAATGATTGAGAGACAAGTTTTGATAACCAAATTTCCATAAATAAACTATTTAGAATATTAGACTTGTGGTCGACTATGGGAATTGAAAGTTATATGAGTTTAGGGAATTGAAACTAATAATTTACTAACTCCAAATTTTTGTGGTAGTAACATATGACCAGAGAGGTTTTCTAGGGATCAATCTAAGAGATTTATCTAAGCATAAAATTTAATTGGTCGAAGATGTTAAATTATGGGTAAAGAAAGTGATTTTATGGTGTAGAGGCTAAAACATGAACTAAGCATGGTTGAAAAATTAAGTTATGGGTCCTAACAGATAGGTATGGTTCTAATGACCAATTTTTATATAATAAGCTTTTTGACATGAATTGTAGATTAAAATATATGGAAAAAATATTAAATTTACCATTTAAATCAAAACTAAATTTTAGTTTGCTCAAAAGTGAAATTTTATAATTTCATAAAAAACTACAGGTTCCAACGAATCCAGGGATATCTTATTTGTCAAATTTGGATAAGTAGATCAAAAGATATGAATTTCTAAAGATTGGGCGTTTTTCTGAAAATCAATTACGAGATTTTAATATGAGCTGCCACGTGGCGGGTCGTGATTGGTAGCAGAGAGTATGTACAGGATAGAGAGAGAGAGAGAGAGAGAGAGAGTTCACCGGAGTTGGTCGCCGGCAACGAAGAAGTCGGTGGCTCGGGCGTGCTCCGGCGAGTAGGAGTGGTGGACGGTGAAGCTCACGACGCAGAGAAGAAGCTGATGTCTTCGGAGAGGACCAATTCGTCCTCGGAAGGCCGTGTGAACCCGCTAGAGTTCGCTGGAGTTTCTTATTGGATGTGACCATCGCCGTTTGTGAGCTCTGGCTGTGGATTCGAGAGGTTCAAGTGGCCAGGGAAGTTGGCACGAGCAAGACTCATCCAAAGGAATAAGTGGAGGGACGAGTGGCTCACGAGAGGCCGTACTAGCTTCGTCGAAAGCGGTCTGCTGAGGGCGAACTCTGGCGAGGAATTGCCCGTGGAGAAGGGCGAGGCAGAGAGGGGTTTTTTGGGGATGGGGGTGAGGTCTGCGAGGAGCACCTCTGGGTTCCTTTTATAGAGGAAAGGGGAGGCCGGGTGATGAAGATCAGGCGACGAATGTCAACAGTTGGCATTTCATTTCATCTGTTTCTTGTGGGGAATTGAAGAGATGAAACGGATGATTAACTAGCAGAAAGGGGTCACGGTTAAGTGGGTAATATTTTTTGTGTTGATGGCACAATGAAACGGCGAGGGGAATTGATGAGGATAGGAAAGGAAAGAGTGGCAGCCATGAACGTTTTCTTACTGCCCATGTATGTGCGTGCGTGCTGGAGGTAGGAGATGACGCATGTATGTGCCCTAGGCCCAAAAAGTTTCACTGCGTTTGGACTCCGTTTGATAAGGATATTTTGCGAAGTAAAAAACAAGCAAAAAAAAACAACAAATGGCACTGGGCACTATGTCAATAGGTTAGTCCCAAAAAAATGATATAAAGTTACTATAAAAGGATTGTAAAACATCCAAGAATGATAATATAACAGCATGGAACAATACAAAAAAAATTATAGATACGTTGGAGACGTATCAGCATCCCTAAGCTTAATTCCTGCTCATCCTCGAGTAGGTAAATGATAAAAACAGAATTTTTGATGTGGAATGCTGCCTAACATATTCATCACATATTCTTTTCTTTTGTACCATGGACATTTGGACTTTTAAATGGTTCAAAGCAATAGTCTCTATTTGACATGAAGACTTCAATACTCAAGCATATCAACAAGCAACCATGTCTTTCAAAATATCAACACTAAAGAAAGTTATCCCTAGCCCATCATGCTCAATCATTGATCCATTCACGAAACACACTCGAATATTAGCTACATCCAATGCTCAAGTATGATCATAGTGCTCCCTAGTTGGTGCTTTAAAAGAGAAGATGGAGACTCAAAATAAAAATAAAAATTGCATAAAAGTAAATAGATAGGCCCTTCGTAGAGGGAAGCACAGATTTGTAGAGGTGCCAGAGCTCAAAGCTTAAATTGAGAGATAATTTTTTTTAAGAGGCATGCTTTTCCTGTCAACGAAAATGACCGAGTAGTTCCCAATACTTTTCATGCTAGATACATCATAGGTGGTTCCCAAACATAAAATAAAGTTTATTCCTCTTTCCACCATTCTTTCATAATCCATGCTAGCCGTATCCACGAGTGCCTTGTGAGGGAGTTATGGACTAAGGGGTCCTCGGGGCGCCGGCCCATTGAGTATGGGCCGGACTGATGAAGCCGTATAGCAATAGGAGGTCTATGAAGCCGTGGTGTGCCCTCCAAGTCAAGGATAGGCAGGATCTCTTTACTCCTTATTGTAATCTATCTCCGGTAACCCTAACCCTACCGGTGTCTATATAAACCGAGGGTTGTAGTCTTTAGGGCTAGAGCTACATTCATCACGTCATCGCCTTAGGGTTTAGCCCATGCTGATCTCAAGGTAGATCTACTCTGTAACCATACTATACATCCAATACAATCAAGCAAGACGTAGGGTATTACCTCTTCGAGAGGGCCTGAACCTGGGTAAACACCATGTTCATCGTCGCTTGTTCCCCATCGATCCCAGATCCACAGCTCGGGACCCCTACCCCGAGGTCTGCCGGTTTTGACACTGACATTGGTGCTTTCATTGAGAGTTCTGCTGTTGGATCGCTGAAAGGGTGGATGGCTCAACCGGTCGTTAGAGACCACACCCGTGCCGAGGGCTTCCCCGCCCCGGATTGTCTCTTCGTGTTTGGTGGCGTATTATTACGCGCCAATCACACTGGTCGCCTCGACCAGATTGAAGGCTTCGCCCCCATGGAGGGACCCGCCGGCTTGGGGGCATCAACCCCGGGGCCACTAGACCCAAAAGAATCAGATGTCTCCCAGGGTCCGGCCTTGAAGCCCGACTCTGACACCGTCCACAAGATCCCCCGCCGAATCACTGGAGTGTTCAGTACCCCCGTGTGCCCAACCGGCAGACCACCTTGCAAGTCTATTCCGCGCAATGGGAATCTCCGTTATCAGGCCCACAACCTATGATCAGGTCGGGCTTAAACCCGACGATCGAGAACTCAACACCCCTCCGGTCACGCACCTCGTCGCCACCGTCGAAGAGGCCCAGGAGGGGCCACAACCTTATAAGCTAAAAACAGTGTACACTCAAGTCTCTAGCTCGGAGTCAAACACCAGCCCAGAAATACGTCCGGACTTGAGCCCTAAAGCAGGATCCGGCCTCGAGCCGATCCAGCCGCGCATCAGTCCGGATCCGAACCCTGCGCGATCAAAGCCGGACACAACTCAACCTCCTATTAAGGATAGTCCGGGTCCGCCGCAGGTGGGAATCCCAAAAAAATTCCCACCCACCCACCATGCGAAATACTCCCCGGATTCGGGAAATCCGGACATATGGGACCTCATGAATGTCAAACAGCTGCCAAACGAGACAGTCCATCATTATTGGGCTAGATTTCTCCTTGTAAAAAACAGGATGGCATCTTGCTGCGATAAAGAGGTAATCAAAGCTTTCCAGTTCACCTGCAAGGACGAGGGCCTTTTGAACGCCCTCGCTCATCGCCGAGTTCAAAGCTTCACCAAACTATCAGACATGGTACGCAAGTATTGCGCCATGGAAAACATGTGGAGGGCGCAACAGATGAACATGGGGTCACCGCCCGCCGCGCAGCACAGAAAGTCTCTCGTTAAACAAGCATACACACATCGCTCGCCGGAACGCGAACCCGACGAAAAGAAAACCAGACCTAGATCAGTGCTAGACGAGTTGCTAGATAAACCGTGCCCAATACACTCGGTCTTGCTAGACACAAACCCAACCCACAAACTTCGAGCCTGTTGGGTGGTAAGACAAGTGGCCAAACATGGCAAGCCAATCTTGGGCCTTACACCTCCAGATAAGCAGTCCGCAGCTTCACCACAGGACCGCAATGTCCTTACGGTCTATGAGACGTTCGCCTCAAACAATAAAAGGAAAAAGGATCTTCGAGAGCTCAGCCAGATATATCAAGTGACGGTCGCACAGCCATGGGCAGCCGCGCCTATTACCTTCGACGAGAAGGACGAGCCAAGTCCCCGTAGCAACCACGCACCGGCCGCACTGGTCCTCGACCCCATTGTCGATGGTTTTCGGCTGGCTAAAGTGCTGATGGACGGAGGCAGTGGCCTCAACCTCATCTATGAGGATACTCTCGACAAGATGCAGTTCAACAGATCTCGCATCGAACGCAGCCACACCACATTCCGAGGTATAATACCCGTAGGGAGGCACACTGCTCGGGACGCATAACCCTGGACGTTGTGTTCGGCACACCCGATAACTACAGATCCGAACCCTTGCTATTTCACATTGTGCCCTTCCGCAGCGGATACCACGCCCTGCTAGGACGTGAGGCATTCTTGAGATTTCAGGCCATACCACATTACGGGTATATGAAACTCAAAATGCCAGGGCCCAACGGGGTAATCTCACTTAAAAGAGACCCAAGGAAAGCCTTGCGAGCCGAAAACAAGACGGCATCCCTCGCCCTAGAGGCACTATCCGAAGCCCTCGCGGCCGAAGAGTTGACAGCACTACGCACTACAGTCGATAGGGATGATGTGGTCCTCAGTAAAAGACAAAAATCCACATCATTCAAGCCAGCAGATGAAATAGTAAAATTTCAAGTGCACCCAACAGATCCCAATAAAACGGCATCCATAGGAGCACAGCTGGACCTCGCGGTCAACGAGGCGCTAAGAACATTCCTGCGTGAAAACTGGGAAATATTCGCCTGGCACCCCTCAGACATGCCGGGAATCCCACGCAGGCTGGCAGAGCACAGCCTAAACATCTTAAAAGGCTTCAAGCCGGTGAAACAGACTCTACGCCGATTTTCTGAACCCAAACGGCAAGCCATGGGCGAAGAGCTCGCAAAACTGCTGGAGGCCGGATTCGTCCGCGATATCAAGCACCCCGAGTGGTTAGCAAATCTGGTTATGGTACCCAAGAAGGACACGTCCTGGCGGCTCTGTGTCGATTTTAAAGACCTTAACAAGGCCTGCCCTAAGGACCCTTTCCCCCTGCCGAGAATAGACCAGATCATCGACACCACCGCCGAACACTACTCGCTATGCTTCCTTGACGCGTACTCTAGATACCACCAGATTAAGATGAAGGAGTCCGACCAGGCGGCAACCGCATTCATCACTCCTTGCGGGCCTTTCTGCTTCAACACCATGCCGTTCGGGCTGAAAAACGCAGGAGCCACATACCAACGCATGATTCAAGCATGCCTCGAAAACCAAATCGGCAGAACGGTCGAGGCGTACGTGGACAATGTGGTTGTCAAAACCAAAAACATCGACCAGCTGATAGACAACCTCCGCCAAACCTTCGACAACTTGCGAGCCTATGATATACGACTCAACCCGGAAAAATGCGTCTTCGGGGTCCTTGCCGGAAAGTTGCTCGGATTCATCGTCTCCCATAGAGGAATCGAGGCCAACCCGGCCAAAATTAGTGCGCTATCCCAGCTCGCAATACCAACAGAGCTCAAGCACGTCCAGAAATTGGCCGGATGCGTGGCAGCTTTGAGCCGCTTCATATCTCGCCTCGGAGAAAAGGCGCTCCCACTCTACACACTGCTTAAAAAGACCAAGAACTTCCAATGGACAGACAAAGCAACTGCGGCGCTTGAGGAGATTAAAACACTTCTCGTTGGCAACCCTATCCTGGCCGCACCTAGCGTCGGCGAGCCCATGCTACTATACATTTCAGCCACCAATCAGGTGGTTAGCGCGGTGCTCGTCGTGGAGCGGGAGTCTGAGGGCCACAAGTTCCAAGTCCAGAAGCCGGTCTATTATGTGTCCGAGGTACTTACGCCATGCAAATCATGATACCCTCACTATCAAAAGATAGCTTATATGGTTTTTATGGCGTCCCGAAAGCTACGACTCTACTTTCAAGAATGTTCGGTCACAGTGGCGTCAGAGGTCCCCTTGAATGATATAATCAACAACAGGGACGCCACGGGTCGCATCGCCAAATGGGCCATGGAGCTCCTTCCCTTCGAGATAACATACAAACCACGCCGAGCTATTAAATCTCAAGTACTGGCCGATTTTATAGCCGAATGGACCGAAGCCAAACTACCCCGAGAGTACAGTACATATTCGCACTGGGCTATGTATTTCGAGGCTCAAAAATGTTAGCCGGACTGGGGGCTGGGGTCATCCTGATCTCCCCTACAGGCGACACTGTTCGGTATGTCCTACAAATAATGTACATGGACTCCAACAACGCAGCCGAATATGAAGCAGTACTACATGGTCTTCGTCTGGCCACGTCAATGGGAGTGCAGCGCCTCGAAGTAAGGGGAGATTCAAACCTAGCGATCTCTCAAGTCAACGGCGAATTCGACGCCAAGGACCCCAAGATGGCGGCTTACAGAAATGCGGTTCTCCGGATATCGGCCCGATTCGAGGGCCTAGAATTCCACCATGTCTCTAGGGACAACAACCAAGCCGCGGACGTCCTCGCCCGCATGGGCGCCAAGCGCGACCCGGTTCCCAAAAACACTTTCCTCGAGCGGCTCTTCAAGCCCTCCATAGTATGGCAGGACGGTGACGCCGGCGCACTAATCAATGAGCCCGCTCACAATGTTTCCCCAGAAAAGGAGCCCGAAGACCATATCATCGGCGGCTCCGCACTCGAGGAAACACCTTCCGCCCACGAAATCATGGCCGTAATTGCCCCCTGGATAGAACCTCTGCTCGCCTACCTCATTCGACAACAGCTCCCGGAGGACTAGATGGAGGCATGACGTATAGTCCGGCGCTCTAAAGCATAGAAGGTCCATGAGGCCGAGCTTTACAAAAAAAAAGCACCACAGGAATCTTACAAAGGTGCATCTCCGAAGAAGAGGGACATCAACTCCTGGCAGAAATACACGCGGGCATGGGCGGCCACCACGTGGCATCTCGGGCCTTGGTCAGCAAGGCTTTCCGAGCAGGATTCTTTTGGCCTACTGCCCGTAAGGATGCCTGGGCTTTCGTCCAACGTTGCGTTGGATGCCAGCTGTTCGCAAATCAAAGTCACATGCCCCCCATAGCTCTTCGGACGATACCGATAACATGGCCTTTCGCGGTCTGGGGTCTCGACATGGTCGGGCCACTCAAAGGAGGCACAAAGAAAAAGAAGTACCTATTGGTCATGGTCGACAAATTCACTAAGTGGATTGAGGCAAGGCCCGTCACTTCGGCAGAATCTGCACCGATCGTCGACTTCTTATCTGACGTCGTACACCGTTATGGTGTCCCCCACAGCATAATTACCGATAACGGTACCAACTTCACCGCACAGGAAGTCAAAGACTGGTGCGGCAAAATGGGCATTAAGCTCGATTACGCTTCGGTGTACCACCCACAGACCAATGGACAGGTCGAACAGGCCAACGGGCTCATTATTAGCGGCATCAAGCCTCGCCTGGTCCGATCACTTGAACAATCAGATTGCCATTGGGTCGGGGAACTCGATTCTGTATTATGGGGGCTGCGCACTACTCCTAACCAATCAACCGGATACACACCATTTTTATGGTATACGGTGCGGAAGCCGTTCTCCCATGCGATCTCATCCATGACGCGCCTAGAGTGCGCATGTACGAAGAAAAGGAAGCTGAGTTGGATCGGCAAGATGACTTGGACGCTCTTGAAGGAGAACGAGATATAGCTCGGGCTCGATCCGCACTTTATCAGCAGCAAGCACAACGCTACCAAAACCGCGAAGTCCGGGCGAAGACATACAACGTGGGCGACCTCGTCCTCCGGCTCCCTGAAAAGCAGAAGCATAAGCTCTCGCCCAAATGGGAGGGCCCGTACATCATTGACGAAGTACTTGCAGGAGGAGCATATCGCCTTCACCGCCCATCCGATGATCGCCTCGAGCCGAACCTGTGGAACGCAGCCCGGCTGCGGCGCTTTTACGCCTGAGTTAGACATCGTCACTGTAACACCCTGGTTTTCGCTCCTGTTTTTTTTCCTTCGCGGGATTTCACTCCCGTCTTTTTTCTCGGAGTTATTGGATTTCTCTAGCTCCTGGGTATATGAAGATGGTCATTTAGCCTTGCCTTTCCTATCCAACCAGAGATTCTCTCCAGTCCAACCTTGCCACCCAAGATATATTCTCAGGGTTTTGCCACCGAAACCCTACCTTCCGAGTTATCGGAAGGGAAACCCTGATTCTTTCAGTTACAAAGGAACCCCAATTTCCTTTGATCTGTTGCCTTCAAAACTTTTCCCAGTGATCATCCTATCTTTGTAAACCCTGGATATGTAAAAATATTGCCAAGTCATTTGCAATATTTTTCATTTATAATTAATTCCTTTTTCTGCCAGTTAAGGGAATTAAATCCAGGAAAATATCTATCCATCTCCAAAGTTGATGAAAACTTGTGGAGATATTCTTTGTGATCATGTTGAGCTCCCATAAAAATACTGGCCATAATTCAATAAGGGAAATTCCATTTTCCTATTTAATGCCAATATTGCATTTTGGGCACTTTCTAAAGGAACTACCATTTTGGTAGCCAGGAAAAATCCCAAATAAATTGTGGAGCTTAACCTATCCATATATTCACCATTTCCATCAAGATCCAAGTCCCATAGTTCAAAGTTGGAGCACAGCATCCATATGCAAATTCTGTCCAGATTTTTAGTTTGCAAAGGAAGTGCTTGAACCCTTGATCCATTTGAGCTGAAATTTTTCATGGTGGTTAACATTGATAAATCACTCATGGAAAACAAAAACCAGCTCAATACATCTATCCATGCTTCCACATCAATTTTCTCAAGTTTCTGTCCATTTGAAAGCTCTGTGAAGGAACTACCACTTTGGCATTTCCAAATGAGCTGAAATTTTACCAGCACCTCAATACTCCCAAATAACTTCTCTCTACCAAAATTCAGCTCATTTCATCAAACCATTTGAGCACAGCTTCAAAATCCATTTTCTGTACCAGATTTAGCATTTCAAAGGAAGTGCATTCAAATCTTGTCCAAATGGCCCAAACTTCTTCCAGAATA
This sequence comes from Thinopyrum elongatum, assembly GCA_011799875.1. Classification (NCBI taxonomy): domain Eukaryota; kingdom Viridiplantae; phylum Streptophyta; class Magnoliopsida; order Poales; family Poaceae; genus Thinopyrum; species Thinopyrum elongatum. The sequence continues at coordinate 280,573,549 of CM022303.1, forward strand.
TAGTCCTTCCTACCCTATCTCAGTTTGACAAATATTGAATCCCATTTATCCATCCATTTCTCCAGAAAATTCCAGTCAATTTTGCTGTCAGAATCTGTTTCTGCAAGTTCCACTCACCCCAGAGCCTTCCAGCTGACTCCAACCTCATATCTCATCCATTTGAGCATCAAGGAGCTTGTTGGATAAGCTTGGATAGGCAGGAGCCTTCCAGAGCAAGCAATGCATGTGGTGACCACGCTATGGCGACGCAGGAACGGCGCTCTGCACTCTGTTGTCTCCGTGCCGTCGCCTCCGGCCAGCCTCCGCTTGTCCTAGCATGTCCCACGGCTCCCCTGCGTCCACGCACTCACTGTCCAGCACCTTCCCCCTCCAGTTTCTTCCTCGCCGCGCCGCGACGAGCTCCACCACTGTTCTGCCCATGACGCCGCCGCCATATACATCCAACCGGAGCTCTCCCGAAGGCACTGCCGGCTTCTCCACCTCCCTGGAACCCCTACCGACGTCGTGCCCTCCCTCCGCGTGTCCCCGAGCACCAGTATCCGGCTAAGGACGCCACGGCGGCCGAGCTCATCCGCTCGCTGTCGGGCACCTATAAATAGGCCACCCCCGAGCTCTTCCCCGGGCATCCCCGAGCTCACCAGTCCACTCCCCTCCTTCCCTAACCCACTCTCGTGCCCCTGCCCTGTCGGATCTCTCGCCGGAGCAACCAAATCGCCGGCGAGCTCTACCCACTGCCTCCTCCCGTCGCCACACTCCTAGCCATCCCCGCCATCCCAGATAACCACCACTAGACGCGGTAGTCGCCGGCGAGCTCGCCCATGCTCTCGCCGAACCCCCACACCCACTGGAGCCCCTCCCTTCGCCGGAGCCGCCGCGGTACTGCCTCCGCTGCAGCTCCTTCCTCCGGCCACCCCCGCGGCTGAGAGGACCTCCCCTGGGCGCGGAGTGAAGCAGGGGATCCAACCCCATCGGCGCCCGAAGCAACCGCTGCCCCATCGCCGGGAATCATGCCGGCCGACACCGCTCTGTTTCTCTGGCCAACGCACGCGCCATAGGAAGGCGATGACCCCATTTTTTTAAGCACAGAGCACAGTGGGCTCGGCCCAATAGCGGCAGCGGTTGTGCAGCCCTGTAGCGCCAGTTGCCCCAGCCGCTTTAGGCCCAGTGCGGCCCAAGCGGCAAATCCTTTTTCTTTTTCGCCAAAAAAAAATCGGTCAGGGACCCAGAAGTAGTTATTTATATTACAGAAAGGTCCCTCCCACTTCATTCGGCCACAACTTTTTGCTCGTGACTCCGAATCAGGTGAATCCAACGCCCACTTCTTCATCTCTTCAAGCCCATTCCGATAAGGTCACTTTCATAAGATTACACATTCTGAAAATGACCATTTTGCCCTTGCCCTTCATTCAGCCACTCTGAGAGGGAACCTTTTCCGGCGGTTCTTCCGCGGCTTCACCGCACTTCTTCCTGGAGTATTCTTCGACCCCAGGCAAGCCGACCATCTGACATATGCCATAAAGCATTGCTGTGTGATATTTCTTGCATGTCTAAATTAATATGCTTGTGCTTGTCTGTGTAGTAGTGAGCTGTATGTGACTCCCATGAACCCTTGCTTGCACTTTCTTCGGTGACGGCACCACGCCTGTGTTCTGAGCTGTTTCCGGCCGTCCGGGGTGGATGCCGACTTTTATTTCTCTTGTCAGCCACTGTCCATGTTCTGAGCTGCTTTTTGGCCATCGCGGGCAGCTGTTGAATTTCTTTTCGTAGCAGTGACCCTATGCTCTGAGCTGTTTTTCGGCCGTCTTAGGGAACTGCTACATTCTTCTTATCAACACTGTCTCATGTTCTGAGCTGCTTTTCAGCCGTCTTGAGTCGGGGTTGAGCTATTCCAGTAATGTCCCAGATCTGAGTTGTAAAGACCGTTCTGGTGGCTACTAGTTTATTTGCCAGTTTCATACAAGGGTTTAGATGGTCGTTACCTTACAGCTACAACTTGTAAAGTAATAAGCCTGCTAGTTAAATATTGTTGCACTAATGACTTGTCATGATATTATATGGAGATAGGTTGTTATGATCATGCATAGCTATTGCCATCTCAGGTTATTGTGATAAACAGTCATGCTTGCTAAGTACTTACTAAAACTAAACCTAGTCGGTTGATCCAGAGTCACCTGTCCGGACTTATCCGTGCAACCACATTTGCCGGTATGGGACGGCCTTGACTTGGTCTGATCGCGTGCTCTTTTATCGGTACCGCCAACTAGGGAAGGTTATGCGTGCGCGCTACCCTGGCCCGGTAGGCGGCGATAACCTTCTGAGCCCAGTTGATTGTTTAACCCGGGAGTCCCCGTTTGGGACAGTTTAGTTTGGCCACGACGGTGGCAGGTGTCATGAGGTGACACAGGGGCCACCCAGTGCAGGACTCCGGGGGAGGATGATTGCCGGTGGTACGGTGGAGGAGTCACGGGTTAGGCAGGTTTCGTTGGAGCAACCCTGGTCCACCCGAATGGGATCACGAGGTCAGGTGCTCCATGGTGTGGGTAAAGTGCGCAACCTCTGCAGAGTGTAAAATCTATTCGAATAGCCGCGTCCACGGTATTGGACAGTCCGTCCAGACCTCTCTAGGTGGTCAACCAGAACAGTGATAATAATGATGGAAGAACTTGTCTTATGCCCTGAAGTACTCGGTGGATCATGAATATTCTAAGGGTTGTGAGGCAACCTGGAAGAGAGTAAGTTGGATCTGGTTAAGGTTTGGATGGGATCATGAGAATGTTCGGAGTATGGATTATTTACTTGATATGCTTTACTTTACTTTACTGTACTTGAGTAGTTATCTTGCTAAATAAACCTATTATGACATGATAATTAATATTGCTAGATAGTTATGCTATGCCATGATAATTAATATTGCTCTAATAACTAATGCATGCTTGAATGCCATGGATTGCTTTGCTTGGTGTATATGTTAGTTTGGTTTGCTTGCGAGTACATTCAAAAGTACTCAGCGGCCTTCAATTTGGCCAGGTTCACATAAGGATCCGTTGTCCGCCGACGAGGAGACGAAGCGTTCGTGGGCTAGGAGCGTAACCCAGTCAGATCCCTATGGATTGGAGCCGCACCAAGACCAAGCTGCCTTAGATAGAGCCTTTCCGCTGCCATCACCTTTGTAATATATCATGTAAGACTTATATATCCATTAACAGAAATGCCTGTGTTCTTGATACTTGTTGTAAACACGCATGCCAGAGTGATTTCCTGGGCTGGTATGCGTGGCGACCGTCTGGCTACAGTGGTAATCAAGTGGGGCGCCACAACGGATGGTATCAGAGCAGCCAGGCTGACCATAGATTACCCTAGCCAGACTTCATTGCCTTGTGCTTAGTAGAAAGCCCAGATGGATTTCAGCCATCTTTGCCAAGCAGGCACGGCTACTATTGATCATAAGGCAACCCCATAGGTTTTGGCTCCATCAGACCCCAACTCTCGTGGCTTTGCCTCCGGTACGAAATGACCGCATCAGGCAACGACCCGTGAGCCCTGAACCCCTAGGCAAACCAGATATCCTTACCCTGCTTGCTAGCCATGGCATTTCTCTCCTTAACTCTAGTTTCCTTTGGGAAACACTTATAAATTCTATCTCTCCTCGACAACCCTAGAATCGCATGACCATAGCCATCGTGAGTCGAGAGTGATGTTCCCTAAGGAAGTAGAAGGAGCCTGACACCAGTGCTACCAGGAGCATTGTGTGGTTTCGCTCCTAAACCCTTAGAGGTGCATCGAGTGCGCTATATTAGTTATACTAGTGGATCCTCGACCACGTGTGTAAGGTCCGCAAAATTTGAGCTTTATTTGCTTTTTGGCTTTCGCGTTTCTTGCTTCTTTTGTCGGTTCTATTTCTTCGCTCCGACTGGATCCATCTGCAAGAGCTTCCTAAGAAAGACCAGCATACAACTGGGATAATACCCAATAATCCCAATTCAGCAAGAGTCAAGCAAAGCCAACTGCCTGATATTCAGAATAGCAGCACCGGATCTGTCAAGAATAAAGGATGGGTCAGAAGCAGAATCTATGTGCAACAGACAAGGCCAGAATATACCTGAGAGAGTTGGCCTCAGAATAGATCATACCTGAGGAGCAATCAGATGAGTTATCAGGAATGGACACCAGAAAGGACAAATTATTCCGTTCGCGATCCAAGGATTGTTTCAGTCAGTGGGGTGAACCTTGAGTTTTTTTCAACGGACTCAAGAATCATTTATTACCCACGGAAGACATATTTCATGAATGTGAATGTGCCAAGGGCAACAACAAAACTCTGGTATGATGGTACAAATTGCAAAGCATATTCTAGAATTCACCGGTGCAAATGCAAAATTTTCTGGGCACTGTGACAAGGTTTGCAAGGAATATGGATGAGCTCACAGTTGCCCAGAATCACTGAGCTTCCAAGCATCCAGAATCAAGGAGCACCTAACATGATTGGAAACTCAGCTGAACCGAATGGAATTATCCGTCAACTGCCTATTATTGGCAACACTTGGTTGAATACAAAGGGTATTCCGAATTAATTATCAACATGAGGCATGCATCGGTTCTGCAACCTTTATATCAACAACGATCATACCAGCAGAAGGACAAGAGGTGTGCATGACCAACGGAATATCTTCAGTCAAGGTATGGCCTATATCAAGTTTGGCTCCGCTATGAGTAAATTCCGGATACTTCAGAAGGAAGCCAAAATCGGCCATAGATCCGACCACATATCACGGTGAGAGGTTTTGGTAGAAGGAACCCAGCCTTCCTTCGCAAGCTACCTGACTGCCAATCTTCCCCGGTACATCACTTGGTGAGAAAATCTTCCGGGGTACGACACTCCCATCTTCCACAGTGTGCTACCATGGAAAGCTTTCAGGATAAGACACCTGACCTTCTGCAGTAAGCTACATGTAGGAAAGCTTTTAAGGTACGATACCCAGCCTTCTTCAGCATGCTACCTTGGTAGAAGCTTCGAGCATAAGGAATTCAGCCTTTTGCAACACGCCATCATGCCTACAACAAGCTTGTCAGTAGCACGAACTAGTTTGGACACACATCCGCCTCAGAACTCAGTGGTTATGAAAGGATTTATCCTACCCCTGCATATGTTGTGAGCAAGCAGTTCAGTGGATCAGTACATGTGAGCCACTCGTACACAAGAATGACTGTGTTCAGAGAAACATTGGCCCCATAACTCGAGGAAGGATATGAGCACAACAACCCCTACGGGATATGCAAGAGTAAGTTGTGAGAACAAGCCCAACAAACCAAAAAAAAATCAAGGAGCCGTGTTGGCAGGTCATTACAGGTCCATCAAAGGGATCCCCAAGACCCACGAAGTGGTAGACAAACAACCTCCGTGACGGCCAACAAGACACAGCTTCACGGACAGAGTGGTATTACCAATCCTCGTCAGACTCTTGCATATGCGGCCACAACAATGCACTACCTGCGGTTACAAGTAAGATTGCCAAACTCATCAAGAATATGGGCCATCAACCAAGACAAGAGGCTATGCTCCGAAAGATACACTGGATGATAGCCATACCATGTCCAGCTGAGTGGTAATAGCACGGACTACAAAGGTTATACATGACAGAGCCATCTCCACGAGTGACAGAGTTTGAAACAAGACATTCAGATAGAATGGCCCAAAGCACATCAGCACCAGCAGCTCGTAGATGGCATGATAAGAGATTACTGTCTATGATTACTTTATGATCATGCCTGACATTTCAGTTAGGGATATAGCAGCAATAGCTTGGTCATGTTGTTCCCTGAATTGTGAATCACCTAAGCACCAAGTCAGAATGCCAAAGGAAAAAGGAAATGTCAGTATAGAACCCGCAGCCAGACTAAGTATTCTGACACGGCAAAAAGAAAGTCACCCCTAGCCACTCGAGGCCATACGAGCAAGTGAGCCTGGTACAAGGAAAGGATGGTTTGCCCATGACAGTCAGGGTACGGAGCATCACAATAAAACCCGAAGCAGTCACTCCCAGGCCATGTAAATCAAGCTGTCTGTTGGTATTACCCGCTACCCCACCCAGCAACACCACTATCCGGACGAAAGGTACACCTGGCAGGAAAGAGAAGGATTCAAGGAAGCCATGTGCAAAGACAACACATGGTCCATCAGAAGAGGCAGTTAAAAGGTCAGTGAACCAACGAAGACAAGACCGCTGATGGATCCAAGACGCCCACAGGTAAGTCACCCTTCACCGGGAGGTAAGCCCGGAAATCTCGAGGATGAGATTTTCTTAAGGGGGGTAGGTTTGTAACACCCTGGTTTTCGCTCCTATTTTTTTCCTTCGCGGGATTTGACTCCCCTCTTTTTTCTCGGAGTTATTGGATTTCTCTAGCTCCTGGGTATATGAAGATGATCATTTAGCCTTGCCTTTCCTATCCAACCAGAGATTCTCTCCAGTCCAACCTTGCCACCCAAGATATATTTTCAGGGTTTTGCCATCGAAACCCTACCTTCCGAGTTATCGGAAGGGAAACCCTGATTCTTTCAGTTACAAAGGAACCCCAATTTCCTTTGGTCTGTTGCCTTCCAAACTTTTCCCAGTGATCATCCTATCTTTGTAAACCCTGGATATGTAAAAATATTGCCAAGTCATTTGCAATATTTTTCATTTATAATTAATTCCTTTTTCTGACAGTTAAGGGGATTAAATCCAGGAAAATATCTATCCATCTCCAAAGTTGATGAAAACTTGTGGAGATATTCTTTGTGATCATGTTGAGCTCCCATAAAAATATTGTCCATAATTCAATAAGGGAAATTGCATTTTCCTATTTAATGCCAATATTGCATTTTGGGCACTTTCTAAAGGAACTACCATTTTGGTAGCCAGGAAAAATCCCAAATAAATTGTGGAGCTTAACCTATCCATATATTCACCATTTCCATCAAGATCCAAGTCCCATAGTTCAAAGTTGGAGCACAACATCCATTTGCAAATTATGTCCAGATTTTCAGTTTGCAAAGGAAGTGCTTGAACCCTTGATCCATTTGAGCTGAAATTTTTCATGGTGGTTAACATTGATAAATCACTCATGGAAAACAAAAACCAGCTCAATACATCTATCCATGCTTCCACATCAATTTTCTCAAGTTTCTGTCCATTTGAAAGCTCTGTGAAGGAACTACCACTTTGGCATTTCCAAATGAGCTGAAATTTTACCAGCACCTCAATACTCCCAAATAACTTCTCTCTACCAAAATTCAGCTCATTTCATCAAACCATTTGAGCACAGCTTCAAAATCCATTTTCTGTACCAGATTTAGCATTTCAAAGGAAGTGCATTCAAATCTTGTCCAAATGGCCCAAACTTCTTCCAGAATATAGTCCTTCCTACCCTATCTCAGTTTGACAAATATTGAATCCCATTTATCCATCCATTTCTCCAGAAAATTCCAGTCAATTTTGCTGTCAGAATCTGTTTCTGCAAGTTCCACTCACCCCAGAGCCTTCCAGCTGACTCCAACCTCATATCTCATCCATTTGAGCATCAAGGAGCTTGTTGGATAAGCTTGGATAGGCAGGAGCCTTCCAGAGCAAGCAATGCATGTGGTGACCACGCTATGGCGACGCAGGAACGGCGCTCTGCACTCTGTTGTCTCCGTGCCGTCGCCTCCGGCCAGCCTCCGCTTGTCCTAGCATGTCCCACGGCTCCCCTGCGTCCACGCACTCACTGTCCAGCACCTTCCCCCTCCAGTTTCTTCCTCGCCGTGCCGCGACGAGCTCCACCACTGTTCTGCCCATGACGCTGCCGACATATACATCCAACCGGAGCTCTCCCGAAGGCACTGCCGGCTTCTCCACCTCCCTGGAACCCCTACCGACGTCGTGCCCTCCCTCCGCGTGTCCCCGAGCACCAGTATCCGGCTAAGGACGCCACGGCGGCCGAGCTCATCCGCTCGCTGTCGGGCACCTATAAATAGGCCACCCCCGAGCTCTTCCCCGGGCATCCCCGAGCTCACCAGTCCACTCCCCTCCTTCCCAAACCCACTCTCGTGCCCCTGCCCTATCGGATCTCTCGCCGGAGCAACCAAATCGCCGGCGAGCTCTACCCACTGCCTCCTCCTGTCGCCACACTCTTAGCCATCCCCGCCGTCCCAGATAACCACCACTAGACGCGATAGTCACCGGCGAGCTCGCCCATGCTCTCGCCGAACCCCCACACCCACCGGAGCCCCTCCCTTCGCCGGAGCCTCCGCGGTACTTCCTCCGCTGCAGCTCCTCCCTCCGGCCACCCCCGCGGCTGAGAGGACCTCCCCTGGGCGCGGAGTGAAGCAGGGGATCCAACCCCATCGGCGCCCGAAGCAACCGCTGCCCCATCACCGGGAATCATGCCGGCCGACGCCGCTCTGTTTCTCTGGCCAACGCGCGCGCCAGAGGAAGGCGATGACCTCTTTTTTTTAAGCACAGAGCACAGTGGCACGGCCCAATAGCGGCAGCGGTTTTGCAGCCCTATAGCGCCAGTTGCCCCAGCCGCTTTAGGCCCAGTGCGGCCCAGGCGGCAAATCCTTTTTCTTTTTCGCCAAAAAAAATCGGTCAGGGACCCAGAAGTAGTTATTTATATTACAGAAAGGTCCCTCCCACTTCATTCGGCCACAACTTTTTGCTCGTGACTCCGAATCAGGTGAATCCAATGCCCACTTCTTCATCTCTTTGAGCCCATTCCGATAAGGTCACTTTCATATGATTACACATTTTGAAAATGACCATTTTGCCCTTGCCCTTCATTCAGCCCCTTCGAGAGGGAACCTTTTCCGGCGGTTCTTCCGCGGCTTCACCGCTTCTTCCCGGAGTATTCTTCGACCCCAGGCAAGCCGAGCATCTGACATATGCCCTAAAGCATTGCTCTTTGATATTTCTTGCATGTTTAAATTAATATGCTTGTGCTTGTCTGTGTAGTAGTGAGCTGTATGTGACTCCCACGAACCCTTGCTTGCACTTTCTTCGGTGACGGCACCACGCCTGTGTTCTGAGCTGTTTCCGGCCGTCCGGGGTGGATGCCGAATTTTATTTCTCTTGTTAGCAACTGTCCATGTTCTGAGCTGCTTTTCGGCCATCACGGGCAGCTGTTGAATTTCTTTTCGTAGCAGTGACCCTATGCTCTGAGCTGTTTTTCGGCCGTCTTAGGGAACTGCTACATTCTTCTTATCAACACTGTCTCATGTTCTGGGCTGCTTTTCAGCCATCTTGAGCCGGTGTTGAGCTATTGCAGTAATGTCCCAGATCTGAGTTGTAAAGACCGTTCTAGTGGCTACTGGTTTATTTGCCGGTTTCATACAAGGGTTCAGATGGTCGTTACCTTACAGCTACAACTTGTAAAGTAATAAGCCTGCTAGTTAAATATTGTTGCACTAATGACTTGTCGTGATATTATATGGAGATAGGTTGTTATGATCATGCATAGCTATTGCCATCTCAGGTTATTGTGATAAACAGTCATGCTTGCTAAGTACTTACTAAAACTAAACCTAGTCGGTTGATCCAGAGTCACCTGTCCGGACTTATCTGTGCAACCACATTTGCCGGTATGGGACGACCTTGACTTGGTCTGATCGCGTGCTCTTTTAACGGTACCACCAACTAGGGAAGGTTATGCGTGCGCGCTACCCTGGCCCGGTAGGCGGTGATAACCTTCTGAGCCCAGTTGATTGTTTAACCCGGGAGTCCCCGTTTGGGATAGTTTAGTTTGGCCACGACGGTGGCAGGTGTCATGAGATGACACAGGGGCCACCCAGGGCAGGACTCCGGGGGAGGATGATTGCCGGTGGTACGGTGGAGGAGTCACGGGTTAGGCAGGTTTCGTTGGAGCAACCCTGGTCCACCCGAATGGGATCACGAGGTCAGGTGCTCCATGGTGTGGGTAAAGTGCGCAACCTCTGCAGAGTGTAAAATCTATTCGAATAGCCGCGTCCACGGTATTGGACAGTCCGTCCAGACCTCTCTAGGTGGTCAACCAGAACAGTGATAATAATGATGGAAGAACTTGTCTTATGCCCTGAAGTACTCGGTGGATCATGAATATTCTAAGGGTTGTGAGGCAACCTGGAAGAGAGTAAGTTGGATCTGGTTAAGGTTTGGATGGGATCATGAGAATGTTCGTAGTATGGATTATTTACTTGATATGCTTTACTTTACTTTACTGTACTTGAGTAGTTATCTTGCTAAATAAACCTATTATGACATGATAATTAATATTGCTAGATAGTTATGCTATGCCATGATAATTAAAATTGCTCTAATAACTAATGCATGCTTGAATGCCATGGATTGCTTTGCTTGGTGTATGTGTTAGTTTGGTTTGCTTGCGAGTACATTCAAAAGTACTCAGCGGCCTTCAATGTGGCCAGGTTCACATAAGGATCCGTCGTCCGCCGACGAGGAGCCGGAGTGTTCGTGGGCTAGGAGCATAACCCAGTCAGATCCCTGTGGATTGGAGCCGCACCAAGACCAAGCTGCCTTAGATAGAGCCTTTCCGCTGCCATCACCTTTGTAATATATCATGTAAGACTTATATATCCATTAATAGAAATGCCTGTGTTCTTGATACTTGTTGTAAACACGCATGCCAGAGTGATTTCCTGGGCTGGTATGCGTGGCGACCGTCTGGCTACAGTGGTAATCAGGCGGGGCGCCACAGTCACCCGCATACATCCTCACCTCTCTTTGTTTTTTCCTTTTTATTTTTGACATGGCAGGGGTTCGGCTAAACCGAACCATACCAAGCCAATACCGTATACATCATTAAATGTAACACCCAGCTTTGCATGGGGGCTCCCTTAGAGGAGCCGAATAATATAATCAATATAAATTGCATTCATTTCGATTGCAGCCTTCTCATATCTTTCAAGCCAAAATATGCACTTATTTGACTCAAGATCTTTGCCAAGCTGGGTTGCCTGGCTCCTGTGTTTAACCCTACGTTCCCGATTGTTCGGCTAGGGAATAAAGGGAGCACCTCTGTGATTGTTACGACCGGGTCATCCGGGACCGTACCTCATACGGGTGAAGCCGAAAGCTAGCGTTCTTACAGAATACAATAAGTCGGCCTAAGGGAAGTGAATATAGCCTCACGCTTATCACCAGGGTTTTTCGCAGCCATTGGTTTCCGTTGATCTTACGTATCCAGACTATAATTTTATCTGAAGAAAGGAACCTTTGGAGGAACTATTTTCATCGGAGGATGTTTCTTACGTCAAACAGTAATATAACATAACTCTCCACACATGTTTCGTCCGTTCGAGCCATATGGCCGGATTGCCTGGTTCCCGAAGTGTTGCCTTGATTCCCACGGCATGTAGTACAGAACACTTCCCGATCACTGGTCGGGGAGGTAGAAGCCGATGGCCGGTTAAGACAACATTCTTTAAAAATAAAAATAAGAACACGGATGGAGCTCGGTCAATGTAAAGTACATAGATACATAGAATTGACAAAACTACTCTTGATCAACATTGTCTATCAATTGCTCTAAAGCACAATCCTTCTGAGAATAGTGAGCGGCTGGCATCACATCATCATACACCAAGCTTAGAGGTATCTCTCGGCCATCAGGGCCCACTGGACCAACCCGGGCCATATGCTCCGTGTCTAGCTTGGTGAAACGGGTCTTCACCATAGCCCATGCCTCGCACGCTCCTTCTCGGCATGACGAGATCTTCCATAATTCAAACCTTCGCCGAGCTCCTTTAAAGCGACTGGCTAGTTCGGCCATGTTCTCTGGCAGCACATCTGACGGCCATAACACCTTCGCCATGCTCTTCATGGCTTTCCGGGCCCTCTCGTGAATCTTCGACAGCTCCTTTAAAAGGTTTCGGTCATAAGTGTTGACTTCTTCCTCGGGCCGCCTAGTCAGGAGACCTAAGAAGCAAGTGTTGCATTTTGTCATTAAAATGCCAATGGTACTTGCCCGTGGAATGGTAAGATCAGTGCTTACCAAATATGCAACCTTTCAGCTTCTGGTTTTCCTCCAAGGCTTGTGCCAGCTGAGTTTTCAAACTCTCAATTTCCTCGGATTTCCGCTGATTCTCTGCCTTGAGCTCATTTTTCTCCTCCCGACTTCGCGTCAGCACTCGTTTACTAGCCTCCAGCTCCTTCCGCAACCCGCTTACGGCTTCTGCGGCTATATGGAGAAAAAGGTGTTAATGCATAGAATACACCATATACCTTTCTACGCGTTGTGAAATAGTTTTTTCTACTTACCGGATAATTTACTGCTGGCTTTTCGAGCCGCATCCAGTTCGGCCTTGGTTACGACCAACTATGTCCGGCTCACCTCAAGGTCCTCGGACAGCTTTTTGCTCTGCTCTCTTCCGGCCTACAAAAATCATATCATTGGAAATCCTTAACTCGGCTATCCCACCCAAATTCAGGCTTGGGGGCTAGTTGGTTAGGGAACATGATCTGCTTTCAAGCTATTTTAGTTACATAACTGCACTCTGGCGGCAAAAAGGCCGGCGATCCCTTCAAGACCTGTCCGGGCCGCTCCAAGGTTCGCATCCACTGAATTAAAGGCACTAAATTCCTGGTCGGCAAAGGCAGTATGACGTAAAGTTTCCCTCCGGCGGCAATGATTCTTTACGCTCTCGACTTCAGAGTTGGTGACCAAAACAACATCGGAATCCGCCAGAGGCACGTCGGCTGCCGCGTGTTCGGAGGAAGCTCCGGCTTGTGCCGAAGACTTAGGACCGGAGCTGCGATTCGGCGCACCCGAGGAATCTTTGGACTGATGCAGGGGCATACTTCTTCTGCAAAATTAAGCAAGCTTTAATAAAAGGGTGTTAAAAGCAACCCTCGTTGTAATTCCGAAATACATCACCTCTGGGCCGAGGAGGCAGGTGCTTCTGCTTCGGCGGAGGCCTTCTGCTCTAATCTCCCGTTAGGGGCCGAAGCTGGCACGGTCCACGCTCCTCCCAAGACGGTCTGACACATAGTGCGACGACCCTTGGGAGCAGAAGTCAGCACGGGGGGAATAGCGCAAGATGAGCGCCCTGTTCGGGAGAGGGTCTTCTTTTCACTTACTGTGGAAGAGGGAAGAGCCCCGGGGTGATCGGCTGTCAGAGCAACCTTGGCGCCGTCAGGGCTCTCCTGATAAAACACTGATGTCTACTAAACAACTTGTTCTTGTAGACTCGTGTTGGGCCTCCAAGCATAGAGTTTTGTAGGACAGTAGCAATTTTCCCTCAAGTGGATGACCTAAGGTTTAGCAATCCGTGGGAGGCGTAGGATGAAGATGGTCTCTCTCAAACAACCCTGCAACCAAATAACAAAAAGTCTCTTGTGTCCCCAACACACCAAATACAATGATAATTTGTATAGGTGCACTAGTTCGGCGAAGAGATGGTAATAAAAGCATAGTAATGATAGTAGATATTGATTTTTGTAATAGGAACAATAAAAAACAGCAAGGTAGCAATTGATAAAATGGAGCACAAACGGTATGCAATGCTTGAAAATAAGGCCTAGGGTCCGTACTTTCGCTAGTGCAATCTCTCAACAATGCTAATATAATTGGACCATATAACCATCCCTCAACATGTGATGAAGAATCACTCCAAAGTTCTTATCTAGCGGAGAACATAAGAAGAAATTGTTTGTAGGGTACGGAACCACCTCAAAGCTATTCTTTCCGATCAATCTATCCTAGAGTTCGTACTAAAATAACACCAAGCTATTCTTTCCGATCGATCTAACCAAGAGTTCGTACTAAAATAACACCATATGATACACATCAACCAACTCTAATGTCACCTAGACACTCCAATGTCACCGCGAGTATCCGTGAGTTGATTATATGATATGCATCAAACAATTTTAGATTCATAATATTCAATCCAACACAAAGAACCTCAAAGAGTGCCCCAAGATTTCTACCGGAGAAACAAAGATGAGAACATGCATCAACCCCTATGCATAGATTACCCCAATGTCACCTCAGGAATCCGCGAGTTGAGTGCCAAAACATATATCAAGTGAATCAATATGATACCCCATTGTCACCACGGGTATTCATAGCAAGACATACATCAAGTGTTCTCAAATCCATAAAAGTATTCAATCCGATAAAACGAAATCCCAAAGGAAAAACTTAATTCACAACAAGATAGAGAGGGAAAACACCATATGATCCGACTATATTAACAAAGCCCACGATACATCAAGATTGTGACATCTCAAGAACACGAGAGAGAAAGGGAGAGAGAGATTAAACACATAGCTACTGGTACAAACCCTCAGCCCCGAGGGTGGACTACTCCCTCCTAATCATGGTGGCCACCGGGATGATGAAGATGGCCACCGGTGATGATTTGCCCCTCCGACAGGGTGCCGGAACGGGGTCTAGATTGGTTTTTCATGGCTACAGAGGCTTGCGGCAGCGGAACTTCTGATCTAGGGTTACCCCAAGGGTTTTTGGAATATTTGGGAATTTATAGGGCGAAGAGGCGGTCCGGGAGGCCACCAAGGTGGGCACAACCCACCAGGGCGTGCCTGCACCCCCAGGCGCGCCCAGGTGGGTTGTGCCCCCCTCGGGGCACCCCGCTGGTACTTTTTTGGCCCATCCTGGTTCTTCTGGTCCAAAAAAATTCTCCAAAAATTTTCGCTGCATTTGGACTCCATTTGATATTGATTTTCTGCGATGTAAAAAACAAGCAAAAAACAGCAACCGGCACTGGGCACTATGTCAATAGGTTAGTCCCAAAAAATGATATAAAGTTGCTATAAAATGATTGTAAAACATCCAAGAATGATAGTATAACAGCATGAATACTTCATAAATTATAGATACGTTGGAGACGTATCAAACACCTCAATCGACGTCTCTGGGTCGTCATGATACCCCGGATCATCGTCACGGGAATGATCCTCCGGTTGAGGAGGAGGGCAATTAATGGACGCAACTTGACGCCTCCATCCCTGTTCAAATACAACCAGTCAGAGTTCGGGCGTAATCCGTGAGCTCAAGACAGTGGATTGTGACTTACCCAGTCCGCCGGATTGTATCCGAAGCAACCTTCCCGGATACTCATTTGAGCAAAATCTGCCTCCTCTCCCTTGAAGAGATCGGCCAATATTTTGGCCAGAGCTGCCTTATTGTCTGGCCCTTGTCACTGGTAGCGGGTTACGTCGTTAGTCCCGTTATAGCACCATAAAGGATGACCCCTTTGCTGGAGGGGTTGCACGCATCGGGTAATGGCAACGGCCATCACTTCGATCATGGTCAGCTTACTGCTAGTTAGCAGCCTGACCTTGGCCACCAACGAGCGCACCTCTTTGTTTTCTTGTTGGGAAGGGCCTTTAGGCCACCCGTTGAACCACTTTATAGGTGGGTCATTTGAGTATTCGGGCAACCTTGCCGAATTGGATCGGTGAGGGGAACGTCTTCAATATAAAACCACTCCGAGGTCCATTATTCGGGATCTTTTTGTGGGGTTCCAATTAGGTACCCTGTCCCAGCTATTCGCCATACTTCGGCACCGCCCACCTCGAATATGGATCCTCCCCGGAGACGAGGGACAAGACAAAAATACTTCCTCCACAAGTCGAAGTGGGCCTCGCAACTCAAAAATATCTCGCAAAGGGCTACAAAGCCAGATATATGCAATATGGACCCCGGGGTGAGGTTGTGGAGCTTGATCCCATAGAACTCCAATAAACCACATAAAAAGGGATGGATGGGAAAGCCCAAACCTCTTAGAAGGAAGGGCACGAGACATACCCTCTCCTCCTTGCTCGGAGCGGGGAGTTCTCGGCCAGGGCGCAGCCATCGACGGAGATGAGACTGGCGCGGACGGGAACCAAATCTGCCAGAGGGAGGAAGCGCTGCATCTGCAAGTGCCACAGCTGAAGGTGTGAAACTGAACAGCTCGACCAATCGCCTGGGAGTCGGCCGTGCGGGCGCGAGGATGAACCTAGGAGGTCGGCCATGGCACCAGGGAATTTCTTCGGTATTGTTCCTTGTGAAAGGGGGAGGTAAAACTATCCCCCACGCCTTTGGATCTATAAATAGGCATCTCACCTTGAAGCTGGAAGGACGGGCTCGTGGAAAGATGGCGTTGGGCCGCACGCCTTCTGAAAAGATGCATGGAGCCCTTGCCCCGAGGAATGGCATTAAACTCTGATGGTCCCACCTCAATCTCGAGATATCTTCGGATCCTAGAATTTTGAAACTGTCCGGGCCCGAGCGCGTATTAGTTCGGGTTCCGGATAGTGTTCAACGAGATTGATATGGCTCCAAACTGAATAAAGGAATGGAAGAACTCGTCTCGCAAGCCGATGATGTGAAGATTCCAGAGGACAATCCCCGGCATTGGAGGCTAGTTCGGGGGCTAATGAGGGAGTTATGGACTAAGGGGTCCTCGGGGCACCGACCCATTGAGTATGGGCCGGACTGATGAAGCCGTATAGCAATAGGAGGTCTATGAAGCCATGGTGTGCCCTCCAAGTCAAGGATAGGCAGGATCTCTTTACTCCTTATTGTAATCTATCTCCGGTAACCCTAACCCTACCGGTGTCTATATAAACCGAGGGTTGTAGTCTTTAGGGCTAGAGCTACATTCATCACCTCATTGCCTTAGGGTTTAGCTCATGCTGATCTCGAGGTAGATCTACTCTGTAACCATACTATACATCCAATACAATCAAGCAGGACGTAGGGTATTACCTCTTCGAGAGGGCCCAAACCTGGGTAAACACCGTGTTCATCATCCCTTGTTCCCCATCGATCCCATATCCACAGCTCGGGACCCCTACCCCGAGGTCTGCCGATTTTGACACCGACACTTTCCATACCAACACTTTCCAAGGAATTTATTATTTGACAACATAAAGTAAATTTCTTTTTCATTTTGGGACTGGGAATCCCTATTACTGCCACACTCTTGTGCAATGACTAGTGAATAAACACCCATCTTGAGAATAACACATCTAGCATGAAAAAATATTGGCCACCCCCTGCCGCTTCATGAGCGGTATAGGCACACGAAAAGGAAATTCATTTAGAAAATTAGAGTTGGCACATACAAATTTACTTAGAACGGCATGGAAATACCGCATATAGGTAGGTAGGTATGGTGGACTCATATGGCAAAACTGGGTTTAAGGATTTTGGATGCACAAGTAGTATTCCCACTTAGTACAAATGGAGGCTAGCAAATATATTGAGAAGCAACCAACCAAGAAACAAAAATTCACATAAACAAGCATTAAGCATAACTAACACTGAATAATGCACCACAAGTAGGATGTAATTTCATTGCATAACTATTGACTTTCATGCTTGCATAGGGAATCACAAAACTTAACACCAATATTCTTACTAAAGCATAATTACTCACCAACATGGCTCAAATATTACTATCATCATATCTCAAAACTATTACTAAGAATCAAGTTTATTTTGTCCAATGATCTTCATGAAATTTTTTATTATATCCCCCTTGAATGCTACCCACCGATCGTCAAGCTCTACATGTCCGCCCGTGCAGGTTACCCACCGATCTACATACCCTCACCGCCCTGAGTTTCTTAGATGATGCATGTGAAACGCCCCCTTTCCCACATATCCCCATCCCCACCCCTCCCCCACCCTAGAGAGTTGCAGCTTAAGCCCGGCTACGCTTCCCTGGGAGCTCAAGGAGCGAATGGCCGAAAAGAGGTTTATTGCGGCCTACTACTTCTTGAGCTCGCGTTAATTTTTTCCTTTGAAGAGGAAAGGGTGATGCAGCAATGTAGAGATAAGTATTTCCCTTAGTTAAGAACCAAGGTATCAATCCAGTAGGAGGCACAAGCAAGTCTCCAATATATGCACCTGCACAAACTAACAAACACTTGCACACAATGCGAAAAAGGGGTTGTCAATCCCTTCACGGTCACGAACAAGATTGAGATCTAGTAGAGATAGGTATAAAAGATAAATAAAAGAGCAAACTAAAGTAAATATAAATAAATTGCAGCAAGGTATTTTTAGGTTTTTTGGTTTATAGATCTGAAAATATATGATGAAAAATAGATGCGGGGCCCATAGATTTCACTAGAGGCTTCTCTCTTGAAGATAGCATACGGTGGGTAAACAAATTACTGTTGAGCAATTGATAGAAAAGCGCATAATTATGACGATATCTAAGGCAATAGTCATGCATATAGGCATCACGTTCGTGACAAGTAGACCGAAACAATTCTGCATTTACTACTATTACCCCACACATCGACCGACTCCTGCCTGCATCTAGAGTATTAAGTTCATAAGAACAGAGCAACGCTTTAAGTAAGATGACATGATGTATAGGGATAAACTCAAGCAATATGACATAAACCCATCTTTTTATCCTTCACGGCAACAATACAATACATGCCTCGCTACCCCTTCTGTCACTGGGTGAGGACACCGCAAGATTGAACCCAAAACTAAGCACCTCTCCCATTTCAAGAAAAACCAATCTAGTTGGCCAAACCAAATCGATAGTTCGAAGAGAAATACAAGGATATCTTAATCATGCATAAAAGAGTTCAGAGAAGACTCAAATAATATTCATAGATAATCTGATCATAAATCCACAATTCATCGGATCTCAACAAACGCACCGTAAAAGAAGATTACATCAAATAGAACTCCAAGAACATCGAGGAGAACATTGTATTGAAGATCAAAGAGAGAGAACAAGCCATCTAGCTACTAGCTATGGACTCGTAGGTCTGTGGTAAACTACTCACACTTCATCGGAAGGGCAGCAAGGTTGATGTAGAGGCCCTCCGTGATCGAATCCCCCTCCGGCGGAGTGCCAGAAAAGGCCCCAAGATGGGATCTCATGGGAACAGAGGCTTGCGACGGCGGAAAAGTATTTTCTGTGTGCCCTTTGCTATAGGGGGAATATTTGAGGATTTATAGTGCAGAGATTAGGTCAAGAAGGTCTACAAGGGGCCCACAATCTAGGGGGGCGCGCCCCCTGGGGCCCGCCCCATGGCTTGTGGCCGCCTCGTGGGTCTTCTGGCCTCATCTCCAAGTCTCGTGGGTTTCTTCTGGTCAAAGAAAAATCACTGTAAAGTTTTATTCCATTTGATATTCCTTTTCTGTAAAAGTCAAAAACAAGGAAAAAACAGAAACTGGCACTGGGCTCTAGGTTAATAGGTTAGTCCCAAAAATAATATAAAATAGCATATTAATGCATATAAAACAAAACATCCAAAACAGATAATATAATAGCATGGAACAATAAAAAATTATAGATACGTTGGAGACGTATCACGACCTACTCGCCCAACATCGGCGAGGTGGCCGCCGAGGTGTCTCCGTCGTCCTCTGCGGGCTCTTTATCGAGCCTCCGTTGCCGGTCGCCCGATCCGCCTGCTGCCGCGCCCCTACGCCGGTTCGAGGACTTCCCCGTCCTCCCTCAGACCCGACCACGAACGAGGTCCTACCTCGGGGTCTGGCAGCAGCTGTGGGGGATGTGGGTCGCCGAGATTACGGATTGGGAGTCCCACACCCGCCTGTGGCTTGGTAGCTTCCACACGGCCGAGCTCACGACCATGGACTACGACCGCTGGCAGGTCCGCTACCACAGCGCGGCGGCTAGGCTCAATTTCCGCTTTAGCACACGTCCGATCGACCTTGTCCCGCCGGAGCTGGGGGTGGTGAGCTCGGTTATGGTGCGGGAGGACCGTGAGGCGAGGGAGCGCCTCGAGGCCGAGGCCGCCGCCGAGGCCTACATGCAAGAGGTCCATCGACAGCACCCGGAGCTCGTGGAGGCGGAGCGGATGATCTTTGTCGGCGCGGAGGGCAGCGTGGTTATCGTGCTCTCCTCCAACGATGAGGTCTAAGGCGGCATGGAGGGCGGCGAGGTGGGCAGCGAGGACGAGGAGATCGATGTCGATGAGTGAAGGAGTGTCTTCCCTAACGACCCAGACGATGACACTGGCCCGGACCCGGCTCGCGGCACACCGTACCCGACGAGGAAGGATTGGCTCGACCTCCACTTCGACCGAAAGTAGTTTAGTTTAAATTTATGTTTTATGTTCGATTGTGCAAAACTATCTATGTTTATGTTTGAATGCATGCTACTTTCGATAGAAATTGCTTTGAACTTGATCAAATTGAAGTTTACTCTGTTAAGTTTAGGGGATCGACCAAAACTGGCCAAAAAATAGTGGAGCATATATACCCCACTAACGGTTTTACTCCGTTAACTTTTAGGGGATCGGCTAGAGATGGCCTTATGCCTTGTTTATTTCGTTATTCATGATGTGATGCTCTATATGTGCAACTATTTACTGTGCAGTTCAATTTCATCAATACCAGTTCAACAACCATATTTGTTTCCTGTTAATCCTGTTGTAGGTAATACGCCCCCCCCCCCCCCTTTCACATTGTGATGTTCAATTATACAATTTGATGTTTAAGCACAAGCTACGTTCTATACAATTTCAACAATACCACTATGAATGACTATATTTGCTTGTTGTTAAGCCTGTTATAGCTAGCATATGCCTCTTTTAATGGTTTTTGGTTGTTCGGCTGCTTGTAGATAGCATGTGTCTAGTTTCAATTGCCATATTTGGTTGTTCGTAGTATGTCTTGTTTATTACAGTTATTCACAATGTGATGTTCTATATGTGTAAGTATGAACTGTGCAGAGTTCAATTTCATTAATGCCAGTTTCAATAATACCGTCGACAAGTGGAGGAGTGTCTTCCCCAATGACCCCGAGGATGGCATCGGCCCGGACCCGGCTCGTGGCACACCGTACCTGACGAGGAAGGATTGGCTCGACCTCCATTTCCACCGAAAGTAGTTTAGTTTAAATCTATGTTTTATGTTCGGTTGTGCAAAACTATCTATGTTTATGTTTGAATGCATGCTACTTTCGGTTCAAATTGCTTTGAACTTGATCAAATTGAAATTTACTTTGTTAAGTTTAGGGGATCAACTAGAAATGGCCAAAAATTAGTGGAGTATATATACTCCACTAAGGGTTTTACTCTGTTAACTTTTAGGGGATCGGCTAGAGATGGCTTATGCCTTGTTTATTTCAGTTACTCACAATGTGATGCTCTATATGTGCAACTATTTACTGTGCAGCTCAATTTCATCAATACCAGTTCAACGACCATATTCGTTTCCTGTTAAGCCTGTTGTAGGTAATACGCCCCCTCTTTTTTCATATTGTGATGTTCAATTATACAATTTGATGTTTAAGCACAAGCTACATTCTATGCAATTTCAATAATACCACTATGAATGACAATATTTGCTTGTTGTTAAGCCTGTTATAGCCAGCATATGCCTCTTTTAACGGTTTTTGGTTGTTTGGTTGTTTGCAGATAGCATATGTCCAGTTTCGATTGCTATCTTTGGTTGTTCGTAGTATGCCTTGTTTATTACAGTTATTCACAATGTGATGTTCTATATGTGCAACTATGAACTGTGCAATTCAATTTCATCAATACCAGTTTCAATAATACCGTCAACAAGTGGAGGAGTGTCTTCCCCAACGACCCCGACGACGGCACCGGCCCGGACCTGGCTCGTGGCACACTGATTGTGACGCCCCCGGCTCAATCGTGCACTAATCATACACAAAAATGCACACGATCAAGCCTAAGGACTCACAGGAAGATATCACAACACAACTCTAAAACATAAATAAAGTCATACAAGCTTTATATTACAAGCCAGGGGCCTCGAGGGCTCAAATACATAAGCTCGCATACAAGCGTCAGCGGAAGCATCAGATATCTGAGTACAGATATAAAAGAAAACACAAATATGCCCTTAAAAGGCGGGGCAAAAGAAAACACTACGATCGAAAGGCGCAAGCCTCCTACCTGGGACCCTCTGAACCTACTCCTGGTCGTCAGCCAACTCGTAGTAGTAACCACCCTTGGGGAGTAGTAGCGATCGTCAGCGTCGGCAGCTGTCTCAGGGGCTCCATCATCTGGTTGCATCAAAAGGGATATGGTGGAAAGAGAAAGCAAAGCAACCGTGAGTACTCATCCGAAGTACTCAGCAAGCAAGGATCTACACTACATATGCAACATTATCAAAAAACGGCTATATATGTGGACTGGGCTGCAGAAATGCCAGAATAGAGAGGAGGCCTAGTCCTATCGAAGACTAGCATCTTCAGTGGTCTTGCAGCATTAGAAGAGTGTAGAATAGCGCAATATAGAATAGTAGTATCATTAAGTCTCAACCTCACCCAGAGATCCTTTCTCGACTCCCTGCGAGAAAGCAATCCCAGAGCCATATAGTCATCAACCTCGTCCAGAGATCCCTTCTCGACTCCCTGCGAGAAGCAATCCCAGAGCCATAATATCCATTTCTAGTTGTATCGATCGGGATACAACTCCGAGTGTCCGTTACCGAGGATCCGGCTATGCATAGATTAGTTCTTCCCTGCAGGGGTGCACCAACTTACCCACCACGCTCGCTTAACTCCGCCCGGACACACTTTTCCGGGTCATGCCCGGCCTCGGCCAAACGACACACCGCAGCCCTACCTAGAGCTTAGCAGAGAGGTCCCCGCCAGTCTACATCCTAAGCGCTCAGAGGTCTTGGGCCATCGCCCTGTGCACTCCGAGTCGTTGCGTGCAGGGGGAAGCCAGGCACCAGGGGGGCGCCGGTCCGTCCCAGCCGCAATGCTGAACTGGACGTCTGACAAAGCTTTCGGCTGATGCATACGATGCAGAGTACCCATATTTATTCCCTCGTGATGGTTAGTGCTATCGGGCCAGAGGCCCACTCGAATCAAATATCCAAATCGTTAGTAACTAGGGGTGCGGTAATGAGCAGAGACTCATGATCGATGTGACCCCGTCGCCCCGTCTCGAGGACTTGCGGCAAGGGCCAAGAATGCCCGGGCACGCCTCATATTCATCACTCGGGCACCATCCAGGCAACCCGTCTTCACATCACCCGCGGGTACCCCTCAGGGTCGACCCGCCTTTCCAAGTAACAATAGTACCGTCCAAGTATCCATGTGTCCATAACATCAGGGAATCCGAGGTATCACCCTCATTGGATTCCTACTTGATGTATTCGTCAAGGTGAACTCGGAGGAATCACCCTCGATGGGTTCACACTTGAGGTGTTGTACGACGGCATCGTTATCGGAAGTGGTGAAGGAGGAATCACCCTCGGTAACCACAACCGATGAACTAACCTACCAGATTAACATCAGAAGTGCTGATGAGGTATCACCCTCGGCACTCGATAGTAACCCAGTAGTGGCGTACAACTAAGGGGGGTGTTGTGCGGTGCCGGGGCCTGGTCTTCAATCCCGTTAACCGGGTCTTCCGATAATCCAACGGGGCAGTCGGGACAAGTGGGTTCACTGATAGGTCTCTACCCAGCCTATACTAGACAGTTTAGGATAAGCAGGTAAGATTTCAATAGCAGGTTACAATAAACAGGCTATGCATCAGAATAGGTAAAGCAGTAGCAGCAGCAATTCTAATGCAAGCATGAGAGAGAAAGAATAGGCGATATCGGTATGCTCAAGGGGGGGTGCTTGCCTGGTTGCTCGGCGGCAAAGGCAAGGTCGTCAACGGTGTCATCGGGCTCCTGAGATGCGTCGGCCTCGGGGACGACGTCGGTGTCGGGGTCTACCGAGAGAGAAGAGGGGGAAGAAACGGTAAATATAAAGCAAACAAGAGCATGACATGACAATACGCAGAGCTAGGGGTGTTCTCACGCGGTGCTACAAGCTATAGGTGAAGAGGGAAAACATCCGGGAATGTTTTCCCGAAGTTCGACACTTTTGGACAGATGAAATGGCGGGGGACAGTTTCATGGTCGCTATGCTAGGGACGTGTGGCGGACGAACGGACCGCGTATTCGGATTCGTCTCGTCGTTCTGAGCAACTTTCATGTACAAAGTTTTTCGATCTGAGCTACGGATTATTTTATATGATTTTCTAAAGATTTTAGCATTTTCTGGAATTAACAGATTAATCTAATTCGAAAATAAATTATTGCGTCATCATGACATCAGCATGACGCCGGCGGTCAAAGTTGACCGTTGACCAGTCAACTGACGTGTGGGTCCCACGTGTCATAGACTACTAACTAATTAACAGTTAGTTATTTTAGTTAGCAGGCTAATTAAGTTTAATTAGTTATCTAAACAGAATTAATTAAGTTAATTAATTGTTTAATTAATTAATTAATTAGTTAGTTTTCTTTTCTTTTCTTTTTCTTTTTTTAACCGGGGCTGGGGCGTGGGGCCCCATTGTCAATGGCCCAAAGGGGCCAAACGGGCGCTGGGCGGTTACGGGCGCAGAGGCGCGCGAGCGCCCGACCCGGGCGGAAGCCGTGCGGGCATGGCGGGGCGCCGGCGCGGCACGGGCACCGGACGTGGCCTCGGGCATGGCGGCTAGGGTCAGCAGCGGCATGGGGGGGCGGTGGCGTCGGCGAGGCAACGGCAGGGCAAGCTGGCGCTGCGGCTGGCCGAGGCGAGCGTGGGGCGGCGAGCAGTAGCGAGGGGAGGGCGACGATGGAGCGAGGCCAAGCGATCGACGGCGGGCGCAAACGCCGGGCGAAGCTGCGGGAGGGGCGACGGCAGCCGCGGTAGCAGGCGGTCGAGCCCACGCGCTCGCATGCGCGGTCATGCGCGAGCAGGGGCAGACGGGCACAGCGGCAAGGAGGCGGAGGCCGAGCGGGGCGGAGCGATAGGGAGCTCGGGACGTGGCTGGAGCACACGAAGCCAGCGGGCGCGTGGGCTGGTCACGGTGCGCGCGGGCGTGGGCGCGCGGGGCGTGGGTGCGGCGGTGACTGCGGGCAAGGGACAGGGGCGATGCGGCGGGCGTGCGTGCTCACCAGCGGAGCAGGGGAGAGCGGGCAGCGAGGCGTGGTGATGCGGCGCGGGGAGGAGGCGAGGAAGCCTCGGGGTGGCGCCGGCGAGGTCCACGGGCGGCGACAGTGACGGGATCGATCCCCAATCCAGATCGGATCGGGAGGGGGGGAACGACGTGGGGAGAGGGGAAGTGGGGCGACATGGGTTAGGGTTTCGGGGTAGTGGGGGGATATGGCCGCGGCTGGTGGGCCAGCCTGGCGGCCTGGTGGCCTGCTGGGCCGTGGCCCAGTCGGGGGAGGCCTTTCTCTTTTCTCTTTTTTTTTCCTTTGTATTTTTCTGTTTTCTTTTATTCTTTCTGTTTTGCTAATTGTTAGGCCACTAATGGACTTTTGTAAGTTGTGTGACTTAGGTCAATAATTTCAGTGAATTATTTACCACTGCCAGAAAATGGTTTGGAGCCAGAATAATTTCATTTGGATTTTAATTAAAAGAATATGGGTTAATTATTTCTGTTCTGTTGCTGTTAGAGGCACATAATTAATTTAGTATATGTTGATTATAATTTTAGAATTGTCTCTAGAATATTTAAGATATTACGAACATTTTAGTTTCTGGATATGAACAACTTTTATTTATCACTTTGAATTGGGATTTGAAATGGATGACGATAATGATGATCAAGCACTGTTGAACAGGATGGCTTGGCATTATCAAAAGGCAATCACTGTAGCCATTACATAGGGATGTTACACTGATGACCCACAAGTATAGGGGATCTATCATAGTCCTTTCGATAAGTAAGAGTGTCGAACCCAACGAGGAGCAGAAGGAAATGACAAGTGGTTTTCAGCAAGGTATTCTCTGCAAGCACTGAAATTATCGGTAATAGATAGTTTGGTGATAAGGCAAATCATAACGAGTAACAAGTAATAAAAGTAAACAAGGTGCAGCAAGGTGGCCCAATCCTTTTTGTAGCAAAGGACAAGCCTGAACGAACTCTTATATAAAGCAAAGTGCTCCCGAGGACACATGGGAATTGTTGTCAAGTTAGTTTTCATCATGCTCATATGATTCGCGTTCGTTACTTTGATAATTTGATATGTGGGTGGACCGGTGCTTGGGTGCTACCCTTCCTTGGACAAGCCTCCCACTTATGATTAACCCCTCTCGCAAGCATCCGCAACTACGAAAGAAGTATTAAGGTAAACCTAACCATAGCATGAAACATATGGATCCAAATCAGCCCCTTACGAAGCAATTCATAAACTAGGGTTTAAGCTTCTGTCACTCTAGCAACCCATCATCTACTTATTTCTTCCCAATGTCTTCCCCTAGGCCCAAATAATGGTGAAGTGTCATGTAGTCGACGTTCACATAACACCACTAGAGGAAAGACAACATACATCTCATCAAAATATCGAACGAATACCAAATTCACATGATTACTTATAACAAGACTTCTCCCATGTCCTCAGGAACAAACGTAACTACTCACAAAGCATGTTCATAATCATAATTAGAGGAGTATTAATTATCATTAAGGATCTGAACATATGATCTTCCACCGAATAAACCAACTAGCATCAACTACAAGGAGTAATCAACACTACTAGTAACCCACAGGTACCAATCTGAGGTTTTGAGAAAAAGATTGGATACAAGAGATGAACTAGGGCTTGAGAGGAGATGGTGCTGGTGAAGATGTTGATGGAGATTGACACTCCCTCGATGAGAGGATCGATGGTGATGACGATGACGATGATTTCCCCCTCCCGGAGGGATGTTTCCCCGGCAGAACAGCTCCGCCGGAGCCCTAGATTGGTTCTGCCCAGGTTCCGCCTCGAGACGGCGGCGCTTCGTCCCGAAAGCTTCCTTATGATTTTTTCCAGGGTAAAAGACACCATATAGCCAAAGATGGGCACCGGAGGCCTGCCAGGGGGCCCACAAGGTCGGGGGGCGCGCCCAGGGGGTAGGGCGCGCCCTCCACCCTTGTGGCTGGCTGGTGGCCCCCCTCTGGTTCTTTCTTCGCCCAATATTTTTATATATTCCAAAAATAAGCTCCGTGAAGTTTCAGGACTTTTGGAGTTGTGCAAAATAGGTCTCTAATATTTGCTCCTTTTTCAGTCCAGAATTCCAGCTGCCGGCATTCTCCCTCTTCGTGTAAACCTTGTAAAATAAGAGAGAAAAGGCATAAGTATTGTGCCATAATGTGTAATAACAGCCCATAATGCAATAAATATTGATATAAAAGCATGATGCAAAATGGACATATCAACTCCCCCAAGCTTAGACCTCGCTTGTCCTCAAGCGAAAAGCCGATATCGATAAATATGTCCACATGTTTAGAGATAGAGGTGTCGATAAAATAAAATACGGACATGAGGGCATCATGATCATCTTTAGAACAGCAACATATATTGGCATATAATTCCTTATGCTAAAGTAACAATTCGTTCACAAGGTAAAGTATGAATCAGAAACTTCATTGAAAACTAACAAACTATGATCTCAGTCATTGAAGCAATTGCAATTTATTATATCATCGGAAAGAGTCAATATAAGAGCTTTTCAGCAAGTCCACATACTCAACTATCATTTACTCTTTCACAATTGCTAACACTCACGCGATATTTATGGGTACAAAGTTTCAATCGGACACAGAGAAAGATAGGGGCTTATAGTTTTACCTCCCAACCTTTTACCTCAAGGGTAATGTCAACAATAATACTTTATGATAACCTACATCCGAGTGAATATATATATATATGGATCTACTCCAACACATAGTGCTGGCCAAAGGAAAAAGTGTAAAAAGGAAAGGTGATGATCACCATGACTCCTGTATAAGGGTAGAAGATAAAAGTGAAAGATAGGCCCTTCGCAGAGGGAAGCAGAGGTTGTCATGCGCTTTTATGGTTGGATGCACAAAATCTTAATGCAAAAGAACATCACTTTATATTGCCCCTTGTGATAAGGACCTTTATTATGCAGTCCGTCGCTTTTATTTCTTCCATATCACAAGTTCGTATAAAGCTTATTTTCTTCACACTAATAGATCATACATATTTAGAGAGCAATTTTTATTGCTTGCACCAATGACAACTTACTTGAAGGATCTTACTCAATCCATAGGTAGGTATGGTGGACTCTCATGGCAAAACCGGGTTTAGGGATGTTTGGAAGCACAAGTAGTATCTCTACTTGGTGCAAAGAATTTGGCTAGCATGAGAGGGAAAGACAAGCTCAACATGTTGGAGGATCCATGACAATATAACTTCTATTCGGATATAAGCAAACATAACCTATTATGTTGTCTTCCTTGTCCAAAATCAACCTTTTAGCATGTCATATTTTAATGAGTGCTCACAATTACAAAACATGTCCAAGATAGTATATTTATATGTGAAACCTCTCTTTCTTTATTACTTCCTATTAATTGCAACAATGACCAAAACTATGTTTGTCAACTCCCAACAAATTTTATTCATCATACTCTTTATATGTGAAGTCATTACTCTCCATAAGATCAATATATGATCTTTTTATTTCTTTTTATTCCTTTCTTTTATTTATATTCCCTCAAGATCATAGCAAGAAAGCAAAGCCCTCAACTCAAAACTACTCTTTATAATATATCTCACGGAGTCGATTACATAGATAGAGATCGAAACAAAACTCAAAGCTAGATCATACTAAAAACTTTATTCTACTAGATCTAAATATAACCAAAAGGATCGAACTAAGAAAAAACAATAAAGATAAAGATGTGATGATGATACGATACCGGGGAACTCCAACAAGCTCGGCAGTTGCCAAGGGGAGTGCCCATACCCATGTATTTAGATCTCTTTCTCCGGAGGTGGTGATGTGATGTTTTTGGCGATGATGCCCCTTAAGATGCGATTCTCCTCCTCGAGCTTATTCTTTTGTTGGTTAAGATCCATTATTTCCTTGCGAAGTTTACCCGTGACGGCTAGAGCTCCAATGACCCAAGGGTGTTTCATAGCTGCGGGAGAAAAACTAACACTCTTCCTAATATTTTCATAAGAGAGAAATCTAGCATTGGGAGGAATAACCGAATTTGGTATTGCTGAGCTCTGAAGTTCCTCCAGCATGAATCTGGTTTGAAAACGAGAGGTAACTTCTTGATCCTCCTCCATGGCATCCACTCTTTTCAAGTCGGCCTCCATCTCTTCCTCTGTTGCTGGCCCAAAGTGGTTAGCATCACTGTATGCTCTTAGGCCTGGTTCCGGGTGAGGGAGTCCTGGATAAGGGGGTCCTCGAGCATCATGATGGGCCGTGAAGATACAAGATAGAAGGCTTTCCCCCGTGTCCGGATGGAACTCTCCTTGGCGTGGATAGCAAGCTTGGTGGCTAGCCATATAGCTTCCTCTCTCCCTGTAAACCGACTCTGTACAACCCTAGGTTCCCCCGGTGTCTATATAAACCAGAGGGTTTAGTCCGTAGAGGCAATCACAATTCCCATAGGCTAGACATCTAGGGTTTAGCCATTACGATCTCGTGGTAGATCAACTCTTGTAACCCCTATACTCATCAAATACAATCAAGCAGGACGTAGAGTTTTACCTCCATTAAGAGGGCCCGAACCTGGGTAAACATCGTGTCCCCTGTCTCCTGTTACCTTCGATCCTCAGACGCATAGTTCGGGACCCCCTACCCGAGATCGGTCGGTTTTGACACCGACATTGGTGCTTTCATTGAGAGTTCCTCTGTGTCGTTGATGGAAGGATTGATGGCTCGTCTTGTCATCAATGACAGTATTACTTCTAGAGGAGCCCTAGTTTCAGGGCAGATCCTCCGGCTTGGTAGCTTCACCATGGGCGCCCGTCCGGTCATTAAACCAGACATGGTCCCCCAAGCCACCAAAAACCATCTTCGTATCGGCCCGAGTACTCCGATAAGATGGATCCGACAGATTTATCGTCTTTGAACAAGCTGCTAGATCGCATCGCCGCCCTTGGGGTCGCAACTGACTACGATCGGATTGGGCTTAAACCCGATCAGAGAGAAATCAAATCTCCGCCGATCACTCATCTGGTAGCAGTCGTCGAGGAACAAGCTGACGATAACTCTTCTCCTACGTTGAGAACAAGCTATGTTCGGATTTCCGAACCCAGCGATCCGGATACCCCTCTTCGAGAGAACACCCCCTGTCCTCTGACGCTCCGGATCCCGGGCTGGTAACCTCCGAAGTTCTTCAAACTCCGGATTCGGCAGTGGGCCAGGGTTCGGATTTAAACCCACCCACCCACCACAAGCAATATTCTCCAAGCAATTCTGGTCCTCCGGATATATGCGACCTAATGTATGTGTGGCAGCAGCCTCAGGAAATAGTCCATCACTTTTGGGCCAGATTCCTACTTGTTAAAAACAAGATCAGAGATTGCTGCGACGACGACGCGATTTCAGTATTTTACAACAACTGTACGAATGAGGGAATCCTTAGTGCCCTCAACCGCCGTCGCATACTGCACTTCGTAGATTTGGCACACATAATATAGAAGTACTGCACAATGGAAAGCCCCTGGAAAGCGCAGGCAGCCTGCTGGGAACCTCAGACCTTTAAGCCATCTCCCGGACGGGCAAAAAGGATGCACCCTTGCGGGGCACCTAATCAGCATCCCATGGACAAGAAAATCAAGCCCTTAACGGGACGCAGAACTGTCCTTGAGGAATGGCTCGACAGGCCCTGTCAAATAAACATGATGCCGGATACCAAACCAACACACAGCCTTCAAGCATGTTGGATACTCCAGCAAGTGGCCAAGAGCGGGGAAGGTCTCCTCACCAACACTACCCCAGAGAAGTACCCCTCTGGGGACGACGATCTCAAAGTATTTACGGTCTTCGAGACATTTTCTTCAAATAATCGGCGTAAACGGGCGCTCCGCGACCTCGCCGAAGTCTGCCAAGTAGCAGCAAATCCTTGGAACGATACGGCGATAACTTTCAACGCCGACGATGAACCAAGATCCCGATCAGTCCGGGCACCAGCCGCTTTAGTTCTAAACCCAATTGTAGATGGCTTTCGGCTTACTAAAGTGCTCATGGACGGGGGCAGCGGATTGAACCTCATTTACGAGGACACGCTCAACAAAATGCAAATAGACAAGAGCCGCATCGAGCAGAGCAGTACAACCTTTCGAGGCATTATCCCCAGCCGAGAGGCGCGGTGTTCGGGAAAAATAAAACTTGACGTAGTATTCGGCACGCCGGAGAACTACAGGTCCGAAGAGTTAATCTTCCAGGTGGCACCTTTCAACAGCGGATATCACGCCCTGTTGGGGCGAGATGCATTCACACGCTTTCAAGCTATACCTCATTATGGGTACATGAAGCTCAAAATGCCCGGGCCCAACGGAGTTATCACTATCGCCAGTGATCCGGACATAGCACTCCGCGCCGAAAACAAAACCGCATCCCTGGCCCTCGAGGCACTATCCGAGGCCCTGGCGGCTGAAGAGCTCACCGCTCTGCGCTCCACAGTGGTTAGAGACAACATAATTCTCGACAAAAGGCCAAAATCCACTTCTTTCAAACCAGCAGACGAAATAGTCAAATTTCAAGTTCACCCGACGGACCCCAAAAAGACAGCTTCCATTGGGGCACAGCTGGATCCGACGGTCGATACCGCATTACGCGCATTCCTGCACGAGAATTGGGACATCTTCGCCTGGCACCCTTCAGATATGCCAAGAATCCCATGCAGACTGGCCGAACATAGTCTCAATATACTAAAGGGACATAAACCAGTCAAGCAAACACTGCGGCGATTTTCCGAACCCAAACGACAAGCCATGGGGGAGGAGCTAGCCAAGTTATTTGAAGCCGGGTTTATCAGAGAGATCAAACATCCGGACTGGCTAGCAAACCTGGTCATGGTGCCGAAGAAGGATAAATCCTGGCGCCTATGTGTCGATTTCAAAGACCTTAATAAGGCTTGCCCTAAGGACCCCTTCCCACTACCTCGCATTGACCAGATTATTGATGCAACTGCAGGACACAACTCACTGTGTTTCCTCGATGCATACTCCGGATACCATCAAATTAAAATGAAGGAATCTGACCAGGCCGCAACGGCATTTATCACCCCGTATGGGCCTTTCTGCTTCAACACTATGCCTTTCAGGCTCAAAAACGCCGGCGCCACTTACCAACGCATGATTCAAACATGCCTGGAAAAGAAAATCGGCAAGACAGTTGAGACATATGTAGATGATGTAGTCATCAAAACTAAGCATGTTGAATCATTGGTGGAAGACTTACGCCTGACATTCGACAACCTCCGAACATATGACATACGGCTCAATCCGGAAAAGTGAGTTTTCGGCGTTCCCGCCGAAAAACTGCTTGGGTTCATTGTTTCCAATAGAGGGATCGAAGCAAACCAAGCCAAAATACGAGCCTTGTCACAATTGGCAACACCAACAGACCTCAAGCAGGTCCAAAAACTAGCTGGGTGTGTGGCAGCTTTGAGCCGTTTTATCTCCAGATTGGGAGAAAAGGCATTGCCACTTTATCGCCTGCTCCGACGCACTGACCACTTTGCATGGACGGACGCGGCAACAGCCGGACTAGAAGAAATAAAAACTTTGTTAGCAAGCAACCCAATCCTTGCCGCACCAAACGTCGGTGAACCTATGTTGCTCTACATATCGGAAACTCACCAGGTGGTGAGTGAGGTGCTCGTCGTCGAGCGAGAGGAAGAGGGACATAAATTCCCACTCCAAAAACCAGTGTACTACGTATCGGTGGTCCTTACACCATGCAAATCCTGATACCCACATTATCAAAAGATAGCATACGCGGTCTTTATGGCGTCCCATAAATTGCGACACTACTTTCAAGAGTGTTCGATCACGGTGGCTTCTGAAGTACCACTCAATGACATTATAAACAACCGAGACGCCACCGGCCGGATTGCAAAATGGGCCATTGAGCTCTTACCATTTGAAATAACATACAAACCACACCGAGCCATTAAATCTCAGGTGTTGGCTGACTTCGTCGCCGAGTGGACAGAGGCCGAACTCCCTAAAGAGTACAACACGTATTCCAACTGGGTGATGCACTTTGACGGCTCTAAAATGTTAGCCGGACTGGAGGCTGGTGTTGTTTTGACATCCCCCACAGGAGACACAGTCTGTTATGTGTTACAGATATTGTATACCGACTCTAACAATGCAGCCAAATATGAGGCTCTATTGCACGGTCACCGGATGGTCGTCTCCATGGGCATACAACGCCTCGAGGTGCGCAGAGATTCAAACCTCGCAATATCCCAAATAAATGGAGAATTCAATGCAAAAGATCCGAAGATGGCGGCTTACCGCAATGCCGTACTCAAAATATCAGCTCGGTTTTAGGGGCTTGAGTTTCATCACGTGGCCCGAGAGAGTAATCAGGCAGCGGACATCCTTGCGCGCTTAGGCGCTAAACGCGACCCTGTCCCACCTAACACCTTTGTGGAAAGACTCTTTAAGCCAACCGTGCTGTGGCAGGACAAGAACGGCAACACTGGTCCGGAGCCGGTCATTCCCCCAGATTCCGAACACAGTTCCGATATCATCGGGGGCTCGGGCACTGACATAACACCGTCGGCCCACGAAATCATGGCTGTAATTGCCCCGTGGACTGAACCTTTCCTGGCCTACCTTATTAGGAAGGAGCTCCCTGATGATCAGACTGAGGGCCGTCGTATTGTTCGATGCTCGAAAGCCTACAAAGTTCATGAAGGAGAACTGTACAAGAAAAGTACTACCGGAGTACTTCAAAGATGTATCTCCGAAGAAGAGGGACGGCAGCTCTTGGCCGAAATACACGCTGGTCTTAGCGGCCATCACGCCGCAGCTCGGGCCCTTGTAGGGAAGGCCTTCCGTACAGGTTTCTTTTGGCCCACGGCCCGAGCAGATGCACAGGACCTCGTACAGCGCTGCGTTGGATGCCAGCCTTTTGCCAACCAAAGCCATATGCCGCCCACGGCCCTACGAACAATCCCCATTACTTGGCCTTTTGCGGTCTGGGCGCTAGACATGGTCGGACCCCTTAAAGGGGGAAGCCATAAGAAGAAATATTTGTTGGTTATGGTCGACAAGTTCACTAAATGGATAGAGGCCAAACCAGTCAAAACGGCCGAAGCCGGACCGGTGATAGACTTTATATCCGATGTCGTACACCGTTATGGTGTCCCGCACAGTATTATTACTGACAATGGCTCTAACTTTACGGCTGACGAGGTGAAAACTTGGTGCGCTAATCTGGGCATTAAGCTCAATTACGCCTCCGTGTATCACCCTCAAACAAATGGTCAAGTTGAACGGGCTAATGGCTTGATAATGAGCGGCATCAAACCCAGACTAGTGCGATCCTTAAAGGAATCGGATAAACACTGGGTCGAGGAGCTCGACTCCGTACTCTGGGGGCTGCGGACCACGCCCAATCGCACGACCGGATACACACCGTTCTTCATGGTGTACCGCGCAGAGGCTGTCTTACCCTGCGATATTATTCATGACTCACCTCGAGTGCGCATGTATGAGGAGAGAGAGGCCGAGCTCGATCGGCAGGACGATTTAGACGGCCTGGAGGAGGAGCGCAATGTTGCAAAAGCCCGTTCCGCATACTACCAACAACAAGCTCGAAGATACCAAAGCAGAGAAGTGCGGGCAAAGACCTATAACGTCGGTGAACTCGTTTTACGCCTACCAGAGAAGAAAAAGGACAAGCTCAAGCCCAAATGGGAGGGTCCCTTCATTATAGATGAGGTTCTCACTGGAGGAGCCTATCTCCTTCGCAATGCATCGAACAATCGCTTAGAGCCAAACCCATGGAACGCAGCCAGACTTCAAAGATTCTACGCCTAAGTCCGGACACATACATTTGTTCGTTCCCTTTCTCTCCCGTTTAATTTTTTCTTTTTTTCTTTTCGTTTTCTTTTTATACGATCTCTAGCTCGTGTTCGGGTCAGCCGCACACTTGAAGGGTATACATCCTTACATGTACGTACCCCACAATACCTGGGGGCTTCTTCTCATAAGAAGCTTATTATTACTAGAGCATTAAGCTCACCATATATATGTGTCATCTGCTCATATATGTCCTTTTTTCGCCATTATATGCACCTCTATGACTTAAGTTTTTGCCAAGCTGGGTTGCTTGGCTCCTGTGCTTATGCCCTACGTTCCCGCTTGTTCGGCTAGGGCATAAAGGGAGCACCTCTGTGATTCTTACAACCGGGTCATCCGGATATGTACCTCAGACGGGTGAAGCCGAAAGCTAGCGTTCTTAAGGGAATAATTGGTCGGCGGACAAAAGACGAACTGCCTTTGTTGCAACATAAGCCCCCAAGATATAAAGCGTAATGTGCTTTTTTAGCATCACAGCTCAGGCATGCACAAATACGCATGCTGACCCAGGGAAAGGAACCCCTAATGGAACTATTCTCTCTCGAAGATTTTTCTTACGTTCAAATGTAATATAATATAACTCCCTGAATACAACTTGTCTGTTCAAGCACTTATGACCGGACTGCCTGGTTTCTGAACATACTTTGGTATTTACCGTCGGTATAGTATTCGGAAACACTCCAACCCTTGGGTTTCGGAGGTTGAAGCGGAAAGTCTGCCATGACAATCGTTTAAACAATTCGGGTAGAGATAAGCTTGGCGATACAAGTACATTGTTACATGGAATCGAAAGCTTCTTCTTCTAAATCATCTAACAGGCTGTCTAGTCTAAAGTCCTGTTGTGAAAATTTGGCGGCTGTTTTTACTTGGTCATATACCAAGTTGACTGGAATTTCTTGTCCGTCTGGTCCCCGTGGTCCGACCCGGGCCATATGATTTGGATCAAGTCCGGTATACCGCGTTTTCACCATGGCCCAGGCCTCTCGTGCACCTTCTCGGCACACCGATACCTTCCATAGTCCAAAACAGCGCCGAGCTCCCTTGAACAAATTCATGAGCTCCTCCATACTTCCTGGAGGAGAATCGGCTGGCCATAGCGCCTTAGCCATGTTCCTCATTACTTTTCGAGCTCTCTCGTGTAATTTGGACAACTCTTGTAGCAGGTCGCCTTGAAAATTGGACACTTCTTCCTCGGGCCGCCCAGTCAGCACACCTACAGAAACACTGTAACACCCCCTGTATTAAGCTACAGTGATCACCCTTTTGATGAGGCCATGTCATCATGATTAATAGTGTATAATCATCATTAGCATCATATTGCCTTTCAACTCCTAAGTCAAATTCAAATTTAAATGAAAGTGGGATATAAAAGTTGTCCAACATAGAAACTAAAATGTCAGATAAGTAACAAATATTCCAGAGGCTATTCTAAAATTGAAACCAACATCATTGGAATTGGATAAGTGACTCGAACAACCTCAAACAGTGGATAAAGATAATATTTAATAACCATTTATTAAATCTGAAAAATAATGGAATTATGTTTTGTCCAAACTAATTTTAGGTGTTAGGGGATATGCACTGGTATTTATGAAATAGGTCACACTTTTTACAAAAACCATTTGAGGCCTAACCATTTAACAGTAGAGAAAAGAGAATAAGAAAAGGAAAAAAAGAAACAGAAAGGATAAAGGACCCCCCCCCCCCCCCCACTGGGCCTCGGCCCAGCAAGCCACCGGGCCGCCAGGCCGGCCCAGCCGGCGCCTACTTAGCCGCCACCCCCCCGGCCAAACCCTAACCTACCCCCGATCCCCCCTCCCCCTCGTTTTCTCCTCCCCCCCCCCCATCTGGATCGGGATCCTCCGATCCCGTCCGCCCCGTCGCCGACGCCGCTCGCCGACGCCGCCGCCACACCGACGTCGCCCCTTCCTCTCTCTCTCTCCCCTACCGCCTCCTGGCGCTCGGTCGCCCCCTCCCTCGGCTGGATCTAGATCGGGGCGATCCCCCGATCCCGTCCGCCCTGTCGCCGTCGCCGTTGGACGCCACCGCCCGGAGCCCGCTCTCCCTCGCCGGCCTGCTCCCTCGACGCCGCTCGCCCCGACGCGCCCGACCGCGCCGCCTTGCCCTCGCCGCACGATGCCACCGCCCGGAGCGCTCCCTCGCCGGTCTGCCTCGTCTACGTCGCCGCCTTGTCCCCGCCGGCCTGCCTCCCCATCGCCGTCGTCCCCGTCGACCACCCCGACCCCCGCTGTCCCGTCCCTACGGATCCCGGTGAGGCCTCGGGCCTCTCCCCCCCTCTCTGCTCGCGCACGCGCCCGCGCGCACCGCAGCCTCGCCGCGCTCTGCCGCACGCGCGCGCGCCGCCCACTGCCCTCGCTCGCGCGCCCGCGTCGCTCCTCGCCGCCAACCGCCCGCTCCGGCCCCCCCCCGCTTCGCCTCCGCGCGACCGCCGCCCGCTGCCGCTCCAGCCACCGCGCTGCCGCCCGCGGCCGCTCCAGCCACCGCGCCGCCGCCCCGCCTCCGGCCCCGCCGTGGCCTCGCCGGCGCCCGCGCCCGCCGACCGCCCGTGCATCCCCTTTGGGCACCGGACATGTCCGGTCCCGAAAGGGGCATGCCCCGGACGTGTCCGCCCCTGGGCCACTGCCCAATGGGGCCCGAACCCCTGTGACGCTGACGAATGGGGCCCACGGCCCAGAAACAGTTTTAAGAAAATAGAAATAAAAATAAATAATTAAAATAATTAAAATAATTAATTAATTAATTAATTAATTAATTAATTAGTTAATTAATCCTGATTAGGTTAATCTAATTAACTAATTAGTGTTAATTAAACAGTAATTAGTAATTAACTTAATTAACTGCTGACGTCAGCATGATGTCATGCTGATGTCATGCTCCAAGTCTGCTGTAGAAACAACTCAAAACAAAAACAAAAGATTTTGTCGAGGTACGGTGGTCAAAACCTTCAGGAGATTATATAATGAATTTTTACCAACCAAAAGAATTATTATGCAAGAAAACGGAGTCCGGAGAGCACACGAGGTGGCCACAAGGTCGGGGGGCGCGCCCAGGGGGGTAGGGCGCGCCCTCCACCCTTGTGGTGGTCTCGTGTCTCATTCGGACTACTTTTAATTTTCCTACTTTTTTAAATATTCCAAAACGGAGAGAATTTATAATTGGAAACGTTTTGGAGTCGGTTTACTTACCGTACCACATACCTATTCCTTTTTGGAGTCTGAAATGTTCTGGAAAGTGTCCCTTATGTACTCATCCGGTGTTACGGTATCAATTATATTGGTCTCCACATTTATGGGAGTACCTGAGATATAATGTTTAAGTCTTTGACCGTTCACCACCTTTGGATTTTTACCTTCGGCATTGTTGATTTTTATGGCTCCGGAACGATAGACCTCCTCGATAATGTAAGGGCCTTCCCATTTAGAGAGAAGCTTTCCTGCAAAAAATCTTAAACGAGAGTTGTATAGCAAAACATAATCACCTACATTAAACTCACGCTTTTGTATCCTTTTGTCATGCCATCTTTTAACTTTTTCTTTAAACAACTTGGCATTCTCATAGGCTTGGGTTCTCCATTTATCAAGTGAGCTAATATCAAATAACCTCTTCTCACCGGCAAGTTTGAAATCATAATTGAGCTCTTTAATAGCCCAATATGCCTTATGTTCTAGCTCAAGAGGTAAGTGACATGATTTTCCATAAACCATTTTATATGGAGACATACCCATAGGATTCTTATAAGCAGTTCTATAAGCCCACAAAGCATCATCAAGTTTCTTAGACCAATTCTTTCTAGATCTATTAACAGTCTTTTGCAAAATTAATTTAATCACTCTATTGCTCAATTCTACTTGACCACTAGACTGAGGATGATAAGGAGATGCAATTCTATGGTTGACATCATATTTAGCAAGTGTTTTACGGAAAGCACCATGAATAAAATGCGAACCACCATCAGTCATCAAATATCTAGGGACTCCAAACCTTGGAAAAATAACTTCTTTAAGCATCTTAATAGAAGTGTGATGATCAGCACTACTAGTTGGAATAGCTTCTACCCACTTAGTAATGTAATCAACAGCAACTAAAATATGTGTATACCCATTAGAGGAAGGAAAAGGTCCCATATAATCAAAGCCCAAACATCAAATGGTTCAATAACAAGTGAATAGTTAATAGGCATTTCCTGACGTCTACTAATATTACCAATTCTTTGGCATTCATCACATGACAAGACAAACTTACGAGCATCCTTAAAGAGAGTGGGCCAATAGAAACCGGATTGCAATACCTTGTGTGCAGTTCTATCTCTAGCATGGTGTCCTCCGTAAGACTCGGAGTGGCACTTGCGTAGGATCTGTTCCTGTTCATGCTTAGGTACACAACGTCTAATGACACCATCTACTCCCTCTTTATAAAGGTGTGGGTCATCCCAAAAGTAATGTCTTAAATCATAGAAAAACTTTTTCTTTTGCTGGTATGTGAAACTAGGTGGTATAAATTTAGCAACAATGTAATTAGCATAATCAGCATACCATGGAGTATTACGAGAAGCATTTATGACAGCTAATTGCTCATCAGGAAAGCTATCATCAATAGGGAGTGGGTCATCAAGAACATTTTCTAACCTAGACAAGTTGTCTGCAACGGGGTTCTCAACTCCCTTTCTATCAATAATATGCAAATCAAATTCTTGTAGCAAGAGAACCCATCTAATAAGTCTAGGTTTAGCATCTTTCGTTTCCATAAGATATTTAATAGTAGCATGATCAGTGTGTACAGTTACTTTGGAATCAACAATATAAGGTCTGAATTTATCACAAGCAAAAACAACTGCTAAAAAATCTTTTTCAGTAGTAGCATAATTTCTCTGGGCACTGTCTAGAGTTTTACTAGCATACTGAATAACATTCAATTTCTTATCAACTCTTTGTCCTAGAACAACACCAACAGCATAATCACTAGCATCACACATAATTTCAAAGGGTAAATTCCAATCAGGAGGCTGAACGATAGGTGCAGAGATTAAGGCTTTCTTAAGTATTTCGAATGCTTCTACACAATCATCATCAAAAACAAAAGGAATATCTTTTTGTAAGAGATTAGTGAGAGGCCTAGAAATTTTAGAGAAGTCTTTAATAAACCTCCGATAGAAACCAGCATGACCAAGGAAACTTCTTATACCTTTGATATCTTTGGGACACGGCATCTTTTCAATAGCTTCCACTTTAGCTTTATCAACTTCAATACCTCTTTCATAAATTTTATGTCCCAAGACAATACCTTCATTAACCATAAAGTGGCACTTCTCCCAATTCAAGACAAGATTAGTTTCTTCACATCTCTACAAAACTCGATCAAGGTTGCTCAAGCAATCATCAAAAGAAGTTCCGTAAACAGAGAAATCATCCATGAAAACCTCAACAATCTTTTCACAAAAATCAGAGAATATAGCCATCATACATCTTTGAAAGGTAGCAGGTGCATTGCATAAACCAAAAGGCATACGTCTATAAGCAAAGGTACCGAAAGGGCAAGTAAAAGTGGTTTTCTCTTGATCTTCTTTTGACACAGGTATTTGAGAGAAACCAGAATAACCATTTAGAAAGCAAAAATGAGTATGTTTGGATAGTCTTTCTAGCATTTGATCGATAAAAGGTAGAGGGTAATGATCTTTTCTAGTAGCTTTATTCAATTTGCGGAAATCAATTACCATTCTATAACCTGTAACAATTCTTTGAGGGATCAATTCATTCTTATCATTTGGAACAACAGTAATACCTCCCTTTTTTGGGACACAATGAACATGACTTACCCACTGACTATCAGCAATAGGATAAATTATACCTGCCTCCAGGAGCTTTAGTATTTCATTTCTTACCACTTCTTTCATCTTAGGATTTAACCATCGTTGATGATCAACAACTGGTTTAGCATCTTTCTCCAATTTAAATTTGTGCTGACAAAGAGTGGGACTAATGCCCTTAAGATCATCAAGAGTATATCCAATAGCGGCACGGTGCTTCTTCAGAGTTTTCAATAATTTCTTTTCTTCATGTTCTGAAAGGTTAGCACTAATAATAACAGGATATATCTTCTTTTCATCAAGATAAGCATATTTCAGAGTA
Organism: Thinopyrum elongatum; assembly: GCA_011799875.1. Lineage (NCBI taxonomy): Eukaryota > Viridiplantae > Streptophyta > Magnoliopsida > Poales > Poaceae > Thinopyrum > Thinopyrum elongatum. The sequence goes on from CM022303.1 coordinate 280,614,471, forward strand.
TCAGGTAATTGTTTAAGCTCAAACACAGGATCACCCTTAGGTGGAGGAGGATCTCCAAGGATTTCAACAGGCAAATTGTGTTTCAAAATAGGTCCCTGATTAAAGAATACTTCATCTATTTCCCTTCTTTCATTCATAAACATATCATTTTCATGGTCTAGCAAATATTGTTCTAAGGGATCATTAGGAGGCACAGCAATAGAAGCAAGACCAATAATTTCATCCTTACTAGGCAGTTCTTTATCATGGGGTTGTCTACGAAATTTAGAGAAGTTAAAATCATGAGACTTATCCCCTAGACCGACAGTAACAATATCTTTCTCTCAGTCTATCCTAGCATTAACAGTATTCAAGAAGGGTCTACCAAATATAATGGGACAAAAATCATCTTGTGGGGAACCAAGAACAAGAAAATCAGTAGGATATTTTATCTTCCCACATAAGACTTCAACATCTCTAACAATCCCAATTGGTGATATAGTATCCCTATTAGCAAGCTTAATAGTAACATCAATATCTTCTATCTCAGCAGGTGCAATATCATTCATAATTTCTTTATATAAGGTATAAGGAATTGCACTCACACTAGCACCCACATCACATAAGCCATGATAACAATGATCTCCTATTTTAACAGAAACAACAGGCATGCCAACAACAGGTCTATGTTTGTCTTTAGTATCGGGTTTAGCAATCCTAGTAGCTTCATCACAAAAATAAATAACATGCCCATCAATATTATCAACCAAGAGATCTTTAACCATAGCTATACTAGGTTCAACTTTAATTTGTTCAGGGGGTGTAGGTGTCCTAGTTTGACTCTTACAAACCACAGTTGAAGCTTTAGCATGATCCTTTATTCTAACAGGGAATGGTGGCTTCTCAATATAAGCAGTGGGAACAATAGGATCAACATTATAAATAATAGTTTCTTCTTCAACTTTAATAGGTTCTACTACTTTAACTTCAATGGGAGGATGATATTTAAACCACTTATCCTTAGGGAGATCAACATGAGTAGCAAATGATTCACAGAAAGAAGCTACTATCTCAGAGTCAAGTCCATATTTAGTGCTAAAATCACGAAAAGCATCGGTATCCATAAAAGATTTAACACAATCAAACTTAAGGTTTATACCTGACTCTTTACCTTCGTCGAGGTCCCAATCTTCAGAGTTGCGCTTGTTAGGGAACGTAGTATTTCAAAAAAATTACCTACGATCACGCAAGATCCATCTATGTGATGCATAGCAACGAGCGGGGAGAGTGTGTCCACGTACCCTCGTAGACCGAAAGCGGAAGCGTTTAGTAATGCGGTTGATGTAGTTGAACGTCTTCGCGATCCAACCGATCAAGTACCAAACGCACGGCACCTCTGCGATCTGCACACGTTCAGCTCAGTGACGTCCCTCGAACTCTAGATCCAGCTGAGGCTGAGGGAGAGTTTCATCAGCACAACGGCGTGGTGACGGTGATGACGAAGTTACCGACGCAGGGCTTCGCCTAAGCACTACGATAATATGACCGAGGTGGAAATCTGTGGAGGGGGGCACCACACACGGCTAAAACAATCAACTTGTGTGTCTATGGGGTGCCCCCCTCCCCCGTATATAAAGGAGGGGAGGAGGGGGCCGGCCGGCCTCAAGGGGCGTGCCCAAGGGGGGGGAATCCTACTCCTACTAGGAGTAGGTTCCCCCCTTTCCTAGTCCAACAAGGAGGGAAGGAAGGAGGAAGGGGAGCGAAGGAAGGAGGGGGGCGCTGCCCCCACCCCTTGTCCAATTCGGACTAGGGGGGCACGCGCCACCTCCTGGCCGGCCCTCTCTCCTCTAAGGCCCATGGTGGCCCATTAACTTCCCGGGGGGGAGGGTTCCGGTAACCCTCCGGCACTCCGGTTTTATCCGAAACTCTCCGGAACACTTCCGGTGTCCGAAAAACATGGTCCAATATATCAATCTTTATGTCTCGACCATTTCGAGACTCCTCGTCATGTCCGTGATCTCATCCGAGACTTCGAACAACCTTCGATACATCAAATCACATAAACTCATAATACCAATCATCATCGAACGTTAAGCGTGCGGACCCTACGGGTTCGAGAACTATGTAGACATGACCGAGACTCATCTCCAGTCAATAACCAATAGCGGAACCTGGAAGCTCATATTGGATCCTACATATTCTATGAAGATCTTTATCGGTCTAACCGCATAACAACATACGTTGTTCCCTTTGTCATCGGTATGTTACTTGCCCGAGATTCGATCGTCGGTATCATCATACCTAGTTCAATCTCGTTACCGGCAAGTCTCTTTACTCGTTCTGTAATGTATCATCCCGCAACTAACTCATTAGTCACATTGCTTGCAAGGCTTATAGTGATGTGCATTACCGAGAGGGCCCAGAGATACCTCTCCGATACACGGAGTGACAAATCCTAATCTCGATCTATGCCAACCCAACAAACACCATCGGAGACACCTGTAGAGCATCTTTATAATCACCCAGTTACGTTGTGATGTTTGATAGCACACAAGGTGTTCCTCCGGTATTCGGGAGTTGCATAATCTCATAGTCAGAGGAACATGTATAAGTCATGAAGAAAGCAATAGCAACAAACTAAACGATCATAGTGCTAAGCTAACGGATGGGTCTTGTCCATCATATCATTCTCTAATGATGTGATCCCGTTCATCAAATGACAACACATGTCCATGGCTAGGAAACTTAACCATCTTTGATTAACGAGCTAGTCAAGTAGAGGCATACTAGGGACACTATGTTTGTCTATGTATTCACACATGTACTAAGTTTCCGGTTAATACAATTCTAGCATGAATAATAAACATTTATCATGATATAAGGAAATATAAATAACAACTTTATTATTGCCTCTAGGGCATATTTCCTTCAATCTCCCACTTGCACTAGAGTCAATAATCTAGATTACACAGTAATGATTCTAACACCCATGGAGTCTTGGTGCTGATCACGTTTTGCTCGTGAGAGAGGCTTAGTCAACGGGTCTGCAACATTCAGATCCGTATGTATCTTGCAAATATCTATGTCTCCCTCCTTGACTTGATCGCAGATGGAATTGAAGCGTCTCTTGATGTGTTTGGTTCTCTTGTGAAATCTGGATTCCTTCGCCAAGGCAATTGGTCCAGTATTATCACAAAAGATTTTCATTGGACCCGATGCACTAGGTATGACACCTAGATCGGATATGAACTCCTTCATCCAGACTCCTTCATTTGCTGCTTCCGAAGCAGCTATGTACTCCGCTTCACATGTAGATCCCGCCACGACGCTTTGCTTAGAACTGCACCAACTGACAGCTCCACCGTTCAATATAAATACGTATCCGGTTTGTGACTTAGAGTCATCCGGATCAGTGTCAAAGCTTGCATCAACGTAACCATTTACGATGAGCTCTTTGTCACCTCCATAAATGAGAAACATATCCTTAGTCCTTTTCAGGTATTTCAGGATGTTCTTGACCACTGTCCAGTGATCCACTCCTGGATTACTTTGGTACCTCCCTGCTAAACTAATAGCAAGGCACACATCAGGTTTGGTACACAGCATTGCATACATGATAGAACCTATGGCTGAAGCATAGGGAATGACTTTCATTTTCTCTCTATCTTCTGCAATGGTCGAGCATTGAGTCTGACTCAACTTCACACCTTGTAACACAGGCAAGAACCCTTTCTTTGCTTGATCCATTTTGAACTTCTTCAAAACTTTATCAAGGTATGTGCTTTGTGAAAGTCCAATTAAGCGTCTTGATCTATCTCTATAGATCTTGATGCCCAATATATACGCAGCTTCACCGAGGTCTTTCATTGAAAAACTCTTGTTCAAGTATCCTTTTATGCTATCCAGAAATTCTATATCATTTCCAATCAACAATATGTCATCCACATATAATATCAGAAATGCTACAGAGCTTCCACTCACTTTCTTGTAAATACAGGCTTCTCCAAAAGTCTGTATAAAACCATATGCTTTGATCACACTATCAAAACGTTTATTCCAACTCCGAGATGCTTGCACCAGTCCATAAATGGATCGCTGGAGCTTGCACACTTTGTTAGCATCCTTTGGATCGATAAAACCTTCTGGTTGCATCATATACAACTCTTCTTCCAAAAATCCATTCAGGAATGCAGTTTTGACATCCATTTGCCAAATTTCATAATCATAAAATGCGGTAATTGCTAACATGATTCGGACGGACTTAAGCATTGTCACGGGTGAGAAGGTCTCATCGTAGTCAACTCCTTGAACTTGTCGAAAACCTTTCGCAACAAGTCGAGCTTTGTAGACAGTAACATTACCGTCAGTGTCAGTCTTCTTCTTGAAGATCCATTTATTCTCTATGGCTTGCCGATCATCGGGCAAGTCAACCAAAGTCCACACTTTGTTCTCATACATGGATCCCATCTCAGATTTCATGGCCTCAAGCCATTTCGCGGAATTTGGGCTCATCATCGCTTCCTCCTAGTTTGTAGGTTCGTCATGGTCAAGTAACATGACCTCCAGAACAGGATTACCGTACCACTCTGGTGCGGATCTTACTCTGGTTGACCTACGAGGTTCGGTAGTAACTTGATCTGAAGTTACATGATCATCATCATTAGCTTCCTCACTAATTGGTGTAGGAATCACTAGAACTGATTTCTGTGATGAACTACTCTCCAATAATGGAACAGGTACAGTTACCTCATCAAGTTCTACTTTCCTCCCACTCACTTCTTTTGAGAGAAACTCCTTCTCTAGAAAGGATCCATTCTTAGCAACGAATATCTTGCCTTCGGATCTGTGATAGAAGGTGTACCCAACAGTCTCCTTTGGGTATCCTATGAAGACACATTTCTCCGATTTGGGTTCGAGCTTATCAGGTTGAAGCTTTTTCACATAAGCATCGCAGCCCCAAACTTTAAGAAACGACAACTTGGGTTTCTTGCCAAACCACAGTTCATAAGGTGTCGTCTCAACGGATTTAGATGGTTCCCTATTTAACATGAATGCAGCCGTCTCTAAAGCATATCCCCAAAACAATAGCGGTAAATCAGTAAGAGACATCATAGATCGCACCATATCTAATAAAGTGCGGTTACGACGTTCGGACACACCATTACGCTGTGGTGTTCCGGGTGGCGTGAGTTGCGAAACTATTCCGCATTGTTTCAAATGAAGACCAAACTCGTAACTCAAATATTCTCCTCCACGATCGGATCACAGAAACTTTATTTTCTTGTTACGATGATTTTCCACTTCACTCTGAAATTATTTGAACTTTTCAAACATTTCAGAACTATGTTTCATCAAGTAGATATATCCATATCTGCTCAAATCACCTGTGAAGGTCAGAAAATAATGATACCCGCCGCGAGCCTCAATATTCATCGGACCGCATACATCAGTATGTATTATTTCCAATAAATCTGTTGCTCACTCCATTGTTCCGGAGAACGGAGTTTTAGTCATCTTGCCCATGAGGCATGGTTCGCAAGTACCAAGTGATTCATAATCAAGTGATTCCAAAAGTCCATCAGTATGGAGTTTCTTCATGCGCTTTACACCAATATGACCCAAACGGCAGTGCCACAAATAAGTTGCACTATCATTATCAACTCTGCATCTTTTGGTTTCAATATTATGAATATGTGTATCACTACTATCGAGATTCAACAAAAATAGATCACTCTTCAAGGGTGCATGACCATAAAAGATATTACTCATATAAATAGAACAATCATTATTCTCAGATTTAAATGAATAACCGTCTCGCATCAAACAAGATCCAGATATAATGTTCATGCTTAACGCTGGCACCAAATAACAATTATTTAGGTCTAAAACTAATCCCGAAGGTAGATGTAGAGGTAGCGTGCCGACGGCGATCACATCAACTTTGGAACCATTTCCTACGCGCATCGTCACCTCGTCCTTAGCCAATCTTCGCTTAATCCGTAGTCCCTATTTCAAGTTGCAAATATTAGCAACAGAACCAGTATCAAATACGCAAGATCTATCTAGGAGATGCATACCAACGAGCTGGGAGAGTGTGTCCATGTACCCTCATAGACCGAAAGCGGAAGCGTTTGACAACGCGGTTGATGTAGTCGTACACCTTCACGATCCGTCCCGATCAAGTACCGAACGTATGGCACCTCAGCGTTCAGCACATGTTCAGCTCGATGACGTCCTCGCCTTCTTGATCCAGCAAGACGGGCGAAGTAGTAGATGAGTTCCGGCAGCACGACGGCGTGGTGACGGTGTTGGTGAAGAATAATCTCCGCAGGGCTTCGCCAAGCACTACAGAAACTATGACGGAGGATAAACTAGAGGGGATGGGGTTGCCGGCACACGGCTTGGTGAATCTTGATGTATCTTTGGTGCTAGCCCTGCCCCTCTATATATATGTTGAGCCCTGGGGTCGAAACTTGGAGCAAAAGCCTCCTCAAAGTCGGTTTTGCCCGAAAGGCAAGAGTCCCACTCGGACTCCAGGACCAAACGCCACAATCCTTGGCGTCTGGCCCAGACGCCATGGGCCTCGGCGTGTAGCCCAGGGCCAGACGCCAAGGTCTCCGGCGTTTGGCCCCCTGGCCTCCGCCAAACTCCTTTTGCACCGACTTATCACCCCGTGGGCCTGACCCCTTGGCCTAACCATATCATCCAATATATGAATCTTTACCTCCGGACCATTCCGGAGCTCCTCATCATGTCCGTGATCTCACCCGGGACTCCGAACAACATTCGGTCACCAACATACATAACTCATATAGTACTATATCGTCAACGAACGTTGAGCGTGCGGACCCTACGGGTTCGAGAACTATGTAGACATGACTGAGACACCTCTCTAGTCAATAACCAATAGCGGAACCTGGATGCCCATGTTGGCTCCTACATATTATATGAAGATCTTCGTCGGTCGAACCGTTATGACAACATACGTTATTCCCTTTGTCCATCGGTATGTTACTTACCCGAGATTCGATCATCGGTATCTTCATACATAGTTCAATCTTGTTACCGGCAAGTCTCTTTACTCGTTCCGTAATATATCATCCTATAACTAACTCATTAGTCACTTTGCTTGCAAGGCTTCTTATGATGTGTATTACCGAGAGGGCCCAGAGATACCTCTCCGATACTTGGAGTGACAAATCCTAATCTTGATCTATGCCAACCCAACAAATACCTTCGGAGATACTTGTAGAGCATCTTTATAATCACCCAGTTACATTGTGACGTTTGACAGCACACAAGGTATTCCTCCGGTATTCGGGAGTTGCATAATATCATAGTCAAAGGAATATGTATATGTCATTTAAGAAAGCAATAGCAATAAAACTTAACGATCATTATACTAAGCTAACGGATGGGTCTTATCCATCACATCATTCTCCTAATGATGTGATCCCGTTCATCAAATGACAACACATGTCTATGGTTAGGAAACTTAACCATCTTTGATTAACGAGCTAGTCTAGTAGAGGCATACTAGGGACACAATGTTTTGTCTATGTATTCACACATGTATCAAGTTTCCGGTTAATACAATTCTAGCATGAATAATAAACATTTATCATGATATAAGGAAATATAAATAACAAATTTATTATTGCCACTAGGGCATATTTCCTTCAGATTGACCCTCCCTCGATGAGAGGATCGATGACGATGACGATGATTTCCCCCTCCCGGAGGGATGTTTCCCCGGCAGAACAGCTCCGCCGGAGCCCTAGATTGGTTCTGCCCAGGTTCCGCCTCGAGACGGCGGCGCTTCGTCCCGAAAGCTTCTTTATGATTTTTTTTCCAGGGTAAAATACACCATATAGCCAAAGATGGGCATCGGAGGCCTGCCAGGGGGCCCACAAGGTCGGGGGGCGCGCCCTCCACCCTTGTGGCTGGCTGGTGGCCCCCCTCTGGTTCTTTCTTCGCCCAATATTTTTTATATATTCCAAAAATAAGCTCCGTGAAGTTTCAAGACTTTTGGAGTTGTGCAGAATAGGTCTCTAATATTTGCTCCTTTTTCAGTCCAGAATTCCAGCTGCCGGCATTCTCCCTCTTCATGTAAACCTTGTAAAATAAGAGAGAAAAGACATAAGTATTGTGCCATAATGTGTAATAACAACCCATAATGCAATAAATATTGATATAAAAGCATGATGCAAAATGGACGTATCACACACCGTACCTGACGAGGAAGGATTGGCTCGACCTGCACTTCGACCGAAAGTATTTAGTTTAAATTTATGTTTTATGTCCGGTTGTGCAAAACTATCTATGTTTATGTTTGAATGCATGCTACTTTTGGTTCGAATTGCTTTGAACTTGATCAAATTGAAGTTTACTCCGTGAAGTTTAGGGGGGTCGACTAGAAATGACCAAATATTAGTGGAGTATATATACTCCACTAAGGGTTTTACTCTGTTAACTTTTAGGGGATCGGCTAGAGATGGCCTTATGCCTTGTTTATTTCAGTTATTCACAATGGGATGGTCTATATGTGCAACTATTTACTATGCAGTTAAATTTCATCAATAACAGTTTTAACAATACCACTATGAATGGCGATATTTGGTTGATGTTAAGGATGTTGTAGTTAACACGCCTTTCCATTTTTTTAACAATAACTAGTGTACTTAGACCTACACAATACCAGTTTGAATGACTATATTTGTTTGTTTCTAAATGTTATGCCTGTTGCAGTTAACACACCTTTCCACTTCTTGTTTTGCTTAACTAGCATGCTTAAACATGCACACTGAACCTATCATTTGGAGATTATGGTGTCTACCATGGATATATTTGGTTGATGTTTATCCTGTTGTGCTTAACATGCCTTTAGATGTACTTACACAGGACAATATTGGGAGCAACTGCTGTTTTCCGTCGAGGTTAGTTTCATCCCATGGCTTATATATACTTACTGTTTAGGATATCGGTAGCTGGTACCATATAGACCAGGGGATGATAAGGGATTAATCATCGAATCAGACATTTCACTGAATATATCTGTAACCCATTTATCGGTAGGTTAACTAGGGCCATATCTAATATATCTGAGGCTACATAGCAACATGCATTGTATTGAATGACTAAATATGCAATCCTAGTCTACATAGCAACAAGGAAGAGTGTTACTTTAATGTTCTGATGATGTCTAGATATACATAGAAGAGCAGCAGCAACAAGAACAACAACACAACAGGAGTTAACTGCAGTCAATCGGCCCGATATTTGTAACAATTTAATAAACTCCCTCCGCCCCATAATATAATATGTTAATTCATCCAATATGTGAGTATATTGGATGTAATAAGATCTTATATGATGGAATGGATGGAGTGTTGTACTACACCATTCTGCAATTGCTGTTTAGCTTCTAATTTTAACTTGGTGCTTTTAGGTACATATGTCATTGGTAAAGATCCGTGCTATGACCCTTTCTGCGTATGGGGCAATGAGATATTCATGAACCAACATCAAGTGAGGAAACTGATAAAGATTGTTAGTAAAATAGGTCAAAAGGTGGCAATTAAACCATTTGTTTACACTTTATCCAAGACAACAGTGAACTGCAGCATGGTAAGTAAGAACTCTGCAGCCTTCTTTTTACTGCCCATAATTAGTTGTGTTAGATGACAAAGTCTGAATCTTTTTTCCTTTCTCGTGGTTCCCGAAGCAGTTTACTCAAGATTACATCTCAAACTACATGATTGGCGGTCGACCGTCACAAGGGGTTGGACTAGAGTCATGCGTGCCTTCTGCATGGAGGAGAGCACAACAGGGGCATTCCACTTCACCTTGTTCAGCAACCAGAATGTCTTTCGCCTCTTTCTTTACTGTCTTTAATAGTACAAGTATACAACCCTGGTTCATCATTCTTTATTTGGTGCTTATGTAATTTTTTTGACGTAATTCTTGAACATATGTACCTGTGAATCGAATAATGCATTGGTTGTTGAACCTGATGGATATGAATGAAGTTATAGCCTACTTTCAAATTCAAATTAAGTACAATTTTAAATAGCACCAATTAAATTAGGGTGAAAATATGCTCTGCAGGTCATTACGGCGCACACGATATGTAAAGCACAACATGTGTGATATACATCATAATCCGACACGGTTCACAGAGAGGAAACATGTGTAACCATGCACACAGTTGCTGTTTGCAAAGCATGTGTGATGTCAGACAATATCACAAACGGTGCGAGCAAACTAAATGTTTGTGATAGTCACCTTATCGTACACACTTTACAATCATGAACTATTTCTGATGTGGTACATGATACGTCTCCGTCGTATCTACTTTTCCAAACTCTTTTGCCCTTGTTTTGGACTCTAATTTGCATGATTTGTATGGAACTAACCCGGACTGACGCTGTTTTCAGCAGAATTGCCATGGTGTTATTTTTATGCAGAAATAAAAGTTCTCGGATTGACCAGAAAATTTACGAAGAATATTTTTTGAATTAATAAAAAATGCTGGCGCAAGAATTAACCAGAGGGGGTCCACCCAGAGGACACAAGCCTGGGGGCGACCCCCCTGGGGCGCGCCTAGAGGGCTTGTGGGCCCCCTGGACCTCCTCCGACCTCAACTCCTACTCCATATAACCCTATTCGGGGAGAAAAAAATCAGGGAGAAGGATTCATCGCATTTTACGATACGGAGCCGCCGCTGCCTCCTGTTCTTCATCGGGAGGGCTGATCTGGAGTCCGTTCGGGTCTCCGGAGAGGGGGATCCGTCGCCATCATCATCACCAACCTTCCTCCATCGCCAATTTCATGATGCTCACCACTGGGAGTGAGTAATTCCTTCGTAGGCTTGCTGGACGGTGATGGGTTGGATGAGATTTATCATGTAATCGAGTTAGTTTTGTTAGGGTTTGATCCCTAGTATCCACTATGTTCTGAGATTGATGTTGCTATGACTTTGCTATGCTTAATGCTTGTCACTAGGGCCCGAGTGCCATGATTTCAGATCTGAACCTATTATGTTTTCATGAATATATATGTTTTCTTGATCCGATCTTGCAAGTTGTAGACACCTATTACGAGTTATGATCCGCATACCCCAAGGTGACAATAATTGGGATTCTTTCCGGTGATTACCGTAGTTTGAGGAGTTCATGTATTCACTAAGTGCTAATGCTTTGTTCCGGTTCTCTATTAAAAGGAGGCCTTAATATCCCTTAGTTTCCATTAGGACCCCGCTGCCATGGGAGGGTAGGACAAAAGATGTCATGTAAGTTCTTTTCCATAAGCACGTATGACTATATACGGAATACATGCCTACATTATGTTGATGAATTGGAGCTAGTTCTGTGTCACCCTAGGTTATAACTGTTGCATGATGAATGCCATCCGACGTAATTATCCATCATTGATCCAATGCTTATGATCTTTTCACATATTGATCTTTGCTAAGTTACTTTGCCGTTGCCACTGTTACAATCACTACAAAACTGCTACTGTTACTTTTGTTACCGTTACCGTTACTTCCATACTACTTTGCTACTAAATACTTTGCTGCAGATATTAAGTCTTTCAGGTGTGGTTGAATTGACAACTCAACTGCTAATACTTGTGAATATTCTTTGGCTCCCCTTGTATCGAATCAATAAATTTGGGTTGAATACTCTACCCTCGAAAACTGTTGTGATCCCCTATACTTGTGGGTTATCAAGACCTTTTTCTGGCGCCGTTGCCGGGGAGCATAGCTCTATTCTCTGAGTCACTTGGGATTTATATCTATTGATCACTATGAGGAATTTGAAAGATACCAGAACCAAGATTTTTCCCTCTACTACGAGGGGAGGTAAGGAACTGCCATCTAGCTCTGCACTTGATTCACCTTCTGTTTTAAGCTTGCGACACCTACACCTGCCGTTAATTCTGATATGTCACAAGTAATTGATGATGCTACTTCTGCTATGCATGATGCTTATGATGATACTACTGCTCTGCTTGATAATACTGTGCCACTGGGAGAATTTCTGATGAACAACTTGATAGAGCTAAAGATATTGAGAATGCTAAAACTGGTGATATTTCTGAAACTGATGAAATCATTGAAACTGAACACTTTGAAACACCTGCAAGACCTAGCTCTCCTAGATATGAATTGCCTTTTATACCTGACGGTTATGTTATGGATGGAGAGGTAGCTAGGGACTTTCTTGCTTGTAAGGATAGAGATGATCTTAAGAAATTACTATGCAAGTGGAAAGAAAAATCTTTGAATGCTAGAATGCAATATGATCCTAAGTTTGCTACTTCACCTATCTTTGTTACTGATAAGGATTATGAATTCTCTATCGATCCTAAGTTAATCACTCTGGTTGAATCTGATCCTTTCCATGGTTATGAATCTGAAACTGTTGTGGCACATCTTACTAAATTAAATGATATAGCCACCCTATTTGCTCATGAGGAAAAAATTCGCTATTATTATATTCTTAAGTAGTTTCCTTTCTCGTTAAAGGGTGATGCTAAGTAATGGTTTAACTCTCTTGCTCCTGGTTGTGTGCGTAGTCCCCAGGATATGATTTATTACTTCTCTGAAAAATATTTTCCTGCTCATAAGAAACAAGCTGCTTTACAGGAAATATTTAACTTTGTGCAAATTGAAGAAGAGAGTCTCCCACAAGCTTGGGGGAGGCTTCTCCAATTACTTAATGCTTTGCCTGATCATCCTCTCAAGAAAAATGAAATACTTGATATCTTTTATAATGGACTAACCGATGCTTCTAGGGACCACCTAGATAGTTGTGCTAGTTGCGTTTTTAGGGAATGAACTGTGGAACAAGCTGAAATTGGACTCTTCCCGAACCACCTCCTAAGCCAACTCCGAAGAAAAGAGGTATTCTATTTCTCAGTCCTAAAGATATGCAAGAGGCAAAGAAATCTATGAAAGAAAAAGGTATTAAAGCTGAAGACGTTAAGAATTTACCACCTATTGAAGAAATACATGGTCTTAATACTCCGACACAGGTAGTAGAGGTAAATTCTCTCTATAGATTTGATGAAGGTGATATTCCTCATAATAAGTCTGCTAGTCAATGCTTGGATGAATTTGATAACTTTATTGTTAAACAAGAAAACTTCGATGCATATGTTAGTAGACAATTGAAACGTAATGCGTATATGCTTGATTGCTTGGGTGACTATATATGTAGAACTGTTAGTGATCTTAAGATTATTAGTAAACATGCTTCCATGGTAAAAACTCAAGTAGAACAAGTACTTAAGGCACAAAATGATTTGCTCAATGAGATGAATAGTAAGAACAATGATTATGTTGTTAGAGTTATGACTAGAGGTGGTAAAATGGCTCAGGAACCTTTGTATCCTGAGGTCCATCCCAAGAGAATTGAGCAAGATTCTCAGAGAATTAATACTGATGCACCTAGTCTTTCTAGTAATAGAAAGAAAAAGAAAACTGATAGGACTTTGCATGCTTCTAGTGAACCTGTTATAGACACACCTGAGAATCCAAATGATATTTCTATTTCTGATGTTGAAACACAATCTGGTGATGAACATGAACCTAGTGATAATGTTAATGATGATGTTCATGTTGATGTCCAACCTAGTAATGATAATGATGTGGAGATAGAACCTGCTTTTGATCTTGATAACCCACAACCTAAGAACAAAAGATATAATAAGGGAGACTTCATTGCTAGGAAACATGGTAAAGAAAGAGAACCATGGGTTCAGAAACCCATGCCCTTTCCTCCTAAACCATCCAAGAAAAAGGATGATGATGACTTTGAGCGCTTTGTTGAAATGCTTAGACCTGTCTTTTTGCGCTTGCGTTTGACTGATATTCTGAAAATGTCTCCTTATGCTAAGTATATGAAAGATATTGTTACAAATAAAAGAAAGATACCGAAAGCTGAAATTTCCACCATGCTTGCTAATTATACATTTAAGGGTGGAATACCAAAGAAACTAGGAGGTCTAGGAATACCAACTATACCATGCTCCATTAAAAGAAACTATGTTAAAACTGCTTTATGTGATCTTGGAGTCAGTGTTAGTGTTATGCCTTTCTCTTTATACCGTAGACTTGATTTGAATAAGTTGACACCAACTGAAATCACTTTGCAAATGACTGTCAACTGCTATACCCATCGGTATTTGTGAGGATGTGCCTGTCGTAGTTGCAAATGTTACTATCTTAACGGACTTTGTTATTCTTGATATACCCGAGGACGACAGTATGTCGACCATCCTTGGTAGACCCTTCTTGAATACTACAGGGGTTGTTATTTATTGCAATAAGGGCAATGTCACTTTTCATGTTAATGATAATGAGCATATGGTACACTTTCTGAAGAAACAACCTCAAGTGAATAGTATCAACTCTATTGGAGAAATTCCAACAATTGCTATTGGAGGTTTTAAATTCCCTATTCCTACTGTCAAAAAGAAATATGATATTCTTATTGTTGGGGACTTGCATATCCCCGTTGAGGTAACCTAGTGTTATTCAAAAATTCTCCGATTTCATGTCATTCGGAAGGAGTTTGTTAATAAGACTTGATCAACCTTATTAATGTATTCCTTTTGATGGGCATGAGATGGATGAATTTAGTAAACACAACTCTCTGTACCCACTCTTTAATTTCTGTTATTTAGAATAAATAAAGCAAAAATACTATTATTTTTCTATTTTCTGAATTATCCATGCAATAAAAAATGACCAGAAAATAAAAGTTCTCCAAATGCCCTGAAAATTTAGTATGATTTTTTCTAGAATATTTGAGAATTTTAGGCACTGAAAACACCTCGAGGAGATGCACCAGTGGGCCACAAGCCCACAGGGCACGCCCACCCCCTGGGCGCGCCTACAGGGCTTGTGGGTCCCACGTGGGTCCCCCTCACTTATGCCAGCACCCATTCACTTCGTCTTCCTCCAGAAAAAATCCCACCATTGCTCAAACCCATGTTCTTGCTCATTTTGCTACCATTTTCGATCTCCTTGCTCAAAGATCCATTTGCAAAACTATTTTGGGGGATTGTTCTTTGGTATGTGACTCCTCCAATGGTCCAATTAGTTTTTGCTCTAGTGCTTTATATATTGCAAATTTTTGCTGCTGTGGTGACCATGTTCTTGAGCTTGCATGTCAAATTTATATGGTTCAAAGTAGTTTTGTTACATGATATAGTCTCTAGACACTTGTGGGAGTAGTTGCTATTAATCTTGTTGAATTTGCTTCACTTTTATTTTGAGTCACTAAAAATTTCAAAAAAAATTCAGAGGGAGAAAGATGTTTAGGAAAATATACCAAGGTGGTTCCTCGAGAAAGAAAGCCCCAAGGCTCATGATACGTGAGCCAGACCTCGAACCATCGAGAGAAGCTCTAGTGCGGCCTTGTGAATGGTCGTCGGATCACTTCATGAATCATGCCGGTTTTAAGGAGGAATTTGATGCGTACGTACAAAACGCTGGTCTTGAGGACTTCATGTCAGATAAGTGCCAGCAATACTATCAACTTACTGATTCCTTTGTGCGGAGGTTTGAGTTTACATCTAAGCGCAATGCCCATTCTTTTTTATTTGATCTATATGATAAATCCTTTTGAATGGACCTTGAAGATTTTAATGAAGTATGTAAAATCCCGCAATGGGGCACTTATAATGAACCCCGTAAATCTGATTGCATTGATTTCCTTACTAGCATCACTATGGGAGAAACTAGAAATGTCACACAAGCTACTATAGGGAGCATTCACTTTCCTGCTATACATTATTTTGCTCTCTTTATAGGTAGATGCATTAATGGTAAACATGATCATAGCCACCTTTGTGCATCAGACCTTAGCATCCTCAAAAGTGCGGTAATGGGTGATAAACGATATAACTTGGGGGCTATTATTGCAAGGCGGTTACATAATAATGCTAAAGATGGAGATTTCTTCGGTGGAATTTATGCCACCCGGTTAGCTAACTATCTCCGGGTTCCCATAAGAGAAAATGACATTGAGTTACCACCTACTTATCTTGATCATGATGCTATGGCGCGTTACCAGTTTCTTGAGGGGAGTGAATTGCCCCTCCGGTACCGACTAGTCTTTGACAGGGAGCATGTTTTCTATATTACGCTTCCCGCTCCTGCCTTCTTTGACTTTCAGGTAAAACGAAGACCAGAGAGGAGGCGGACGATTATGAGAGATCGGGGAAGGCCACTCGCCTCCACGAGGCAGCCCTCCAAGCGGCAGCAGCCGCAGCTCAGTACTATCCCAACTATGACTTTGGATATCCGTTGGGCCAGCCGTGGCCCTAGACCAACTTAGGCCAAAAGCCTAAGCTTGGGGGAGTACGTATTTCTCACCGACATTACATTCATATTCACACACTCATTCCATTAGTCGGTGTTCATCCTTTTTCATTGTATCATCCATGTTAGTTTATTTTTCTTGCTTTCTTCTTGTGTGTTTGAAAAACTTTGCGAAAATCCAAAAACAATAGTTTTAGTTTTTTAGTTTACTTTCTAGTTTGATTAGTAGTAGTACTAAAAGAAAACCCAAAAAGATTTCTCGTTCTTCTTTTGTTTGTTGGGAGCTTTCCAGTGTAAATAGTTTTTCTTGTTCTTGTTTTGCTTTCTTTCATGAAAACAAAAAATCCAAAAATATTTCAGTGTCTTTCTTTGAAATTCTTTTCTTTGGGTCGTAAGGAGAACACCACGATGAAAATGTTGAGTGGCTCTCATATGCATTACTGTTGATCTAACAAAGAGCCCATATTACCTTGTCTTCCCTTTGAATAAATGTTGCAGATTCTAGCTTAGTCCAATGCACGTGCACTCTTATTATTATTCACATCGTTTGGTCGTGCAAGTGAAAGGCAATAATGACGATATATGATGAAATGATTGAGATGGAGAAAAGCTGGTATGAACTCGACCTATTTTGTTTTTGTAAATATGATTGGCTCATCGTTCCTGAGTTAGCCCATTATGAATGAAACATGTTTGCAATGACAATTAGAGATTATAGTTACTCATGTCATGCTTAATTAGCTAGGAGTTTATAATGGTTTGTCTTGAGTGCCAACATGCATTTTAAAATGGTTATGATGTAGTATGATAGGATGGTATCCTCCTTTGAATGATTTAAGTGGCTTGACTTGGCACATGTTCACACATGTAGTTGAAACAAAAACAACATAGCCTCCACGATATTTATGTTCATGGTGATTTATATCCTACTCATGCTTGCATTCAATGTTGGTTAATCTCAATGCATGTTTATGACTGTTGTCGCTCTCTAGTTGGTCGCTCCTCCATCTTTTGCTAGCCTTCACTTGTACTAAGCGGGAATACTGCTTGTGCATCCACTTCCTTAAACCCAAAGTTGTTCCATATGAGTCCACCATACCTACCTATATGCGGTATTTACCTACCGTTCCAAGTAAATTTGCATGTGCCAAACTCTAAACCTTCAAATAATAATCTGTTTTGTATGCCCGAATCGCTCATGTAGCGACTGGGGGCTGTCAGTATCTTCCATGCTAGGTGGGTTATTCTCACGATGAGTGTTTATTCACTTATCATTCACGAGAAAGTGGCTGGTAATCAGGATGCCCAGTTCCATGCTCGAAATCAAATCAAAATGTAATCATGAAACAAAACTCCCCCAGGACTGTTGTTGGTATGGACGGAACCCGTGAATTCGGCTAGTCGTGGAGTGTGATTGTTGGTGGAGGGGGAGTAAAAACTTTACCATTCTGTTTGGGAACTGCCTATAATGTATCTAGCATGGAAGATAATGAGATCTCTTGGTTGTTATGTTGACAATGAAAGCATACCGCTCAAAATTATATTCATCTTTGTTTTGAAAGCTCCGAGCTCTGGCACCTCTGCAAATCCCTGCTTCCCTCTGCGAAGGGCCTATCTATTTACTTTTATTATTGAATCATCATACTCTTATAAAAGCACCAGTTAGAGAGCACCACTGTTATTTTTATGCGTTGTTATTAATTGATGTTGAGTATGTCTGTGACTGGATCTCTTTTGCCATGAATTACAATGTCCAGTCAGTCCTTGATCTTCAGGGGTGCTCTGTGTTTATGTTTTGCGGTCTCAGAAAGGGCTAGCGAGATACCATTTTGTCATATTATATCATGACTGTTTTGAATAAGTGTTGTCATCCGAGATATCTTATTATTGCTCGCTAGTTGATTATGCCATTGATATGAGTAAGGATGAGACCTAAATGTTATTGTGCATATGGTTAGTTCATAATCTTTGCTGAAAACCTGAACATCAGTTAGACATATTTACAACAACAAGATCAAACAGAGTTTGTAAAAGTTTTTCTTTGTCACTTTCAGTTTGTCAACTGAATTGCTTGAGGACAAGCAATGGGTTAAGCTTGGGGGAGTTGATACGTCTCCGTCGTATCTACTTTTCCAAACTCTTTTGCCCTTGTTTTGGACTCTAATTTGCATGATTTGAATGGAACTAACCCGGACTGACGCTGTTTTCAGCAGAATTGCCATGGTGTTATTTTTGTGCAGAAATAAAAGTTCTCGAATTAACCTGAAAATTTACAGAGAATATTTTTGGAATTAATAAAAAATACTGGCGCAAGAATTAACCAGAGGGGGTCCACCCAGAGGCCACAAGCCTGGGGGCGCCCCCTGGGGCGCGCCTAGAGGGCTTGTGGGCCCCCTGGACCTCCTCCGGCCTCAACTCCAACTCCATATAACCCTATTCGGGGAGAAAAAAATCAGGGAGAAGGATTCATCGTGTTTTACGACACGGAGCCGCTGCCGCCTCCTGTTCTTCATCGGGAGGGCTGATCTGGAGTCCATTCGGGGCTCCGGAGAGGGGGATCCGTCGCCATCATCATCACCAACCTTCCTCCATCACCAATTTCATGATGCTCACCGCCGGGAGTGAGTAATTCCTTCATAGGCTTGCTGGACAGTGATGGGTTGGATGAGATTTATCATGTAATCGAGTTAGTTTTGTTAGGGTTTGATCCCTAGTATCCACTATGTTCTGAGATTGATGTTGCTATGACTTTGCTATGCTTAATGCTTGTCACCAGGGCCCGAGTGCCATGATTTCAGATCTGAACCTATTATGTTTTCATGAATATATATGTTTTCTTGATCCAATCTTGCAAGTTGTAGACACCTATTACGAGTTATGATCCGCATACCCCAAGGTGACAATAATTGGGATTCTTTCCGGTGGTTACCGTAGTTTGAGGAGTTCATGTATTCACTAAGTGCTAATGCATTGTTCTGGTTCTCTATTAAAAGGAGGCCTTAATATCCTTTAGCTTCCATTAGGACCCCGCTGCCACGGGAGGGTAGGACAAAGGATGTCATGCAAGTTCTTTTCCATAAGCACGTATGACTATATACGAAATACATGCCTACATTATGTTGATGAATTGGAGCTAGTTCTGTGTCACCCTAGGTTATAACTGTTGCATGATGAATGCCATCCGACGTAATTATCCATCATTGATCCAATGCCTACGAGCTTTTCACATATTGATCTCTGCTAAGTTACTTTGCCGTTGCCACTGTTACAACCACTACAAAACTGCTACTATTTGATACCGTTATCGTTACTTCCATACTACTTTGCTACTAAATACTTTACTGCAGATATTAAGTCTTTCAGGTGTGGTTGAATTGACAACTCAACTGCTAATACTCGTGAATATTCTTTGGCTCCCCTTGTGTCGAATCAATAAATTTGGGTTGAATTCTCTACCCTCAAAAACTGTTGCGATCCCCTATACTTGTGGATTATCAGTACACATCGTAAACATTGCACCATAGAATAGCGTGTGTGATAGTTATCCTGTATGACACTGGTACGATGGTCCGACGTTTCATAATACTATCTGACACTTGTATGATGATTAGCTAATCTTCTTAATTATATATCGCATACGGTTCGGGAGAAGTGAATGTGTGTGATTGTCTGCTTATCATACACGTTCTATAATCATGAAATGGTTGTGATGGGGCGCGCATCGTAAACGTAGCACCACTGAATACCGACTACGATGGTAATGCCAGCACACATGAGTAGCAAGGATGGAGCGTTTGGGATATTCGATATATCACAAACAGTTGTGTGATGAATAGTGTTTGGGATAGATGCGGGCATCGCATACGCTTTGTTCTGTAAATTGTATGCATTCCTAGTGCCTATCCCCGACAGTTTCTGGATCGTGTGGGAAGGACCCCCCCCCTATCGCACACACTGGCAAGGTAGGGGGTTTAAAATGCCGTCGCGGAAAGGGGTCAAAAACCGTTTGTATAGCAGCTTGTTGTACCAGTGGCTAGTGACAGCCAGAACAGATCTGAAGAACAAAGTGTTGATTTGTGTGCATGATCTAGTCCAGATGAGAGTTATCATGAGGGAGAAAGAAGTTCTCCAGACTTCCCCAAAGCAGCTACAAGATCAAGGAAGAAAAAGAACTCTGATTATGAGGATGAAGACTTTGTGAGGAAGTGACCTCAAAGAAAAAGAAAGGTGTGCTTGCTAAGAGTATGACACTGCTGCAAGGACAAGGCCATCTGCAAGCAAGCCAATGGCCAAAGCTGCAGGGAAGAAAAGGAAGGAAAGAGGTTAGTTCATGTTGTTGGTAGAAAACCATCTATGTATGAAGGTCCAGATGAGCAAGAGGAAGAGGAAGAGGAAGAGCCAGCAGCTAACCCCCTCCTGCCAAGCAACAAAAGCTCTGGCAGATGCTATGAAGACTGCTGCCCCTTCCAAGTCAAAACCTAAAGCTCCTACCTCCAAGCCCAAGAAGGTTGCTGCAACCAAGCCCAAAGGCAGGACCATCAGAAACATCTCCGCAATAGAGAATAACAAGGCCCCAGGTTCTGATGATGATGAACCTTCAGTTCTAAGGAAGCTA
The DNA here is from genome assembly GCA_011799875.1 of Thinopyrum elongatum. Lineage (NCBI taxonomy): Eukaryota > Viridiplantae > Streptophyta > Magnoliopsida > Poales > Poaceae > Thinopyrum > Thinopyrum elongatum. Next base: position 280,635,398 of record CM022303.1, read on the forward strand.
AGACCCAGATTGCCTGAGCACAATGACACACACCCTATTGCTGAAAACATGAAGAATAGGTCTGAGAAAGTGGAGAGAGTCAGACCCATATGTTGTGAGGAGGAGAACTGTTGAAGACTACCGCTTTCACACCAAGGAACAGCAGGATTTTTTATGAGACTGTGTTGCTTGACAATAAGCCCATAGTCAGTGATATGATATGGGTGGACTGGGAATTCACTAATGACAATGAAGACCACTTTCCTCATGTGCATGAGAGCTTCAACATGATAGGCATTGACAAGTTCATAGGGAATAAATTGACTGCTTGGAATGATGAGATAATCATGCAATTCTACTCCACAGCTCATTTCTATCCAGATGGCAGAATTGTATGGATGACAGAAGGAGTTCATTATGAGTCCAATGTTGAAGAATGGGAAATTTTGCTAGATGTACCCGAGCCCAAAGAAAATGTCATCGATGTGTATGCCAAGAGCAAGATGGATCACAACTCCATGGCAAATATGCATAAGGAGATTCCTTTGGATGACCTCGAGACTCACAAGCTAGGCTCAGTTTATCATTTGTTGGCAGGACTTGCTACCTCCAACACGATCATGAGGCACACTTTGATGCCCAAGTCAGGAGATGAGAGGATGATCAGAGGACACTCCATCAATATGCTTCATCACATTGATCGATCTGAGAGATTCAAGGTCATGGATCTCATTGTAGAGACTATCACGAGGACTACCACGGATCAGAAGATGTCATGTGGATTTGCTCCACACATTCAGGTGCTTATCAACTCCAAAGTTGGTAACAAGACATATCTGCTTGACCGGGAGCATTTGCCGCTTAAGCCGGAGTTTGAGGACAATACAGCTATGATGGATCCATCCCATCCCACTTCGGCAGTAGCACATGCAGAGAAGGAAACACGAGCGGAGGCTGCTAAGTCTGTAGAGCCCAGAGCCACACCTGATCCGTCACTGAAGACCAAGGCCGATCAGATTAACTATCTTCTTCGAGCTACTCAGAGGATCGAGCTGAGCCTGGCCAACATCGCTGAGAACCAGAAGAGTCTTGAGAGGACAGTTGAGATGAAATTCTATGATCTCGATGTCATGGTGACAGAGATGCAAACTACAGTTGAGAGCCTGAAGAAAGAGGTGGATGAGGCAAAGCTTGCTAGCAGTGATGATGATGAGATCGTGGTTCAGTACTTCCCATGACTACTCAGTTTCGGACCCAGCCCAGGTCAGTAGTAGTTCTAGACACTTCCAGAGCCGCAGTTTCAGCTCCAGTTGCTGCAACCTCAGTTGCTCCGTTAGTTTCTCCAGCCATTGCCACTCCTCCACCAGTCCCACAGACTTCTTCTGAGGCATTTGCAGATGCACTTCTCTCTACCCTGACATCGACGCACATCGACACTGCAAGTCAGAGGACTTCACCACCAGGAGATGCCGGAGATCGAGCCCAGAGCGACATCGAGCTCTATACTTCTTTGAACTTTTTGGTACTTGTTACCAAAGGGGGATAATTAGTATAGATCATTAGGGCTTCGAGAGGGTGAGTGTTTTTCTTTTTCTCGTTTGGTTTTCCATTTGAGTGATACTTTGTGTGCTACTTCTGGCCGTTGCTCGTTTGGTACTATGTTTATCCGTAGTTGATCATACCGTACTCTGATGATGTTATGCTTATATATCCATTCATATGCTCCATGTATGATCATTCACTTGTTTTTTTGGTGATGAGTGCTAATTACTTTGCAATCATATCATTTTGAGCGCTCCACCAAGATGTATGTGACATGGAAGAGTAACCCACAATCCTAATCAATTGTGCATTTGTATTCAAACGTAAATTTTTAATAATGCACAAATTTAGGGGGAGCGCTTGCTTATCACATACTTCTCAAAGCGACGATGTATTTCATTCATTATATCATTTGTCGAAGCTTTGATCTATATGTTGTCATCAATTACCAAAAGGGAGGAGATTGAAAGTGCAACTAATCCCCGGGTGGTTTTGGTAATTAATAACAACATATACATCATTGATCTAATATTCATTGCAAATATATTTCAGAAAAAGATCAATGATTGGCATGGCAAGGACTAATGGATGTGGACACCTCAAAATGTCAAGAACAATAATTGGCTACTCCAAGACTCTACATTTTTGGTTTAGTGATCCAAGATCACATTGAGTCCCTTAGCAAAGCCAATACCATTAAAAGGGGATGAGGTATTGTTGATGAGGTTGTTGCTCAAGTGCTTAGTGATATTTCTCCAGAAACTCTTAGTCATTTTCTCAAAACACATCTGGCCAAACCCTAATTTCCTATCTCGGTCCCACCGAATATATCCCATCCGGACCCACCGAGATGACCTCTACCATTGCCATTGACAAACCCTAGCAATTAGGTTTGACCGAAATGGATCTCGGTCCCACCAAGATGGCATTGCCAAGTTTCTGTGATGAGCTTGTTTCACTTCGGAATCACCGAGTTGAAACAATCGGAAATTGCGAGACTGGGTTCTGCCCTAACCATTGCACTTTGGTCTCACCGAGTTGTTCCACTTCGGTCCCACCAAAAAGCCCAACGTTCATATCTTTTACACTAATCGGTCTCACCGAGTTTTACCTTCGGTCTCACCGATTTGGGTCAAAAGTGTGTAATGGTTGGATTTTGGGTGCAGCCTATTTATACCCCTCCACCCCCACCTATTCTCTAAGAGAGCCATCAGAATGAAACACAACTTCCATAATTCATTTTTTGAGAGAGAACCACCTACTCATGTGTGAGGACCCCGGCTTAATCGTTCACTAACCATACACACAAATGCACACGATCAAGCCTAAGGACTCACTTGAAGATATCACAACACAACTCTAAAACATAAATAAATTCATACAAGCTTTATATTACAAGCCAGGGCCTCGAGGGCTCGAATACATAGCTCGATGGCATACAAGTGTCAGTGGAAGCATCAGATATCTGGGTATAGATATATTACAGAAATAGAGATAAGCCTTTTAGAAAGGCGGGGCAAAATAAAATACTACGATCGAAAGGCGTAGGCCTCCTGCCTAGGACCCTCCGAATCCTACTCCTGGTCGTCTGTCGGCTCCTCGTAGTAGTACTCGCCAGGAGGGTAGTAGTAGTAGCCGTAGTCGTCGACGGGGGCAGCTAACTCAGGGGCTCCGTCATCTGGCGGCGTCAAATGGATATGGGGAGAAAAAGAAAATAAAGCAAACGTGAGTACTCATCCGAAGTACTCAGCAAGCAAGGATCTACACTACATATGCAACATTTTCAAAGGGTGGCTGTATATGTGGACTGGGCTGCAGAAATGCTAGAATAGAGGGGGAAAGCCTAGTCCTATCGAAGACTAGCATCTTCAATCATCTTCATCGGTCTTGCAGCATTAGAAGAGTGCAGATTAACATAATGTAAAGTAGTCGTAATGTTATCAACCTCGCCCAGAGATTCTTCCTCGACTCCCTGCGAGAAAGCAATCCCAGAGCCATACTATCCAGTTATCATCTCAAGTTCTAGCTGTACCAATCGGGATACAACTCCGAGTGTCCGTTACCGTAGGACAGGCTATCGATAGATTAGTTCTTCCCTGCAGGGGTGCACCAAGTTACCCACCATGCTCGCTTAACTCCGGCCGGACACACTTTACTGGGTCATGCCCGGCCTCGGCCAAGCGATACGCCGCAACCCGACCGAATACTTAACAGAGAGGTCAGCACGCCGGACTAAACCTATGCCCCTAGGGGTCTTGGGCCATCGCCCCGGGAACTCCTGCACGTTGCGAGGGCGGCCGGAAGCAGACCTAGCAACCCCTTAATACAAGCGCGGTTGCGTAACCAGTCCAATCCAGCGCGCGCCGCTCAGTCGCTGACGTCCATTAAGCTCCGGCTGAAGTATACGACGCAGAACGCCCATACTATGCCCACGTGATGGTTAGTGCTATCAGGCCAGAGGCCACTTGGATCAAATATCCAAATCGTTAGTGGATTAGGAGCGCGCGGTAACGAGCAGAGACTCACGATCGATGTGACCCCGTCGCCCCGTCTTGAGGTCTTGCGGCAAGGGCTAGGAATGCCCGGTCACGCCTCGTATTTATCTCACGGGCACCCTCCAGGTCAACCCGACTCTACATCACTCGCAATGAAGCTCGCGCGGGTACCCCTCAGGGCCGACCCGTCTTTAGTATCATGGTTCAGTGTTCAGTCATAATAACAAAGGTAACCGTGTGTCTAACACCAAGGGGAACCCTGAGGAATCACCCTCGATGGAATTCCCTCTGATGTTACCGTCAAGGTGAACGGAGGAGGAATCACCCTCGAGGTCCACTCTTGAGGAGTTGCACGACGGTGTCGTTATCGAGGGTGGTGTAGGAGGAATCACCCTCGCTGACCACGCCCGATTAACTAACCTACAAGGTTATCATCAGAAGTGCTGACGAGGTATCACCCTCGGCACTCGATAGTAACCCAGTAGTGTCGAGCAACTAAGGGGAAGTGACGTGCGGTGCCGGGGACTAGTCTTCGATCCCGTTGATCGGGTCTTCTGATGATCCAGCGGGGCAGTCGGGATAAGTGGGGTCACTGATGAGGCTCTACCCAGTCTATACTAAACAGTTTAGGATAACAGGTAGGTATCAACAGCAGGTTACAATTAAACAGGCTATGCAGCAGATATAGGATAACAGCAGCAGCAGTATCTTCTAATGCAAGCATAAGAGAGAAGAGAGTGGGCGATATCGGAATGCTCAAAAGGGAGGTGCTTGCCTGTTTGCTCGGCGGCAAGGGCAAGATCGTCAACTACGTCGTCAGGCTCCTGAGCGGCGTCGGTCTCGGGAGCTACGTCAACGTCGGGGTCTACCGAGAGAGAAGAGGGGGAAGAAACACATAAATGCATAGTAAACAATGCAGTACAGGGCATGCTATGCTAAGATGCAGTGTAGGGTTGCCTAAAGTATGTCTAAGGCATTTTTAGTTAATTTAGGATTTAAGTTGGTTTTATTATCCGGTGATTATGCACTATTCATCTACCGGAATCAGAGGAAAAGTTATGGGTTCTCCTACGTAGGGGGTTCCGACAAAGAAACAGACGACACGATCAGATTCGTCTCGTCGTTCTGATCAACTTTCATGTTTAAAGTTTTTCGATCTGAGCTACGGTTTATTTTCTACGATTTTCTAAAGTTTTAATCATTTTCTGATTTTATTTACTATTAACAGAAATGGAGTTATGACATCAGCAGAGGGTCAGCATGACATCAGCAGGTCAACAGACCCGCTGACTGGTCAAACTGACCAGTGGGACCCACTGGTCAGTGACTCAGAGCTAAGTAGGGGTTTAACTAATCTAACAGCAGCTAATTAAAGGGGTGGGCCCCACATGTCAGTGTCTATTTAATTAGCAGATTAATTTTAAAAGCTTAATTAGTCTAATTAAGTGCTGGGGCCCACACGTCATACACTGTGGGTGAACAGTAACCACGTTGACCAGAGTCAACGTGGTCAACGGTGGTGCTGGGGCCCACTGGCAGTCTCTCATGGGGTGGGTCCCACACGTCCACGTCGGTGGCGTCACCGGAGTTACTCCGGCGACCATTTGCGCGGCGGCCGATCGCCGAAGGCGGCCGGAAATGCGCTACGGGGCACCGTTCGATCCACGGTTTGTTGCATTCGAACGCTAGAGAACTCGCGCGTCGAGTGGTGGTGGTGGCACGGCCGGAAACGACCGGAGACGGCGACGGCGAGCGGCGGAGGCGGCGCCGGAGTTCGGGCGTCGGTGGATTTGACGCTAGGAAGCGCGGCAAGCGGTGCGAGCGGTGGCGTTCGAATGAGCAGTCGACGCTGCATCGAACGGTGGTGGAACCGTGGCCGGAGGTGGCCGGAATCGAAGCCGGCGACGCGCTACGGCGGCAGCGCGTACGGGACCTCAACAGGGACTGCGCTACGGAGCTCGGCGGAGCACGTGCGCGTGCTCGCTGTGTTCCTGGGAGCACCAGGAACTCGATGCCGTGCTCAGGCGAGCACGACAGGGTCCATGGCCACGGCGGCGAGGTGAACTGCGGCGGTGAGCTCACGGCAACGGCGTCGAGCTAGCTAGGGGGAAACACGCGGAGCGAGAAGACGAAAGGAGGGAGTGAGGAGCTCACCGAGCGGCTACGGAAAGCCCTTGGCAGGTTAGGAGCAGCAGATCGTCGCCGGAGAAGAAGGGGATCGCCGGCGATCGAGGTTGAAGACGAGGTCGTGGGGCTCGATGTAGGGGCTCCTGGCTCCGCCTGGTTGCACTAAAAGAAGGAGAAGAAGCCGGCGGAGCTCCCGGACACGTTGGCGAGGCACGGGGAGGCCTGTGGCTACGCGGATGACGGCGAGACGGTGGTGACCTCGCTCGGCCTCGACGGATCTGAGGGAGAGGAGGAGCGGAGCGAGCGAGAGAGAGAGAGGGGGAGAGTGATGGAGGAGGTCCAGGGGGATGGACGGCTTCGGCCTTATCTCCTCCCTGTCGGTGGGCGCCGAGGCCGTCGTCGTGTCGTCGCCTCGCCGGGGCGCGCGCGCTCGGCCAGGGAGCGGCCGACACGACGAAGGAGAGAGAGTGGAATGGGCTAGGTGAGTTGGGCTCCAGGCACTGTGCACTTGGGCCAGTGCACAGTGGCCTTTTCCTTTTCTTTTTCTGTTTTCTTTTCCAGAGAGGTTTGTGCAATATTTTGAGGCACCAAATAATTTAGCAAAAATGTGAAACTTGCTCACATAATTACTTTGCAATATCCAGCATTGCCACAAAAAGTTTGAGCCATTTTGGAATTTATTTGGGATTTTCTAAAATGAGAAGGGCATTTAATGTGCTGTTTTGGCACTGTTAAAATGGTTATGGCCCATTTCAAGTTGATGGTGAGGTTGTGTTCCTTATCAACATTTGTTTTGGAATATTGCCAACAAGATGAACATTTTTCCAGTAATTTTTGGGCAACTTTATTTTGCACTTTTGAATTTTGAGTTGATTTTCATAATAGAATTTGAAGTGAATTCTTAACCAAAGTGATTAGGCACTGCAAATGGGATGACTTGGCATTATTAGCAGGTAACCACAGTGGCTATTACACAGGGGTGTTACATCATGTGTTGAGATCAAGAGATTCCATTCCTACCATTTAAACCTTGATTTCTAGCCTCTTCAAGATGCTTTCCACTCCAATCCTTCTCCTACCCAAGCCAAATCTGTGTGAGAGAGAGTTTGAGTGTTGAGGAGACTATCATTTGAAGCACAAGAGCAAGGAGTTCATCACTAACACAACATCTATTACCTTTTGGAGAGTGTCTCCTAGATTGGTTAGGTGTCACTTGGGAGCCTCGAAGATCATGTAGAGTTGAACCAAGGAGTTTGTAAGGGCAAAGAGATCGCCTACTTCATGAAGATCTACCTGAGTGAGGCTAGTCCTTCGTGGACGGAGGCCATGGTTGAATAGACAAGGTTGCTTCTTCGTGGACCCTTCGTGGGTGGAGCCCTCCGTGGACTCGCGCAACCGTTACCGTTCATGGGTTGAAGTCTACATCAACGTGGACGTTCGATAGCACCACCTATCGGAACCACGCCAAAAATCATCGTGTCTTCATTGCGTTTGAACTCTCCAATCCCTCCTTTACGTTCATATGCAAAGTCTTTACTTTCCGCTGCACAACTCTTAGACTTGCATGTGTAGGGTGTATTTGACTTGGTAGAATTGCTAAAACTTGCCCACAACTAAAATTGGGAAAAGGATAAGTTCTTATTTGGTTAAATAGTCTAATCACCCCCCTCTAGACATATTTTTGATCCTACAGAGATCCAATGCCCCGAGATCCGTTTCTGATCCAGTTTTGTTTCGGCCTCCTTCTCCAGCACCAAAGATGGCCGAAGAGGGGAGAGAAGCGGCTGCTCCGGTGCTCGAAGCTACCAGCAAGAGGGGGAAGTGGCTGCAGTCCAACGCCACCGTCGGCACCATTATTGAACTTCAGGTGAATGGGTATCTCCCGGCTACGGCGAAGTTCCGGTCTCCCATTCTTAGGGACGCGGTTCATTCAGCCTCCGTTATCCCCACTCCTCGCAAGGGGGAGCGGGTGGTCTTTATTGCCCACTTCCTCCGGGGCCTCGAATTTCCCCTTCATCCCTTAGTCTGAGGCCTCTTATTCTTTTACGGGTTGGATTTCCACCATCTCGCCCCAAACTCCATCCTCCACACCGCCTCCGTCATTACAATCCGCGAAGCCTTCCTTCGCGTGGAGCCCCACTTCAGGCTATGGCTCAAGGTGCTCAGCATCAAGCCGCACAGTAGCGGCTCCAAGCTCGCCGACTGTTGAGGGGCCATGATAAGCAAGACCCCCAAGGTCACCTGGCCAAAGGGGACGTTTATCAATACCGTGAAGCTTTGGCAGCAAGAGTGGTTCTACCTGGTCAACGAAAAAGAAGGCCCGATCATCTCAGATGAGCTGCCGAAGAGGCTGGTCTTCTGGACCGACAAGAATGTCCCTGGGGTGAACGAAGAGGAGCTAAAGGAGCTCCAAGGATGGCTCAAGGCCGTGCTGGATTCAGGCGTCACCTTGACAGATGTGGTCAATGTGATGCTTCTTTGGCGCGTCCTTTTTCTCCAGATCCGAGCTACTCCAATGTGGAGGTACAAACCGGAGGACGAGGCGGTGCCCACTCAGCTTTATTGAGGTACAAGCCTCATCGGGATGTGGAAACTTCTTTTCAAAACAAAGAAGGACGCGGCGGCTCCTTGAGCTCAGGATATGGGCTTCAGCTATGACAATCCTGCCGAGGAGGTAAGTGTTTTACTACAAGTTCTTCATACTTATTTATCGCCACCGTTCTTTTAATTGAGCGGTCAAAACACGTGTTTTATACATTGGGATGGCGTGAGCACGCCAGGAAGATGCTAGCCCCTCCGCCATTGACCGAGGTCCTGATGACCCCCGAGCTCAAGAAGATCTTGACCGAGGACCCCTATGAGGTCCTGGCCAAGAAGGAGAAAGGGGAGAAGGACAAGGCAAAAAGCCTGTCCAGCCACAATTCTTCCTCGGAACAAAACGCCGAGCAAGAAGAGGGCGAGGCGTTCTCTTCCAAGGGTGGGAAAGAGGGCGGCATCCGAGGACGTCGTCGAGACTGCCTCTCCACAGATGTTTAAGCATCCGAGAAGGGTTCATTTGGCTTCAGCGGGCCAGACATATGAAGTACCTTGCACCAAAAATCATATTATCGATTTTGGTAAGATTTAATTTGTTTTGAGTATGGATAGAGGAGCAGAATGATTTTTTTGGGGTAAGATTTGATTCGATTTTGATAAGGTTTAATTTGATTTAGTTGAGATTTTGGTAAGATTTTATTTGATTTGATTGAGTTAATGCATGACGTGGTTTTGAAAAGTATTGATTTGGTATAAATTATTCTAATTTACTCTATTTACGTTGATTTTTATTGTGTGCGGTATCGGTTGAGATTGCCACAAAAAATCAACAGGAAAACCGAAGCGGGAAGTAGGGCGTTGGGAGGAAAAACCAACGGAGAAGACGAGGCAAACCTACTTACTCCCAAGTAGAGATTGTGTTGCAGATTTCTGTAACTTTTTTTTTTTCGAAAAGATGTGTGCTCTGTTTGGGCTGGCGTACGACTGGACCAGCCCATTGCATACGAAGGCAGTTTGCAAATGTCAGCTCGAAACGGCCTGTAAAGTACAGTAGCATCGATCCCTTCGTGTGAACGTGCGCTCATCCCACCGACCCAGAAAGGCGTACAGAATTCGAAATTCGAAATCTGAAGCAACCGTTGGAGCGCCTTCCCTCAAACGGCTCTCTCGCATACAAATCTCCCCCGCGATCCCCTCCCCAATCACAAACCCTAACCCCAGCCGCCCCCCACATTCCCACCCCACCCCACCACCAAATCACCCATCTCCCACGGCAGCCCACCAGAGAGGAAGAGGCCGAGGGAGAGCGGATCTGCGCGATGGCGACGCTCCAGCACCAGAACCAGGGGGCGGCGGCGCCGATGACCACCACGGGCGGCGGGCTGCGCGCCATGGACCTCTACGAGAAGCTGGAGAAGGTCGGGGAGGGCACCTACGGGAAGGTGTACAAGGCCCGGGAGAAGGCGACGGGCCGGATCGTGGCGCTCAAGAAGACGCGCCTCCCGGAGGACGACGAGGGCGTTCCCCCCACGGCGCTCAGGGAGGTCTCGCTGCTCCGGATGCTGTCGCAGGACCCGCACGTCGTGCGCCTGCTCGATCTCAAGCAGGGCCAGAACAAGGAGGGCCAGACCATCCTCTACCTCGTCTTCGAGTACATGGACACCGACCTCAAGAAGTTCATCCGCGGCCACCGCCAGAACCACGAGAAGATCCCCGCCCACACCATCAAGGTATATCCCCTCTTCACCGATCTCGCTTCTTTGTTGTTCCTTTCCGCGACCTTGCACGCACGCGAGGTGTTTGTTTGAATGCACATACAGTGATTGATTCGGTTTCTGGTGAACTGGTGATCCGTGCGTTCAGATCCTGATGTACCAGCTCTGCAAGGGCGTGGCTTTCTGCCACGGACGCGGTGTCCTGCACCGTGACCTCAAGCCGCACAACCTGCTCATGGACCGCAAGACCATGGCTCTCAAGATCGCCGATCTTGGGCTCAGTCGTGCCTTCACGGTTCCTCTCAAGAAGTACACACACGAGGTACGATTCCTGGTTCTGTTACCAGTATTAGTGCCAGATTGCTGTCTGATTCTGCATGATTCCCGTCACTTGATCTGTTCATGACGCAATCTGAATTCTTTTGCAGATCCTTACTCTGTGGTACAGAGCTCCTGAGGTCCTTCTTGGCGCCACACACTACTCAACGCCGGTTGACATGTGGTCTGTGGGCTGCATATTTGGTATGATGAACTTAACGTTGTAAATTAGCATACTTTGAGAATTTAACCTCTTAGGTAGATATGCTGAATTCCTTGTGAATGGCAGCTGAATTGATCACTACCACGGCACTTTTCCCTGGAGACTCTGAGGTGCAGCAGCTCCTGCACATTTTCAAGTACAGTACCACACCTTGTCACACTTGCTTGTTTTCTCACTTGGCATCGTTAGGGGATATCAGATGTTGATGGTCTATATTGGTATTTGAATGCTAGGTTGCTGGGCACTCCAAATGAGGATGTCTGGCCAGGAGTAGGCAAACTCCCGAACTGGCATGAGTACCCTCAGTGGAACGTCTCAAAGCTGTCTTCTGTAATTCCTAGTCTGGATGCCGATGGTATTGATCTGCTTGAGGTTAGTAATCAAACATGGGCATCCGTGCTACTTTATCCTTGAAGAAAATATAGAAGCAGAGGTGCTCTTGTGAGAATTTGGCGCTAACTTATAGCTGTGATCCTTTGCAGAAAATGCTGCAGTATGAGCCGGCAAAGCGGATCTCTGCGAAGAAGGCCATGGAGCACCCATACTTCGATGATGTGGACAAGGCGCTGTACTGAAACTGTCTTCGTAGCTAGCAAGAAGCGGATTTCTTGTGATTTGTGCTTTTCCTGAAGCATATCTTTTGCTTCCAGGGCAGGAATTTTACCTCTGTTATTCCAGCTGCCATTTAGTTTTGCCCCATTGACTGTGATGGATAGTGACTATGGATAGTGACTATGGAGTTATGCATAATTAAAAGCCTCTTGCCAGGCGTTAAGTACTGGTCTTGTGAAGCACTACTTCTGCTTCCAAATCAGGCTTTTTCTAGCTGCTATTTATAGCGTAAGCCATTCGTTTTTGTTTCTGATGGATAAATGAAAAATCGTCTTGATGACGGTAAAAGACTTGTGAGATTATCTAATTTCGTTGATGCTCTTATAGAAGTCCTCGTGCTTTGTTTGTGCTCTGAGACTTGGATATGGAGCGTAATTTAACTTGGACTACAACTGATTGTTGCAGATTGGATTAGTAGATTGGCCTATGGTCCTAATTCTTTATACTGTATTTGAAGGGTCACTTTATACTGTATTTGAAGGGTCACTTTATACTTGGATATTTAATTTGACATTGGCTGGAATGGTGATGCAACGGGGGAATGGAAATATCAATGTTTTTTCTTGGATTAGTAGATTGTCAGTCATTTTTCTGATTACCGGAATTGTACTCGTCCAGTCACCCTTGAGCTGAACTGCCAGAACATGTTTAGTGATATGCTGATGAAATGGTACAAACTTGAGCTGTCTGTGCTGATTGTTTTGTTTGAGCGGCAAGCTGGTTATGTGTAAATGATGGTAATAGTCTAAATCTTGGCTTATGGTGCATGAACAAAGTCCACGTCTAAATAACAGAAAGAGTAAATCTAGCAGGTTCCCTAAAAAACACAGCTTTTAAAGCTGAAGACTTAGCATGTACGACAACTACATTGTGTAGCATGGCAATTCGGCCTGCTATGTCGGCAATTCCCCTTTTTTTTTCTTAGCATGGCAATTCTCTCAGGTGCGCATGGAAAACCTCTGGAACGCATGGCAATTCTCTCTGCAGCATGGTGGAATTCATGAAACACATGGCAATTTTCTCTGTTGTAGCACAATAATTATTTCTTCTTAGAATGGCAAATCTCTATGTCGACACATCTCTCTGTTATAGCATGACAATTCCTGAATGTTTTCTGGATTGGATTTTTGAGGGAACACTCTCCGGTGGCGCCGTTCGGTCGAATGAGCCTCCCTGAGGGAATGTCATCACCTATTAGGGTCTCACTAGTGCCGAAAATGCGCGGCGCACGCCGCGCCCATGGCAGGCCTTGTTTTTGTTCCGGATAAGTATTTGGCCGTTGGCATTTATTACCAGTTTACCACCAGGAGCGCCTATTGTTTTGATGTTCTTAACAATAGCACAAAAACTTGAGGAAACCAGAATTTGACTGGTTTCTATCTGGGCAAGAACCCAAAAAGAAAATGTTCTTCCATGATATTTATCGCTCATGGAGTTTGTTTTTGTCAAATAATTTAAAACCACTGTTGGTTTGGTTCTGGAAAACCAAGCAGTTTTCTAAACCCTGATGCCGATTTTATACTTTTTCTAAGAAAAATAAACTTCTAATTTTCAGTTAAGTTATTAATGGAGAGATGAAGTTAAGAATTTTTTTGGTCTTTTGCTTTATGGAAATGAGTAGTGAAAAATTGCCTATGCGAATTCAGCATTTGACAAAAAGGAAAAAAGGATGGTGCTATTCTTTCATATAATGGTAACCAAGTAAATTCTCCACATACGGCAGCACCAATCATTTCCTTCAGCTTAGCATGCGAATTCAAACTCCAGCATACTATAGTTCTTGAACAGAAAAAAGAATCAGCTCTTTGAACTGTACTGCTAGAATTAGTAATAATAGAACAATGAGCATCAAGTCAAACAAAGACAGTAGCAAGGAAAGACGATAGATGTAATAGTCTAAACCTGTAATTAACCTATGATTATATCCTTATGTAAGCAATCATAAATTTTTGGAGCAATTTATTCTGCCCGTCCATGTATGGTGTCATTTCAACCACATTATACAGTCCTTGTACATGATCAATTGGACTTATCTTTTACTGGTGTGGTTCTTGTTGAGAAGTTGTTTGTACAGTCCCACAAAATTGTTTGCAGCTTCTTAGTAAGAGTTTAGTACTTGGCATGCATGCTATGGAAGTACTGGTAGTTGATTACGCAAGCAGCGACCTGGTCTGCAAAGAATAAGCAAACGTAGTATGAAATTAAACTGCAGTCTGTGTATGGACAGAAGCATGCATGCATATGTTATCCTGGATTTAATTGCCTGAAGTGTTTATTCCTAATTAATTGGCCCATGCATGCATACTGGTCTGCAATGATGGAGCCAGCTCTTTCAGATAGAATTTGAGGCGTTGGACCGACTGCTGACCATTAACAGAACTGCTAGTAGCTATTCTTGTAGTACATTAGCAGTATGTGCTTCACGACCATGGCAGTTTGGGGCACCATTGTATCTGAACAAATTTTAGAAGGAAAACAACACAATTAAAATTTTCACAAAGGAAGTGTCACTTGTATGCTATACACCGACCATAGATGATCTGCTTCTCTCAACTCTCAACTCTCCATGCCAGAACAAAGCCAAAAGTTTCAGATCACACTATTCATTATCTTGAAAGATAGAAAAAGGGGAAAACAACAAAAAATGTAGTCTTCTATTTTTCAAGTTTCATTGAATAGAAAGAACGCTATTTTGTTTAACGACAAAAGAGAACAACTCCAATTAATGAACAAACTGAACTGAAGACTACCTTGTGATCCTTCCAAAATTCTTCAGGTCCCAAATCATGAAGACTACCCTGTGATTCTTCCAAAATTCTTCACGTCCCAAACCATGAAATAAAGTGCTTCCCAGGTCCATCAGAGAACCATATGATGGACCATTGCTCGTGTCCATATGTTCCGTCAATTCCATGAAATCGCAAGTAACTGCATGACAAAGAAGAATTGGACCAAGTAGTAGTAGCAGTATTTACTAACCATGTCAAGCAAAAAATAGTCTACTTGATATAATATGATCTTGAAACATAAACATAAATCAGAAAGGGACCATGATGTGCAAAAATTGTTATATATGAAAATCATCACCATAAATCACATGAGACATACTTGTGCAAAACTAATTCCATGAACTGAATAAACTGTGCAGCAGAAGAGCGAGTAGGCTCTGTCGAAAGGACCATCTCGGCGATGTAAATTTGGTGTTCAAAAGTTGCTATTAATAAGGAGTAGTGCAGATTCAGTTTCAGGTCGAAAACAACAATGGGATGGACTAAATCTTTCATGCACAACTCGGGACAAAAAATCTGTAGTGGAGGTTCAAATATGTGTTTAGTATATACATATAGTCTTGTGAGAAATCTAACTATTTAGTAGTAGAAACATATACCTTATCCCTCTGCTGTCTGTAGCTGATCGGACACTGATTTGTAGGATACATCTGCCAAAGATAGACACAATAACAATTGGTGTTTCTTCACTATTTGACAGAATGAAGGGGTAGTAATAGTAGTAGTCAGAGAAATAATCTTGCATGTCTAATTTATATGGTGATGATATCATGATTCAAATAGAACTAAAAAATATTTTACTATGATAATAAAAATTAACCGTAATGGAATCTACAGTTCAGAAAGAAGTGGTTAATTTGGCGCAAGATAGATAACCTAATTCTAAAAAAATTACAGTATTTTGGTAAAAAACGAAAAACAGGCAATCAACAAACCGCAAGACAATTTAGTTGGAGGAGATAGTAAATAAAAATACCCCTTAAATTGTAGAATTGTTAAGGCGGCGTCGCAACTATCCTACTACTGCACAAACCTGTAAAAAGTCAGGTAGAGCGAGGGGGGGAGTGAAATGATGTGTAAAATATATCTTTTAAAAAAAATCTAAAAATGTTCATGTGGTACTGTTCACAGACGTATACTGTTCATGGACAACCACTGTTCACTAATACTGTGCATTCTGTTTACTGTTTGGAAGTACACTGCATACAATGTTTACTGTGCATGGTGTTTACTGTTTATGTGCACTGTTCACTGATGGCGACGTTGCCGTGTATATACGAACAGTAGACATAAAAAAATAAAAATCAAAACGCTCCCGGTTTAGTATTGTTATTATACATGTATATATGTGTGTGTTTATATACTCAAAACTTCTACTTCTAGTTGACACATGTATCTAACCAAACAAAGTCCGATTGGTCATCAAACATTTTCTTTACGTGGGGCATCAAATATCTCTACTCCTAATGGAGCAGTTGGTAGGATTGCGTCCAGATTTTTTTTTCGTCTCATCACTTTCGTCCGGTTTTTTTTTCGACTGGTTTCTTTTCGTCCCCCCTCCCATCACCCCACTGGTTTATTTTCGCCTCAACTCCCACACAATGAAAAAATCTAAATAGATCAAGACTTTCCATGTTGACGTAAGTTATTTAGTAATGCCTTTATGTGAAAGAATCAATCACGATCAATCTCTAAAGATCAAATTTAAATTAATTAACCTTACCATAAATCGCTCGATCACATTAATTAATCTTTTCTCTACTCCTAATGGAGCAGTTGGTAGTCTTCGTTCCGATTTTTTTTCGTCCCATCTACCACTTCGTCTAGTTTTTTCGTCTCTCCTGCCACTTCGTCTGATTTTTTCGTCTCTTCCTGGCACGTAAAAAAAACAACGAGGAGGCTCCCCTCGATCTGTTCCCTAAGCTACTCCTAATGGAGCAGTTGGTAGGGTTGCGGCCAGATTTTTTTCGTCCCATCACTTTCGTCTGGGTTTTTTTTCGACTGGTTTCTTTTCGTCCCCCCTCCCACCACCCCACTGGTTTATTTTCGCCTCAACTCCCGCACAATGAAAAAATCTAAATAGATCAAGACTTTCCATGTTGACGTAAGTTATTTAGTAATGCCTTTATGTGAAAGAATCAATCACGATCAATCTCTAAAGATCAAATCTAAATTAATTAACCTTACCATAAATCGCTCGATCACATTAATTAATCTTTTCTCTACTCCTAATGGAGCAGTTGGTAGTCTTCGTTCCGGTTTTTTTTTCGTCCCATCTACCACTTCGTCTAGTTTTTTTCATCTCTCCTGCCACTTCGTCTGGTTTTTTCGTCTCTTCTTGGCACGTAAAAAGAACAACGAGGAGGTTCCCCTCGATCTGTTCCCTAAGATCGATCAGGAGTTCAAGATGCCCCAGCCCCGAGACAAGCTACAGCCGAGATCCGATCCGAAACTAGCCGCCGCGGCTGAGGATGGAGAGGAGCCGCCGCCTCCAGGTCGCCGCCGTGACAAACTGCCGAGGTCCGCAATCACCGAAGCCAGACGGCCCTCACCTCCATGTCTTCGTCTCTCAACCTCCATCGACCTCCTCCCGGATGGATCCTCCACGTCGCTGGATCGACGGAGGGGGACCTCCATTGTCGCCGTTCTTCTCTCCCTCCCCGACCTCCCGTCGCCGTAGAGTGATTGCTGACTGTCAGGGTCCTGACACGTCGCCGTACGGGCTGACTGTCAGGGTCCTGACACGGGCTCTCCTTGTCCCGATTCGATCTTGATGCTACTCGGCCGATCTATGATGTTTGTTTCCTGTGTTTACATGGTAGAGTGATTGCTGCACTCGCTTTTGGCTGTGGCTGCAATTTGGGAACTCATTCAATGAGTTGAGGGTGCAGGTAGAGATGATATTGCGGATGGGAACGGCAGGAAGCTGCGTGCGTGCTACCTGCCATCGCAAGGACTTTTTATTTTTATGATAGTTCAGTGTCTTATTACGAATCTGATAGTGCTATCTGCCACACATACACCATGTTTCTCTATTGTAATATGATGATTTATTTACATGCGACTCAGAGAAAGAATTGCTTTGCAGGTACACACTAGCTGCAAACTGATGTATTGAACTTTCAAGGATTTTGATTAGTTGCCCAAATAACCCATTCTCCTTTTGTTGATATTTATGAACGAGAACATTATTTCTCTTTTTGTTTCAGGTTTCCAACATCACGAATTTCATACTTATGGAGTGGAGCTACCAAAATATCTACGAGGTAAAATCACTATATACATATTGTTTTCCAACCGTTGCTTCAAGCGACACGCATCCGTTGCAATGAAATCGGCATCACCTGGGTGCTTGCTTGTGTTCGTTTCTAGCCGGCAAGAATCCATCGAATCTTCCTCTATGTGTGCAACCTTGCCAGTGTGTGAATCAATCAAGGCAAGGGCAACCAACATTAAGTATGTGCGAGTCTTGCCGGGATCTGATCTATCAACTCCTTCAGCCAGCTTTTCACTATGTGCACGTTGTCCAGGCTAGAAAAGCACTTGGCAAGTGGACGGCTCCACCGGCCATGCGTCAACAATTCAAATCCTTATCTATACTAGAGACACACACATACTTTTTTTATGCAGTTCTGAATTTATGGAAGCAGAAGAACTGATTATGTGAATTAAATATATAATCCCATGTGTAGGTGCTATCCAAGTGTTGTGATTATTTATGCGCACATAACTTGCAGGTATATAACTCTATAGTATGAAGACTTAAAAATACGAGTGCATGTCGTTGGTGTTTTTGAATCCATCTTCCATCACTTCTAATACTTTTGTATTACATAATAGTAAATTTTCAGCATTTGACTAATATATATATGGTATTTGTAATATTTCTTTCTTCCATTTGTAGTGGACTAACAGAACAACACAACACATAAACAGAGGAATGTAAGTGCAAACCTTTCTTTCTCTTTAAATTCTTGAGGACGGTAACATTTTACAAGTGTTGAAGATTCAGTTCTGACATTTTGGGGTTGCTAATCCATTGCAAGTAATCATTGCTTAACTGCCATGTTATCCAAAGTTCATGTGACTTGAGTGGTATCTCATTTAGTTTTATATCATACAAATAAACTTGGCTCACTCACTCTTTAATTTGGTTGGGAATTCATGATTTAGAGGCAAGAAGGTAGCAATTAACTCAAATGTCGGCATTGGAACCTTCAGTCTGGAAGTTGTAGCTTTAGCTTGATGCAAATACTTACCATTCTGATCATGGGGTCATTAGACACGGTGAGAATCAGGCCTCATGGATTGCATTTCATCACTGAATTCCCCATCTTATCACTCAATTTCTTGAGTCAGAAGAACTTTAAGTATCAGTGCATTTTCGTATACTTTCGAGGTATCATCTTACAGATGTTGCTTCACTTCGTAGCATTTTTTAATAGATAATCACAATCGTCACATTTTTTTCAGATGATCATAATACTTTACGCTATATGCTTTTCTTTGTGTGCACATGTAATGGGGGTGGGGAGGGGTTGCTTAAGAGGGAAGGACTGCTACATTTGGTTGTCAGTTCCTGTTAATATGGGTACAACTTCGAGTTCTGATGTTTCTCCTGTATATTTGCATAGGAACTATGGCCGCATGGATGTTCCCCTGACATTATCGGCATTTATTATTGCAATATCTTTGGTATTGCAAACAGGAAACCTCCGTTTCGCTCAGCTTACCTGGTGTTGAGCAACAAAAATCCAGTACATCACTATGCTGATGCAATTCATCGATGATTGGTGAGAAATGCCATGCCATTTATATACTCTTCCTACTTCTCAGTTGGAGTAACAAAGAAAGGTTGTTTTGCCTCATGTTGCTATCAATGGAGCTTTTGTTTATATTGTAAAAAGAACAGCACCACTGTTGCTAGCAATAGTCATGTACTCCCTCCGTTTTTATTTACTTCGCATATTAGCTTTGTCTTGAGTCAAACTTTGACCAAGTTTATAAAAAAAGTTATTAATATCCACAATACCAAATAAATACCATTATAATCATCATTCAATATATTTTCATACCATATATATTTGTTATTGTGAAAGCTTAGATTGTTTTCGATAAACTTGGTCAAACTTTATAAAGTTTGACTTAGGTCAAAGCTAATATGCGGAGTAAAAAAACAGAGGGAGTACGTCCATCTCAAGTATGGTTCTTTCTTTCTTTCTTTACCCTTTGTGGCCTCTGTGGTTTTTCAAGCATGTAACTATGTAACACTATTTTCTACTTAATACAAGTGAAACCACCGTCTCCTCTGTGGTCTTTCGACATCTTGTTGGTGCAGAGGCTGGGTGTAATTAGTATGTTCCCGATATTAATATATTCCCTTTATAAAAAATATAGTTATTGTGGTGTATTGTAAATTGTATTTTTTGTACCCAGTTTGTCTTGCTAGATTATCCTATCTAATATCCATAGTTCTTTCCGAAATATTTTAGTTTTAACCATGGGATTTCATGTGTTTTTTTGTTACCAAATACACCCTTGAACTGCAAAAATGTCTTACATTTAGGAACTGAGTTGATTAGTAGAAAATACTTGATGTTGGTATCCCAGAGTTTTACTTACTGGATATAAATAGAGACGATACTTACTGATAATTTTATTTGTAGTGTGTGCCAGTGTTGTAATACTTTTCACATGAAACCTTGAAAAAAGCAGAAGGAAGGCTATGCAGATGGCAGTGGCGGTAGAAAGAAGATAATAAGGGAGGGTACGAGGGAGCAATGTGGACTGTGGAAGGGAAGGAAGGAGAGGGAAGCAACATCGTGAACTATGCCTATATCATGACATTGCACTGAAGTGCAGCCCTTGGTTAGATCCTAGAGAAAGAGTATGACTTTGGGTTCTGGCAGAAGCTAGCAACTATAATTGACATGTTTATGTCGAGGTCAGCCTTCAGTAGTACTAACATATATGGATGCTTAATTGTCGAGGCAAGTCATTGATGTACTACAACCAATGAACTATCTCATGCTAGCTTCTCATTCACTTCTTAAATCACTCACTACTCCCCTAAAGTGCTAATCAATGAGAATATGGCGTTGTTTGCTTCAGAGAGCATGAGAAAATCATCAGGTGAGGCTGGACAAAAGGAAGTGTCACGTGAGGACCTGAGCTGAAGATGCATACTGACACCGGTAACTACATTAGCATCTACCCCTACCGTTGTGTCCGTAGATATGCTTATCTCTTGTTCACCTCGCGTAGGAGGACGCTCCATGGCCCCAACCTGCTGCAGGAGAGGAGACTGCGGGCTAGAGGAAATGTTGTCAAAGAGAGAGGTCCGAGGTCGGCAAGATTAAACAGTGGCTTCCGGTTTGAAAGAAGAGGGCTCTGGCGAAAAATGTCCCGCTACGGCGGGAAACCAAGCGGGAAGGGGAGGGCCCGGTAGGTAAAGGGATGAGTGTGTCGTGGGGTGGGGTTTTTGTGTGACCTCCTGAGATAACATGGTTGATAGTTTGGACAAACACGTTTCTTCCTCACACATGTGCTGGATTGGTGGAGCCCAGACTGTCCGGGTTGGATTTTAGATAGCACGTTTGATGTCCGAACATGGCCGGATGTATGAGGGAGAAATGAGCTTTGACCTTGGAGACGAGGTTAATCATTTGTTTGATTCATTTCTATGTATTGTAGCCCGTAGCAACGCACGTGCGTTCTACTAGTTTTTTTTTTTCGAAACGGAGGCAAAGATTGCCTCATCTATTAATTAAGCAGAAGAGAATTTCCCAGTTAATTACGGAAAACTGGGCAAAAACCGAAACAACAAGGGCCAAGCCCACTCCCAAAGACTGACACACACAGGGCAAAGCCCACCCTCATCGACAACATGTCGACCTGCAGCCAGACAACGTAGCTCCGACTCTGACGGAGAACTCAGAAGAACAAAACCAGGCGAAAGCTGGCGCCACGGAAGATCGCTGAACGGGCCGCTTGCAGCCAGTCATCGTATACCACAGGGCCCCACCGCCGCAGCTTTGACTCCACAGCAACAAACAAACCGAGGCAATACCGCAGACACGCCGGAGAAGAGCCGACTATCGCAACCATTGCCACGTCGCCGACATCGCTCCCACCATCATCGTTGCCACAGAAGCCTGGTCGCCACAACCACCGCAAACCACCAAGTAGCACGCCGCGCCCTGCGCAGCCCACCAGCACCACCTTCCGGGGCCGCCGCCCCGACATGCCACTGTCCGCACTCGAGCTGCAACGCCGCACGACCCGGGTGCCCGCAGCCCACGCTGCTCAGGGCAACCGCACGCAGACCACGAACGCCGCACCACATCCGGGGCCGCCGCCCCGATGTACCATCCAACCGCCTCCACTGGGGCGCGTCGACTGAGCTGACAAACCTGCCACCCAAGTGGCGCAAGATTGCCACCCAAGCGACGGCCGAGCCGCAGCACCGCCCCATGGAGCCGCCTCGCCCATCGCTTTCCGAGGCCGCCGCCTCGGCGCACATCAGCCGTCCGGGGCCGCTTCCCCGACATCCACCAAACCCGACGTAGGAGAAAACCAGACACACCAAGCACAAGCTAGCTCTCCCAAGCAACGCCCCCAAGGGGGAAACGATGAATACGCCGTCATCGCCCGCTCCGGAAACCATCTGGAGCTTAGGTTTTCACCCGGAGAGCCCAAGCCCCTCGTAGAGGAAGAGGAGTTCCACGACGACGCCTCCAAGGAGGGAAACGACGCCAGAAAGCGCCGCCATCAACGGCACCGACAGAGTCGGGACAAGGCTTTCGCCCGGAACTCGCCCATCCCTATAGAGGCCTGCAGATCTGGACCACCCGTGAGCGTGGAGATCGTCGGAGATGTTCCCGCTGCGCCTTGCACCCTCTGCCGTCGACCCCCGAGCTCAACTGCGACAGCACCCACACAACAGCACCTGAAGCTGCGAGTGAGATGCAGGCCCAAACTCCGGGACTTCAACCAGACGGGGATCCGTCAGGTGAGCCCATCCCGGCCAGCACCATGACCAAGACGCCATGGCCTACAGCCCGGGGCCGCCGCCCCGGCTTCCTCCACTCACCCAAGCGCCGAACGCCACCACTGCCGCAGCCTCCACGCAGCTCCGCACCATCCACGCCCAGATCGGATCGGGCGGAGCCACCCCTGCACCTGCCGTCGGGATGGGCCGAAGCCGGCCACGGCCGCCCCACGACGCACCCCACTAGCCGCAGCCACCACGCTGCAACCCGCCGCGCCGCCATCCATCGCGCGCCCACCGAGCCGCAAGAACTGCGCGCGGGATCCCAAGATCCACCATGCCCAGCCACCACGGCCGCGTCGCCCCCTTGCCGACCTCCTCCGGCTCAGAGAAAGGCCGCCTCCGCCATGTCCAGGGCCGCCGCCCCGGCGCAAACGCCGCTGCCAGCCGACCGCACGCCGGCGAACAGGCGCCACGGAACAGGCCCCGCGGGGAGCCGAGCAGCACCAAAGGGCGAAGGGCGAATCCCCGTCGCCGCCGTCACCAGGCCGGGCTTTGCCGGAGGTGACCACCAGCGGCGGCGAGGCGGAGGGGTCCGGGAAGCGGTGGCCTAGGCCGGGCAGATCTGGTTGCCGCCCGAGTCGCCCTGCGGGAGAGCGACGCGGGGGCCTATTTTCACCCAACTAGAATATGTCCGTTCTACTAGTTTCAATAGCATTAGAAAGTAGATAGTTCAAATATACGGGGAGGAGGCTGTTGGCGCGGTTCCGCACACATACATTAGAGCTCTTGCTGGAGGTACCAATCTTGCAAGCTCTGCCTCTCCTCTATATCCATGTGCAGAAGTGGCAGCTAGTACTTGGGACAGAGGTAAGTAGGCGTGGAGGCAAGAGGAGGTTCAGTTACCAACCCAGCAAGGTTGATGTGCTTGGGAGCAGATGCTGATTGGACTGAAGTTCCTACGGTGGCAATCTTAGTTCTTTTCCGCTTTCTCTTGTGAACTAACAACTATTTCTTGCTCAGGAAAAGATCATGCATCCATGTTGATCTCTGAATAATAGATTGTAGCATTCGAATATGTTCCTGACGTCTTGAAGCAAGCTGAACTAAGATGATTGGACAAGCAAACGAGTTAAACACTGACAAGCTGAGCACAACAAGTGATGAGTGGATTTTACACCCATATTTTCTTGAATTTTAAAATGAATATTCTTAGATATTCTCTGTGATTATCTCTTCAATTGCCTACTATTCGCTAATAATTGCAAAGGTGTGCAAATCACCCTGCATTAACTTTTTGTTGCAGATATGGAGATAATCCGGAGGAAATAAAGACATAACCAACAACCACTTAAAAATGGATCAAATATAGGATTTAGTTTATTTGATTTCATAATAGGAAAACCAAAATGCTTTTTCGCGAGGCTTGAGTGAATGCAAAGCTCCCTAAAATGTAATACAATGGAATCCTTGAAATCCTATTACCTTCGTGGGAAAATAAGTGACGTGGTTTTAGTTCAAATCAAAACCGCGTCACTTATTTCCTAAGTGAGGGAGTATAAGATTCAAAATCCTACTCCCTCCATCCCAAAAATAAGTGTCTCAACTTTGTACTAACTTTAGTATAACTTTGTACTAAAGTTGAGACACTTATTTTGGATGGAGGGAGTATTAATCAAGCACATGATAGAACCCCAACTCTCCGGGAACTCTAACCATGCCATCACCTCTGCCCCTTCGCTCCCGTAACTCAATCTCTCATGTAACCCTAACTATGCCGTTACTACCGCCCCTCTTCTCCTTCTCCCCTCTCCACCGCTGGCTCAAGCCGCCAAGAAAAGCTTGTTGGCGACCAGTGGTGGCGGTATCCTCTTCTCATGTGGTAGCATCGGAACTTGTAGCCAGATCTCATGATGTTGTGCGGATGAGACTGCCCTATGCGGATGTGGAGCGCGTCCCTAGAGTTGTGCGGTGCCTGCTGGGCGGTGTAGGCGGTGGATCCACGTGATGGTGCGCTCATACTTGGTCCGGCGGCACACCATTCTGGTGGGGCTGAGGTTTAGGAGAGCTGCATCCGTGGGATATCTCCAACAAGGCATGTTGCTCACGTCGTGATAATTGCTCGCTGGTGCGACATGACTCGTAGGTGAGACATCCTAGCTTCCCATTCGCAACTGCTAGCCTTGGCGACTCGACGGTGGTCGATCGTTGGTTGCCTCCCGGATGGCCCCCTGACGGCGCGAGGCGATGTGTGTACAACTACTTGAGGAAGTGGTGAAGGTTGTGGAGCATCGGTAGTCTCAAGCATAGCCGATGATGGAATCGTCTGACCGGATTTCCTGCTCCTTGGTGAAAGCACATGCGGTGCCCCCATGTTTGGTTTTGGTAATTGATGGCAATCTCTATGGACTAATGGTTGCCTCGAGTTATATTTGAAGGGATTGTCCATAGGATTTTCTTGAAGTCCATGTGTTGGTTTTAAGGAGTTTATGTGATGACCAAAGTGCTATTCAAGGAATTATCCAAAGATTGGTCATGTAGAAGTCATGATACAAGGTTGATCAAGACTAAGTTAAAGTGTGAATCTAGTTGATCAACACGCAAAGCGTAGAAGATGTACCGAAAGGGATCAAGTGATCCCATGGTATGGTAAGCATTGTCCATTACGCTTTGTGTACTAATTCATGGTCTACGTGAGAGTTCTATGTGGGGTTAGGTATGTTTCCATGGGCTTGCATCAAGAGGAATATCTCATAAAACCCATGGAGGATGACATCAAGTGGTGATCATCATCAAGATTGCGGTGTGCAAGTTCAAGTGGAGTATCACGAAGAGATCATGCTTGAAGCTTTCCGTCCATTGTGATGACAATGGACTTGTGAAGATGTGCCGAAGAGTGGCTCACCCATAGTGGAGTATGGGGGAGCAATCTACTTGTCTTCATCGAGCCAACGCAATCAAGAAAGGTGGTCCAACTTGAGGAAGTCAAGATCATGATCATCTAGCTCAAGTGGACTATGTGCAAGGCAAAGATTTGCCCTTGATAGGTTTTCTATTTTACTGGTCTCATGGTGGTAGTTGGGAGACCGAGTTATAGGATCGATTGCCGTACTATCAAGGAGGGCTCTCTCAAGTGAGTAGCTTGATCGTATCGTTCGTAGAGAGCTCAAACCATTGCATCCTTGCATCATCTTTCTTGGTTCTTGTTTGGTGTTTCTCTTTGTGAGTTTTAGAGCTTATGGTCATCTTCATGACAAGCTCGAGTTCATTGAAAACGGAGTTCATATACGCATCTTCTATGATGTTTTCGATGTTGGAGTTTTTGTCGGTTCTTCATTCATAGAGGTTTCACATCTCTATATCTTAGGCATACTCCCTCTACCACTTATTACTTGAGTTGGATAGTATTTGTTGGATTATTTTTCATCATCTATCCAACAAGCTTGAGTTTGCTCAATTCGGAGCTCATTTGCAGAAGTTATGGCAGTTCAGGCTTTCCTGCATCCATCTGTTTTGCTTAGGCCTTTTTGTTGCTCTCTAGTGGTAGTACCGCCATGGGCAGCGGTAGTACCACTTGCGTGGTACTTCCGCGGTTCTAGTGCCGCGGGCACTACCGCTTGTTTTCGGCTTATGGACTCTTTTTCATCTCAGCGGTAGTCGAGCGGTAGTAGTGCGCGGTACTTCCGGCCTTCTACTACCGTAGGAACCTTCGCTTATATTTTAGCCTCTAGATACGTTTTTCCTCCGCGCGGAAGTAGAGTGGCAGTAGTGGGCGGTAGTACCGCGATGCCCTACGCTACTACCGCGGTTTCACCTGTACACGCAACACCTAGCGATAGTACCACTGGTGGGAGCGGTAGTACCGCTCCGGCGGCACTACATCCTCCTTGAGTTTCTCAGTTGCACGTTACGGCTGTAACTACCGTGCCAGCGGAAGTACGGCTCGCTCAAGCGGTACTACCGCTTGTGCGCGGTCTGAGTGCATCACGGTTGGATTTGGGAGGGCTTATAAAAGGGGGTCTTCTTCCCCATTGCTTTCTATCCTTTAGAGCTCGTGTTCTTCCCCCATTGTTGACCTTCTTCGAGCTTGCTATCTCTCAATCCCTCCAATGATTCTTGCTAGTTCTTGAGGGAAAAGAGAGAGGAGACCTAGATCTACGTTTCCACCAATCACTTTCTCCTCTATGTGAGGGGAACCCTTTGGATATAGATCTTGGAGTTCTTTGTGTCCTCTTCTTCGTTCTTCCTCTCATCTTCCTCCATAGCATTAGTTGTTGTGGTGGGATTTGGGAGAGAAGGACTTGGGCACTCCGTGGGCCCTTGCCATTGCATTTGGTGCATCGGTTTGAGTTCTCCACGGTGATACGTGGGAGTGAAAGTTGAGAAGCTTATTACTCTTGGGTGTTTGGGCAACCTAGAGCTTGTTTCTCTTGGGTGCTTTGGCGCCCTAGACAGTTGGTGCGTTCGAAGCTCAATCATTGTGGTGTAAAGCTCCGGGCAAGTATCAGGGTCTCCAATTAGGTTGTGGAGATCGCCCCGAGCAATTTGTACGGGTTACGATGACCGCCCCAAGGGTTGCCAAAGTGTACGGGTTCGGTGACCGCCCCCAAGGGTTGCCATTTGTACGGGTTCGGTGACCGCCCTCAAGGGTCCCTTAGTGGAATCACGGCTCTTGCATTGTGCGAGGGCGTGAAGAGATTACGATGGCCCTAGTGGCTTCTTGGGGAGCATTGTGCCTCCACACCGCTCCAAACAGAGATTAGCATCCGCAAGGGTGTGAACTTCGGATACATCATCGTCTCTGCGTGCCTCGGTTATCTCTTACCCGAGACCTTTACTTATGCACTTTATTTTGTGATAGCCATTGTGTTTCATGTTTTATATCTTGCTATCACATAGTTGTTTATCTTGCTTAGCATAAGTTGTTGGTGCACATAGGTGAGCCTAGTTGTTTTAGGTTTTGTGCTTGACAAATTAAACGCTAGTTTTATTCCGCATTTGGTCAAGCCTAAATAGTAATTATCTTAAAGCGTCTATTCACCCCCCTCTAGGAGACATCCACGATCTTTCACTTGGTATGTCGACCGGTGATTTGCTGCCACATGTGAGGACAATGGAGCAAGAGGCGATGTATTCTGGTGTTGTCTACTACAAATTTACCATCGTTTGACACCTCGAAGGTGGGAGGACGGCGGGGGACGACCGGAGTGCCCCGAATTGGGATTTTGGCAGTGCTAATGTCTTCATTCCTCTTATATGGCTTCATCTCGTGTGTGATAACAAACATTCGTAGTGTCGCCCTCTGTGCGGTGAGTAGCTCTTTCATGACTATATTGTCCTCTTATGCGTGCATGTTCATGTTTTGCAGGGAATCTCACGTCATGACCATGCATGTATCTTGATCCTTGTATCGCAAAAAGTGGAGGTGACAACATATGTCGACTTCTTGAGTACCCAGTCTCAAGCTCTAGGGTGAAAACCCTAGGTCTGGCCCTAGTTGGGCATAGTTGGCAATAACAACGTTTGGCATCGTTAACTTGTCCAAGGCTTTGCTTGGAGCTTATTCAGACTCGTTCTTCAGGGTGAAAATGCACGATCTGGCCTTCGATGGTTGGATTCACCGATAGTGGCGCTTGCACGTCATTCCCTTTCTGAAGAACTTGCTTTTTTAAGAATCTTACTCGTAGTTATTGTACTGTCTAGATATGATTGGTGTCAATGGTCGTTGCTGAATTTTGTCGATCGCCGTTTTGATCGCTTCGGGGGTCTTTTATTTTTCTTTTTTCCGCCTTGGCATAGCTCCGATCATGTATGACTTTGATATTGTCGGTGAGATCTTTTGTGTGTGTATCCCTTTCATGCTTTATTATGAGTCAATAAAAATCATCATGTGTCGAAAAATCAAGCATACTACATAAAAATGTTTTCAAGGGATTCTTCCCTTTTAAGGCGGTTTTCTGGGGATTATAATTCTCTAAATTCATAAGCAAGTCCTTTTTTTTGTGGGTGAAATAATGTATTACTCAATTCAATAGGTTCGTACAATCAATCGCAGCAAGTTCCGTAGCAACCAAAGGCCCCGAACCAATCCAAGTCAAAGTTCTATCTTCTAAACGAGCAAACTTGGCTAAGCTATCACTAACCTTATTTTGGCTACGATTGATATGAGTAATACAAGTTTCACGAAGAGACATGAGGTATCTAATCTCCTTAATAAGTGATGCATAGATTGATTGATCTATCAATCTCCTATTTTTTTGGAAAAGGAGGACATCCCCCGGCCTCTACATCAGAATGATGCATACGGCCATTTTATTTAGACGAAACAAAGTGACACAAGGTCTGCAATCCAGTACAGCTCACAGCAGGAGCAAGAATCAAAATGAAAATATGAAAATAATAGAATGCCACAACCGGTGAAACATAGGACTAGATGACTAAACACCTATCCTATTAGTAGACCGCCATCCAAACCGGTTATAGATATCTCGTGCTGCCGTCTCCCACCGGTTGCACCCAGTAAGAAAAAGCTCCCTGCAGTCCGTATGGTGAGTAAGGACCACGTACGGATCCAAGCAGTAGCTCTGAAGATAACCTGCAAAAAATTAATAAAGTTTTTTCTATTAAAAATCATATGATTTCTGCAGTTCCATATAGCCCATAGTAATGCGCATACTCCTATCCGGATATGTCCCGCATTAATAGGCTCCACCCCAGTTAGTCATGTCCCAAACAACATGTCAATGCTAATTGGAGGGTTAATGTTAAAGGCTATATGAATCGTGCACCAGAGGAGCCTGGCTAGGGGGCAGTCAATGAAGAGATGTTGAATCGTTTCATCCTGGTCACAAAAACAATATCAGGACTACCAACCCATCTTCGCCTCAGCAAATTATCCTTCGTAAGAATCACTTCCTTGTGGATAAACCACATGAAAATCTTGATTCTCAGCGGCACTTTAATTTTCCATATGCATTGATCTCGAGATTGGGCCAGAGTTAATTAAATCCGGGTACATAGATTTCACCGTAAACATACCGTTCTTAGTTAACTTCCATTGAAACGTGTCTGGCTGGTCCGAAAGTTGAACATCCATCAGCCTTCATACCAGATGTAACCAGGAGCTCCAGCGTTCCCCCACAAGGGATCTCCTGAATTGAATATTCAACGGAGACGATTGTAATACTATAGTGATGTAAGCCTCCTTACGTTGTACAATATTATATACCGTAGGATACTGAAGTGCTAGGGGCAAATCTCCTAGCCAGGTATCCTCCCAGAATCTGGTAGTTCTACCGTCTCCAATAATAAATTTTACTCTGCGGAAGAAGGTGTCTTTCGTTCTCATCAGCCCCTTCCAGAATAGCGAGTCATTAGGTCTTACGGTGACCTGGGCTAGGGATTTAGTCTGGAGGTATTTGTTACGAAGGATCTGTGCCCACATACCCTCAGACTCGGTAGATAGCCTATAAAACCATTTGCTAAGTAGGCATTTGTTTTTAATTTCCAAATTGTCAATCCCTAGACCTCCTTGGTCTTTGGGTCTGCAAATGATATCCCACCTGGTTAATCTATACTTCGTCTTAACCTCATCACTTTGCCAGAAGAAACGGGATCGATAGAAATCTAACCTTTTCCGTACCCTTACTGACACTTCAAAGAAAGATAGAAGGAACATATGCATACTTGTTAACACCGAATTTATTAACACGAGCCTACCTCCGTAAGACATAAGGTTGCCCTTCCAGCAAAGGAATCCATCTCCTTTGACTGAATCAACTTTACTGCAGCCAAGGAATCCATCTCGATCATGACTGGAAGATCGCTTCTTTGGATAGCCAACGACAAGCAAGTCCTTTGAATCAAATACGTCCGCAAAAAAAATACGCCCTAGTTTTGAGAACGAGGTACGCTTATACCTGGCCATCCGCCGGGCCGGGCCGGGCCGGGCCTGACCAAGCCCGAGGTAGAAAACTCAGGCCCAAGCCTGGCCTGGCCCGGCCATCGGGCCTACTTTTCAGGCCCAAGCCCGGCCCGTCACTACAAAATCCCGCCGGGCCTCGAGCCTCGGGTCGGGCCTCTTTAGTAAAGCGGAAAACAGTGGGCCTGGTCCCGGCCCGGGCCAGCCTTCGGGCTCAAAACCTAGGCCCAGGCCCAGCCCGGGCCGGGGCGGGCCGGGCTGCCCATGGCCAGGACTAGGTACACTGTATGGCATCGAGAAATAAGGATGACGGGCTCTCCCGGGCCTCCTCATAGCTCAGACGAATCCGGCCGTTCGTTGCGTTTGCTTGATCGATTTTCGGGCGTTGGATTGAGAGGTGGGAGGAGCTGGGTCGTCGGATGGAGCCCGTGCGACTATAGCAATGAATAGTTACACTATCCTCTGGAAATATCTCGTGCCACCGCCGTAATACCCATGCCCCACTGAGGGTATTTTCGTCATTTCATGTTTTGGCCTGTGACGTGTTGGTCCCTGGTTGGCCCGTGGTTGGATGAGACGAGGGAGGGCGCCTGCCTCGCCTCTTCGTCCTCCCATTCGCCACCCCATCTTCCCCGCACTCGTCGCCGCCGCTCCCGCGTGCTCCGCCTCCTCCCCTTCCCTCGCTCTCGTGCAGCCGCCGCGGCGCTCCCGCATCTCCTCCCCTTCCTCTCCCACCGCCATGTTCGCGGAGGCGCTGGAGATCCCCGTCGACCAGGCCGCGCTGGCGCTCGGGGCGCTCACCGTCGTGCTCCCCGGCGATGACGACGCCCCCGCAGCGGACGGCGCGTCGGAGGCCGACCTCCACGCAAACCTTAGCGCAGCTCAAGGCGAAGCTCGTGGTGCCGGGGCCCAGGCACGTGGGTGCCGCGGTGCTCGCGGAGGCGCTGCAGATCCCCGCCGAGCAGGCCGCGCTGGCGCTCGGGGTGCTCGCCGCCGTGCTCCCCGGCAACGACGACGACCCCGCAACGGACGGAGCTGGCGCCTCCCTGCCCCCATCTATCCACTCCGTCCAGGTCTCTCTCTCTCTCTCTATCTCTCTCTATCTCTCCCAGTTCCCGTCCTTACATCCACTCTCGCTGCCAGCTCCTCCTGTACCCACAGCAGATAAAGAGAGGGATGATGTGAAGGAGACGAGAGGAAGGAGAAGCCATGCCACCTCCTTCCCCGTACGCTGCGTCGTGCGCGACTACCGGCTGGGCTCTATTTCAGCACCCCAATCTTCCTACCTCTATCCCCTTCTAATTTCTCCATCCCTTTCTTTCAGGTACTCTCTCTCCCTCATGATTAGCCTGCTCTCCTCTCTTATGCATTCTTTTGTTTGATATAATACCTAAAATTTCCCATCTTTGTATTGTACAGGCAGATTTTTTTTGTGTACATGCATACAAGGCGCTCGATGAAAATCCAAGCAGGTTGCAAGGGAAGGTAAATTCCATTTTATGCTCATGTGTAATCATTGATTCTTTTTTCCGCACATTTAGCATGCAGTCAACTTTTACTTATGTGTACAATATATTATCTCATTCAGTTATATGACTTGCACACACACAATATATTGCATCTGTAGGTCATGTGACTTGCCTACGGAAGATATGAGTGTCCTCGGAAAATATTATTATGCTGGATCTACTATGGTTGCCACATTACGCAAGTCAGCATTTAGTGATCTAAAAGTTTAGACCATGGCATTATGTTCAATGCTCAGCAAATCCACCCTTCGCAGGTATGTTTGGCAGTTCATTCACAAGTGACTTGCAATGTCGGCTTACTGAATTTTTGGTGTTAATTTTACCTTCTGTTCAAGCATTGTGTGTTTTGTTTGAAGCTTTGAAGTAACCCAGCATTAGCTTTGCTAAAAAATGTCGTTATGTGCCATGGTTACTGTTTGATGTCACTTGGTTATTTATTCCTGACCATTACGTCTTGCCGATGTCGTTCTTGCGGGCCTGAACTATTTTGGCAGGATGCCAACTCCCCCTCCATCCCCAAGGGGCCCGAAACATATGCACTTATGTTCAACAACTATATTATGAAGTAACTGCATTCTTGCTTGATCCAGCTAAAGTTATAAATCAGTGGTTCATGCCTATAAATAATTTAGGGGTTGATAAAAGATTGTTTATCTTTGTGTCAGTACTCAAATTTTGAAGTTGATTGCACACATCCTAAAATGACATCCAAAGAAAATTAGAGAGAGTAAATAGCTAGCATAGTGACAAGTCTGGACAATATCATGTATATGGGCTTATCAAGCTATCATGCATAAAGATTCAGTTTTCGTACATTTGCAGGTTAACTTGCCATAGAACACCCTTGATAAAAAAAATCATTAAGTTTGGCAAGTGAATCTTCAGTGAAGATGATGATACTAAAATTGACAGACTTGCAAGTATTAAATGCCATCAATTGCAAAACAAAATTATCTAAAATCCTGCAAGTTTTACTACCTATTTTTGTTGTATAGTTCTACTTGCTTGAAAAGAAGCAATGCACAATAGTCACCAAAAAGAACACAATATTGTGTGCACAAGCTAGACTATAACTATCTAATTGATTTGGTTTGCCATCTGGTGTTTATCTAATTTATTTGTACCAAAATGAGTAATTCTAATGCACCTCTACTTTCCTAATAATAGTTGCTTCTGACTAGCGACTGGTGGCGCTGGATGTGCTCGCTTCCTTTGTCGTGCAACTTCTTCGACTCAACCCGACCATGCTACAGGTTTCTCTCCCCCTCCCTCTCTCTTGACCCCCTATTATTTTCCGGATTGGAAGTGGCCTAAAGAATAGGAAGGCACTTGGAACTAGCATTTACACATGTTTTCTCTCTCAGATTTTGAAGGTCGATTCTCTCCATAATCTTTACCTCTGATGATATTTCCTTTTCTGGGTATTTTACTTTGTCATGTGCATTGCGACCTGGAGACCTTTATGGTTACATCTGCAACATAGTGATAGGGAGGTGTTGCATATGGTGACTTCCAGCCTGATGTGTACATCGATCTCCTTTTACTTTATCATGCTAACGTATTGTCTGAATCGCATTGTCTGAACAATGCCATTTATTTTATCTCCTGCCAAAATAATGAGATGATCTATATTTATATCCCTTCTATTTTAATTAGATAGTGTTATCAGGGATATATAGTTTTGGAAGTTCAAACTAGATCTATTCATTATTATTAGTAATTGAGCTGCTGATTGTAACAATATGCTTATGTGAGTTTCAGACTAAGTGCATATCATTCCTCGCTGATCTTCAAAGTGTTGTAACTATAGCTCTAATATTCATTGTTAGTCAAATTACTTACTATTGAAAAATGTTGTGGTTCTCTATATATGTCATCTATCATTGGGTGTCTGAATTTAGACTCCGGCTGTAGGGTTGTTTGTGTTGTGTGGTATGAATTGCCTTTGTACTTCAAAATGCATGTATCGAGTGTCGATTTTCTGATAAAATGATCTGTATATCTGCATTACAGTTGGAATATTCATATGTATGGTTTCACGCTTCCAAGAATAACAAACACTATGCACCCAGCTCTCTTTTGTGGCCACTAACCATTCACTTTCTTTTGTTCCTACAACCTGCATTGGTGTAAGTTTGATTTTATATTACCTACTTCTAGCACCGATAGACCACCACATGTTTGAATTATTTGTTTTTCAGAGATTATTTCTCTGGATTTCCATTTTTATTGATCAGAAGGCATGGGTGCAGGTATCAACAATTGCAGTGTTGAGTGGTCATAACCACCCGCTTTTGTGCCCACATTTTTCAAAAATACTGCAAAGATACATTTGATTTTAATTATGCTAAAAACAACGATTTGGTTTGGACTAAGTACAAAGTACCAAATTGACATTTTTCCCTTGGTTATTTACTTACTGTACTGTGTCAGATGGCAATAAGTAGGTGAATTGTATGCTGGGTTGCAAATTGTACTTCTAAGTAAGACCACATGAACTGCTAATCAGATTATCCATGTAATAAAATCTTCTCTAATCTAATCTTCAAAGCTACATGAACTACCATATTTTCTCAGTTGTTGGCTGCACTAAAAATAGGGACATGATCTAACAGTGACACTTTCTATTTGCAGTAGTACTGTTGAGCCAATTGATACTAGGTGTGCATGAATATTTGCCTTGCCAGTATGATTTGATTCGGACGTGGATGGGTCCTGTCTTTTATTCCGCTTGTTTCTTCCCGTGTTCCTCATCTTTCTGGATGTGTCGCAGTTGGGAAGGTGGCGTGCCGGAATGGCTGTCTTGCGAGTTGACCGGAGAGGGAGTACACCGGAGAGGCTTCTGAGATGGCTGAGGTGGTTCTTCGCTCCTCTGATTGTCTTCTCGTTTGTGCTGTACATGTGCTGATCCAGGGATTTGTTGTTTTTTAGGGATCTGTCTAGGGTTTGCTGGTTGATTTGTCCTGGCTGGGGTCTGCTTGTGCTCTTGGCTCCTAGGCTGTGCTGCTCGAAGTTGCTTCGCTGGTTTCCTTGCAGGTGATTCTTTCCTCTCGCCTGCCCTTTTCGGTGTTTTTTCTAGGTTGTTTAGATTTGTATTTCAAGTTCATATATACGGCGGCGCTCTCCCCTCCTCTTCTGTAGAAGGCGAGATCCTTGCTCCTTTTTTTATCTCTTCGAATCCCTAGCTTCCGCGAATTTAGTCCATAATGTGGAGATGTTCTTACATTACCGTTGATCTGTGCATCCAGGCACCCAAGCTTTTCTTCGCGCGATGGCATCAGGCACACTGAGGGAGCTCTTCTCCATCGGTGCGATGAACAATGACCGTGATCTCCGTTCCACACCGTCACCAGCTAGCAAGGTAGACCCCGTTTGCTTGGTCAACTCTAAAACATGCGTGTGCTAGATTTGTTCGAGATTTATGCAATTGGGCCTGTCGTTGATCTACGACACGCAGAGCATATTTTTGATATGTGATTTGTAGTAGAATGGTCCTATTAACTCTGTCGATGCTTGCTGTGCAGTCCACTGTGTATCAGATTCTTTAGATCCCGTGAATAGCCATTTTTTACCCTGTTCATGCTTGCTCTGTGGTCTACCGTGTATCATGCCGTTTGGCTTCTGTAGTTTACCTGCTTGCGTTTGCCAATCGTGGTCAACACATAACACGATTGATGTTTCTGACCTGCCTTTAAAGAATGTGCCCTGCCTTACTTAAAAGCATGTTTACATCGTCGTTGTGTTGCTGCAGATCTCTGGTTTGTTTTTCAGGTTTCTGTTGCACGTTTGCTTTGCTTGTCCTGAACCCGTCACCGATAAAGGCTAATGCATTTCCATGTTTCTATTGCTTTAGTAGCATGATATTTCCGCGTATTCCTGTTGTGGTCTGTACTATGTGTAAATGACTTACCACTCTACATATTTTAATAGAAGAATCATTCTGTCACGGTTAGGCCGAAGGCTATGCTGAGCGCCGTTCTTGCTGAAGATGGTTTACCCGAGGTGAAGTACAAGACCTGCGCATCTTACCGTGGCCGTGTGGCGGCTACTGCTATCTTCTGGCCATCACAGTCGCGTTCGTCTGCAGCAGCAGAGCATATGAGGATCAATGGCGACCCAGCTGTGGATGCCAATGGGCCATGCAAAATGCTGCTCCTCGGTGCTTGGAGCATCTTCAGGCCACCATGGATATTGAATTTGACTGCCCTCAAATGCAGAAAATTAAGACCGAGATGAAGTACCTGTCGGGCAGTGTCGACGAGAAGGACAGGAAGATCAGAGATCTGAAGGCTAAGGTGGAAAAAAGGAATCTGTGGGGCAAGGGGCTTACCAAGGGCTGGGGTCACTGGCAGATTACCTGCTCGGATCTGCATATGATCAAGCTTTGCTTCCGACTGGTTCTTCGGTAGTTCATTTTTTATCATGGCTGAAAATGCATTCCACCGTGTATGCTTACTCTCCTATGATGCTTTCTACGCTCTTGTGTTAGGTAAGGGACAGTACTTGCTTTGATCATTCTGATTCTGATTAGATCTTTATTTCCATTTGGCTTCCTGTTATATCTGCATCTCCATTTAACTTATTGATATGGTTTCGTTTCATTCTGTTTTAGCTTACTTACAATTAATAACTTTACAATCAACTCCTGACGTCACTATTTCGTACTTTGTTTGGTTTAGAACAACTTGACATGCACCCTTTTACCTCACCCACTCAAGATATAATATTTATCTTTATTTATATATACAACAGCTTCATGGATGGGTGTTTGGAGGTTTCTGAGGCTGCATTATGAATAGGTGATATTAAGCGAATACCAGTATTTTTTGGTGCATTTTGTCGGCCA
The DNA here is from genome assembly GCA_011799875.1 of Thinopyrum elongatum. Classification (NCBI taxonomy): domain Eukaryota; kingdom Viridiplantae; phylum Streptophyta; class Magnoliopsida; order Poales; family Poaceae; genus Thinopyrum; species Thinopyrum elongatum. The sequence goes on from CM022303.1 coordinate 280,672,019, forward strand.
TCTATTTACAGCTTCAGTTACTTCAGACGTTGTTAATCCCATTTGAACACATGGTGATAATATCATGCTTTCATTGCCCCTTCTTATCGTCGGAATAGCAGCCTGGGTTACTACTAACTTAACATTACACGCTTGACCAAAACGTTCGGACCGGCACCCTCGCGCCAAGGCGCGTACCTGATCTAGTCTAAGTTATGACGGGAGGTTACGCGATTTCATATTACTGTTCTGGGGATTCTAATTCTCTTTGTAGTGCAGTCCACACTGTCTAGTGTGGTGAGCAGGCAATGCACAGTGTGTTATGATTCATGATTAAATGACGCTGGAAGGTAGTAAGTGGTAATAACTAGCCATCGTTGTCTATTCTGAATTTCTACCAAATAGTAGAGTGCTGGCAGTAGCAATAATGGTGCAAGTTAACGATCTCTTTCAGACTACCCACAGTGGAAGTAACATAGGTAGTAACATCACATATATCTAGATAAAATAGATGATGTGGCAAGCAATAAATGAAGAAAGAGAGGCATGTGGTAAGTAGTAGTATGAGTAACATCACGTATCAAGGCAAGATGAGTCTATAGCCTAATAAATGAAGTGTTGCATGTTACCACACATATATTACTTCCCACTATAGAGATAGTAACATAGGCATGTTACTAGTCTAACTTACTCTCCATTGTGGCTAGTCTCATCTGGTATAATTAGGCATGCAGGCTAACTGTCCCTGCCAGTCGCAGGTGATTGAGTACCTCCGCCTGGGTTTATTAATCATCTCGTGGTCAAATTCTGACTATAAATTCAATTAATAAATTGTAAGTTTTATGTAGTAAAAATAATAGCATTCAAAACTTTTTTGAATACAAATCTAGCGATATAATGTTTATTATATTTAACTAAATTTTGTTAGTTAAATTTATGATCAAATTTTGACCATAAATACAAGAGGATACTTATAAACTTGGACGGGGGAAGTACTCCATGGACGCCATGGCACTAGCGCACACATGCACGCATGGACGTGTCAGACTCAACAACGACGAACTTACGCCGTTACCCTGTTGAAGGTGTAGTCTCTTTGCAGAGGTGTTGGCCTTCATTGGTTTGTCTTGACAATCAAGATGAATTTTTTTGTCCTTGGTGTCTTGAGCGGAAGTAAAGACGAATGTGTAAAGCGTGTATCGCTTTTTGCAGGCGTTGTTGAGCAATGTATTTCATCTTAGCCATAGATGTTAAATTCAAATCTTGCTTTTAGTGCACTGCATGGTTTTCTCTAATTTCTTGTGTATTGGACGTGCCGTGTAAGTGTGTTATGCAGGGTGAGCAAAAATTGTTGCATTTTGTGAAAGTGCACTACCTCGTAGAGTACGTCTACGGGAAAGTACAAGTACACTACAATATGAAATACAAGTACACTGGTAGGAAGTACAAATACAACACACACGGGGAAGTACAAATATACTACAAGTGCACTACGTGAGAAAGTACAAGGACACTACACACAAAGTATACTACCGCTAGAATTCAAGTACACTATGTGAGTAGTTACAAATATACTGCATTTGTAACTTAAAGTTGCATCCGAAATAGTTGGCAAAATCTATTAATGTAATTTCAAAGATATTCACGTGAGGAGTGCAGCGGCAAAAACCGTTTGTAAATGGACGTATGGTCCCAAAGATGTTTTGATTAAACTTAGATCTTGCAAAAAAAAAAAAAGCATGTATCATGTTCCCATAAAAACTCCCTAGTGGTGACAAGTGGCGCACATATTTTACGCCATGTGTCGCCACTAGAGGAGTTTGAGGGTGTTTTTATGCTCTTTTTATTGACATGAAGTTGATACAATTGTCCAGCAATGGTTGGTCTCGTGTTGCATCGAACAGCATGATCTGACCCATTTAAATACCAAATTTGTACTAGAACAAGGATAAGTTAACATCACTAGCTAATTGTCCATGCTTTGCAACAGGGCCAAATATATTTTAGTGATTCACATCAACTGTGTCTCGCATATACTTTCATCCATCATCTTCGCGTCCCCAATACAACCTTAACACCTATGTCAATGGCTCATTTGGTCACAACCCCCCTTCTACAGCCACTCACAAACACTTTGGATTTTACATATAATTGTGTAGTTGTGTATATGTGAAGATTTCAAGAAGGAAAAAACCCATACATAAGGGGTCGTCGATACCCACCTAGCCTCTGGCGATGGTAGGACAAAAGAAAAAAAAATGGAAGACATAGGAACCTAATCTTGGTCTAGCAAAAGAAAAAGTGGAGAAAACATGAGCTTGTAAGTGGACCCGAAGATATGGTAGAAATCATATCGAAAGGAAGTGTGCCTCTTGAACAACTCGTGATGAATAACAATATTAAGCTAATCGGTAGTTAAATGCTCTGATAACCGATTTCTTTTTGTATATTTTTATCGACATTACATTTATAACATTCTTCTTAAAAGATGGCCTTTGCATAAACATTTGCTTTTTCACAACATTGATGGGTCGCTAGGTCTTGGCATTACTCTTAAGAAGATTTAGTAGTATAAAATAGTATACAATAGAGTGGAGATGATTTCTTGTGTTTGTTGTACTGCCATGATTGGAGATGAATAGATTGAAAGTTTTCTCGCAAAAAAATAGTATACAATAATGGATTAGACAGGACCAATCCGGATATGTTATTTCCATGCATTGTGTTCCCATATTAGCGATGGAAGGAGATATGTTGTGGTACAAATAAGAATCAGATAGTACGTTTCCAATTTGCGAAACGAAAAAATGATTACTTTTCATATTACTGAAAGAAGACAATGTGATGTCAGGAAAATAAAACAACCAATAAATCAGTGGGAGGGGTGTGAGTTGATGAGAGATGTGATGTCTGGAAAATAAAATTGAAAATAAAACGGTGGGGGTAATACATTTCCAGTTTGCCAAATGAAAAAAATTTATTTTTTATATTATTGAAGGAAGGTGATGTGATGTCGGGCAAGTAAAATTGAAAATAAATCAATGGAAGGGGATGGTAATCGATGGAAGGGGGTGGAAGCAAACGAGTGTACCAACTTTTGTTTTAGTAGTAGAGGTTTCAAATAGCATCGTTTAGTAACAAGTAGGATGTCTAGAATCTATTCATTCAAACAAAAAAACACATATACAACTCTGTTAACAATTTCTATCATGAATCCATTAACAACATAAATTGGTGCATTTGCAACTCTGGTTTAAACAAATCTTGGACCAATAGTTTGAAAAAGAAGGAATCTAAAAGCACAAAACTAACAATCTTACAAAGGAAAGTTCTATTGTAATGTCACGATATAGCTCTACGCAACCAAATTTGGGTCTACCCTCTCGCTCCGATTTGTTGGAAATATGCCCTAGAGGCAATAATAAATTGGTTATTATCATATTTTCCATTCATGATAAATGTTTATTATTCATGCTAGAATTGTATTGACCGGAAACTTAAATACGTGTGTAAATACATAAACTACACCGTGTCCCTAGTAAGCCTCTACTAGACTCGTTGATCAAAGATGGTTAAGGTTTCCAAACCATAGACATGAGTTGTCATTTAATAACAGGATCACATCATTAGAAGAATGATGTGATGGACAGACCCAACCGTAAGCTTAGCATCAGATCGTTTAGTTATTTACTACAACTTTCTTCATGTCAAGTATCTGTTCTTAGACCATGAGATCGTGCAACTCCCTGACACCGGAGGAATACTTAGTGTGTATCCAAACATCACTTCGTAACTGGGTGATCATAAAGGTGCTCTACAGGTATCTCCGAAGGAGTTTGTTGGGTTGGCACCGATAGAGACTGGGATTTGTCACTCTGTATGACGGAGAGATATCTCTGGGCCCTCTCGGTAATACAACATCATAAGAAGCTTGCAAGCATGTGGCTAATGAGTTTAGTCACGGGATCTTGTATTACAGAACAAGTAAAGAGACTTGCCGGTAACGAGATTAAACTAGGTATGGAGATACCGACGATCGAATCTCAGGCAAGTAACATATCACCGGACAAAGGGAATTGTATACGGGATTAACTAAATCCTTGACATCGTGGTTCAACCGATAAAGATCTTTGTTGAATGTGTAGGAATCAATATGGGCATCCAGGTTCCGCTATTGATTATTGATCAGAGAGGAGTCTCGGTCATGTCTACATGATTCTCGAACCCGTAGGGTCGCACGTTTAACGTTCGGTAGCGCTAGGGTACTACTGAGATATTAATAGTGGAAAGTACGAAGGTTTTTCAGAGTCCCGTATGGGATCCGGGACATCAGGAGGAGCTCTGGAATGGTCCGGAAGTAAAGATTTATATATGGAAAGTTGTTGTCGGGGTTCCGGGAAAAAGACTGGTTTTTTCGATATTGTACCAGGAAGCGACCGGAAGGTTCCAGAGGGTTTCGGAGGGGTACCGAAGTCCTCGGAGGGTTCCACTATGTCCCATACAGTAGCATGGGCTGTATGGGGCTCCCTGGCCTTAATGGGCCAGGGGCACTGATACGTCTCCGTTGTATCTATAATTTTTTTTATTTCATGCCAATATTCTACAACTTTATTATACTTTTGGCAACTTTTTATACTATTTTTGGGACAAACATATTCATCCAGTGCCTAGTGCCAGTTCCTGTTTGTTGCAAGTTTTTTGTTTCGCAGAATATCCGTACCAAACCAAGTCCAAACGCGATAAAAACTTATGAAGATTTTTTTTGGAGTATTTGTGATTTTGGGGAATTGGAATCAATGCGAGACGATGCCCGAGGGGCCCACAAGCCCTGGAGGCGCGCCCCCTACCCTGGGCGCGGCCAGGGGCCTTGTGGCCACCCCGTAAGGCGGTTGGTCCCCTTCTTTCGCCACAAGAAAGATAATATCCGGATAAAAATCGTGTTAAAATTTTAGCCCAATCGGAGTTACGGATCTCCGGGAATTTAAGAAACGGTGAAAGGCCAGAATCTGGGAACGCAGAAACAGAAGGAAACAGAGAGAGAGAGAGAGATCCAATCTCGGAGGGGCTCCCGCCCCTCCGCCGCCATGGAGGCCAAGGACCAGAGGGGAAACCCTCCTCTCATCTAGGGGGGAGGTCAAGGAAGAAGAAGAAGGAGGGGGACTCTCTCCCCCTCTCTCCCGGTGGCGCCGGAACGCCGCCGGGGCCATCATCGTGACGGCGATCTACACCAACAACTTCGCCGCCGTCGTCACCAACTCTCTCCCCCTCTATGCAGCGGTGTAACACCTCTTCTTCCCGCTGTAATTTCTACTTAAACATGGTGCTCAACGCTATATATTATTTTCCAATGATGTATGGCTATCCTATGATGTTTGAGTAGATCCGTTTTGTCCTATGGGTTAATTGATGATCGTGATTGGTTTGAGTTGCATGTTTTATTATTGGTGCTGTCCTATGGTGCTCTCCGTGTCGCGCAAGCGTGAGGGACCCCCGCTGTAGGGTTTGCAATATGTTCATGGTTTGCTTATTTTCTGCGTTACGTGAGTGATAGAAACACAAACACGGATAAGTGGGTTATGGCGTATAGGAATAAAGAGGACTTGATACTTTAATGCTATGGTTGGGTTTTACCTTAATGATCTTTAGTAGTTACGGATGTTTGCTAGAGTTCCAATCATAAGTGCATATGATCCAAGAAGACAAAGTATGTTAGCTTATGCCTCTCCCTCATATAAAATTGCAATAATGATTACCGGTCTAGTTATCGATTGCCTAGGGACAAATAACTTTCTTGTGAGAAAAAGCTCTCTACTAAAACTAACTTAGTTATTTCTTTATCTAAACAGCCCCTAGATTTTATTTACGTGCTCTTTATTATCTTGCAAACCTATCCTTTCACACCTACAAAGTACTTATAGTTTCATACTTGTTCTAGGTAAAGCGAACGTTAAGTGCGCGTAGAGTTGTATCGGTGGTCGATAGAACTTGAAGGGAATACAAATCCTACCTTTAGCTCCTCGTTGGGTTCGACACTCTTATTTATCGAGAAAGGCTACAACTGGTCCCCTGTACTTGTGGGTTATCAAGACCTTTTTCTGGCGCCATTGCCGGGGAGCAATAGCGTGGGGTGAATATTCTCGTGTGTGCTTGTTTGCTTTATCACTAAGTAGATTTTATTTGATGTTCTAAGTTGTTCTTTATCTTTAGTTATGGATATGGAACACGAAATACCAAAAAAATAGGTGTACTTGCTACTCATGGAGATGGGGAACCTCCTAAAACCCTCGATGCTCGTTATGTGGAAAATATTAAACACTACTTTGATAATCCTGAGAAAACCCCATTTAACTTGATAATGGGAGACACGTTGGATCAACATGAATACTTTAGGGATTATCGCTTGACTCAAAAAAACTCTTATGGGATCAAATTCATATGTTGCATTGGTATGCTCGGGATCTATGCTTGAGATATGATTATACTTGTTGTTCTAGGATGAAGGCTCCACACCTTCCCTTTTCATGTAAATTTAATGATAATAAAACCTTGGCTTCTTATGCTAATGGAATATATATTTACTATGATGTGGAACGAATAGAAGAATTCGTTTCTTTTAAGGGTGCTTATGAAATTGAATCTTTGTTTGAAAAGTGTGAAAATTATGATGATACTGTTTACAGACCTGAAAATTATGCTATACTTAAATATTGCTATGAGAATTATGAATATAATGCCGATATTGATGAGTTTATTGAGAAAGTCTCTGCTGTCCAGGAAGAGACTAATATTTTGCAGGAAACTATGGAAGAAGAAATTGATGACACTGTGAGCTCATTAGATGAAAAAGATGACGAGGAGAGCGAAGAACAAAAGGAGGAAGAGCAGATTGATCACCCGTGCCCACCTTCTAATGAGAGTAACTCTTCAACTCATACATTGTTTAATTTCCCTTCGTGCTTATCGAAGGATGAATGCTATGATGATTGCTATGATCCCTTGGATTCGTTTGAAATATCCCTTTTTGATGAACTTGATGCTTGCTATGCTTGTGGCCATGATGCCAATATGAATGTTGCTTATGGAGATGAACTTGCTATAGTTTCTTATGTTAAGCATGAAATTGTTGCTATTGCACCCACGCATGATAGTCCTATTATCTTTTTGAATTCTCCCAACTACACTATATCAGAGAAGTTTGCGCTTATTAAGGATTATATTGATGGGTTGCATTTTACTACTACACATGATGATTTTGATAGATATAATATGCATGTGCTTGGTGCTCCTACTTGCAATTATTATGAGAGAGGAACTACATCTCCGCCTCTCTATGTTTCCAATGCGATAAAATTACAAGAAACTATTTATGCTATGTATTGGCCTTTACTTGATGTGCATGAATTGTTCTTTTATGACATGCCGATGCATAGGAAGAGTGTTAGACTTCGTTGTTGCATGATATATGTTACTTTGTGCTCACTACTAAATCACAAATCATTGTTAATTAAAATTGGCTTTGATATACCTTGGGATCCGGGTGGATCCATTACTTGAGCACTATATGCCTAGCTTAATGGCTTTAAACAAAGCGCTGCCAGGGAGACAACCCGGAAGTTTTAGAGAGTCATTTATTTCTGTTGAGTGCTTTTTAAAAAGTTTAAAAAAACAAAAAAATAAAGTGGGGAACCTAAAGCTTTTCAAAAAGAAAAGTGAAAGTAAGAAGGACGAGCACCGTTGAAGTGGGGGAGCTCCTTGAATTTTGTTCATGCCCATGGAAACTTTGCAAATCTTGAATTACAGAAACTTTTCAACAAAAATAATTACCCCTTGTACAAATCCATTGTATTATAAAAATAATGTGCCAAGATTTGCCTTTAGGATGATTAGATTGCTTGTTGGTATGTGCGGTGCAAAAACAGAAACTTTGGCTGTAGTGCGTGATTTTATATTTTTTTTATTGGAACTTCAAAAGCTTATGAAATTTTTTGCACAGTATTTCTATACAAATTGTTTATTTTGTCCTAATTTTTCGGAATTTTTAGAGTTACAGAAGTATGGTGAATGTTCGGATTACTACAGACTGTCCTGTTTTTGACAGATTCTGTTTTTGATGCATTGTTTTGCTCGTTTTGATGAAACTATCGATTGTATCGGTGGTATAAGCCATGGAAAAGTTATATTACAGTAGCTAAAATGCAAAAACAAAATATGAATTGGTTGGCAACATTACTTAAAGTTGTAATTTGCTTTATTATACTAACGGATCTCACGAGGGTTTTGTTAAGTTTTGTGTGATTGAAGTTTTCAAGTTTTGGTTGAGATCACGATGGATGAAGGAATAAGGAGTGGCAAGAGCCTAAGCTTGGGGATGCCCGAGGCACCCCAAGGTAATATTCAAGGACTCCCAAGCAACTAAGCTTGGGGATGCCCCGGAAGGCATCCCCTCTTTCTTCTAACGACCATCGGTAATTTTACTTGGAGCTATATTTTTATTCGTCACATGATATGCGTAAATCTTGGAGCGTCGTGTGCTTTTTATTTTTCCTTTTTCGTTTATTCACCATGCTGGTATGAGATAGTCCTTGGTTGATTTATAGAATGCTTCATGCACTTCACTTATATCTTTTGAGTATGGCTTTATAGAATGCTTCATGTGCTTCACTTATATCATTTGAAGTTTGGATTGCCTGTTTCTCTACACATAGAAAACCGCCATTTGTAGAATGCTCTTTTGCTTCACTTATATTTGTTAGAGCGTGGGCATATCTTTTGTAAAAAGAATTAAACTCTCATGCTTCACTTATATCTATTTAGAGAGTTATCAGGAATTGGTCATTCACATGGTTAGTCATAAAATCCTACATAAAACTTGTAGATCACTGAATATGATATGTTTGATTCCTTGCAATAGTTTTGCGATATAAAGATGGTGATATTAGAGTCATGCTAGTGAGTAATTGTGGATTGGTAGAAATACTTGTGTTAAGGTTTGTGATTCCCGAAGCATGCACGTATGGTGAACCGTTATGTGATGAAGTCGGAGCATGATTTATTTTTGATTGTCTTCCTTATGAGTGGCGGTCGGGGATGAGCGATGGTCTTTTCCTACCAATCTATTCCCCTAGGAGCATGCGTATTAGTACTTTGTTTTGATGGCTAATAAACTTTTGCAATAAGTATGTGAGTTCTTTATGACTAATGTTGAGTCAATGGATTATACGCACTCTCACCCTTCCATCATTGCTAGCCTCTTCGGTACCGTGCATTGCCCTTTCTCACCTCGAGAGTCGGTGCAAACTTCGCCGGTGCACCAAACTCCGTGATATGATACGCTCTATCAGAGATAACCCTCCTTATACCTTCCTCAAAACAGCCACCATACGTACCTATCATGGCATTTCCATAGCCATTCCGAGATATATTGCCATGCAACTTCCATCATCATCATATACATGACTTGAGCATTCATTGTCATATTGCTTTGCATGATCGTAAGATAGCTAGCATGATATTTTCATGTCTTGTCCGTTTTTTGATATCTTTGCTATGCTAGATCATTGCACATCCTGGTACACTGCCAGAGGCATTCATATAGAGTCATACTTTGTTCTAGATATCGAGTTGTAAGTAAATAAAAGTGTGATGATCATCATTATTAGAGCATTGTCCCATTGAGGAAATGATGATGGAGACTATGATTCCCACACAAGTCGGGATGAGACTCCGGACGAGAAAAAATAATTAAAAAAAGAGGCCAAAAAAAGAGAGAGAGCCCACAAAAAACAAAAAAATGAGAGAAAAAGAGAGAAGGGGCAATGCTACTATTCTTTTACCACACTTGTGCTTCAGAGTAGCACCATGCTCTTCATATAGAGAGTCTCTTGAGTTATCACTTTCATATACTAGTGGGAATTTTCATTATAGAACTTGGCTTGTATATTTCGATGATGGGCTTCCTCAAATGCCCAAGGTCTTCATGAGCAAGCAAGTTAGATGCACACCCACTTAGTTTTCAGTTTGAGCTTTCATACACTTATAGCTCTTAGTGCACCCGTTGCATGGCAATCCCTACTCCTCGCATTGACATCAATTGATGGGCATCTCCCTAGCCCATTGATTAGCCGCGTCGATGTGGGACTTTCTTTCTTTTTATTTTCTCCACACAACCTTCACCATATTCTATTCCACCTATAGTGCTATATCCATGGCTCACGCTCATTTATTGCGTGAAAGTTAAAAAAAGCTTGAGAACATTAAAAGTATGAAATAATTGCTTGGCTTGTCATCGGGGTTGTGCATGATGAAATACTTTGTGTGATGAAGATGGAGCATAGCCAGACTATATGATTTTGTAGGGATAACTTTCTTTGGCCATGTTATTTTGAGAAGACATGATTGCTTTATTAGTATGCTTGAAATATTATTCTCTTAATGTCAAATGATAGACTATTGCTTTGAATCACTCGTGTCTTCATATTCATGCCATGATTAGATTATATGATCAAGATTATGCTAGGTAGCATTCCACATCAAAAATTATCTTTTTTATCATTTACCTACTCGAGGACGAGCAGGAATTAAGCTTGGGGATGCTGATACGTCTCCGTCGTATCTATAATTTTTTATTATTTCATGCCAATATTCTACAACTTTCATATACTTTTGGCAACTTTTTATACTATTTTTGGGACTAACATATTCATCCAGTGCCTAGTGCCAGTTCTTGTTTGTTGCATGTTTTTTGTTTCACAGAATATCCATACCAAATGAAGTCCAAACGCGATAAAAACTTTCGGAGATTTTTTTTGGAATATTTGTGATTTTGGGGAATTGGAATCAACGCGAGACGATGTCCGAGGGGCCCACAAGCCCTGGAGGCGCGCCCCCCTACCCTGGGCGCGGCCAGGGGGCTTGTGGCCACCCCGTAAGGCGGTTGGTTCCCTTCTTTCACCGCAAGAAAGATAATATCCGGATAAAAATCGTGTTAAAATTTCAGCCCAATCAGAGTTACGGATCTCCGGAAATTTAAGAAATGGTGAAAGGCCAGAATCTGGGAACGCAGAAACAGAAGGAAACAGAGAGAGAGATCCAATCTCGGAGAGGCTCCCGCCCCTCCGCCGCCATGGAGGCCAAGGACCAGAGGGGAAACCCTCCTCCCATCTAGGGGGGAGGTCAAGTAAGAAGAAGAAGGAGGGGGGCTCTCTCCCCCTCTCTCCCGGTGGCGCCAGAACGCCGCTGGGGCCATCATCGTGACGGCGATCTACACCAACAACTTCGCCGCCGTCATCACCAACTCTCTCCCCCTCTATGCAGCGGTGTAACACCTCTTCTCCTCGCTGTAATCTCTACTTAAACATGGTGCTCAACGCTATATATTATTTTTCAATAATGTATGGCTATCCTATGATGTTTGAGTAGATCCGTTTTGTCCTATGGGTTAATTGATGATCGTGATTGGTTTGAGTTGCATGTTTTATTATTGGTGCTGTCCTATGGTGCTCTTTGTGTCGCGTAAGAGTGAGGGATCCCCGCTGTAGGGTTTGCAATATGTTCATGGTTTGCTTATTGCCTGCGTTGCGTGAGTGATAAAAACACAAACACGGATAAGTGGGTTATGGCATATGGGAATAAAGAGGACTTAATACTTTAATGCTATGGTTGGGTTTTACCTTAATGATCTTTAGTAGTTACGGATGTTTGCTAGAGTTTCAATCATAAGTGCATATGATCCAAGAAGAGAAAGTATGTTAGCTTATGCCTCTCCCTCATATAAAATTGCAATAATGATTACCGGTCTAGTTATCGATTGCCTAGGGACAAATAACTTTCTTGTGAGAAAAAGCTCTCTACTAAAACTAACTTAGTTATTTCTTTATCTAAACAGCCCCTAAATTTTATTTAAACCTATCCTTTCACACCTACAAAGTACTTATTGTTTCATACTTGTTCTAGGTAAAGCGAACGTTAAGTGCGCGTAGTGTTGTATCAGTGGTCGATAGAACTTGAAGGGAATACAAATCCTACCTTTAGCTCCTCGTTGGGTTCGACACTCTTATTTATCGAGAAAGTCTACAACTGATCCCCTATACTTGTGGGTTATCAGGCACCAGCCCCTACAAGGCCCATGCGCATGGGGAAGGGGAAACCCTAAGGGGGAGGGCCTCCGCTTGGCTTGGAGGGCACTCCTCCCCTCTTGGCCGCCGTCCCCCTGCCTTGGGAGGGGGGCTAGGGCTGCCACGCCCCTCCCTCACCCCTATATATATTGGGGAGGCGCAGGGGGCAGGCAAGGCTTCCGCGCTTGCCGTGTCTCCCTCCCGTTACTCCTCCATGTTCCGTGAGCGCTTGGCGAAGCCCTGCCGGAATTCCGCTGCCACCACTACCACCACTCCGTCGTGTTGGTTCCGATCTCATCTACATCCTCTCCCTCACTTGCTGGATCAAGAAAGAGAGGCCGCCGCCGAGCCATACGTGTGCTAAATTCGGAGGTGTCGTCCGTTCGACACTAGGTAGGATTGGATCGCGATTGGATCGTGAAGAGTACGACTACATCAACCGCGTTACGATGCTAACATTTTCGGTCTACAAGGGTATGTAGGCACACTCCCCTATGTTTGCTTTGCATCTCCATGGATAGATCTTAGGTGTTTCGTAGGAATTTTTTTGATTTTCATGCAATGTTCTCCATCACAATTGACCATTGGTCACCGTCTCTCCTTCCTTAGTTTTCATATATGGAGCTAAAGAGGACTAAAGCATCTGCAACGCGGACTCAAATCTTCCTTATATGTCCTTTACGGGAGTCCGGACATTTTTCTTGCCGTCGAATGCTATCCCCCAAGCGTCCGGACGTCCAAACTCTCCAAACTAGAAGCAAATTTGGTTGGGAGGGGGGGGAGGGGGCTTTGGGGGAATCCGGACATCTGTCTAGCCAACCAAAAGTCAGGTCAGACATCCGTACATCCCTTCTTCCTCCTCAACCGCGACATGCATATGCATAGAAGAACATTTAGGGGACATGGTTGGATGGCCGGCTCCAGCATCAGTGTCACGGAGTGATCCCCACCGGTTCGTGGACAAATAATGTGTCTGGTTTAGGGGTCGGTGTTGGAGATGCCCTAATGTCTCAGCGGATACCGTCGTTTCATTCCTACTTTTACCCTCGAAGATTCCTACTTAGGTACCCGTCTGAGAGAGAAGGATGTAAAGTAGAATGTCAAACGAACAAGATGAATTATTTTTTTGCGGGAAGAACGAACAAGATGCTAACGGGCTTTTTTCCCATTTGACGAAAGGCCATCATGGCTAGCTTTATTGACTGAAAACACCATTACATCATCCACAAGTTTGTTGACGACAAACCCCGGAGACTCATCAACCCAAATCTCAGAAGTGTGACTAACGTGTGGTTATCCTCCTTGTCATATTAGTGGATGTAACAGAAGTAGTGAGTAGTGACGCAAACCGTTCAAAACACATTTCATTATGAATTATAGTTGTATGAATGTCATTCATGAAATTGAGAGATTTCAGGCAGCATCAACTAGGAACACATCAACTAAATGTCGAAGCACCGTAAGAAAATCAGTGTTGGACTTTCAGTCGATTGCATCCGAGCTTGGAAACGAATGGTTGGATTTGTTTCGCCTTTCTCCAACCATTTGTCTATATCAGAACACAGTTTTAGTCGATTGGGGCCGGTCCGATTTTTTCTCTCCACTCCCTACCCTGCCTCGCCTCCGACTGGCTTATGTACGAGCCATCATTGATGTTACTGCGTTAGGTCATCCCCAACTCGAGGTCGATAGATACCTAATCCGAGCGGCATCGAAAGCAAAAGGCCCCTGACCGTACCGGTCAATACTTGGCCTCGCATCCGCCGGTGGTGCTGTGGCAGGCCGTGTGGTCCCCATCTCTGACAAGGTCCGGGCTTGGCCTTGTTGAGGGCGATGTGGCCGGCGCATCACACGATCTCGGCCTCAGATCGCCGTGTTGCACTGCTCTCTTTTTTGAAATCGACTGATCCAAAATTTGTGTTTAGTTGCATGAGGAATAGCAAATCTGATTAAATATGGATTGGTAAAAGAACATAATATAAGGAACAGATTTGCTAATTCTCCAGATGGGAATTAACAAAGTCTCATCTAACTCCTATATCATTTAGTTAGTCAAAGTAAAAAAGAAAAAAATCACACGAATCTCCACGAAATCAAATGGTATTGGAGTTAGATGAGACATAGTTAATTAAGCCTCGTTGGGAGCTAGTCACACCCACGAAGGAATATCTCGTGTTGTAATTTTTGAAGTGATCTGATGATCCGCCGAGAGGCCAGTGGGCGTGTCACGCGTCCGCCCGTCTCACGTCAGGACGTAGGCCGGTTGGGCGCAGCCGTGCGAGGCATTGCAGCAGGCGATCATCGCGTTGCTCGCTCGTCTCCCCAACTGCCCCGCTCTCCGTTCGATCGCTCGCTAGCCGGCTGCCGGCCGAGTGAGCGCGCGTACGTACGTGGCGATGTGCTTCGGACGACAGCACCACATCTTCAGTCTTCATCGTCCATGCATCCCACTTAACTCTAGTCGTCGTTCCGAAGGCGACAAGTATGTACTAGCTGATATCTACGTGCTATACTGCTCGATCGATCGCACGTACGCTTGGCCCCAAGTCAACTTAATTGAATTCGTACGCTGTACCGGCAAGCTCAGTGACGGGACGACGATGTGATCGTATGCGGAGCCAAACCATGCCGATGTACACTGCATCTGAGTCACTCGCAAAAAAAAAAGGTTGATGTGGATGACTCTCGAGTCCAGTCGCTTGATCGCTACGGCAAAGCGTATGTAACCGACGCTTGGATCTCTCCCGACCGTACGTCATAATGAGACGGCGGACCGGCTTAACGCACGACGGACGGACGGACGGACCAGAGAGCGCTCCCATCGATCGATCGCCACGACGTCGACTCGCCCGTCGATGGTGTTGACCGGTTGCCCCAGAGTCTTTTTTCCTTGATCTCTTGATTCGGTTTTTTTATCTTGCTGGTCGTCTTGATCGGTGTTTCTTTTTGGTTTTCTGATCTAAGATTGGGTTGCGTCGTCTGCCGCTGTCGTCGACCACGCGCCTCTATTCCGACACCGGCGCGACACTCGGTCTCTTCTCCGACCCGGCGGCCTCGCGCGACGCGGCGGCCCATCACGGCCGTCGTTCGCGCTTCTGCCTGCTCGTCGCTCTACACGCTGGCCGTCGCTGCCCTGCTCCGACCGAGACTCCTGCATTACCTCCCGCCTCCACCGTGTATGTACGGCCGCGTCTGCCTGACGTTGCATTCACCGTTTCGGGCCTGGCGAATCGGGTGCAGCTGTTGCGTTGGCCGCTCGGGCGTTGCTGCCCGGGCGCCGGCGCTGTGTAGGCCACCCGCGTATCGCTGCTGACACACTCGTCCGCATGTCGTCCTACGCCGGTCGTCGCCGTCGGCTTCATCTTGGACTCCGCTACCACCCCGCCTCCACTGAGCGGCGTCACCAATCTCGCGCGCGATCGGATTGATCACCCGCCCGCTGCCATCCGCCTCATTTACGCCGTGTGACCAACCTGGTCCGTCCGTTGCGCGCGCCTCCGCAGGTCCCGTGAAGACCGTCTAGAGTACAGCGCGCCCCTACACCAATCGAGCATCGGGCTGCCGCTGCGTCGCCCCGTCGGGCCGCAGCGCCACCGCCCCGTGGTTCTCCTCGTGGCTGCATCGACTCGCGCGTCGCCCCTTCGGTCTGTAGTGCCGCAATACGCGGTCCCCGCCGCCGCCCCGAGGCCGTCCTCGCGGTTACACCGACCCACGCTTCGCCGCTGCGCCACCCCTTCGGGCCGTAGCGCCGCGGCCAACAGTCCCCGCCGCCGCCCCAAGGTCTTCCCGCCATCGCCTCGACCGGCGAGCTGCCGCTGCATCGCCCCTTCGGCTCGTAGCACCGTGGCCCGCGGTCCACTCCGCCATCCCTACGCGTCGACTTCCCGTGGTATGCGCCGCGTTGCCTCCCTTGGCGCGGGAACGCCACCGTCCGCGCTCGTCTTCGTCACGCTGTCGGGTTCCTCGCCTAGTTCGAGCACCACCGCCACGCTCCTAACCTAGCCGTCGTCGCTGTCGTCGTTTTTCTTCGGCCGCCGCCGCTGCTACCCCCATAGCCGCCGCCGGTCCACCCCCTTCGTCTTCGTCCAGCACCAGCTCGTCGCCAGTGTCGCCGTCATCTTCCCCGATCACTTCGTCTACTCCGACCACCGTTGGTGACATTGGCCCCACACCGATTGGCGTCACAACCATTGTCGAGTCTCCTTCTCTGCTGGCCCCTCCGACTCCTCGACATGGTATGGCTCGTGCAGGTCCCTCCTCTACGCATGCCCAGTGCTGGCAACACCGATGCGTGCCTTCGTCCACGATGTGTCCCCGGGCCTGGCAAGCCTTGTGTGACGCTTCATCAACTTCGTCTTCGTCCGTCTATGCATGCTCGGCGCTGGTAACACCGTCGCATGCCTTCGTCTATGATGAGTCCCCGGGCTTGGCAAACCCGGTGCGACGCCTCGTCAACAACGTCTTCTTCCTGACGCACCACTACTTTGACACCACTGCGCCTATGACTAACTCGGTGCCTCCTTGCGCCCGCGGCTCCACGGCGAGTTCCTCGACACCGGCCGCCCCGACTCAAGACCGACCACGGCTCCTTCACGCGGCTACCTCGACCACGGCTACACCACTGACGCTCTCGGCTACCTCGACAACGGCACAAAGGGCCACCGCCTTGCTTGAGCAACCTTGTCGGTTTTCACTCCAGCCACGACTTCTACGATGCATCGACCGTTGCGACTGTGGGGGGGGGGGGTGTCCGTCGGCTTGCCTTCGAATTCTTCTCCAGTCTCACCGTTTGCATCGCTACCGTTGTGACTCTGGGGGAATGTTGAGTATTATGATTATTAGGAAGTATAGGATAGACAAGGATTTGGTCTTGCCTTGTCGTGTGCTCCAAGTTGGTCATTGTACTCATATATATATGCTCACGAGGCTCAAGCAATAAACAACGATTCCACCAATCCCTCTCTATCCCTTCTAACAGTGAGATACCAAAACCGTTTCAGAGAGTGGAAAAAGGGACAGCCCGGCATGATAAACTGATGATCCTTCCCACACAAGAGAAAATATGGTGCACAAAAGGTAAAGCGGAAAAGGCACGTCGATGTGGAGCCAGGCCGGTCGATTGAATCGATTTGCGGTGCCAGAGCGTGAGCTAGCAGGATAGCATGCGCGCCCATGCAATGGGTGCTCATGCTATCCCGGGTTGCCAATTTGGGGGAGTTTGTAATGGCATCTCCAACCTGCAAACCTCCCGCAACCGTTCGGATCGTGGAAGCCATCCAAAGTTGACCTGTATCGGTCTGCGGCGCGGTTCTCCCGCAAACCAAAGACAAAAGTGGGGGAGATTTGCGGGAGTCCGGACTGATCTCAAGCCCATTTCTAACCGCCCTAGCTCACCAAAAACCCCTCCCCCTCCCGCGCATTTTCGGTCAGCGCCGTTCTAGAGCATCAGTGCTCGCATTCATGCCCGGCCAGAGCGGACGCGACCACTCACTAGCGCCGGCATTGAAGCCGCGCGTCGGCTGAGACAGCGCCACCCGCACCGTTTCCCGGTGCAGGCAACTGCCGCGTGTTCAAACGACACGATGACCGCCCGTCCGTCCGTCTGCCGCCCGCATTGATGGCACGCGGTTGCCGAGGCATCTCCTCCAGCTCCACCAGGCCGTCCGTCTATCGACCACTGGTGATATATAAACCGCTGCCCCGGTGTCCCGGCCATAGCCACAGTCATCCCTCTCCGCACCACTCCCCGCCATGGATCCCTCCATAGCCAAAGTTCTCTGGGATGGGCCGACGTCGGAGCAGAAGAAGGCCATGGCCACCATTATTACCGATTGGCAGGCCGGCAGGCAGCCGGAGGACGCCTCCGATGACGACGTGCAAATGGAGGACGTCTCCGGCGACGAGCCAGCACCACCCTCTAATACGTCTCCAACGTATATATTTTTTTGATTGTTTCGTGCTATGATATTATCAATCTTGGATGTTTTACATACACTTTCAAGCAATTATATATCTTTTTATGGGACTAACCTATTAACTTAGTGCCCAGTGCCAGTTGTTGTTTTTTTGCTTGTTTTTGGTTTTGCAGAATATCAGTACCAAACGAAGTCCAAATGCCACGAAACCTTTTGGTGATTTTTTTCGGGACATAAGAGACCCTAGAAGCTTCGGGAGGGGACGTGAAGATGGAGGAGTGGCCCACGAGACACCAGGGCGCGCCCTGGTGGCTCGTGGGGCCACGAGACACCAGGGCGCGCCCTGGTGGCTCGTGGGGCCCACGAGGCCCCATTTGACCTAACTCCGCCTCTATAATATCTCTAAAATCATGAAACCAACAGGGGAGTCCACGAAATACTTTTTCCACCACCACAAGTTCCAGAACCAGGAGATCCCATCTGGAGGCCTTTTTCGGCACTCTGCCGGAGGTGAAAGTGTGTTATATCGACTAGATGGGGGGGGGGGGTGAATAGGCGATTTTTACAAATTCGTCACTAAGGAAATACTACTTGAGAAATTTGCTAAGTGATGAACTACAAGCAGCGGAATAAGTAATCAGGTGCATGCATAACAAGACAGTAGCATAGTTATCATGATGAAATGAAACATACACATAGCACAGGTAGCGTGTAAACAGGATAAGCAGGCAGAAGACAAGATGACTGAAGAAATAGGATTGAGGAAATTGAGAAAGTCTTCAGTCAAAGTCTTCAAACAGTAACGATCAATTTCATCAACACATGAGCGAGGAAATGAAAGGGTTGAGGAAATAGAACCAATAGCTCGGTGAAGACAATGATTTGGTAGACCAGTTCCAACTGCTGTGACAGTTGTACGTCTGGTTGGAGCGGCTTGGTATTTAAACCAAAGGACACACAGTCCTTACCGTATTCTCCTTGAGCTAAGGTTACATAGACCTTGCCCAATCACTCGTGGTAAGTCTTCAGGTGACTTCCAAACCTTCACAGACTAGGTCACCCGGCGATCCACAATTCCTTTTGGATGCTCTAGACCTTGATGCCTAACCGTCTGGAAGATGCATAGTCTTCAAAGGTAACAAGCGTCGGTTCCACACAGGAACAATCTCTTCAGTGATGCTCAATCACTTTGGGTTTTAGGTGTTGGGGTTTTGGGTTTTTGGGTTTTTCCTCACTGATGATTTTCTCTCAAAGTCCTCGGAGGATGGGATGCTTTAAATGACAAATGTCAGTTTCTCTCGGAGTAGCCAACCAGCTAGTGGTTGTAGGGGGCGGCTATGTATAGCCGGGGAGCAGCCCGACATGATAAGACATAAATGCCCTTCAATGATATGACCGTTAGGTGGATAAGATATTTGGGACAGCTGGCACGTAGCACAACAACGGTCGGAAATTTGAGCTCTCAAATTCCTCAGGGCTATCATGTTCCTCACTTGTAGGCAATCCGCACTGGTGAATTCCTAACTCCTCAGTCAGAAAAAATTCCTCAGAGAACAAAAGATCTTCGTCTCTATCACTGAAGAAATTGACTGAACTGTATGAGATTTCCAAAGGCTTCACTCGAAGGATTGGGTATGTGTAGGCTTTGAGTTGAGCATCACTTGGAAAATTTTCCTTAGTTTTACCTCGACCCCCTTTAACAGTACGGTGTTTCCTATGACTCAAGAAAGATAAAATGAAACTACGAAAACAAAAGTCTTCATGCTTCATAATCCTCGCATCAATATCCATGTCTTCAAGGTCACACCAATTTCCTCATTTTCAAAGTCTTCAAGAAAACCAAAGTCTTCAACTGAAGACATTCATTTTTAGGGGTCGACATTCATCGGATTTATCAAACTCCTCAGAGACTTATATAACCTGTGTACACTCACAAACACATTAGTCCCTTAACCTATAAGTCCTCAATACACCAAAATCACTAAGGGGCACTAGATGCACTTACAATCTCTCCCTTTTTGGTGATTGATGACAAATAGGTTAAGTTTTCAACGGGCATAAACATATGAAGTGTAAATACAGATATTGAGGAATTTGATTGCAAGATATATAAGAACTCCCCCTGAAGATGTGCATATTTTAGGAATTTGCTTTGACTGCAAATGCACATTGTAGAATAAAATCATGGAGATCTCCCCCTATATCTTGTAATCCATTCACGCATTTAACATATAATATGAAGAATTTGAAATGCATGATGGAAAATGGTGTCTGATGAAATTCAGCATGCATGCATTAAGGTACTTGAGGAAATAAGCATGCAGAAAGCAGTTCAAAAGTATCAGACCACCATCAGACTTAAGTTTACAACTCAACCAACAAACACTTCAGAAGAGCGAGAGTTGTAACTTAACGAAAAAAACAACCCATATATAAGACCCGCTTGAAGACTAACTCAAATTTCTTCCCCTTTGTCATCGAATGACCAAAAGGGACGAAAAATGAGGACTAACGCCCCTGAAGAATATCATCATGAGGTTGATGGAGGAGCGCCAGCGTGGTCGGGGTCGTTTGTCGATGTAGGGCCTACCGCAGTGTCGTCGAGATCCTCAGGTTCATCCGTCTCACGCGATGAAGAAAATGAACTGTTACTAGCTGAGGAACTTTCACCTTCTTGAATTTCTTCGAAGGAGGATGAGCCTAGTCAAAGTTCTGCTGAAAGTCCATCCGCTTGAGATCTTCAGCACTGTAGAGATGAGAAAGTATGGCCCAAGTGCGATCGAAGATTTCATGCGCATAGTAGTGATTCTTCTTCATAGTATTCTGAGTGACAGTCATGTTCTGAAGAATTGAGCCAAATTGACGCTTGACCCACTTGTGATTTCGATCGACCTTCTGATGAAGACTTAGAAGAAGCTCATGATCAGTCATCACTCGTGGAGAAGTGGCTTGAGGATTTTGCTTTGAGGCTTTTGCGGCAGAGTCTTGAGTTGCAGAGTCATCATTGGTGGAGTATGATGCAGCCTTACGAAACTGACCATTCAATGGACGAGTGCCTTCATCAATAACAGCAGCTTTGCCTTTTTCATCAACTGAAGAAATAGTCCTTTTGAGGACTTCAATGGGAGGCAAAAAGCTGAGGTGATTCTGAAAATCTGCCTTGTAGTGAGTTGAAGACCTGGTTCTGAGGAATTTCATGAAGGAAATATGCCCTAGAGGCAATAATAAAGTTGTTATTTTATATTTCCTTATTCATGATAAAGGTTTATTATTCATGCTAGAATTGTATTGATCGGAAACTTAAATACATGTGTGAATACATAAAACAAATACCGTGTCCCTAGTAAGCCTCTACTAGACTAGCTCATTGATCAAAGATGGTTAAGGTTTCATAACCATAGACATGCGTTGTCATTTGATAACGGGATCACATTATTAGGAGAATGATGTGATGGACAAGACCCATCCGTTAGCTTAGCATAATGATCGTTCAGTTTATTGGTATTGCTTTCTTCATGTCAAATACATATTCCTTCGACTATGAGATTATGCAACTCCCGGATACCGGAGGAATACCTTGTGTGATATCAAACGTCACAACGTACCTGGGTGATCATAAAGTTGCTCTACAGGTATCTCCGAAGGTGTTTGTTGAGTTGGTATAGATCAAGATTAGGATTTGTCACTCCGAGTTTCGGAGAGGTATCTCTGGGCCCTCTCGGTAATACACATCATAAGCTTGCAAGCAAATGACTAAGGAGTTAGTCACGAGGTGATGTATTATGGAACGAGTAAAGAGACTTGCCGGTAACGAGATTGAACTAGGTATAGAGATACCGACGATCGAATCTCGGGCAAGTAACATACCGATGGACAAAGGGAATTACGTATGTTGTTATGACGGTTCGACCGATAAAGATCTTCGTAGAATATGTAGGAGCCAATATGGGCATCCAGGTTCCACTATTGGTTATTGACCGGAGAGGTGTCTCGGTCATGTCTACATAGTTCTCAAACCCGTAGGGTCCGCACGCTTAACTTTTGTTGACGATATAGTGTTATATGAGTTATATAATTTGGTGACCGAATGTTGTTCGGAGTCCCGGATGAGATCACGGACATGACGAGGAGTCTCGAAATGGTCGAGAGGTAAAGATTGATATATAGGACGATGGTATTCGGACATCGGAAGTGTTTCGGAGGGTCATACACTCAATATAAATGGTTTATTGAATCTCGATCGTAGTGATACACATATTCATAATATTGATGCCAAAAGATGCAAAGTTGATAATGATAGTGCAACATACTTGTGGCACTGCCGTTTAGGTCATATTGGTGTAAAGCGCATGAAGAAACTCCATGCAGATGGGCTTTTGGAATCACTTGATTATGAATCATTTGATACTTGCGAACCATGCCTCATGGGCAAGATGACTAAAACTCCGTTCTCTGGAACAATGGAGCGAGCTAACGACTTATTAGAAATAATACATACCGATGTATGCGGTCCAATGAGTGTTGAAGCACGCGGCGAGTATCGTTATTTTTTGACCTTCACAGATGATTTGAGTAGATATGGGTATATCTACTTAATGAAACACAAGTCTGAAACATTTGAAAAGTTCAAAGAATTTCAGTGTCAAGTGGAGAATCATCGTAACAAGAAAATAAAGTTTCTATGATCTGATCGCGGGGGTGAATATTTGAGTTATGAGTTTGGCCTTCATTTAAAACAATGTGGAATTATTTCACAACTCACGCCACCTGGAACACCATAGCATAATGGTGTGTCCGATCGTCGTAACCGTACTTTATTAGATATGGTGCGATCTATGATGTCTCTTACCGATTTACCACTATCGTTTTGGGGTTATGCATTAGAGACAACCGCATTCACGTTAAATAGGGCACCGTCTAAATCCGTTGAGACGACACCGTATGAACTGTGGTTTGGCTAGAAACCTAAAGCTGTCGTTTCTTAAAAGTTTGGGGTTGCGACACTTATGTCAAAAGGCTTCAGCCTGATAAGCTCGAACCCAAATCGGAGAATTGCGTCTTCATAGGATACCCTAAGGAAACAATTGGGTACACCTTCTACCACCGATCCGAGGGCAAGATCTTTGTTGCTAAGAATGGATCCTTTCAAGAGAAGGAGTTTCTCTCGAAAGAAGTGAGTGGGAGGAAAGTAGAACTTGATGAGGTAATAGTACCTTCTCTCGAATTGGAGAATAGCACATCATAGAAAACTGTTCCAGTGATGCCTACACCAACTAGAGAGGAAGCAAATGATGATGATCATGAAACTTCAGATCAAGTTACTACTGAACCTCATAGGTCGACCAGAGCATGATCCGCACTAGAGTGGTACGGTAATACTGTCCTGGTAGTCATGTTGTTGGACAACAGCGAACCTACGAACTATGAAGAAGCTATGATGAGCCCAGATTCCGATAGATGGCTTGAGGCCAAGAAATCTGAGATAGGATCCATGTATGAGAACAAAGTGTGGACTTTAGTGGACTTACCCGATGATCGGCAAGCCATAGAGAATAAATGGATCTTCAAGAAGAAGACCGACGTTGATGGTAATGTTACTGTCTATAAAGCTCGACTTGTCGCGAAAGGTTTTTGACAAGTTCAAGGAGTTGACTACGATGAGACTTTCTCACCCGTAGCGATGCTTAAGTTCCTCCGAATCATGTTAGCAATTGCTGCATTTTATAATTATGAAATATGGCAAATGGATGTCAAAACGGCATTCCTTAATGGATATCTTAAAGAAGAGTTGTATATGATGCAACCAGAAGGTTTTGTCGATCCTAAAGGTGCTAACAAAGTGTGCAAGCTCCAGCGATCCATCTATGGACTGGTGCAAGCATCTCGGAGTTGGAATATACACTTTGATGAGGTGATCAAAGCATATGGTTTTATACAGACTTACGGTGAAGCCTGTATTTACAAGAAAGTGAGTGGGAGCTCTGTAGCATTTCTGATATTATATGTGGATGACATATTGTTGATTGGAAATGATATAGAATTTCTGGATAGCATAAAAGGATACTTGAATAAGAATTTTTCAATGAAAGACCTTGGTGAAGCTGCTTATATATTGGGCATCCAGATCTATAGGGATAGATCGAGACACTTAATAGGACTTTCACAAAGCACATACCTTGACAAGATTTTGAAGAAGTTCAAAATGGATCAGTCAAAGAAAGGGTTCTTGCCTATGTTACAAGGTCTGAAGTTGAGTAAAACTCAAAGCCCGAACACGGCAGAAGATAGAGAAAGAATGAAAGTCATTCCCTATGCCTCGGCCATAGGTTCTATAAAGTATGCCATGCTGTGTACCAGACTTGTTGTGTGCCTTGCCAATAAGTTTGGCAAGAGGGTACAAAAGTGATCCAGGAGTGGACCACTGGACAACGGTCAAAATTATCCTTAGGTGCCTTAAAGAGGACTAAGGAAATGTTTCTCGGTTATGGAGGTAATAAAGAGTTCGTCGTAAAGGGTTACGTTGATGCAAGCTTTGACACCGATCCGGATGACTCTGAGTCTCAATCTGGATACGTATTGAAAGTGGGAGCAATTAGCTAGAGTAGCTCCATGCAGAGCATTGTAGACATAGAAATTTGCAAAATACATACGGATCTGAATGTGACAGACCCTTTGACTAAACTTCTCTCACAAGCAAAACATGATCACACCTTAGTACTCTTTGGGTGTTAATCACATGACGATGTGAACTAGATTATTGGCTCTAGTAAACTCTTTGGGTGTTGGTCACATGGCGATGTGAACTATGGGTGTTAATCACAAGGCGATGTGAACTAGATTATTGACTCTAGTAAACTCTTTGGGTGTTGGTCACATGGCGATGTGAACTATGGATGTTAATCACATGGTGATGTGAACTACATTACTAACTCTAGTAAACTCTTTGGGTGTTAATCACATGGCGATGTGAACTAGATTATTGACTCTAGTGAAAGTGGGAGACTGAAGGAAATATGCCCTAGAGGCAATAATAAAGTTGTTATTTTATATTTCCTTATTCATGATAAAGGTTTATTATTCATGCTAGAATTGTATTGATCGGAAACTTAAATACATGTGTGAATACATAAAACAAATACCGTGTCCCTAGTAAGCCTCTACTAGACTAGCTCATTGATCAAAGATGGTTAAGGTTTCCTAACCATAGACATGCGTTATCATTTGATAATGGGATCACATCATTAGGAGAATGATGTGATGGACAAGACCCATCCGTTAGCTTAGCATAATGATCGTTCAGTTTATTGCTATTGCTTTCTTCATGTCAAATACATATTCCTTCGACTATGAGATTATGCAACTCCCGAATACCGGAGGAATACCTTGTGTGTTATCAAACGTCACAATGTAACTGGGTGATCATAAAGATGCTCTACAGGTATCTCCGAAGGTGTTTGTTGAGTTGGCATAGATCAACATTAGGATTTGTCACTCCGACTTCCGGAGAGGTATCTCTGGGCCCTCTTGGTAATACACATCATAAGCTTGCAAGCAAATGACTAAGGAGTTAGTCATGAGGTGATGTATTACGGAACGAGTAAAGAGACTTGCCGGTAACGAGATTGAACTAGGTATAGAGATACCGACAATCGAATCTCGGGCAAGTAACATACCGATGGACAAAGGGAATTACGTATGTTGTCATAACGGTTCGACCGATAAAGATCTTCGTAGAATATGTAAGAGCCAATATGGGTATCCAGGTTCTCGAACCCGTAGGGTCCGCACGCTTAACGTTCGTTGACGATATAGTGTTATATGAGTTATATGATTTGGTGACCGAATGTTGTTTGGAGTCCCAGATGAGATCACGTACATGACAAGGAGTCTCGAAATGGTCGAGAGGTAAGGATTGATATATAGGACGATGGTATTTGGACACCGGAAGTGTTTCGGGATGTACCGGGAAGAAATCGGGTCACCGGAAGGGGTTCCGGGCACCCCCGGCATGTATATGGGCTTAATGGGCCAAGGGAGGGACAGACCAGCCCGCAGGGGGATGATGCGCCCCTTTCCCTAGCCAAACAGCCCTAGGGAAGGAAAGGGGGGAGGGCTAGCCCCTCCTGCCTTTCCCTCTCATGGGAGAAAGGAAAAGGGGGGGGGGGGGGGCGCCACCCTCCCCTGCCTTTCCCCCGCTCCTCTACATGGCAGGGGGGCGCCACCTTGGGAGAGACCCCAAGTAGGATTCCTCCTACTTGGGCGCCCCCCTTGGCTGCTCCTCCCTCCCTCCCACCTATATATATGTGGGAGGGGGCGCCTAGCAGATAGCAGATCAATTGTTAGCCATGTGCGGCGCCCCCCTCCACCGTTTACACCCCGGTCATATTTTCGTAGTGCTTAGGCGAAGCCCTGCGGAGATCACTTCACCATCATCGTCACCACACCGTCGTGCTGACGGAACTCATCTACTACCTCGCCGTCTTGCTAGATCAAGAAGGCGGAGGACATCACCGAGCTGAACGTGTGCTGAACGTGGAGGTGCCGTACGTTCGGTACTAGATCGGTTGGATCATGAAGAAAGTTTGACTACATCAACCGCGTTGTGAAACGCTTCCGCTTACGGTCTATGAGGGTACATAGACACACTCTCCCCTCTCATTGCTATGCATCTCCTTGATAGATCTTGCGTGGGCGTAGGAATTTTTTTTGTTTTCATGCAACATTCCCCAACATTTCATGATCCAAGGTGCATAGGGCTTCAACTCAAACGGCGACAGTGCAACATTTGCCAAAGTTCTCATGAAGAAATCATGATAGTTAATGGGAATCCCATGAATGATGTTAAATAATAGATTGTTCATGATGCCAACAACTTCTTCTTCTTCTGAGTTGTGGCCTTCGATCGGACTGAGGGTTTTGGTGAGGATACGATAGACGGTTCTTGGCACATAGAGCAAATCCTTCACTAGGAAGGTGGTTCTTGGAGCTTGGCCTGGCCGCAAAGGCTTCATGAGCACTTGCATCAGATGATTTAGAAGTTCAGATTATTCATACATAAGCCTTGCGCCATCAACAGGAGTACTGACTGGAACGGCATGAAGCAATTCAGAGGCCGAAGCTTTGTAGTGAGTGCTCTCAGTCATCCAATAATGCACCCATGAGTTGACATCAGCCACATTTCTAGTGAGGTGCAGAGTAGCATAGAATTGAAGAATTAGCTCTTCATTCCAATCACAGATATCAGCACAGAAGTTCAGGAGCCCAGCTTCGTGAAGAACATGCAGAACAGGTTGGAAGCAAGGAATGGACTCCATATCCACATGAGGAATTTGACGGTGCTGAAATACCTTGTCCTTGTCAAACAGAACGGCTGCATAAAAGTTCATCTGGCTTGCTGTCCAAAACCTCTTGCGCCTAAGTCTTGCTGAGTCATATGGATTAGCATCAGTGAAGAAATGATGCTTAGCGAAGAAATCATCAGCTTTGAATTTTGGCCTTTTTGCATGAGGATTTTGTTGCTTGGGCTGAAGATTTGCAGCTGATGGTCTCACAACCTCTTGTGCTACTGACTGAGGAATTGAAGCTTCAGGTTCTTCAGCGGCAGTTTGATTTTCCATTTCTTCAGCTGTAGTAGCTGGAATTTCTTCAGGTATCGAATGGAGAGAAGTTGGACGTCCTTCAGACCCTGTTAGTATTTCTTTAGTCTGCATAGGGGACTGAGGAATTGGATGCAGAGGTGTGGCCAATGGTGAATTGAGGTGAAGATTTTCCCAATAGTCATCATTCAGCACAGGAGTAGTTGAGCCAATATCCACGTCTTCTTCAATTTCTTCAACGCCCGCCTCTTCAGCTGTGAACTGAGGCACAGGCGATGATACCAGTGGTGTGGAGACAACATCATCCACATTTATTTCTTCATCCAACTGCTCTGAGGAAGTAGCAGAAGGATTTTCCTCATCAGTGTCATCTGGAATGACATATTCTACACCAAATGGGACAAGTTCCTTTGATGGCACTATAGATATCGGAACAGCATCAATTGGTTCTGTGAAAGAGCTCGTCGAAGTCCTCACTTTCTTCGGAGCTGAGGACTCTGCAGAGGTTGATGCTTTCCTCTTTCTTGCAACTTCCTTTTCTGCAGCCTTAGTTTTCTTCACTTCTGATGCAGAAGGAAGAGTAATTTTCTTCACATTTGAGGATTTCGCAGGAGGAGCAGATGAAGTTGGTGCAGTTTCTTCAGGCACGACTGATGCAGTCGCCCTGGCATTTTCAGTTTCTTCAGGCACAACAGATTCTTCAGCTGGCCCGGGTTGTTCTTCAGGCGCAACATTGGTAGTTGCCCTGGCATTCTCAGTTTCTTCAGCAGCCTGATTTCATCAGCTGCGCTTCCATTTTCTTCAGTTTGCTGAGCAGATGCTTCAGCCTGAGGAATTTGATGTTGCGATGTTGCTGCAATGTTTGCCTTGAGGTTATTGGCAATCTTGACGAATCTGACTTTGGCACCTAGCCAATCTGCATGATATCTGTCAAATTCATCACTGAGACCTTTGATTTCCTTTTGCATATTAACAAGTTCTTCAGGAGACATATTCAGAACATTGTTCTTCAGAAATCGCTCCTTTTTGTATTGGGCCTTCTTCACTTGTCTGGCCTTCTGAAACTTCCACTTTTCTTCGCCTATGAAGGCGTTCAGCATATGACTTTGACCAGGAGTCAGGTTCAGGTCAGGCAGTGGAGTGTTGGGATCTTTGTGCCAGAGGTCAATGAAGTCAAGGATCTTCTTTAGATCCAGCATGAGAGGCACTGAGCTGCCTTTGGCTCTAGCAGCCCATTCTTGCCTATCTCTGATGATTTCAGTCAATTCCTCATCATCAGCTTCATCAGGTGTGCAATATTCATCATATATGTCTTCAGGGATCTCAAAAGCAGTGTTTGTTTCTGGCCTCTTGCCTCCTTTCTGAGGTCTCTCCCTATCTGCCATTTTCCTCACTTGAGGACTTTGAACTTTGGATGTTTCTGAGGAAGTATGCAAATTTTGTTCGAGGAACGCTGCAAATGAGTTAAGTTGATGAGAACCTAGTGATTCGGCAGCGGACATTTTGTACCTATGAACAGAGTATAGGTGCGAAGAATTTGGAGAGGTCATATGGTTCTCAGAAATTTTTCAGAAGAATCAAGTTTGAAGAATTTGACCATAGGTATCTTGAGGAATTTCACTAAGCGTTCTTGACTTAGGTTCCAGAGTTGTATAGATTTGAAAATCCACACAATTGAGGAATCTTGAAGAAAAACATAGCTTAGAGAAACAAATCAAGATACAGAAGCATTCGGGTGTTTAAGGAGTGGGAAGTTGAAGAATAAACACCTTTTAAAGATTTTGTGGAAATCATAAGAATCAAAGTAGGGCAGTAAAATCAGATTTTAATTACCCTTGACGAAGAACACGACGAACTAGGAGTTAGAACTTGGAAGTTCGTCGGTCCAGATCTCCCACGCCCTAACTTGGCGGTGGAAGACAACTACGGCGGCGGCGGAGTGAAGATTTCCGTGGCCGGTGCGAGTACGACGGTGACAAGGTCGAGGCAGTGAAGCTCTTCCTCACCGGCAACGATGGAGAGTAGCGGCGGCGCTAGGTCTGAGAGCTCAAGCGAGATTGAGGTCGAGCGGAGTAAATGAGGTCTGAGGAAGGGAAGGGGTATTTATAGCCGTAGTGAAAAACTGCTCGCCTGAAGATTTTGGAAGAACATGCCCCTGACCCTTACTGTCCTATCGACATGTGTCACCCACGTACTGAGAGGTGGAGATAGTGGAGGATCATGGGTGAGTAGTTTAATCCATTGTGGGAAGCGGAACGGTTTGAGCGGCAACAACCGAAAATTCAGATAAGAATTTTTTTTAAGTTTTGTCCGCAAATTCTTCAGCTGTCGAGGACACAGTGAAGATTTTGAACGGGTTTCAAATAGAACACACATGAAGAATTTGTGAACAGATTGAGTTGAGTTTAGCATAGAGGGGGAACGGGTCCGATCACATTCACTTAGAAGAAAATCAACTTGAAGAATTAGCAATAAGTGAATGATGTTGAGGACATTGAAAACTCAAAAAAAAAATTTATATATATATATATATAGTCAATGAAGAACACCAATTGAAAAGTTTGAGGAAATTGCAAAGTTGAGGAATTTGAAAATTTGAAGAATTTGCAAAAATGAAGAAAAACTCAAATTTGAAGATTTTCAACTTTTGTTGGTGGCATGACCCACCGTATAAGAATGATGATTTCAGACACCGTGTACAATTGTCGTAGGGCTCTGAGAATCAGATTCTTCATTAATTTCTTCACACTTAGAGGGTTAGTCTTCATTGATTGAAGAAAAACGTTACTTCGTGTGTTGCACATCTAAGTCATCAATTTTGCATAAGTGTTAGGATGTGTGTCCTTTCAAAGAAAATTCGAAGATTCTAAAATATTTTGCTCACACCGCAACTTGCTAAATCTCTTCTCATCCAAGGGCTTTGTGCATCCAAGGGCTTTGTGAAGATATCTGCCAGCTATTCTTCAGTCTTCACGTGGTCGATGGAGATGTCGCCCTTCAACACATGATCTCGAAGAAAATGATGACGAACCTGGATGTGCTTAGTCTTCGAGTGCTGAACAGGGTTGTGAGCAATCTTGATGGCACTCTTGTTGTCGCAGTAGAGTGACACATTCTTCATGTTGATGCCATAGTCCTTGAGGGTTTGCTTCATCCATAGCAATTGAGCACAGCAAGAACCAGCCGCAATATACTCAGCTTCAGCGGTAGACAGTGATACGCAGTTCTGCTTCTTTGAGGACCAACATACTAAGGATCGTTCGAGGAAATGACATGTACCTGATGTTGACTTGCGATCCACTCGATCACCAGCATCGTCAGAGTCAGAATATCCAATGAGATCAAAAGTCGAGCCCTTGGGATACCATAATCCAAGTGTTGGAGTGTGAGCTAGATATCGAAGAATATGTTTCACAGCCTTATGGTGTGATTCCTTCGGTGTAGCTTGAAAATGGGCACACATGCAAACACTAAGCATAATATCTGGCCTAGATGCACATAGATACAATAAAGAGCCAATCATGGAGCGGTATACCTTTTGATCGAAGTCTTTACCATTTTCATCGGTGCATAGATGGCCATTTGTGGGCATAGGGATTTTGACGCCTTTGCAATCTTGCATGCCGAATTTCCTCAGAACGTCCTTGAGGTGTTTCTCTTGAGATATGAAGATGCCGTTGCGTTGTTGATGAATTTGGAGACCTAAGAAGAATTTCAATTCTCCCATCATAGACATTTGATATTCCTCACTCATCATATAGGCAAATTCATCACTGCAACGTTGGTTAGTACAGCCAAAGATAATATCATCAACATATATTTGGCACACGGATAATTCATCATCATATGTTTTGGTGAAAAGAGTTGGGTCAAGTGAACCGGGTTTGAAGCCTTTCTTCATGAGGAATTCCTTCAGTGTATCATACTATGCCCGAGGGGCCTGCTTGAGGCCATAGAGGGCCTTGTTGAGTCTGAAGACTTTGTCAGGATGCTTAGGATCTTCAAAACCTGGGGGTTGAGCCACATAAACTTCTTCGTCAAGCTTACCATTGAGGAATGCACTTTTCACATCCATTTGATATAAGATGATATTATGATGGTTAGCATAAGCAAGCAATATGCGAATAGCCTCAAGTCTAGCAACAAGTGCAAAAGTTTCATAAAAATCAATTCCTTTAACCTGTGTGTAGCCTTGAGCTACAAGATGAGCCTTGTTCCTCACCACTAGGCCATTTTCATCTTGCTTGTTGCGGTAGATCCACTTGGTACTGATGATATTGTGCTTGCGAGGGTCCGGTCGCTTGACAAGTTCCCACACATTGTTGAGCTCGAATTGATGTAATTCCTCTTGCATAGCTTGAATCCACTCAGGCTCCAGAAATGCCTCATCAACTTTGGTGGGCTCTGTGATAGAGACAAAAGCAAAGTGCCCACAAAAGTTAGACAAATGTGAAGCTTTTGAGTGTGTGAGAGGACCTGGTGCGTTGATGTCGTCAATGATTTTCTCAATCTGCACTTCATTTGCAATGCGAGGATGAGCAGGTTGACGACTTAGATTGGGCTGAGCATTTTTTTTAGCGATATTTTCTTCAGATGCACCAGCATGATTTTCTTCATGATCTGGAATCACTTCTTTAGGAGATTCTTCAGTGGGTATGACATCCTCAGTAGCCTTTAACTTGATGGATTCCTCAGGAGACATTTCATCTAGCACAGGAGGTAGGTGCTCTCTTTGTGAGCCGTTAGTTTCATCGAACCGCACATCTACAGTTTCAACAACCTTGTTGTGATAGGTGTTGAAAACTCTGTAGGTGTGCAAGTCCTTTCCGTAACCAAGCATAAAACCCTCGTGTGCTTTTGGTGCAAATTTTGAGTTGTGATGAGGATCTCTAATCCTGCATCTAGCACCGAAGACTTTGAAATAACTCACATTGGGTTTCTTGTCAGTGGGGAGTTCATATGAGGTCTTCTTGAAGAATTTGTCAAGATATACCCTGTTGATGATGTGGCATGCAGTATCAATAGCCTCAGGCCATAAGCGACGAGGCGTCTTGTATTCATCAAGCATAGTGCGGGCCATCTCAACAAGAGTCCTGTTGTTGCGCTCCACGACGCCATTCTGCTGAGGAGTGTATGGGGCAGATAATTCATGAGTAATACCAAGTTCATCAAGATAGTCATCCAGACCAGTATTCTTGAACTCAGTCCCATTGTCACTCCAGATATGCTTGATCTTCACACCGAAATTCGTCGAGGCCCTTGAGGAAAATCGTATGAAGACTCCCTGCACTTCAGTTTTATACATAATGATATGCACCCAGGTGTAACGAGAATAATCATCAACAATAACAAAGCCATATAGAGATGCTGCATTTGTTAGTGTGGCATAATGAGTAGGGCCAAAGAGGTCCATATGAAGTAATTCAAAAGGACGAGTGGTAGTCATGATAGTCTTTGAGAGGTGCTTGGCTCTGGTCATCTTTCCAGCCTCACAAGCCCCACAAAGAAGATTCTTTGAGGAATTTGACACCCTCAATGCCAATGACGTGCTTCTTCTTCACAAGCGTGTGCAAGTTCCTCATGCCAGCATGACCGAGTTGACGATGCCATAGCCAGCCCTCTTAAGCTTTTGCAAGTAGACATGTGGCAGGCTGTGGTCCTGCAGAGAAATCAACAATATACAAGTCTCCTCTCCTAAAGCCTTCAAAGACTTTGGAATTGTTAGATTCCATGAGCACTAAGCAGCGATATTTGCCAAAGATGACAACCATATCAAGATCACAAAGCATTGAGACAAACATGAGGTTGAATCCGAGGGACTCGACAAGCATGCCTTTATCCATGTGTCGATCCTTTGAGATTGCAACCCTACCTAGACCTAATACCTTGCTTTTGTCTTTGTCAGCGTAGGTGATATGCTTCAGATGCGATGGAGATAAAGCAGAGTCCATCAGTAAGCTCTTGTCACCGGTCATGTGATTTGCACATCCACTGTCTAGGACCCACTCAGTAGCTTTGGGTGATTCATCCTGCAGATGAATTAGTGCAACTTACAAACTCATATACTTTAGAGTGAAGAATATGACATCAAATTCATCAGATAGAATTTCATCAAATAGTGCAACAGATATAGTAGTATGAGGACATGAGAAATGAGTAAATCATTTCTTCATGATTAGCTTGTGTCCTTTCAAGCATTCTCAGGTCTCCAGCAAATTCATCAGACGTTCAAGTTCGTCTGGAGACCTGAACCTGCATAAGAGATTAGTTCTTTTTCTTCACCACCCACATCTGGAGGGGTGGCAAAGAGTTCATCATTTTGCGAGCTCCATAAGAAAAAGGTGGCATTGAAGCCAGTGCACTTCGTTTCACAGAAGAGGGGTTAGAGTATGCATATGAATAAACAGAGAAATTCTTCGAGGACTTATGAACATAATGGTTTGAAGAATAATGCACATATTCATAAGTCTTGTGTTTTACCTCGACCCCCTTTAACAGTACGGTGTTTCCTATGACTCAAGAAAGAGAAAATGAAACTACAAAAACAAAAGTCTTCATGCTTCATAATCCTCGCATCAATATCAATGTGTTCAAGGTCACACCAATTTCCTCATTTTCAAAGTCTTCAAGAAAACCAAAGTCTTCAACTGAAGTCATTCATTTTTAGGGGTCGATATTCATCAGATTTATCAAACTCCTCAGAGACTTATATAACCTATGTACACTCACAAACACATTAGTCCCTTAACCTATAAGTCTTCAATACACCAAAATCACTAAGGGGCACTAGATGCACTTACAGGAGGGGGATTCGATCATGGAGGAGCTCTACATCATCCTTGCTGTGCTTCCGATGATGCATGAGTAGTTTACCACGGACCTATGGGTCCATAGTTAGTAGGTAGATGGCTTCTTCTCTCTATTTGATCTTCAATACAATGTTCTCCTCGGTATTCTTGGAGATCTATTCGATGTAATGACTTTTTACGGCGTGTTTGTTGGGATCCGATGAATTGTGAGTTTATGATCAGATCTATCCATGAATATTATTTGAGTTTTCTCTGAACTCTTTTATGCATTATTACTATAGCTTCATATTTATTCTCCGATTTATTGGTTTGGTTTGGCCAACTGGATTGATTTATCTTGCCATGGGAAGAGGTGCTTTGTAATGGGTTCGATCTTACGGTGCTCAATCTCGGTGACAGAAAGGGACATGACACGTATGTATCGTTGCTATTAAGGGTAAAAAGATGGGGTTTATTCATACATGAGTTTATCTTGTCTGCATCATGTCTTCTTACTTAAGGCGTTACTCCGTTTTCCATGAACTTAATACACAAAATGCATGCTGGATAGCAATCTATATGTGGAGTAATAGTAGTGGATGCAGAATCGTTTCGGTCTACTTGTCTCGGATGTGATGCCTATGTATGATTATTGCCTTGGATATCTTCATAATTATTTGCTTTTCTATCAATTGCCCAACAGTAATTTGTTTACCCATCATATGCTATTTTCTTGAGAGAAGCCTCTAGTGAAAACTATGGCCCCCGGGTCTATCTTTTATCATATACTAAAACCAAAAATACCTTACTGCAATTTTATTTTATTTATTTTAGTTTGTATTTTTGTCTGATCTATCTATCAAACACTATACAATTTAACCTTGCTCGTAACTGTCAAGGGACTGACAACCCCTTGTTCACGTTGGGTTGCAAGTATTTATTGTTTGTGTGTAGGTGCTGTTAACGAGTCATTGCTTGGTTCTCCTACTGGATTGATAACATTGGTTTCATAACTGAGGGAAATATTTATCATCCCCTCCTCTTCGGGGAAATCCCAACGCGGCTCACAAGTAGCAGGAAGAATTTCTGGCGCCGTTGCCGGGGAGACAACATCAACAACTATCAAGTACCTATGCATAAACTTTCATCTCCTTGCATTTACATTATTTACCATTTGCCTCTTGTTTTCATCTCCCCCACTTCTAAAAAAAGTTTTTACAAAAATATTTTCTGTTTGTCTTTTGCTTGTTTGCCTTCTTATTTGCTTGGTTGAAACAGTTATCATGAGTGATTTGGTATGGCCGAAACTGATGCTGGTAGGACTCCTAAAATTGGAAGTTCTACCAATCTTGATGCTAAGACTTTTGTGTTGGGACAAGGGAATGTTATAGGGAAAAGTGCCATCCAAGAATTCTTTAATTGCATCGGGACTTTGGCTTGTGATGATGCTCCTATACTTAAAAGAACCAAAACTTATGCCGAAGCTATTTCCGTACTTGTTCTTAAACTTGAGAGAAGATATATTCGCACCAATCCCACTTTACAAAGATTGTTTTATGAGTTGCCAGTTATAAAAAATCCTAGAGCTAAAAAGATAGCTAGCCTTTTCCTCATGAATGAATTTGATCACATAGTGCGAGAAGCCAGAGAGATCTTTGATTTTTATGATATGAACCATGAAAGACTGGTAATAGATGAGGTCCTTTACAATAGTGATTACTTATTGAGGTATTTACTTTGCAATGACCGCATCTTTGATGAGAATATTAAAAAGGAAGTTCCTCCTTTGGATATGATCCAACAAGTTTTTAATAATCTTAATCAACAATATTCTTGGATTGTAGCCGGTAATCAAGGGGGTTTTGCAGATGGGTAACTTGCTAATGCAAAAATTTCTATGAATTATGTGTTTTATATTACTTTCGAAAAGCCTCCCGATGAAAACATATCTTTGGAAAAGAAGAAGAAAGACGAAAACACTTGAAACTATGCATTATGCCTAGCTAGGGGCATAAAACAATAGCGCTAGTTGGGAGGCAACCCAATAGTTATCCATTAATTTTTTTTGTTTCTTTTATTTTTTTTCAATAAGCATACAATTATTCTACTATTATGATTGTGATTTTTATATTTTAATTACTGTTTGTGCCAAGTAAAGCCTTTAGGATGGTTTGGATGATAGTTGACTCGATTCTGCGAAAAAACAGAAACTTTTGTACCCAGTTCTGGAATTTTGTAAATTCACAGAAACGTGCTTTTGCTCTGAATTGTTTACACATAATTGGTATACCAATTGCCCATGTTGTCCTAATTTTTCAGAAATTTTGGAGTTACAGAAGTATGGTCAATGTTCAGATTACTACAGACTGTTTTGTTTTTGACAGATTCTGTTTTCATTGCATTGTGTGCTTATTTTGATGAATCTATGCATTGTATCGGGGGGTATAAGCTATGGTAAAGTTAGAATACAGTAGGTATAATGCAATAATAAAATATTAATAGGTTTGAAACAATACTTAAAGTGGTGATTTGCATTATTATACTAACGGATCTCATGAAGGTTTTGTTAAGTTTTGTGTGATTGAAGTTTTCAAGTATTGGGTGTGATCATGATGGATGAAGGAATAAGGAGTGGCAAGAGCCTAATATTGGGGATGCCTGAGGCACCCCAAGGTAATATTCAAGGACTCCCAGACAACTAAGCTTGGGGATGCCCCAGAAGGCATCCCCTCTTTCTTCTAACGACCATCGGTAATTTTACTTGGATCTTTATTTTTATTCATCACATGTCATGAGTTTTGCTTGGAGCACTGTGTATTATATGAGTCTTTGCTTGTTTTGCTTTTTAGTTTGTCATAGTCATCTTTGCTAAACACGCTTGTTTGAGAGAGCCACACGCTTATCATAATTTGTTAGAATACTCTATGTGCTTCACTTAAATCTTTTGAGCTAGGCAGTTGCTCTAGTGCTTCACTTAAATCTTTTTTAGCACGACAGTGGTTATATTTTAAAGAAATGCACTCTCATGATTCACTTATATTATTTTGAGAGATGATATGGTTAAATTTTAAAGAAATACACTCTCATGCTTCACTTATATCTTTTTGAGAGTTGATAATAGCTAAGGTAATTTGCACAAGATATGAATTTGGTCCCAAAGTGATGGATATCCAAGAGGGACATAATAAAAACTTTCATATAGATCATTGGATATGATAAGCTTGATTCCTTGCAATAGTTTTGCGATATGGAGATAGTAATATGCGAGTCATGTTTGCGAGTAATTATGCTTTAGTAAGAATATTGGTGTTAAGGTTTGTGATTCCCTATGCAAGCACGTAAAGTCAATAGTTATGCAACGAAGTTATATCCTACGTATGGTGCATTATTCAGTGTTAGTTATTTTCAATGCATGCTTATGACCGTTTTCATTTTTTGGTCGGTCGCTTCTCAATCTATTTGCTAGCCTTCATTTGTACTAAGCGGGAATGTTTCTTGTGCATCCAACTCCTTAAACCCAAAGTTGTGCCAAATGAGTCCACATACCTACCTATATGGAGTATTTACATGCCGTTCCAAGTAAATTTGCATGTGTGAACTCTAATTTTTCAAAATAAATTTCTGTTTTGTGTGCCCGTACCGCTCATGAAGTGGCAGGGGGTGGCCAATATTTTCCATGCTAGGTATTTTATTCTCACGATGACTGTTTATTCACTTGTCATTGCACGAGAGTGTGGCACGTAATAGGGATGCCCAGTCCCGAAATGAAAATAATAATAATAATAATATGATGATAATAATAAATTCCTTGGAAAGTGTTGGTATGGAAGGCACCCATGGATATGGCTAGCCATTGATTGTGAAAGAATGGTGGAAAGGAAATAAACTTTATTTTCTGTTTGGGAACCGCCTATGATTTGTCTAACATGGAAGATATAGGGAATTCTCGGTCGTTTTGGTTGACAGCAAAAGTATGCCTCTGAAAATAATTTGATCTCTAATTTAAGCCTTGAGCACTGGCACCTCTGCAAATCTCTGCTTCCCTCTGCGAAGGGCCTATCTATTTACTTTTATGCAATTTTTATTTTTTAATTTGAGTCTCCATCTTCTCTTATAAAGCACCAATTGGAGAGCACTATTGTCATACTTTTGCATTGGATGTAGCTAATGTTGAGTGTATTTCATGAATGGATCAATGATTGAGCATAATGGGCTAGGGATAGCTTTCTTTAGCGTTAATATTTTGAAAGACATGGTTGCTTGTTGGTATGCTTGAGTATTGATGTCTTCATGTCAAATTATAGACTATTTCTTTGAATCATTCAAGTCCAAATATCCATGCTACAAAAGAAAAGAATATATGATGTATATGTTAGGTAGCATTCCACATCAAAAATTCTGTTTTTATCATTTACCTACTCGAGGACGAGCATGAATTAAGCTTGGGGATGCTTGATAAATCTCCAATGTATCTATAATTTTTTATTGTTCCATGCTATTATATTATCAATCTTGGATGTTTTATATACACTTTCAAGCAATTATATATCATTTTTTGGGACTAACCTATTAACTTAGTGCCCAGTGCCAGTTGCTGTTTTTTTTGCTTGTTTTTGGTTTTGCAGAATATCAGTACCAAACGAAGTCCAAATGCCATGAAACTTTTTGGTGATTTTTTTCTGGACATAACAGACCCTGGAAGCTTCAGGAGGGGATGAGAAGATGGAGCAGTGGCCCACGAGGCACCAAGGCGAGCCTAGGGGGTAGGGGGCGCCCTGGTGGCTCGTGGGGCCCACGAGGCCCCGTTTGACATAACTCCGCCTCTATAAATTCTCTAAAATCATGAAACCAACATGGGAGTCCATGAAATACTTTTTCTGCCACCACAAGTTTCAGAACCACGATATCCCATCTGGAGGCCTTTTCCAGCACTCTGCCGGAGGGGGATTCGATCACGGAGGGGCTCTACATCATCCTTGTTGCCCTTCCGATGATGCGTGAGTAGTTTACCAAGGACCTATGGGTCCATAGTTAGTAGCCATATGGCTTATTCTCTCTATTTGATCTTCAATACAATGTTCTAATAGGTGTTCTTGGAGATCTATTTGATGTAATGACCTTTTGCAGTGTGTTTGTTGGGATCCGATGAATTGTGAGTTTATGATAAGATCTATCCATGAATATTATTTGAGGTTTCCCTGAACTCTTTTATGCATGATTACTATAGCTTCGTATTTCTTCTCCGATTTACTGGTTTGGTTTGTCCAACTAGATTGATTTATCTTGCCATGGGAAGAGGTGCTTTGTAATGGGTTCGATCTTACGGTGCTCAATCCCAGTGACAGAAAGGGACATGAAACGTATATATCGTTGCTATTAAGGGTAAAAATATGGGGTTTACTCATACATGAGTTTATATTGTCTGCATCATGTCATCTTGCTTAAGGCGTTACTCTGTTTTTCCATGAACTTAATACACTAGATGCATGCTGGATAGCGATCGATGTGTTGAGTAATAGTAGTAGATGCAGAATTGTTTCGGTCTACTTGTCTCGGACATGATGCCTATGTATGATCATTGCCTTGGATATCGTCATAACTATTTGCTTTTCTATCAATTGCCCAACAGTAGTTTGTTTACCCATCGTATGTTATTTTCTTGAGAGAAGCCTCTAGTGAAAACTATGGCCCCCGGGTCTATCTTTTATCATATATTAAAACCAAAAATACCTTGCTGCAATTTTATTTTATTTATTTTATTTTGTATTTTTTTCCGATCTATCTATCAAAAACGATACAATTTAACCTTGCTCGTAACCGTCAAGGGATTGACAACCCCTTGTTCGCGTTGGGTTGCAAGTATTTGTTGTTTGTGTGCAGGTGTTGTTAACGAGTTGTTGCTTGGTGTGACGCCCACGGCTTAATCGTGCACTAATCATACACGCAAATGCAGACGATCAAGCCTAAGGACTCACTTGAAGGAATCACAACACAACTCTAAAACATAAATAAAGGCATACAAGCATTATATTACAAGCCAGGGCCTCGAGGGCTCGAATACATAAGCTTGATGTCAAAAAGCATCAGCGGAAGCGTTAGATATCTGAGTACAGATATAAAAGAGAAACAGATAAGCCTTTAAGAAGGCGGTGCAAAACAAAAGCTACGATCGAAAAGGCGCAGGCCTACTGCCTGGGACCCTCCGATCCTACTCCTGGTCGTCGGCAGGCTCGAAGTAGTAACCACCCTCGGGGTGGTAGTAGTAGTCGGCGACGGGGGCAGCAGGCTCCGGGGCTCTGTCATTTGGTTGCATCAAACGGGTATGGGGA
The DNA here is from genome assembly GCA_011799875.1 of Thinopyrum elongatum. NCBI lineage: Eukaryota > Viridiplantae > Streptophyta > Magnoliopsida > Poales > Poaceae > Thinopyrum > Thinopyrum elongatum. Next base: position 280,712,739 of record CM022303.1, read on the forward strand.
AAAAGAGGAAGCAAAGCAACCGTGAGTACTCATCTGAAGTACTCAGCAAGCAAGGATCTACACTACATATGCAACATTATCAAAGAAAGGCTATATATGTGGACTGGGCTGCAGAAATGCCAGAATAGAGAGAAGGCCTAGTCCTATCGAAGACTAGCATCTTCAAGCCTCTTCAAGCATCTTCGAGCATCTTGCAACATTTAGAAGAGCTCAGAAAAACATAATATAAAGTAATAATAGTGTAATCAACCTCACCCAGAGATCCTTCCTCGACTCCCTGCGAGAAAGCAATTCCAGAGCCATAGTAGTAGTGTTATCAACCTCGCCCAGATATACTTTCTCGACTCCCTATGAGAAAGCGATCCCAGAGCCATACTATCCAGTTATCAACTCCAGTATCCAGTTCTAGTTGTATCAATCGAGATACAACTCCGAGCGTCCGTTACTGAGGATCCGGCTATGCATAGATTAGTTCTTCCCTGCAGGGGTGCACTAACTTACCCACCACGCTCGCTTAACTCCGGCCGGACACACTTTTCTGGGTCATGCCCAGCCTCGGCCAAACGACACACCGCAGCCCTACCTAGAGCTCAGCAGAGAGGTCCCCATCGGTCTACATCCTAAGCGCTCAGGGGTCTTGGGCCATCGCCCTGTGCACTCCGGGTCGTTGAGTGCAGGGTGCATACCAGTGCCATCGGCACGATCCGACCCGGCCGCCATGCTGAACTGGACGTCTGACAGAGCTTTCGGCTGATGCTACGATGCAGAGTGCCCATAACTTTTCCCGCGTGATGGTTAGTGCTATCGGGTCAGAGGCCCACTCGGATCAAATATCCAAATCGTTAGTGTATTGGGGTTTGCGGTAACGAGCAGAGACTCACGATCGATGTGACCCCGTCGCCCTGTCTCAAGGACTTGCGGCAAGGGCTAAGAATGCCCGGCCACGCCTCGTATTTATCTCTTGGGTACCCTCCAGGTCAACCCATCTTCACATCACTCGCGGGTACCCCTTAGGGTCGACCCGCCTTTCCAAGTAACAGTTGTAAAGTCCATGTATCCGTGTGTCCATAACATCAGGGAATCTGAGGTATCACCCTCGTTGGATTCCTACTCGATGTATCCGTCTAGGTGAACTCGGAGGAATCACCCTCGATGGGTTCACACTTGAGGTGTTGCACGACAGCGTCGTTATCGGGTGTGGTGAAGGAGGAATCACCCTCGATGACCATGACCAAACAGCTACTCTACAGAGTTAACATCAGAAGTGCTATACGAGGTATCACCATCGGCACTCAATAGTAACATTGCAGTGTCGTACAACTAAGGGGGGGTGATGTGCGGTGCCGGGGCCTGGCTGTCGATCAAGTTGACCGAGTCATCTGATAATCCAGCGGGGGCAACTGGGTCAAAGTGGGGTCTCTAGTGGGTCTCTATCCAGCCTATACTAAACAGTTTAGGATAATCACGTAGGTATCAACAGCAGGTTACAATAAACAAGCTATGCATCAGAATAGGATAACTCAAAGCAGTAGCAAATTCTAATGCAAGCAAGAGGGAGAAAGAATAGGCGATATGGGCATGTTCAAAGGGGGGGTGCTTGCCTGGAAGCTTTGCCGCAAAAGAGGGGTCGTCGTTGTAGCCGTCCTCGGGGGCTACGTCAATACCAGGATCTACCGGAGAGGAAGAGGGGGAGGAAACAGGTAAATACACGGCAATAAAAGCAATCATAAAGCATGACATGGCAGTAAGCGGTGTTAGGGTGACCTAACGTAGTGCTACACGTCGCAGACGAAGCGGGAAAATATCCCGGCGTTTAGGCAGTTATCGGTATACTGAACCAGAGGGGAAGGTTCCATGTTCATCATGCTAGAGGCATTAGACGGGTATGAGGAGGGCATGTTTGGATTCGACTCGTTTTTCTGATTGTTTTTCATATGTAAAACATTTTCATCCGAGCTACGGTTATTTTTCTATGAATTAATCAAGTTTTAGCTATTTTTGAATTATTTAAATTAGCAAATATTCCAGAAAAGGCATATGACATCATGCTTGCGCAAGCCTGGCGTCAGCAGTCAACTGGGCTGACTCTGACTGGTCAAAGGGGCCCACTAGACCCACCTGCCAGTGACTGGACTAGTCCAGTCAGCAGGTTGACCCGGTCAACTGGGCCAGGGGACCCACATGCCAACCTCAGGGCACATTAACAGCGATTTAATTTAATCTAACTGGTTAATTAGTGGGGTGGGGCCCAGTGGTAAGTGTCTGCACTAAATAATAAAGTTAATTAAATTAGCTAATGGCTACAGTAACTGGGCCCGCATGTCAGTGAGTGTTAAGGGTGGATTAGCATCTAAATGGACTGACACGCGGGACCCACCGGCGTTTCAACGCCGGCGCGCGCTGGAGTTGCTCCAGTGAGCAACAAAGACGGCGGCGCATCGTGGAAACGGCCATCCGGCCATGGATCGGCGCGTGGAGAGGTGCTACGAGACGCTGGGGTTCGGCCGCGTCCAACGGTGGCCTCAGAAGGGCCGGGGAGGAACGGCAGCGATGGCGGCACTGGATCGAGCGGCGGCCGGAGTTCGGTCGTTGATCGAACCGTCGATTCTGAGCACGGCAGATCGGGCCGTAAGGTGCTACACGCTCCTGGGAGCGTGCTGAGAACGGTAGCATGCTCGGACAGGAGCGTTGGTGGCTAGATCGACGGCGGCGACATGGCCGACGGCGGAAGCTTCGGCCGGTCATGGCAGGTGCGGCTACAGGCGTGGAAACGGAGAGTAGATAGAGGGGGAGAAAGCGCAGCTCACCGCAGAGCTCGGTGACGCGCTCGGGGAGGCCGGGGACGGCTTGATGGCGACACAATCGGCGGCGAGGAGGTGGTGGCCGAGGTTGGGGAAGACGACGCGGGCAACGGCGGTGACGCTCCTCGGCTCCAAACCCGTGGCTCAGTCGATGTAGGGGAGGGCCACGGAGCTGCTGGTCATGCTCGCGCAGCTCGGGGCGGCCTCTGGCCACGGCAATGGTGAGGTGCGGCGGCGGCTTCCGTTCGGGCGAGCGAGATCGGAGAGGGAGAAGGTAAGGGGGCAAATGGGGGGGGGGGGTGCTAGGGTTTGGCGGGGGCCCGGGGAACCTTATCCACCGCGGGGAAGGCTCGGATGGCCGGCGCGTGGCCATCTGCGGCGTCGGGCACGCGCGGCGTCGACACGGCGTCGGAGGAGGGGGACGACTCAGGTGGGCCGGGCCGCCAGGTGCTATGCACTGGTGGGCCAAGTGCACAGTAGTTCTCTTATAACTTTTCATTTTCCTTTTCTTCTGTTTCTTATTTTACTTTCTATTTTGCAAATTGTTTTAGCCATCGTTTGAGTTTTGTAAAATATGTGATTTAGCTCAATAATTATAGTGTAATATTTACCACTGCCAGAAAATGGTTTGGAGCCAAAATGATTTCATTTGATTGTTGGTTTAAATGAAATGGATTAAATACTGCTGTTTTAGGAAGTTAGAGTCGTTTAACTAATTCAATTAATATTGATCTTATTTCTATAATTGCTTTGTGAATATTTACAACATTATGAACATTTTAGTTCCTGGATTTGAACAACTTTTATTTTCACTTTAAGTTTGAAAATGCATTTGAAATGAGATATGATGCTAATGATTATCAAGCACCGTTACGCCTGGTGAATTGGCATTATCAGAGGGTGGTCACTGTAGTGTGATGCTGGGGATGTTACACTTGGTTCTCCTACTAGATTGATAACCTTGGTTTCATAACTGAGACAAATACTTATCTCTATTGTACTGCATCATCCTCTCCTCTTCGGGAAAATCCCAACGCAACTCACAAGTAGCACCCTCCTCTTCATTCGCGGCACCCTCCTCCTCCGCTCCATCCTCACCGATGTGGTGCATCATGACCATCAGCGAGGCCCGTGCCCATTATATGGACATGGTGCTGGAGGAGCGGGAGGACCAGTTTTGAGAGGCACAGGCCGACGCCAACTACAACCACAACCTCCTCCAGGAGCATCTGCAGGCGGAGGAGCAGGTCGACGCCGACAGGGCAGTCGCATAGGGCGTGACCCTGGCGGAGCAGGAGACACTGCTTGAGTCCTACCGCTCTGCCCGCGAGATACGTCTCGCCCGCTGGCGGTACCGACAGCGGGTGGCGGAAGTGGCGGCCGCCGACTAGGAGTGCGACGACGAGGCAAGCGAGGTGTTGTTCGGCGACACCAATGACGAGGAGGCCACGCCCCGGCATCACGACCACGAAGAAGCCAACACGTTCGATCGCCGCCGGCAGCGAGCAAGAGTAGTGCACGGTAGGTCGCCGCCGCTCGTGTCCCAAGAAGGCCACCGCTCCTCCCTTCACGTCAATGCCAAGCTTGGTGGGCTGAGCATCTTCGGCCGACAAGTCGCTTGGTTGCGACGTGGAGGCAGACAGCTTCAGTTCCCGAAGCTCCGGAGGCGGAGCTGGAGAGCATCGAGGAGGAACTAGAGACGGTGAAGCTTCAGTTCTCAGGGCTGATGGCCGTACACGGGGACCGGACATCGGCGATCATTTAGATTAGGTATTAATTATACTCCAGAGCCCGCCTAGCACCGCTTTGATGTATTTGAAATGAAATACATCATGTTTATATGAAATCCAGTATGTTTATATGAAATCCGGCCATGTTTATATGAAATCCGGACTTGTTTGAATGAAGTTCGTTCGGTTGGTTTGAGTTGTTGTGAAAATGTATGCGGCTACGATTGGATGGCTGCCTCCCACATCCGTGTCTGCGGACTGGTCCCCCTGTCCGTGGACGGATGCGGGAGGATTTTTGGGGGTTGCCGTTGAATATGCCCTAAGGCATCTTCGACATTGACCCGCAAATTCTCTCCTGCATCCGTCCGACCATCCAATGCTCAAGACGGGTTTCAACTAAGAGGATCAAATTCATGCAAACCAACTGATTTTCATATAAGTTGGATGAAATTCATTACATTTTGAACAACTTTTTAATTAAACCCTACTCTAAACCAAATCTAAATGGTCGTTGGCACATGTTCACCATGTCCGGCCATGAGCCCCGTAAAGTGAAGCTCCGGTTGTTGTCTTTGCCTTCTCCAATTCCGCCTCGGCGGTCTCCAGCTGTGCACCGTAGCCTGTGCTGCTAATCGACCGACGATGTTGAGCCAGCCAAGCTTGACTTCAATGGAGGGGAAGAGCGGTGGCCTTCTTGGGACACGAGCGACGACGACTTGCCATGCACTACTCTTCCTTGTTGTCGGTGGCACCTGCGGACATGCCGGCTTTGTGGTCATGCCAGTGAGGCGCGGCCTTGGCGGAGCTGGCGATGTCCTCCTCGTTGTCGCTCTTGCCTAATACCTCATTCGTCATCTCGTCCATCTCCTTGTAGGCTGATACGTCTCCAACATATCTATAATTTTTTATTGTCCCATGCTATTATAGTATCAATTTTGGATGTTTTATATGTCATTATATGCAATTATATATCATTTTTTGGGACTAACCTATTAACTTAGTACCCACTGCCAGTTGTTGTTTTTTTGCATGTTTTTGGCTTTTCAGGAAATCGATATCAAACGAAGTCCAAACGGAGAAAAAAGTTTGGATTAAATTTTTCTGGACCAGAAAAGACCCTAGAAGGTACGAAAGAAGGCCAGAAGAGCCACTAGGGAGCGACAAGCCCTAGGGGTGCGCCCCAGGGGGGCGCCCCCCAGGCTTGTGGGCCCCTCATGGCACCTCCAACCCTAATTCCACATCTACAAATACTCAAATATTCCCCTGACATCAAAGAGACACCCGAAATACTTTTTTCGCCGCCACAAGTTCCAGAACCACGAGATCCCATCTGGAGGCCTTCTCCGGTACTCTCCCGGAGGGGGAATCGATCACAGAGGGGCTCTACATCAACCCTGCTGCCCTTCCGATGATGCGTGAGTAGTTTACCACAGACCTATGGGTCCATAGTTAGTAGCTAGATGGCTTCTTCTCTCTTTTTGATCTTCAATACAATGTTCTCCTTGATGTTCTTGGAGATCTCTTTGATGTAATGACTTTTTGCGGTGTGTTTGTTGGGATCTGATGAATTGTGAGTTTATGACCAGATCTATCCATGAATATTATTTGAGTTTTCTCTGAACTCTTTTATGCATGATTGCTATAGCTTTGTATTTCTTCTCCGATCTATTGATTTGGTTTGGCCAACTAGATTGATTTATCTTGCAATGGGAAGAGGTGCTTTGTAATGGGTTTGATCTTGCGGTGCTCAATCCCAGTGATAGAAGGGGACATGACACATATGTATGGTTGATATTAAGGGTAAAAAGATGGGGTTTATTCATACATGAGTTTATCTTGTCTACATCATGTCATCTTGCTTAAGGCGTTACTCCGTTTTCTATGAACTTAATACACTAGATGCATGCGGGTGCTACTTCTTGAGCTTGCGTTGATTTTTCCCTTGAAGAGGAAAGGGTGATGCAGCAAAGTAGAGATAAGTATTTCCCTCAGTTAAGAACCAAGGTATCAATCTAGTAGGAGGCACAAGCAAGTCTCCAATCTATGCACCCGCACAAACTAACAAACACTTGCACACAACGCGAAAAAGGGGTTGTCAATCCCTTCACGGTCACGAACAAGAGTGAGATCTAATAGAGATGGGTATAAAAGATAAATAAAAGAGCAAACTAAAATAAATATAAATAAATTGCAGCAAGGTATTTTTGGGTTTTTTGGTTTATAGATCTGAAAATATATGATGGAAAATAGACCCGGGGGGCATAGGTTTCACTAGAGGCTTCTCTCTTGAAAGAAAACATACGGTGGGTAAACAAATTACTGTTGAGCAATCGATAGAAAAGCGCAAAGTTATGACGATATCTAAGGCAATGATCATGAATATAGGCATCACGTCCGTGATAGGTAGACCGAAACGATTCTGCATCTACTACTATTACTCCACACATCGACCGACTCCTGCCTGCATCTACTACTATTAACTTCATAAGAATAGAGCAACGCTTTAAGTAAGATGACATGATGTAGAGGGATAAACTCAAGCAATATGACATAAACCCCATCTTTTTATCCTTGATGGCAACAATACAATACATGCCTCGCTACCCCTTCTGCCACCGGGTGAGGACACCGTAAGATTGAACCCAAAACTAAGCACCTCTCCCATTGCAAGAAAAACCAATCTAGTTGGCCAAACCAAACCGATAGTTCGAAGAGAAATACAAAGATATCTTAATCATGCATAAAAGAGTTCAGAGAAGACTCAAATAATATTCATAGATAATCTGATCATAAATCCACAATTCATCGGATCTCAACAAAAACACCACAAAAGAAGATTACATCGGATAGAACTCCAAGAACATCAAGGAGAACATGGTATTGAAGATCAAAGAGAGAAAAGAAGCCATCTAGCTACTAGCTATGGACCCGTAGGTCTATGGTAAACTACTCACGCATCATCGGAAGGGCAGTAAGGTTGATGTAGAGGCCCTCCGTGATCAAATCCCCCTCTGGCAGGATGCCGAAAAAGGCCCCAAGATGGGATCTCACGGGAATAGAGACTTCGGCAGCAGAAAAGTATTTTGGTGGACACTTCTGATGTTAGGGGAATATTTCTGGATTTTTAGAGGTGGAATTAGGGTTGGAGGACACCCGAGGGGCCCACAAGCCCTCAGGGTGCCCCCCTGGGGCACGCCCTAGAGGCTTGTGGCCTCCTCGGGACTCTTCTGGCCCTCTCTCCAAGTCACGTAGGTGTCTTCTGGTCCAAGAAAAATCATCGTAAAGTTTTATTCCGTTTGGACTGCGTTTGATATTCCTTTTCTGTAAAAGTGAAAAACAAGAAAAAAACAGAAACTGGCACTGGGCTCTAGGTTAATAGGTTAGTCCCAAAAATAATATAAAATAGCATATTAATGCATATAAAACATCCAAAACAGATAATATAATAGCATGGAACAATAAAAAATTATAGATACGTTGGAGACGTATCAGCTGGATAGCGGTCGATGTGTGGAGTAATAGTAGTAGATGCAGAATCGTTTCGGTTTACTTGTCTCGGATGTGATGCCTAGATATGATCATTGCCTTGGATTTCGTCATAATTATTTGCTTTTCTATTAATTGCCCAACAATAATTTGTTTACCCACCGTATGCTATTTTCAAGAGAGAAGCCGCTAGTGAAAACTATGGCCCCGGGGTCTATCTTTTATCATATATAAAAACCAAAAATACCTTGCTGCATTTTTCTTTTATTTCTTTTATTTTGTATTTTTGTCTGATCTATCTATCAAAAACTATACAATTAAATCTTGCTCGTAACCGTCGAGGGATTGACAACCCCTTGTGCGCGTTGGGTTGTAAGGCTTTGTTGTTTGTGTGCAGGTGCTGCTAACGAGGTGTTGCTTGGTTCTCCTACTGGATTGTAACCTTGGTCATTAACTGAGGGAAATACTTATCTCTATTGAACTACATCATCCTCTCCTCTTCGAGGAAATTCCAACGCAGATCACAAGTAGCAGGAATAATTTCTGACGCCATTGCCGGGGAGACATCATCAACATCTATCAAGTACCTTCGCATAAACTTTCATCTCCTGGCATTTACATTATTTGCCATTTACCTCTTGTTTTCATCTCCCCAACTTCTAAAACATTTTCACAAAAATAGAAAAATATTTTTCGTTTGCCTTTTGCTTGTTTGCCTTCTTGTTTGCTTGTTTGAAACTGTTATCATGAGTGATTTTGGCATAGCAGAAACTGATGATGTTATGATACGTCTCCAACGTATCTACAATTTTTGATTGTTCCATGCTATTATATTATCATTCTTGGATGTTTTACAATCATTTTATAGCAACTTTATATCATTTTTTGGGACTAACCTATAGACATAGTGCCCAGTGCCAGTTGCTGTTTTTTGCTTGTTTTTTACTTCACGAAAAATCTATACCAAATGGAGTGCAAACGCAGCAAAACTTTTTGGAGATTTTTTCTGGACCAGAAGGAACAACTTGGGCCGAAGAAGTACCAGAGGGGTGCCCTGAGGGGGGCACAACCCACTTGGGCGCACCTCGAGGCCCAGGCGCGCGCTGGTGGGTTGTGCCCACCTTGGTGGCCTCCCACACCGCCTCTTTGTTCTATAAATACCTCAAAAATCCAAAAACCCTAGGGGAGTCGACGAAACACAATTCCAGCCGCCGCAAGTTCCAGAACCACCAGATCCAATCTAGACACCACCACGGAGGGGGTTCATCATCCTCATTGGTGCCTCTCCAATGATGCGTGAGTAGTTCATTGTAGACCTACAGGTCCGTAGGTAGTAGCTAGATGGCTTCCTCTCTCTCTTTTGATTCTCAATACAATGGTCTCTTGGAGATCTATTTGATGTAACTCTTTTTTGCGGTGTGTTTGTTGGGATCCGATGAACTTTGAGTTTATGATCAAATCTATTTTATCCATGGAAGTTATTTGAGTTTTGATCTCTTATATGAATGATTGCTTACAACCTCGTATTTATTCTTCAAATCTTTGGTTTAGTTAGGCCAACTAGATTGATTTTTCTTGCCATGGGAAGAGGTGCTTTGTGATGGGTTCTATCTTACGGTGCTCAATCCTAGTGACAGAAGGGGACATGACATGTATGCATCGTTGCTATTAAGGATAACAAGATGGGGTCTATTCCTACATGAATAGATCTTGTCTACATCATGTCATCATTCTTATTGCATTACTCCGTTTCTCCATGAACTTCATACACTAGATGCATGCTGGATAGCGGTCGATGTTTGGAGTAATAGTAGTAGATGCACGCAGGAGTCGGTCTACTAATCTTGGACGTGATGCCTATATAATGATCATTGCCTGGATATCGTCATAATTATTTGAAGTTCTATCAACTGCCCAATAGTAATTTGTTTACCCGCCGTATGCTATTTTCCTCGAGAGAAGCGACTAGTGAAATCTACGGCCCCCGGGTCTATTTTTATCATATTTGCTTTCCGATATATTATTTGCCTCTTTTATTTTCAGATCTATTATTCCAAAAACCCAAAAATACCTTGCTGCAATTTTTTGTTATTTATTTTATTTCGCATTTCCGTGAGATCTATTTATCCAATCTACTACAAATTTATCTATCTTTTACCCGGGAGGGATTGACAACCCCTCTTACGCGCCGGGTTGCAAGTATTTGTTCTTTGTGTGCAGGTACTGTTTACATAGTGTTGTGTGGTTCTCCTACTAGTTCGATAACCTTGGTGTCATCACTGAGGGAACTACCTACCGTAGCTGTGCTGCATCATCCCTTCCTCTTCGAGGAAAATACTGACGCGGACACGAGCCATCAATAAAGGATTTCTGGCGCCGTTGCCGGGGAGGATCAAGTCAAGATAGTCTCCCGGCCATGTGCCGATTTCTGGCGCTGTTGCCGGGGAGACATCATCGACATCTATCAGGTTCCTAATCACAAATCTCATCTCCTTGCAATTTACATTATTTGCCATTTGCCTCTCATTTTCATCTCCCCCACTTCACAAAAATTTGCCGTTTTATTCGCCCTCTTTTTCGTTCGCCGTTTTCTCGTCAGATCTCTTATTTGCTTGAACTTGTCATCATGAGTGACTTTGGTATGGCAGAAATAGATGATGGCCTGATTCCTAAAATTGGAAGATATGGCAACCTGGATGCCAAAACTTTTGTTTTGGGGAAGGGAACGTTATGGGAAAAGAACATATCCAAAAAAAAGCAATTGTGTTGGGAATTTGACTCTTGATGATGCTCCTATACTTAAAAGAACTAAATCTTATGCGGAAGCTATATCAGCACTAGTTCTGAAGCTTGAAAATAGATTTATCCGTACCCATCCTACCATGCAAAGGCTGTTTTATGAGCTACCATCCATAAAAGATCCTAAAGCTAAAAAGATAGCTACCCAAGTTCTTATGAATGAATTTGATTACATAATACGGGAAGCTAGGGAAATCTTCGATTTTTATGGTATGAGCCGTGAAAAACCAGTAATAGATGAGATCCTTTACAATAGTGATTACATGTTGAGACATTTGCTTGGTAATAATAATTTTTTTGATGAGAATCTTAAAAAGGAAATCCCCGCTTTAGATATAATCCAACAAGTTTTCAATGATGTTAATCAACGATATTCTTGGATTGTTGCTGGAAATCAGAGGGGATACGAAGATGGGCAACTTGATAATGCTAAAATTTCTATGGATAATGTGTTTCAAGTTATTTTTGCAAAACCTCCCGATAAAAACACATCTACGGAAAATAAGAAGAAAGATGACAATACTTAGATCTATGCTTTATGCCTAGCTAGAGGCGTAAAACGATAGCACTTGTTGGGAGGCAACCCAATGAATTAAATTTATTTTTGCCTTTTTATTTATGTTCTTGAGTGTTTGCACAATTATGCCTCTGTTATGATTGTATTTTTTATGTTTTAATTAGTGTTTTTGCCAAGTAAATCCTTTGGGATAGCTTTGGTGATAGCTGATTTGATCCTGTTGAAAAGCAGAAACTTTTGCGTCCAGTAAAATAATTTTCTAGATTTACAGAAGTGACGAAACATTCTGAGTTTTTTACACAAGATTTATATACAAATTTCCTCTGTTGTCCTAATTTTTCAGAATTTTTGGAGTTACAGAAGTATGAGAACAATTCGCATCTTTACAGACTGTTCTGTTTTTGACAGATTCTGTTTTCTTTGCATTGTGTGCTTATTTTGATGATTCTATGTATTGTATCGGGGGGTATAAGCCATGGAAAAGTTAGAATACAGTAGATATAATAACTAAGCTTGGGGATTCCCCTGAGTGGCATCCCCTCTTTCTTCTAATGACCATTGGTATTTTACTTGGAGCTATATTTTTATTCGTCACATATCATGAGTTTTGCTTGGTGTGTCTTGTATTATATGAGTCCTTGCTTGTTTTGCTCTTTGTTTTGTGTCAAGTATCCTTGCTGAACACACCTATTTGAGAGAGCCAAAATTATGCTATGATTTGTTAGAATTGCTCTATGTGCTTCACTTAAATTTTTTGAGCTATGGAATTGCTCTAGTGCTTCACTTATATCTTTTTGAGCACAGTGTGCTTTAGTATTTTTGAAGAAATGCTCTCATGCTTCACTTAGATTTATTTGAGAGTTAGTAAAATTTTGAAGAAATTCTCTCATGCTTCACTTATATTATTTTGAGAGAATAAAATTGTTATGCTCATGTTCTTCACTTAGATTTGTTTGAGCTATCAAAAGCAACATATGAAACTAGTCCCAAAGTGATAGATATTCAAGAGGGATATAATAAAAACTTTCATGAAATCATTGGACAAAATAAACTTGCTTCTTTGTAATAGTTTTGCGATATGATTATATAATATGTGAGTCATGTTGGTGAGTAATTATGCTTTAGTATGAATATTGGTGTTAAGGTTTGTGATTCTCTATGCAAGCACAAAAGTCAATAGTTATGCAATGAAATTACATCCTACTTGTGGTGCATTATTCGGTGTTAGTTATGCTTAATACTCGCTTATGTGATTTTTCATTTCTTGGTTGGATGCTTCTCAATCTTTTTGCTAGCCTTCCCTTGCACTAAGTGGGATTACTACTTGTTCATCCAAAATCCTTAAACCCAGTTTTGCCATATGAGTCCACCATACCTACCTATATGCGGTATTCTCTTGCCTTTCTAAGCAAATTTGGATGTGCCATCTCTAATTTTCAAATTAAATTTCCTTTTTGTGTGCTTGTACCGCTCATGAAACGGTAGGGGGTGGCTGATATTTTTCCATGATAGATGTGTTATTATCAAGATGAGTGTTTATTCACTTGTCATTGCACGAGAGTATGGCCAAGGTATTAGGGATGCGCAGTCCCGAAATGAAAAATGAATTTACTTTATGTTGTCAAATAATAAATTCCTTGGAAAGTGTTGGTATGGACGGCACCCGTGGATACGGTTAGCCGTGGAATGTGAAAGTATGGTGGAAAAGGGAATAAATTTTATTTTCTGTTTGGGAACCGCCTATGATATATCTAGCATGGAAAGTATTGGAACTACTCGATCATTTTCGTTGACAGGAAAAGCATGCCACCCAAAATGTTTTATCTCTATCTTTTTCGCTTTGAGCTCTGGCACCTCTACAAATCCATACTTCCCTCTGCGAAGGGCCTTTCTATTTTCTTTATGCAATTTTCATTTTTATTTGAGTCTCCATCTTCTCTTATAAAGCACCAACTAAGGGGCACTATGATTGTACTTGAGCATTGGGTGTAGCTAATATGCGAGTGTGTTTCATGAATGGTTTAATGATTGAGCATAATGGGCTAGGGATAACTTGCTTTAGTGTTGATATTTTGAAAGACATGGTTGCTTGTTGATATGCTTGAGTATTGAAATCTTCATGTCAAAACTTGACTATTGCTTTGAATCATATAAAAAGTCCAAATGTCCATGCTACAAAAGAAAAAAAATATGTGATGAACATGTTAGGCAGCATTCCACATCAAAAATTCTGTTTTTATCATTTACCTACTCGAGGACGAGTAGGAATTAAGCTTGGGGATGCTGATACATCTCCAACGTATCTATAATTTTTGCTTGTTCCATGCTGTTATATTATCATTCTTGGATGTTTTACAATCATTTTATAGCAACTTTATATCATTTTTTGGGAACAACCTGTTGACATAGTGCCCAGTGCCAGTTGCTATTTTTTGCTTGTTTTTTACTTTGTAGAAAATCAATACCAAACGGAGTCCAAACACAGCGAAACTTTTTGGAGATTTTTTCTGGACCAGAAGGAACAACTTGGGCAGAAGAAGTACTAGAGGGGTGCCCCGAGGGGGGCACAACCCACCTGGGCGCGCCTGGGGGCCCAGGCGCGCCCTGTTGGGTTGTGCCCACCTCGGTGGCCTCCCGCACCGCCTCTTTGCTCTATAAATACCCCAAAAATCCAAAAACCCTAGGGGAGTCGACGAAACACAATTCCAGCCGTCGCAAGTTCCAGAACCACCAGATGTAATCTAGACACCATCACGGAGGGGTTCATCATCCTCATTGGTGCCTCTCCGATGATGCGTGAGTAGTTCATTATAGACCTACGGGTCCGTAGGTAGTAGCTAGATGGCTTCCTCTCTCTCTTTTGATTCTCAATACAATGGTCTCTTGGAGATCTATTTGATGTAACACTTTTTTGTGGTGTGTTTGTTGGGATCCGATGAACTTTGAGTTTATGATCAAATCTATTTTATCCATGAAAGTTATTTGAGTTTTGATCTCTTATATGAATGATTGCTTATAGCCTCGTATTTATTCTTTGAATCTTTGGTTTAGTTAGGCCAACTAGATCGATTTTTCTTGTCATGGGAAGAGGTGCTTTGTGATGGGTTCGATCTTACGATGCTCAATCCTAGTGACAGAAGGGGACAGGACACGTATGTATCGTTGCTATTAAGGATAACAAAATGGGGTCTATTCCTAAAAGAATAGATCTTGTCTACATCATGTCATCGTTCTTATTGCATTACTCCGTATTTCCATGAACTTAATACACTAGATGCATGCTGGATAGCGGTCGATGTGTGGAGTAATAGTAGTAGATGCACGCAGGAGTCGGTCTACTAATCTTGGACGTGATGCCTATATAATGATCATTGCCTGGATATCATCATAATTATTAGAAGTTCTATCAATTGCCCAACAGTAATTTGTTTACCCGCCGTATGCTATTTTCCTCGAGAGAAGCCACTAGTGAAATCTACGGCCCCCGGGTCTATTCTTTATCACATTTGCATTCCGATCTATTATTTGCCTCTTTTATTTTCAGATCTATTATTCCAAAAACCCAAAAATACCTTGCTGTAATTTTTTGTTACTTATTTTATTTCGCGTTTCCGCGAGATCTATTTATCCAATCTACTACAAATTTATCTATCTTTTACCCGGGAGGGATTGACAACCCCTCTTACGCGTCGGGTTGCAAGTATTTGTTCTTTGTGTGCAGGTACCGTTTACATAGTGTTGCGTGGTTCTCCTACTGGTTCGATAACCTTGGTCTCATCACTGAGGGAAATACCTACCGTAGCTGTGCCGCATCATCCCTTCCTCTTCGGGGAAAATACTGACGCAAACACGAGCCATCAGCGTCGGCAGGGCCCAGCCCCGCTCATACCTCAGTCGCCATTGGGATGTCTGGTCACGATGCCAAGAAAAAACCAAGGGGCGATGGGCTACGTGACTAGTGAGGCCCCTGAGTCGCGATGCTCAAGGGTCCCCCCCGACGTGTGAGTGGCCCTCATGAAGGAAACATGGGTGGCGGCGAGGTTAATCCGGGGCCCTTCATACCTTTTCTTGTCAGTTTTTGCCTGAGAGGGACGCGGGAAGACCAGGTACCAGGGACCTGGTGAGGTGGTGTGCGCCAGGCCTGGCCTGAGCGTAGGCACCGTGTCCAGCCCCCTCGCGCGTGCATCCTAGGGGAATGCTGCGAGCAGTGCCGCATGAAGAGCCGAGAGGCCATCCTGAGGTTGATGCAACCCATAGGGCGCCCTCAGTTGTTTATCCACCAGCGCAGAGCATGGGGCTTCCACTGGGCGTGGGCATGGTCGCGGTTCGATCGTATCCGCCAGCGCGGAGCATGGGGCTTCCACTGGGCGTGGGCATGGTCATGGTTCGATCGTATCCGCCAGCGCAGAGCATGGGGCTTCCACTGGGCGTGGGTAGGGAGCTCTGTATTATGTTCTCTGGGCATGTACAACCCTATTTCGTTCGTACGCGTGACCGGCATGGCAGAACTTTGAGGAGGTGTATCTGGGCACTCGTGAGCCAGAGCGGGACTCAGGAGGCCCTACCTCAAGGCGGGTTGCGCCTGAACTTTTGGCGCGGAGCGCGCTTACGAACCTGAGTGATGGGGGCGACCTGCGCTGAGTGAACCTCCGAAGGCCATCGCATGAGAAGGCCAAACACCAAGGACCCATAGGAGGTGATGTGAATGGGGCCGGCCCGCCAGACAGAGCTCGGTCGCTTGGGTTTATCAACATTGCAGGGACGAACCCGAGCACAAACATCGTGCCAGGTCTTCTCATGCAACAACCCAAGGAAGGACATCCGGCGCGTGGCTCCCGTGACGGCGAAGTGCCGGACTGCGGTCGAACGAACCGGGCCACGCGCCCTAACTCACCCACTCGCGATTAGCTCATACGAGGACAAGGCACCAAGGACCCCGGGAGGTGACGTGCACGGGAGCTGGCCCACGAGACAGAGCTCGGTCGCTTGGATTTAACAACGCTGCAGGGACGAACCCGAGCACAGACGCCGTGCCAGCCCTTAATCATGAGGCGGTCGAGAGTGGGGTTGTGAGGGCGCGGCGATACTCATGGCGATGAAGCGCCGGGCACGCAGGTGGGAATATTAAGGAAATTTCATCAAAGGCAGAGCCAGTTCTGATACATACGCAAAATGATATAGCCGCAGGGGCGGGCCCTGACAGCTTGAGGATAATGCAGCCCAAGGGGCGCCCTCAACTGAACAAACCAAAAAGTCACCTGCCACCGGTGTTGTAGAAGCATCGAGGTAGCTGAAGAGGCGTGCCATGGAGATTGCTCCTCACAAGCCGGGCGGCTTCGGAGGCCTCGGGGGCCCGCGAGGCCCAGGGGGCTCGCGAGGGTCCGGGATCTCTTGAGACACGACCGCCGAGTGCCTGGCCTCGTGAGACGCCATAGCACGCTGCGCCAGGCGCTGGTACGAGGCGCCCACATTTAGCAGGCCAAACAGCATGCAGACGTAGTTGCAGGGGTAGCCCCCACTCCGGCCGACGCGTGACGACCAGAAGAGGTCCTGCGAAGCGGCCCTGTTGAGGCCCGGGATGTTGACGCAGACACGCAGCTCGCCACCCACGTCGGGGGCGGCAGCTGCACTGGTAGGCCATACGGGGCGACGCTCGCTGCGCATGGCTTGTGCCTCCTGAAGCTCCTCGATCGCCTTAATGATGAATTCTCGTGCCCCTGGTGCCTCACGACATGCTCCTTGCTCGTGGGGGCGCACATCGAAGCACGCCTCCAAGTGGTGCCCGAACACCTCCCTCGTCGCGCTGGTCAGGTCAGAGACTCTCCAGATATAAGCCCCCGAGCCCATCCTGAAGGAGGCGCCGGGCGCGCCTTCCTATGCGGGAGGAAGAGGCGCCCCAGCAGCGGGCGCGGAGCCTGGGGCGACGCCAGTGGGTTTTTGGTCTCCGGATGACTCTTGGGGAGAAGTTGCTTCTTCTTCGTGGGGGTGGCCTCGGGAGGCAGGATGCCACCTTCGTGGCCGATGTGGGCGATGTCAAAGTCGATGAGCTCGGTGTGGTAGTTGTTGCACTTGCCAAAGGTGATAGGGAGGCACACCTGCCCCAGGGGGACGATGGAACCGTCGGTCACTCCAGAGAATGGACTGGTGGGCATGAGCTGGCCACAGGGCACTTGAAGCATCTCGAAGGTCTCGACAGAGAGCGCATTGAGACCAGCACCGCCGTTGATGAGAGTCTTGGTGACAGAGACATTGCTGATGGTGGGCATGCAGAGCATGGGGACCGCGCCGGCAGTGGCCGCGCACCTGAGGTGATCCTTGGAGTCGAAGGTGATGGCGTACCGCGACCACCTGAGGGGGCGCGCGACCTCGAGCTTCGGGAGGGCCGCGTTCACCTCATGAGAGAACTGCTTGAAGATGCAGTTCGAGGCGGGGGCCTGGGCGCCACCAAGGATGCAGGCAATCGCACGAGGTTCCTGGAAGCCCCCAGCCCCATCGTCCTGATGGTTGTCATCGTTCCTTCTTGGTGGTGGTGGCAGCGGAGGGAGGCCAGCGTTGCCCTGAGGACGGGCCTCACGAGGCTAATCACGCTAGGGGCCATCGCGGGGCTGAATCGCTAGCGATCCTCGCGAGGCTGGTCACGCCAATCCTGACGAGGGTTCTGGTTGTCCCAGCGGCCTCCGCCGCGGCCTCCTCCACGGCCATAGCCACGGCCGCTGCGCTCGGGGCGGCGGCCCAGGCGCTCGTCTTGGAGCGCCCTGAGCTCCTGGCAGTTGTTGGTGTTGTGGGTGTGAACATTGTGGAAGACGCAGAAAGGGCGGTTATCCTTGGCTCGGTCATCGCGGTCATGGCCACGCTTCAACTCGGGCTCTGCTGCCAGCACGGTGGGGCCCTTGCGCTTTGCCTCCTTGGCCTTGGTCTTCTTGTCTTTGGGATCGACGTCAGGGAGCTTGAGAAGGGAGAGACGGCCTTCTTCTGCCCTAGTGCATCTGTCCGCCAGGTTGAACATCTACAGCACCGTGCACAGGTCATCATGGATGGCGAGCTCCTCGCTCATCTTGACGTCCGTGACGCCCTCGGTGAACGCCGAGATGATGGCTTCATCCGAGGCTTTCGGGATCTTGATGTGAATGTTGGTGAAGCGTTAAGTGTACTTGCGGAGGGTTTCACCCGGCTGCTGCTTCACGCACCGCGGGTCGGTGACGGTGAGAGCACGGTCGCGGGTACCCTGGAAGTTGGCGATGAAACGCTCGCGAAGCTCATCCCAGGAGGAGATTGACCCCTCAGGGAGGTGCAAGATCCAAGAGCGCGCGCCATCCTTGAGAGCCATGGGGAACCAGTTCGCCATGACCTTGTCATCGCCATTCGCCTAATCGATGCTCAGCGAGTAGAGCTGGAGGAACTCTGCACGGTCCGGGGTGCCATCGTAACATGGGGGCAGGTCTGGCTTGAACTTGCCGGGCCAAACGACGCGGCACAGTTCTGGGGTGAAGGCGCTGCAGCCCGCCGCGCTTACGGGCGCGGCCCGCGCGAGGGGAGCGTGGTCCTGACGCCCATGCGCTGCAGCCTCCAGAGCTGCCCGGTCTTGGTGCTGGCGTGGCGGTGCGGGGAGCGCACGCGCGTCGTACTACGGCTGCTGCACCACCTGGCAGCTAGCCTCATCTCGTGCCGGCGCAGGTGCCCCGCGTGGCGGGTCGCGCGGACGCACGTCGCGCCTGGGCTCGGCGTTGGCGTTGCGCAGAGGAGGAGGCGGAGGCGCGTCGTGAGCTATGTCGCCCGCACGGGAGGGCCGGGGACGGAGCGAGTGGGATGGTGTCGGGGCCTCGCCGGCGGCATTGACGAGCTCGGTGATGCGGCCCAGCCAGGTGTCGTAGTCCTCGTTGGCGGGGCGATAGCGCAGCAGCTCCCGCGCCATGAGCAGCGCAGCCTGCGCATTCGCCGGCCCGCGGCGAGCATGGGAAGATGACCCCGTGACGGGGGTGAGGGAAGGTGTGGCGGTGCGGCCATCACGCTGCACGGAGGGCGGCGGCGAAGAGTCCTGCCGCTCATGAGCAGCAGGGGCGGTGGCAGCGTTAGCTGCGGGAGAAGCAGAGCGGCGCGGCACACCGCAGCCCACGGGTGCCGTCTAGGCAACGCGAGCGGCCCGGTGCTCGGCGCGAACTCAGTGGGCGTCGGCCATGGGAGCGACTAAGCAGAGACGAAGCAAAGAGGAAGGGAGTTTCGACACGCCCCTACCTGGAGCGCCAAATGTCGGAATCAGGGCTCCGCGGACCCAACAAGGTTCGAACTCTGGAGCGTGTACGAAGATCTAGCCTAGCCATAGCCTCAAGCTCATCGCTCCATGGCTTGGCCTCGTCGAGTTCGTGCGAGCAGGGAAAGAGGGGACACAGTAGTTTATCTAGGTTCGGGCCACCTTGCGGTGTAAAACCCTACTCCTGCTTTGTGGTGGATTGGCCTCATGAGGAGGATGAGGATGAACTAGTATAGTGGGTGAGCAGCCTCGCGAGGGCTCAGTAGGTGAGAATGGGTCTGCCCCCCAAAGATCTCTGCGCGAAAAGGATCCCTCTCTATGGTGGAGACTAGCCTATATTTATAGAGGCCTTGGTCCTTTTCCCTCATAGCTTAGGCGGGAAGGGATTCCACAACGCCCAATTTGAAAGGGGACAAGAGGTACATCTTATCCTGATGAAAGGTGGTCTTCGCCTGCAAAGCTTCTGGCCATGACGCAATGGTGGGCTCGGTGATGACATCCGCCCTGCCGAGCTCGTGGTCTTGGTCTTGTTGCACCGGAATGGAAACCTTTGGGGGATCCCTCGGGAACCCGCGATGGTCCTTGCCTCCTTAGCACGAAAGAGGAAATTGTCCTCCTCTACACTCGCTGACGCCCGCCTGGCCTTGGTCGTCATGGCTCACGTCATCGCGAGCCTCATGAGGCGGGGTACCTGCATAGAGATCTCCGCTCCTCGGGAAGCAGGCTCGGAAAGCCGCCCCTCGGGAGGTCTTGATGTCGTTCGCCTCGCGAGGCCGGTGGGCCCTCGTGAGGGCCTTGCTCGCAGAGTCTTGTAGCTGGGCCATACTAGGCCGTCGACGGGGCCACGCGCTGGGCCGTAGGCAGGCAAGTCTGGGTACCCCCGATCCCAGAACGCCGACATCGGCAATGGCGACAGAAAAGATTCTTGATGACCCAAAAGTATAGGGGATCAATCATACTCCTTTTGATAAGTAAGTGTGTCGTACCCAACGAGGAGCAGAAGGAAATGACAAGCGCTTTTCAGCAAGGTATTCTCTGCAAGTACTGAAAGTAGCGGTAACAGATACTTTTGTAGCAAGATAATTAGTAACAAGTGGCAAGTATCAAAAGTAACAAAGGTGAATCAAGGTGGCCCAATCCTTTTTATAGCAAAGGACAAGCCAGAACAATCTCTTAAAATAAGCAAAGCATTCTCGAGGACACATGGGAATTACCATCTAGATACTTTCATCATGTTTATTTGATTCCCGTTCGCTACTTTGGTAATTTGATATGTGGGTGGACCGGTGCTTGGGTGATGTTCTTACTTGAACAAGCCTCCCACTTATGACTACCCCCTCTCGCAAGCATCCGCAACTACGAAAGAAGAATTAAGATAAATCTAACCATAGCATGAAACATATGGATCCAAATCGGCCCCTTATGGAATAAGGCATAAACTATGGTTTAAGCTTCTGTCACTCTAGCAACCCATCATCTACTTATTACTCCACAATTTCTTCCCTTAGGCCCAAGTATGGTGAAGTGTCATGTAGTCTACGTTCACATGACACTACTAAAGGAAGCAACAACATACATATGATTAAAATATCGAACGAATACCAAATTCACATGATTACTTATAACAAGACTTCTCCCATGTCCTCAAGAACAAAAGTAACTATTCACAAATCATATTCATGTTCAAGATTAGAGGGGTATTGAATATCATCAAGGATCTGAATATATAATCTTCCACCAAATAAACCAACTAGCATCAACTACGAGATGTAATCAACACTACTAGCAACCCACAAGTACCAATATGAGGTTTTGAGACAAAGATTGAATACAAGAGATGAACTAGGGTTTGAGATGAGATGCTACTGGTGAAGATGTTGAAGAAGATTGGTCCTCCCACGATGAGAGGATCGTTGATGATGTCGATGGCTTTGATTTCCCCCTCCCGGAGGAAAGTATCCTCGACGGAATCGCTCCATCGGAGAGCAAAAGTCCTCCTGCCTAGGTTCCGCCTCGAGACGGCGGCGCTTTGTCCTGAAAATCCTTCCTTTATTTTTCTAGGTTAAAACCCTTCATATAGCAAAAGATGGGGGTCGGAGGTCTGCCAGGGGCCCCACAAGGCATCAGGGCACGCCCAGGGGTGGTCGCGCCCTGTTGCCTTGTGGGAAACTGGTGGCCCCCCTCTTGTACTTCTTCACTCAAGTATTTTTTTATATATTCGATTAAAATTCTTCGTGAAATTTTAGGTCATTTGGAGCTCTGCAGAATAGGTATATCTGATGTAGCTTTTTCAGGTCTAGAATTCCAGCTGCCGGCAATCTCCCTCTTTATGTAAATCTTGCTAATTAAGATAGAAAAGGCATTAGAATTGCATCACAAAGTGTAATAATGATCAAAAACATCATAAATAATAGTAGGAAAACATGATGCAAAATGGACGTATCAGGTGGAATGGAATGTGTACGTGCATTAATTCACCCAATACCTTCTGATGTGGATTCCCTCTTAATAGTATGGGTTTCTTACAATCAAAGAAATAAAACACGTAGAAAACACCGTCTTTGATCTTTTCCATTCGGAGGGAATGCCAAACGTCTTGCACCAAACTAAGTGTACCTGAGTAACTTGGTACACGATAGTCCGCAAAGTGAGTTGTCATCATCACCAAAACACTAAGGCGGGAAATGCCCTAACAGTATGCCTCCTTATCAACTTCATCATGAACTTTCTATGGAGTGTGCTTGGGCTATATACCAATTGCCAAGCTAGTGACCTAATAGTGGACCACTTGTTTAATGGGATTGTTAGGATTTGTTCTAGGTTAATGTCCTTAGGATTTCTTCCAGAATTTCCTTTTATCTGATTGGAAACATCCACCTCCTGACCATGTCAAATTTGCAACATTGCTTTCTTCCAAATTCTTTGTATATTCCAAACACCTACTCCAATTTTTTTTGCAATGTCTTGCTTATCAGTTCTCTTAAAATGGCCTCCTCTACTGTAGAAAAAGTGTATGCAATGCTACATAAGCAGCAAATTTTTGCTAGTCATTGAGGGTTTTATTTTTTCTTGCAACTTGCCCAACAGCTGCACCAAGAAATACAACAAAGAAATGATTAAATGAAATGATGAAATAATCAAGTGATGAAGCGATGAAATGATCAACTGTAACTGTATCTAATTTTTGAACATTTTCATCTCCTTCCATTCCATCGCCTGCATCTCCTTCCATTTCATCGCCTACATCTCCTTCCATTTCATTTTCTGCATATTCATCCATTTCATCCGCATCTTCTGTAGGTGGAGTGCAGTTGAGGTCTGGGAGCTCCATTTTCTCCTGAAGATATGAATATGCAAGATGAAGAACAAGAACAAGTACAAGTAGAAGTAGAAGTAGAAATCCTTGTTGCATATAAGGCAGAGTGAAGATGAAGTAGAAGCAGAAATCCAAGTAGAAGTAGAAGATGAAGTAGAAGAAGTAGAAGTAGAAGTAGAAGTAGAAGTAGAAGTAGAAGTAGAAGTAGAAGTAGAAGAAGAACAAGTACAAGAACAAGAAGAACAAGTAGAAGAAGAACAAGTACAAGAAGAAGTAGAAGAACAAGAAGAAGAGCAAGAAGAAGAAGAAGAAGTAGAAGTAGAAGTAGAAGTAGAAGTAGAAGTAGAAGTAGAAGTAGAACAAGTAGACGAAGAACAGGTACAAGATGAAGAAGTAGAAGCACTTAGCTAAATATTTATGCACCTAGGTGCATATTAATTCAGCAAAGTCCTTTACAAAGCACTCTGCTGAATTTTTATGCACATAGGTGTATACAAGTTCAGCAAAGTGGTTTAAAAAGCACTTAACTGAATTTTTATGCACCTAGGTGCATATAAATTCAGCAAAGTGCTTTTTAAAGCACTTAACTCAATTTTTATGCACATAGGTGCATATTAATTCAGCAAAGTGCTTTAAAAAGCACTTAGCATTCATTTTAAATCAAGAATGACAATAAGCATTCCATTTTCAAAAGAATGGCAATAATCATTCATTTTAAATCAAGAATGACAATAAGCATTCATTTTAAATCAAGACTGACAATAAGCATTCCATTTTCAAAAGAATGACAATAATCATTCATTTTAAATCAAGAATGACAATAAGCATTCATTTTAAATCAAGACTGACAATAAGCATTCCATTTTCAAAAGAATGACAATAAGCATTCATTTTAAATCAAGAATGACAATAAGCATTCCATTTTTAGTGTAATTGTGTAACTATGTCAGTGTAATTGTGTAACTCAAGTTGATTTAAAATTTTAGTTAGCTGGCCAGTTTCTACTATATTTGTTGTACTCATTATTTTTGTACTGCAGAAACCCAACTTCCTCACAAGTCTTAATTTGGAGTACAAAAGTTGCCTTGTTGTCATTAACTCAAGAAGCAAAACCAGCACTAGTAGTATTATGTTGCTCCTCTTTTTGCACTGTCTGCTACTCATGGAATTCTAGTAGTGCAAGCCATGCCACTAGAAATCTCTCTTTGAGTGTTGCATTGTGTCAACAATTACACAGGTACATTAAAATCTTGCATTGTGTCACCTGCCACTAGAAAGCTCTCTTTGACCCATTGGTCATTCATACATATCCTGGTAGAAACTATAGGAGTACATATCAGCACTACTCCTTTGGCATTTATCTGTATCCTTTGGAGTATTAGTCAACATGTTTATCTCCCACCTAGGAGTACTCAAGAAAGCACCTAACTGAATTTGCTACTTAAAAAATTTCCAAAGCACCTCACTGACCATATAAATTCAGCAAAGCACCTTACTAAACATATAAATTTGGCATTTATCTGCGTCGGTTGTTTTAAAAATGTGTAACTGTGTCAGTTGTTTAAAAATGGAGTAAATCAACCATTTTCATACTGACCATATATTGCTTGTTGTGAACATTTTTAAACTGGCCATATATGTCAAGTTAATAGTAAATCAAGAAATGCCAAGTTAACAGTAAATAAAGTTAAATGGAAAGCAAGTCACTGCGATAACTGCTACTTGTGAGCTATGTTGGGATTTTGCTCGAAAAGGAGAGGATATGCAGTACAGTGGAGATAAGTATTTCCCCCGGTGAGAACCAAGGTTTATCGAACCAATAGGAGAATCATGCAAAGCCTCGTGAACAACACCTGGACACCCAAAAACAAATACTTGCACCCAATGCGAACAAGAGGGTTGTCAATCCCCTTGGCGGTTACTTGCAAGGATTAAATCTTGTAGTGGTAGATAGAAAAATTGCAAAATAAAATAAAAGTAATAAAATTGCAGCAAGGTATTTTTGTGTTTTTGTATATATGATAATGATAGATCCGGGGGCCATAGTTTTCACTAGAGGCTTCTCTCTTGAACATAGCATACGGTGGGTAAACAAATTACTGTTGGGCAATTGATAGAAAAGCGCATAGTTATGACGATATTCAAGGCAATGATCATGTATATAGGCATCACGTCCGAGAGAGGTAGACCGACTCCTGCCTGCATCTACTACTATTACTCCACACATCGACCGCTATCCAGCATGTACCTAGAGTATTAAGTTCATAAAGAACGGAGTAACGCCTTAAGCAAGATGACATGATGTAGACAAAGTAAACCCAATTAATATGAATAAACCCCATCTTTTTACCCTTAATGGCAACAATACAAATACGTGTCATGTCTCTTTTTGTCACTGGGATTGAGCAACGCAAGTTCAAACCCATCACAAAGCACCTCTCCCATTGCAAGATAAATCAATCTAGTTGGCCAAACCAAACAGGTAGATCGGAGAGAAATACAAAGCTATAACAATCATGCATAAAAGAGTTCAGAGAAGACTCAAATAATATTCATGAATAATCTGATCATAAGCCCACAATTCATCAGATCCCAACAAACACATCGCAAAAAAGGATTACATCGAATAGATCTCCAAGAACATCAAGGAGAACATGTATTGACACTATTGCTGGATGCTGCTAACGCGGCACTACAATGAGAGACCCTTCGACGAAACTGTGTGCGATGCATTAATCACAAACGATGATGTAATAAAACCGTAAAAAATGATACAAAACATTTGCGATGGCAGAGACATCAAACACGATTCAGATTATAGTTGTGTGTGCGATGTGTGGCATACAGTTCACTCATATGAACTATTTGCGATGAGCATAACAACAGAAATAGACAGCCCAGATGAAGGTGTGTGTGCGATATACGGCATACAGTTCACTCGGATGAACTGTTTGTGACTAGGCAACACAACAGAAACGGTCAGCCAGATCAAGGTGTGTGCAATAGAGGGAATACAGTTCACTCGGATGAATAGAAACAGTTCAACTTAACAAGATGTGTGTGATACACGGAAAACAAGTCCGTAATAAAAAATGTGTGGGAAGACCGATAATAACATAGACGATTGGTGCTAATAAGCCGTGTGTGTTGTTAGCAAATGCTTGATGGTATATAAAATTGTCAGCGATTGATGAATTCATCACCGACAGTTTCCCTAGTATGGTCCGTGTGCGATGTTATTGCATACAGAACAGCAACATATATACTTATAAGGACATGATTGCATAACAAAATTAAACATCCAATTACATAGGTGGCTAGTACACACATGACATTTGCACACACCAAAGTATAATATTACATGCATAATTAACTAGGATAAACGATCATATGATCATCCTCTACTTCTTATTGTGACACTTGCCACCACTGCTCTGCTGGTGGATTGATTCGGCCTCGTCGATTACGGGAAGGAGGCACTCCCTCATGTCAACGATCCGCCTCTGCATCTCGTAGTATGTGTAAACGTTCTTGGCCGTGAACTTGAGGTGAGCTTCATCCAGTTGCTGCATCCAGGCCCCGTGCCAGGATATCCTACTTCATCTTTTCATAGTAGGGGTCGATGATGGCCGAGGCAAGTTCAACCAGGGAGTCCTTCTTCGTGCTTCCACAGACCTTGTAGTGGCCATGGATTTTGACAAGGTTCTTGCAGGGCAAGCCTGTAACCTTGAGCGCTTTTACATCGTCGGTGGTTTCCACCGTAGCAAAATTGTAGACGGTGCTGTTAACAAACCTGGTGAAATGGTCGCAAGGCTCTGTGGCCATACGGTAGTGGTAGATGATGACATGATGGCGCACGCACAACTGGGCGACGGCAACCTTCTGATCTATGACGGGATGACCGCCGCTGTACTGGAGGTCGATGCCGACCACCTTGTACTTGTCTCAAGCAAGCAACTGCTCCATGCTCTCCACTTTATGCTCGCCGAACTCGATTGGAGCGCCGCTAGATATCCTCTCTATATGTGTTGTCGTGGGTGTGCTTGTTGTGTTGTGGGGCGCGATCGAAAGGTTGAAGAGACTAAGGTTATAATGGCCACGGGAATTAATGGGGAAGCCAGACAGCCTGGAATATCGGCACGCCCGGATGGCAGTTTTAATTTGCAGTGCGTAACTCCATCGTGTCGCACGTAACTGCATCGTGGTGACGCGCGCAGCGCAACCGCATGCATATGGGGCCCCAACGTGATCGTGCACCGGCCCCAACCACTGGCAGAGCGCACGTGGAGGGACGCGAGCAGAGCACTCCGTGGCCGCTTCAACAGCGAGCCACCATGTGCATATAGAAGTTGAACACGCAGGGAAAAGTCGTCCACAAATCGAGCGCATGGAGGGACGCAAGCAGAGCGCACCACGGCGCCTAGCGGTGAGCAGAGCGCACCGAGGGACGCGAGCAGAGGCCAACACGGTGAGGTGAACTCGGGCAATGGACAGGGTGCATCGGCTAATTGTGTGGGAAGGCCGATAATAACAAAGACATTTCCTACTAATAAGTTGTGTGTATTCTTGGCAAATGATGCTTGCTGGTAAATTATTGTCTGCCATTCTTGAAATCATCATTGACCTATTCCTTAGTTTAATCATTTGCCATGATTTGCTCAGTCTGCACAACATCTATGCTCTTTGTGTACAGAACAGTATTCTTTACTGTGAATAGTGTGCTCTGTTGGGCACACAAGTATATGGATCATAGCCTTGGGCGAGCAATGTGCCCGCACGCGTTGTGCTATCTCGTTGTTCCTTCTATGCTAAGTTTCCATTAATTGATGACGTTTTATGAACACGCCACAGTTTCCCACCATTTCCTCATCGGTTTCCCGCTGCCACCCAGGGATACCGCGCATAAACCTAGGTGGCACGCGACACACTGAGGCAACAAGCGCAACCTATAGCCCATCCACCTTTTCCAAGCATGCCAACCCACCGAAGCACCGCCTCTGCCATCAACCTCCTCGACGAGGAAAACGAGAAGGCGCCACGGTCCGTTGAGGCCGAGGGTGTCCCTGGCAACACGATGGATGATGTCGTCCTGCGCGTCATCACCCAGGGTTGAGCAGACCCTTAGCGCACGACGCTTCAGCGTCGCGGATCAAAATAGGCATGTCAGCACCGAGAGGCTGCAGCTTGCAGCACAACATGATCGATGGTGCGCCGCAGAGCAAGCTAGGCGCGTCTGTGCCAATAGGCTGTGACTCACCGCACAGCAAGACTGTTGGAGCACCACAAAGAGAGAGGCGTGGCGCGCCGCACAGCAAGAGCGGATCCATCGGTGCTTGCCTGCTGTCAATAGGGCATTGCAGCTAGGTACACGCCCGTCAGTAGCCCCATTCCTCGCTGGGAGTGGGCAGAGGTTGTCTGTGTCGTACTTGCACTAGAGGCCGGCCGCACCATACTTGCACTAGACGCCCGCCGCACCGTTCGCATGGGTCTCGCCATTCGCCTTGTCCACAGCGCGCTCGATGCCAACGCGCTGGTCACTAGACTCGACCGCCTCCTTGGCCCAGGTGTCCACCTAGGCACAATAGAGGAACATGGCCGTTGCATCCTTGAGCTGGTGATCTCCAATGAAATAGCCAACTTGGAGCTCGAGATCGCGCTCCAGATGTACCGAGCGTGTCGACCGCTTGGACGAACGCCTGCACGAGTTCAGGTAGAGACAAGAGCAACCATAGGCAAGGGTTGCTGGTCATCAACGCATTTTATTTTGTTGAGTTGTTTCGACGTGGATCGCTATGTATTCACAACAATCATAATATTGCTATGTTTATTGCTCTGTTTCAATGTGTGTACTCTGTTTTCCGTTCTTATATATTGTTCTGTTTCAATGTGTGTGTGTGTGTGTGTGTGTATGCTTTCCATTCTGTATATGTGGATGATAACAGCTAGATACAAATTAGTATACGAAAATAGATAGAAAAATGGAATTCATAATATATATTAATAGTTCATTAGTTCATCACAGAATATATATAATATCATCACATATATGTGATGATACTTAACTACTATGTACAATGCATAAAATTGAAAGCGAACAATGCTAAAACTAATAATCCCTCCTTAGGGGGGCAGTATTCGGCAGCCCCTTGCTAGTAGCTTGCTGGTGTGCGGTGTCTTCCCAGAGCGAAGGCAGTACTCCGCCTCCTCCGCCTCGTAGCGCTTGACGTACCGATCTGCCTCTTGTTGGCGGACGCGTGTGAATGATCTTACTCGGTGGCACGCTGGAGCTTATTGGCCCACCTCCATGCAGCGATGAGGCGCCTACCGCCTTTGGCCTTCCTGGCAAAGTACCTGTCTTCGTACACCTCCTCCGCACGTCGACGCGCCCGCCCCCAACACTCCACCACCTCCTTTTTCCAGGCGGCCTCACGGCTTCACAGGCAGCCTGGTACCTAGCTTCCTCCTCCACCATCTCCTTCTTGAACGCCACTTGTCTTGCTTTCTTAGCCGGTGGTAGTGACTTCCACAGACAAAGATTGTACTGGCCCCAAAACCGCTACAAAGTTGGGAGGTCCGGCACAACCTCATCCGGTGGCGCGTAGGGGTCCTCCTCATTGCTGCTCTTCGACTGAACGTCCTCGGGTGGCGGCGCCTCCTCATCGGTGCATGGGCAGATCGGCGGTGCCATGGCAGAGATTTGTGTGAGAGAGAGAGGGATGGGCGAGTGAGGAGAGGATGTAGATGAGAATGCAGGTGGGACGACATGAGCAAGGTAGTTTTTATTGGCGGCCGGAATCAAGATCGATGGGAACCGTACACATGCCGGTCGCTGGAATTTACGAGTACTGTAGTTTGAATTTGAATTACGGTCATTAAATGGCTAGAAAATCACTTAAATGTCTTAAAAAGGTCAAATGACCTCTGAAAATTTCCAAATTTTAACATGACAGTTGTATTAGTGCACGCTAATGGTAGAAAAAGGTCATAAGAGGAAGTTATCGCATGTTCGTCATCAAACATGCATTGTTCCCTCTCAGAACCACGAGCCTTCTAGTGAGTTGCTCCGGTTTGTGAGGGGTGTACGTCCAAACTTTCGTCAAACAGGCCAAGCAAACAAATATGATTTTTCAAACCGTTATGGTTAGCTGTTGCATGTACATGTAGTTCAAATTTGAATTACGGTCATTAAATGGCTAGAAAATCACTTAAATGTCTTAAAAAGGTCAAATGACCCCTGAAAAAATTCAAAATTTGACATGACAGTTGTATTAGTGCACGTTAACCATAGAAAAGTTTGACGGCCATAAGAGGAAGCTATCATCGATTCGTCATCAAACATGCATTGTTCCCTCTCGGAACCACGAGCCTTCTAGTGAGTTGCTCCGGTTTGTGAGGGGTGTGTGTGTCCAAACTTTCGTCAAACAGGCCAATTTTTTTACCACAGCATCTTGGTGCCATGCCATTCCGTCAAGCAAGGTTTCATGTATTTTTGATCATTTTTCATTTTTTTGGAATTTAAATGTCATGCCACTCGATGCTTGTGTCCAAGCCGTAACACCAATATGTTTGAAAACTCCTTCCAATTTATTGCACATGGAATTAACTCACACACAAGTACACAAATATGATTTTTTTTAAACCGTTATGGTTAGCTGTTGCATGTACATGTAGTTCAAATATGAATTACGATCATTAAATTGCTAGAAAATCACCTAAATGTCTTAGAAAGGTTAAATGACCCCTGAAAATTTCCAAATTTTAATATGACAATTGTATTAGTGCATGTTAATGATAGAAAAAGTTTGAAGGCCATAAGAGGAAGCTATCGCCTGTTCATCATCAAACATGCATTATTCCCTCTCAGAACCACGAGACTTCTAGTGAGTTGCTCCGGTATGTGAGGGGTGTTGTCGGGATCGGGGCTCCACGGACCCAAACAAGGTTCGAACTC
This sequence comes from Thinopyrum elongatum, assembly GCA_011799875.1. Classification (NCBI taxonomy): domain Eukaryota; kingdom Viridiplantae; phylum Streptophyta; class Magnoliopsida; order Poales; family Poaceae; genus Thinopyrum; species Thinopyrum elongatum. The sequence continues at coordinate 280,743,587 of CM022303.1, forward strand.
TTGGGCGTGTGCGAAGGATCTTGCCAAGCTACAGCTCGATGCTCACCGTCCTACGGCCTAGCTACATCATGTTCGAGCAAGCGGGGAGAAGAAGTGGACACGGTGGTTTACCCAGGTTCGATCCACCTTGCGGTGTAAAACCCTACTCCTGCTTTGTGGTGGATTGCCTCGCGAGGAGGATGAGGATGAACTAGTACAAGTGTAAGCTACCTCGGGGGAGCTCAATGGCTGAGGGATTCGATCCCTCTCTACAGTGGAGACTAGCCTATCTTTATAGTGGCCTTGGTCCTCTTCCCCCATAGCTCAGGCGGGAAGGGATACCACAACGGCCAATTTGAAGGGGGACAGGAGTACACTGATGGCTCGTGTCTGCGTCAGTATTTTCCCCAAAGAGGAAGGGATGATGCAGCACAGCTACTGTAGGTATTTCCCTCAGTGATGAGACCAAGGTTATCGAACCAGTAGGAGAACCACGCAACACTATGTAAACGGTACCTGCACACAAAGAACAAATACTTGCAACCCGACGCGTAAGAGGGGTTCTCAATCCCTCCCGGGTAAAAGATAGATAAATTTGTAGTAGATTGGATAAATAGATCTCACGGAAATGCAAAATAAAATAAATAACAAAAAATTGCAACAAGGTATTTTTGGGTTTTTGGAATAATAGATCTGAAAATAAAAGAGGCAAATAATAGATCGGAAAGCAAATATGATAAAGAATAGACCTGGGGGCCGTAGATTTCACAAGTGGCTTCTCTCGAGTAAAATAGCATACGACGGGTTAACAAATTACTGTTGGGCAATTGATAGAACTTCAAATAATTATGACGATATCCAGACAATGATCATTATATAGGCATGACGTCCAAGATTAGTAGACCGACTCCTGCCTGCATCTACTACTATTACTCCACACATCGACCGCTATCCAGCATGCATCTAGTGTATTAAGTTCACGGAAAAACAGAGTAATGCAATAAGAATGATGACATGATGTAGACAAGATCTATTCATGCAGGAATAGACCCCATCTTGTTATCCTTAATAGCAACGATACATACGTGTCATGTCCCCTTCTGTCACTAGGATTGAGCACCGTAAGATCGAACCCATCACAAAGCACCTCTTCCCATGGCAAGAAAAATCGATCTAGTTGGCCTAACTAAACCAAAGATTCGAAGAAGAAATACGAGGCTATAAGCAATCATGCATATAAGAGATCAAAACTCAAATAACTTTCATGGATAAAATAGATCTGATCATAAACTCAAAGTTCATCGGATCCCAAGAAACACACCACAAAAAAGAGTTACATCAAATAGATCTCCAAGAGACCATTGTATTGAGAATCAAAAGAGAGAGAGAGAGGAAGCCATCTAGCTACTACCTACGGACCCGTAGGTCTACAATGAACTACTCACGCATCATCGGAGAGGCACCAATGAGGATGATGAACCCCTTCGTGATGGTGTCTAGATTGGATCTGGTGGTTCTGGAACTTGCGGCGGCTGGAATTGTGTTTTGTCGACTCCCCTAGGGTTTTTGGATTTTCGGGGCATTTATAGAGCAAAGAGGCGGTGCGGGAGGCCGCCGAGGTGGGCACAACCCACCAGGGCGCGCCTGGGCCCCCAGGTGCGCCCAGGTGGGTTGTGCCCCCCTCGGGGCACCCCTCTGGTACTTCTTCGGCCCAAGTTGTTCCTTCTGGTCCAGAAAAAATCTCCAAAAAATTTCGCTGCGTTTGGACTCCGTTTGGTATAGATTTTCTGCGAAGTAAAAAACAAGCAAAAAACAGCAACCGGCACTGGGCACTATGTCAATAGGTTAGTCCCGAAAAATGATATAAAGTTGCTATAAAATGATTGTAAAACATCCAAGAATGATAATATAACAGCATGGAACAAGCAAAAATTATAGATACGTTGGAGACGTATCAGCATCCCCAAGCTTAATTCCTACTCGTCCTCGAGTAAGTAAATGATAAAAACAGAATTTTTGATGTGGAATGCTGCCTAACATGTTCATCACATATTCTTTTCTTTTGTAGCATGGACATTTGGACTTTTTATATGATTCAAAGAAATAGTCTAGTTTTGACATGAAGATTTCAATACTCAAGCATATCAACAAGCAACCATGTCTTTCAAAATATCAACACTAAAGCAAGTTATCCCTAACCCATTATGCTCAATCATTGATCCATTCATGAAACACACTCGCATATTAGCTACACCCAATGCTCAAGTACGATCATAGTGCCCCTTAGTTGGTGCTTTATAAGAGAAGATGGAGACTCAAATAAAAATAAAAATTGCATAAAGTAAATAGAAAGGCCCTTCGCAGAGGGAAGTAGGGATTTGTAGAGGTGCCAGAGCTCAAAGCGAAAAAGATAGAGATAAAACATTTTGGGTGGCATGCTTTTCCTGTCAACAAAAACGATCGAGTAGTTCCCAATACTTTCCATGCTAGATATATCATATGCGGTTCCCAAACAGAAAATAAAGTTTATTCCTTTTTCCACCATACTTTCACATTCCACGGCTAACCGTATCCACAGGTGCCGTCCATACCAACACTTTCCAAGGAATTTATTATTTGACAACATAAAGTAAATTCATTTTTCATTTCGGGACTGGGCATCCCTAATACCTTTGTCGTACTCTCGTGCAATGACAAGTGAATAAACACTCATCTTGAGAATAACACATCTAGCATGGAAAAATATCAGCCACCCCGTACCGTTTGATGAGAGGTACGAGCACACCAAAAGGAAATTTATTTTGAAAATTGGAGATGGCACATACAAATTTGCTTAGAACGGCAAGAGAATACCGCATATAGGAAGGTATGGTGGACTCATATTGCAAAACTGGGTTTAAGGATTTTGGATGCACAAGTAGTAATCCCACTTAGTGCAAGGGAAGGCTAGCAAAAAGATTGAGAAGCATCCAACCAAGAAACGAAAAATCACATAAGCGAGCATTAAGCATAACTAACACCGAATAATGCACCACAAGTAGGATGTAATTTCATTGCATAACTATTGACTTTTGTGCTTGCATAGAGAATCACAAACCTTAACACCAATATTCATACTAAAGCATAATTACTCACCAACATGACTCACATATTATATCATCATATCGCAAAACTATTACAAAGAACCAAGTTTATTTTGTCCAATGATCTTCATGAAAGTTTTTATTATATCCCTCTTGAATATCTATCACTTTGGAACTAGTTTCATATGTTGCTTTTGATAGCTCAAACAAATTTAAGTGAAGAACATGAGCATAAAAAAATTCTTCTCTCAAAATAATATAAGTGAAGCATGAGAGAATTTCTTCAAAAATTAACTAAATCTCAAATAAATCTAAGTGAAGCATGAGAGCATTTCATCAAAAATACTAAATCACACCGTGCTCAAGAAGATATAAGTGAAGCACTAGAGCAATTCCATAGCTAAAAAAAAAAGTGAAGCACATAGAGCAATTCTAACAAATCATAGCATAATTTTGGCTCTCTCAAATAGGTGTGTTCAGCAAGGATACTTGACACAAAACAAAAAGCAAAACAAGCAAGGACTCATATAATACAAGACGCTCCAAGCAAAACTCATGATATGTGACGAATAAAAATATAGCTCCAAGTAAAATACCGAAGGTCGTTAGAAGAAAGAGGGGATGCCACTCGGGGGCATCCCCAAGCTTAGTTGCTTCTTTCTCTTTGGATAATAACTTGGGGTGCCATGGGGCATCCCCAAGCTTAGGCTCTTCTTACTCCTTATTCCTTCATCCATCGTGATCTCACCCAAAACTTGAAAACTTCAATCACACAAAACTCAACAAAACCTTCGTGAGATCCGTTAGTATAAGAAAACAATCTTTACTTTAAGTACTGTAGAAAACCCATTCAAATTTTTTTATTGCATTATATCTACTGTATTCTAACTTTGCCATGGCTTATACCCCCGATACAATCCATAGCATCATGAAAATAAGCACACAATGCAAAGAAAACAGAATCTGTCAAAAAACAGAAAAGTCAGTAAAGATGCGAATTGTTCTAATACTTCTGTAACTCCAAAACTTCTGAAACATTAGGACAACATAGACAATTTGTATATGAATCTTGTGTAAACAAATTCAGAATTTTTCGTTGCTTCTGTAAACCTAGACAATTATTTTACTGGACGCAAAAGTTTCTGTTTTTCAACAGGATCAAATCAACTATCACCAAAGCTATCCCAAAGGCTTTACTTGGCACAAACACTAATTAAAACATAAAAAACACAATCATAGCAGAGGCATAATTGTGCGAACACTCAAGAATAGAAAGAAAAAGGCAAAAATAAATTTTATTCATTGGGTTGCCTCCCAACAAGTGCTATCGTTTTACGCCCCTAGCTAGGCATAAGGCATAGATCTAAGTATTGTCATCTTTGGTTCTAGATCCATAGGATGCCCTCATGATTGATTCATATGGTGGCTTGATTCTTGTTCTAGGGAAGTCTTCCATTCCCTTTCTTAGTGGAAATTGAAATTTAATATTGCCTACTTTCATATCAATCACGGCACCAATAGTACGTAAAAATGGTCTACCAAGTATAATTGGACAAGACGGATTGCAATCAATATCAAGAACAATAAAATCTATGGGCACATAATTCCTATTTGCAAGATTAAGAACATCATTAATTCTTCCCAAAGGCTTTTTAATAGTAGAATCCGCCAAGTGCAAATTTAAAGAACACTCTTCAATATTGGTAAGTCCAAGCACATCACATAAAGATTTCGGAATTGTGAAAACACTAGCACCCAAATCACATAAAGCAAAACACTCATAATTTTTTATCTTGACTTTGATGGTAGGTTCCCATTCATCATGTAATTTTCTAGGAATTGAAATCTCTAATTCCAACTTTTCTTCCAAAGCCTTCATCATAGCATCAACAATATGTTTAGTAAAAGCTTTATTTTGTTCATAAGCATGGGGTGAATTTATCATGGATTGCAACAAAGAAATACAATCAATCAAAGAGCAATTATCATAGTTAAAGTCTTTGTAATCCAAAAGAGTGGGCACATCACTAGTTAAAGTTTTGACCTCTCCAAACCCACTTTTATCAATTTTTTCAACAAGATTTTCACCCTCCAAATTATCGGGACGCCTTCTAACTAAAGTTGACTCTTCTTCAGTCCCTTTATCATCAATTTTAATTTTACTAAACAAAGAATCAATAGAAGAAACACCAATCACTTTAAGATCTTCATCATTTTTTATGAAAGTAATCGCTAGAAAATGCTTTTCCTAAAAGTTCTCTTTTAGCTCTAAGCATAGCGGTTCTTTTCTTACTTTCATCTATAGAAATATATAAAGCTTTAATTGATTCTTCAACCTTAGGCACAAAAAATTTCAACTTGAGATTTTCTACATCATGAGAAATTCTATCAATGTTTCTAGACATATCATCAATCTTACTCAACTTTTCTTCTATCGTATTGTTGAAAACTTTTTGAGCATTGATAAATTATTTAATATTATTCTCAAGATCAGAGGTGTTCCTATTATTATTATAAGAAGTATTACCATAGGAATTACCATAATTATTAGAGGAATTTCCCCGAAAAGGCCTAGGATTAAAATTACCTCTATAAGCATTATTATTAAAATTGTTTCGCGAGACAAAATTCACATCTACTGCATCATTATTTTGCTCAATCAAAGTAGACAAAGGCACATCATTAAGATCAATAGGAGCATTTTTACTAGAAACCAACTTCATAAGAGCATCAACTTTTTCACTCAAAGAATTTATTTCTTCAACCGAATGACTTTTTTACTAGTAGGAGCTCTTTCGGTATGCCATTGTGAATAATTTGCCATAATATTATCAAGTAATTTAGTAGCTTCACCCAAAGTAATTTCCATAAAAGTACCACCCGCGGCGGAATCTAAAAGATTTCTAGAGACAAAATTCAATCCCGCATAAAAAATTGAATGATCATCCAAAGATTTAAACCATGAGTAGGACAATTTCTTAGCATCAATTTCATTCTTTCCCAAGATTGTGCAACATGTTCATGCTCAAGTTGCTTAAAATTCATGATTTGAGTTCTAAGGGAAATAATTTTCGTGGGCGGAAAATACTTAGTAATGAAAGCATCTTTGCATTTATCCCAAGAATCGATACTATTGCAAGGCAAAGAAGAAAACCAAATTTTTGCACGATCTCGCAAAGAAAATGGAAATAATTTCAACTTCATAATTATAATTGTCCACATCTTTTTTCTTTTGCATATCACATAATTATACGAATGCGTTAAGATGGGACGTAGCATCCTCATTAGGAGTACCGAAAAACTGATCTTTCATAACAAGATTCAACAAAGCGGCATTAATATCACAAGATTCCGCACTAGTGGCGGGAGGAGCAATCGGAGTGCTAATAAAATCATTGTTGTTGGTATTGAAAAAATCACACAACTTGGTGTTCTCTTGAGTGATCGTGACTACGCAAACAAGATTGCACACAAAAACAGATCTGACGAGAAAACGGCGAACGAAAAAGAGGGCAAATAAAACGGCAAATTTTTGTGAAGTGGGGGAGAGGAAAACGAGAGGCAAATGGCAAATAATGTAAATTGCAAGGAGATGAGATTTGTGATTAGGAACCTGATAGATGTTGATGATGTCTCCCCGGCAACAGCGCCAGAAATTCTTTCTTGATGGCTCGTGTCCGCGTCAGTATTTTCCCCGAAGAGGAAGGGATGATGCAGCACAGCTACGGTAGGTATTTCCCTTAGTGATGAGACCAAGGTTATCGAACCAGTAGGAGAACCACGCAACACTATGTAAACGGTACATGCACACAAAGAACAAATACTTGCAACCCGACGCGTCAGAGGGGTTGTCAATCCCTCCCGGGTAAAAGATAGATAAATTTGTAGTAGATTGGATAAATAGATCTCACGGAAACGCAAAAAAAAACAAAAAATTGCAGCAAGGTATTTTTGGGTTTTTGGAATAATAGATCTGAAAATAAAAGAGGCAATAATAGATCGGAAAGCAAATATGATAAAGAATAGACCCGGGGGCCGTAGATTTCACTAGTGGCTTCTCTCGAGAAAAATAGCATACGGCGGGTAAACAAATTACAGTTGGGCAATTGATAGAACTTCAAATAATTATGACGATATCTAGGCAATAATCATTATATAGGCATCACGTCCAAGATTAGTAGACCGACTCCTGCCTGCATCTACTAGTATTACTCCACACATCGACCGCTATCCAGCATGCATCTAGTGTATTAAGTTCATGGAAAAATGGAGTAATGCAATAAGAATGATGAAATGATGTAGACAAGATCTATTCATGTAGGAATAGACCCCATCTTGTTATCCTTAATAGCAACGATACATACGTGTCATGTCCCCTTCTGTCACTAGGATTGAGCTCCATAAGATCGAACCCATCACAAAGCACCTCTTCCCATGGCAAGAAAAATTGATCTAGTTAGCCTAACTAAACCAAAGATTCGAAGAAGAAATACGAGGCTATAAGCAATCATGCATATAAGAGATCAAAACTCAAATAACTTTCATGGATAAAATAGATCTGATCATAAACTCAAAGTTCATCGGATCCCAACAAACACACCGCAAAAAAGAGTTACATCAAATAGATCTCCAAGAGACCATTGTATTCAGAATCAAAAGAGAGAGAGAGGAAGCCATCTAGCTACTACCTACGGACCCGTAGGTCTACAATGAACTACTCACGCATCATCGAAGAGGCACCAATGAGGATGATGAACCCCTCCGTGATGGTGTCTAGATTGGATCTGGTGGTTCTGGAACTTGCAGCGGCTGGAATTGTGTTTCGTCGACTCCCCTAGGGTTTTTGGATTTTCGGGGTATTTATAGAGCAAAGAGGTGGTGCGAGAGGCCACCGAGGTGGGCACAACCCACCAGGGCGTCAGGTCGTCCGGGCATGCCGCCCCGTCCTGGTACTTCGCAGACGCCGCTCGGAGGGCCGTCCAACAAGGATGAGGAAGCCCGTAGTGCGGCGATCCCCACCGCGGTCGCGATAGCCCCGGTCCTGGGGGAAGGGGCGACGCCCCACGTTCCGCCGGCTGAACCCGACTCAGGGCATGCAGCAGCGCAGCCTCTGGCAGCACCGGCCCCCGTACTCCAGCAGGCCGTGGCATCAGTTACTCTTGCCGTGTCACAGGGATCGGGCGTGGAGAAGGACCTGGAGCCCCTCGCAATCCAAGTTGATCATACCTCAGCCTCACCAGCCACGGTCCCAGTTAACGCGGCAGCTCCGTTCCCTGGTCAGGTCCTCGCGCTTGCGAGTTGCGGCGCCCTGATCAGGCATGGGGCCTTGGCCGATGCTTACGCCGCGCTCGGCCGGTTCGAGGCGGACCTCCGAGACGCCGACTGGTGCCTTGCCAATGAGCACCTGGGGCTCACCTCACCGTGGCTTCAGGTCAATGCGGTGACCAAAGAGGCCTGGAGCCGGGCCGAGGCCGCCACTGCGGAGAGCAGGAAGGAAGCCGCCGAGGCCAGGGCGGCCCATGATGATGCACTAGCTGAAGCAGCGGCGGCCGTTGTTGGATTTCGGGTTCCGCAAACCCTTGAGAGGTTCGAACTCTAGGGTGCGTGCGAAGAACTCGTCCTCCCCAGGCTGCCTACTCGCTAATCTCACAGCCTAGCTCGACGAACTGTAAGAAAAAGAGACACAGCAGTTTACCCAGGTGTAACACCCCTGTGTAATAAGCACTATGATCATCTGTTAATTATGCCAAGTCATCTCCATTTGCAGTGCTTGATTATAAAGTTTGAACACTTCATTTCAAATTCCTCTCTGAAATAAATTCAAATTCAAAGTGAAAATAAAAGGTGTTCAAGTTTGAAAACTAAAATGTACAAAATGTTGCAAATAATCCAGAGGCAATTATAAAAACATAATAAACATTAATTGAGCAAGTTAAGTGACTCTAACATCAAGGAACAGTACCTGAACAGCCCTCTTTTAATTCATTTCAATTATTCAAAATTCTTATCAAATCTTAATTGGCCCAAACTAATTTTATGTGTTTGAGAATAAAGCACTGCTAATTTTGGGCTAAGTCCCTAATTTTGTAAAAGTCATTTGGGGGCCTGACTATTTGCAAAACAGAGAAATGAGAATAAATAAAAAGAAAAAGGCAAAAGAAAACAAAACAGAAGAATAAAAAGAAAACCCCCGGCCTAGCTGGTCCTCAGCCCAGCCGGCCAGCCCAGCTGGCCCGACCGGCCCACCCCACCCCCTTATCCCCTGAGACCCCGAAACCCTAGCCCCACTTCCACTCCCCTCGTCTTCCTCTCTCTCCCTCGGCGCCGCCCGCGCCTGGGCGCCCGTCGCCGCCGCCTCGCGCTCGCCGCTCGACCCCGGCGCCACTCGCCGTCGCCACTGCCCTGCCCCTCTCCGTCCACGCCGACCACCGCCGCAGTCGTCCCAGTCGTCGCCTCCTTCCCCAACGGCCGACGCCCGCGCCTGGGCGCCCGACGCCGTCGCCGGCGCTCGTCCTCGTCGCGCCCCGTCGCCGCTCGCCGTCCTCCTCGACCTCTTTCCCGACGAGCTCCACCGAGCCTCACCGCCCCCTCTCCCTGCAGCCGCTGGTGAGGCCCCGGCCTCCGCCTCCCCTCTCCCCGTGCCCGGCTCGCCTCGCCACGGCCACACGTGCCCCGCGCCCGCGCTCGCGGTGAGCACCTGGACTCCGGCCGCGCCCGCTGGCCCCCACGCGCGCCTGCTCGCGCCCTGGCCGCGCCCGGCCCTCGCCTGCCTGCGTGCACGGCTGCCCCGCGCGCCGCGCCATCCCCTGCTGCGGCAGCTGCTTCGCTCCGCCCTCGCCTGCCTCACCGCCGCCGCCCGGTCCGGCGCCTCGCCTCGCCCCGCCTGCCTCAACTCGCCGCGGTCACCCGCACGCGCGCGCCCCACACCTCGCCCCGCGGTCGCCCGCTGCGGCAGCCGCCCGCGCCTGCCCTTCGCCACCTGCTCGCCCAACCGGCCACCAACGCGGCCGCTACGCCCTCCCCCCCCCCCGTTTGCCAACCGCGTCTGCCCGGTCGCGCCTCGCCGGCGACCTGCCGTGGTCGGCGCCCCCCTGGACGGCCAGGGCGTGCGCCCAATCGGGCCGATGCCCGCAGCCCCTGCGCCCACGCTCCGCCCGGTTTCGCCCAGCGCCCGCTGGGGCCTTTGGGTCACTGCCCAGTGGGGCCCCCAGCCCCCTTTTCCTGTTAAAAAAATGAATGAAATTAGAAAAAGTTAATAAAATAAATAAATAATTAAAGTTAATAATTAATTAGTTAATTAACTAAATAATTGGTTAACCTAATTAACTCAGATTAATTAAGACTAATTAAGCTTAATTAACTTAATGATTTAATTAACCTAATTAACTACTGTTAGTTAATTAAACAGGCTGCTGATGTCATGCTGATGTCAGCAAACACTGTTCTGGATAATGTTGATTTAATAAATTAAATAAATTCCAGAAATTAATAAAAACTTTAGAAAATCATATAAAATAATCCGTAACTCCGATGGAAAAACTTTGTACATGAAAGTTGCTCAGAACGACGAGACGAATTCGAATACGCGGTCCGTTCATCCGTCACACGTCCCTAACTATCCGAACATGGAACCGTCCCCCCTCCGGATCGTCTGTCCGATAATTCCAAAGACCCGGGAAATATTGTCAGATATTCTCCCGCTCCGTCTGATACGTGTAGTACTGCGTTAGACTACCCCTAGCATCGTGTATCGTATTTGTCATGCTCTTGTTTGCTTAGTATTTACTGTTTCTTCCCCCTCTTCTCTCCGGTAGACCCCGAGACCGCTGCTGATGCCGCTGTGATCGACTACGTCACCGACGACCCTCCTTCTTGCCGAGCAACCAGGCAAGCCCCCCCCCCCCCCTTGAGCATACCGATATCGCCCATTCTATTTCTCATGCTTGCATTAGAATTGCTGCTGCTGCTGCTTTACCTATTCTGATGCATAGCCTGTTTATTGTAACCTGCTATTGATAATTACCTGCATATCCTAAACTGTTTAGTATAGGCTGGGTAGAGACCTATCAGTGACCCCACTTATCCTGACTGCCCCGCTGGATAATCTGAAGACCCGATCAACGGGATTGAAGACCAGGCCCGACACCGCACATCACCCTCCCTTTGTTGTAACGACACTGCAGCGTTACTATCGAGTGCCGAGGGTGAAACCTCTTGTAGCACTTCTGATGTTAACTCTGTAGAGTAGCTATTCGGTTGTGGTCATCGAGGGTGATTCCTCCTTCACCGCTTCCGATAACGACGCTGTTGTACAACACCTCAAGTGTGGACCCAGTGAGGGTGATTCCTCCGAGTTCACCTTGACGGAGACATCGAGTAGGCATCCAACGAGGGTGATACCTCGGATTCCCCTGATGTTATGGACACACGGATACTTGGACTTTACACTGTTACTTGGATAGGCGGGTCGGCCCTAAGGGGTACCCGCGTGCGCCTGAGAGGCGAGTGTTGTGAAGACGGGTGCCAGTGTGGTGCCCGAGTGAGAATATGAGGCGCGGCCGGGCATTCTTAACCCTTGCAGCAAGTCCTCGAGACGGGGCGACGGGGTCACATCTTTCGTGAGTCTCTGCTCGTTACCGCAAGCCCCTAGTCCTAACGATTTGGATATTTGATCCGAGCAGGCCTCTGGTCTGATAGCACTAACCATCACGTGGGCATAGTATGGGCGTTCTGCATCGTATGCATCAGCCGAAAGCTCTGTCAGACGTCCAGTTCAGCATGGCGGCACGGTTGGATCGTGTCGGCTACCCGAGGCGATGCTGGTATCCACCCTGTGCGCAATGACCCGGAGGGCGAGGGGCGATGGCCAAGACCCCCTTGCGCTTAGGATGTAGACCGGCGGGTACCTCTCTGCAGAGCTGTAGGTAGGGTTGCGATGTATCGTTTGGCCGAGGCCGGGCATGACCCAGGAAAGTGTGTCCGGCCGGAGTTAATCGAGCGTGTTGGGTAAGTTGGTGCACCCCTGTAGGGAAGAAAACTTCTATCGATATCCTGTCCTACAGTAAAGGACACTCGGAGTTGTATCCCGATTGATACAATTTAGAACTGGATACTTGGATACTATGGCTCTGGGATTGCTTCTCGCAGGGAGTCGAGAAGGGATCTCAGGACGAGGTTGATGACTGTATGGCTCTGGGATTGCTTCTCGCAGGGAGTCGAGAAGGGATCTCCGGACGAGGTTGATGACTGTATGGCTCTGGGATTGCTTTCTCGCCGGGAGTCGAGAAAGGATCTCTGGGTGAGGATGAGACTTAATGATACTGCTACTTTATATTGATCTGTTCTGCTCTCTTCTATTGCTGCAAGACCGCTGAAGATGCTAGTCTTCGATAGGACTAGGCCTTCTCTCTATTCTGGCATTTCTGCAGCCCAGTCCACATATACAGCCTCCCCTTGAAAATGTTGCATATGTAGTGTAGATCCTTGCTTGCTGAGTACTTCTGAGTACTCACGGTTGCTTTGCTTTCCTTTTCTCCCCATATCAGTTTGACGTGACCAAGATGACGGAGCCCCTGAGATAGCTATCCCCGCCGACGATCGCTACTACTACCCCGAGGATGATTACTTCTACGAGCTGACTGATGACCAGGAGTAGGTTCGGAGGGTCCCAGGCAGGAGGCCTTCGCCTTTCGATCGTAGTGTTTTATTTTGCCCCGCCTTTCTAAAGGCCTTTCTGTTTCTGTTTCATATCTGTACTTAGATATCTGATGCTTCCACTGACGCTTGAACGCAAGCTTATGTATTCGAGCCCTCGAGGCCCTTGGCTTGTAATATAAAGCTTGTATGACTTTATTTATGTTTTAGAGTTGTGTTGTGATATCTTCCCGTGAGTCCTTAGGCTTGATCATGTGCATTTGCATGTATGATTAGTGCACGATTGGGCCGGGGGCGTCACACCAGGTTTGGGCCACCTTGCGGTGTAAAACCCTACTCCTGCTTTGTGGTGGATTGGCCTCGGGGGGCTGAGGATGAACTAGTATAGTGGCGAACAGCCTCAGGAGGAGAGGTGTTCTTGGGCTCGGGTGAGCTGGTGAGTGTGTGGGTGATCTGGATGATCCGTCGATCCCCCCCCCCCTCTACGATGGTGGCTAAGTCCTATTTATAGTGGCCTTAGTCCTCTTCCCAAATGAAAGGCGGTAAGGGATCCCACAACGGCCAAATTCGAAGGGAGACAGCTAGTACATGCTATCCTAACAAAAGTAGTCTTCACCTGCAAAAGGCTCTGGTCGTGACGCCGTGGTGGGCTCGGTGATGACCTCTGTCCTACCGTCCTGGCGGTCTTGGTCTTGTTGCACGGGAATGGAAACCTTTGGCTGATTCCTTGGGACTCCACACCTGCGCTTGCCTCTTTAGCACCGAAGAGGAAACTAGTACACTGCGCCCGCCTGGCCTTGGTCATCATGGCTCACGTCATCCAGACCTCATTAGGTGAGGCTTGCATAGAGATCTCCGCTCCTCGGGAGCCAGCCTGAGGAGGCTGCTCCTCGTGGAAGTCTTGGTGTCGTCCGCCTCACGAGGCTTGGTCCCTCGCGAGGGTCTTGAGTTGTTGTCGCTGAAGCTAGGCCGTACCACACTGTCGATGGAGCCACGCCGTGGGCTGCAGGCAGGCAAGTCTGGGTACCCCCGTTCCCAGAATGCCGACAGTAGCCCCCGGGCCCAAGGTGCGCTTGAACTTGGCTTCGAGGCGAAGCCAAGGGGCAAGTGCGGAGCACCACGGGCCCTAACCGCCTGCGGCCTTGGTTGACGCGTGGCGATTGATGGGACGTGGGCGTCTCCGCTTCCCCACGCTGCCTCGACAACCGTTCGACTTGATGAGACTTCGCTGCATGCAGAGAAGAACCATTATTGTGTGGGGTCGTGGAGGCCAGCGGTTGGCCTCCCTCCAGCTATAAATGAGGGGAGGGGCAGAGCCCCCCCCCCTCACTCATCTCCATCTTCTCGCTGCCCGCTCCATCTTATTCTTCCTTGTCTCGCCGTCTTGCAGCAACATCCATGGCGCCGATCAGAAGATTCTCTGCGGTGGAGAAGGGAAAAACCCCTCGGGAGGAGCCGGGGCCACTTCCGCGGAAGAAGAGGCTCGGCCGTCCTCATGACGCTGGCGAAGGGTAAGGGGTGACGCGGCCTTGGTACGACCGGCCTCCGCCTGGCTTCCTGCTTCCTCTGTACGCCCGCGCGCAGGGCTCTGGACAGGGCGGCAATGCCCAGCGCCGTGCGGGTTGGGGTCTTGGCGGACGGACCGAAGCTGCGCGGCCAGCAGGCCGGCGAACCCATGGCGAGGGGACCTCGCGCGAGTTCGTGGTGTGGGCGGCAATGCCGCCGCGCACGTGGATCCGGCTCTCGAGGTTCTTCGCCGAGGAAATGCCGCCGAGGGGGCCGCTTGAGCTGTGGCTGCAGCATGCTAGGTGCTGCGGCCTGGCCACGGGGACGGAGGTCGAGGTCATGCCCCCGAGCGACATCTTCATGACCCGAGGATGGGGCGAGGTCGCCCGCGCCTGCCGTCCAGAGGGGGCTCTCGCCATCCACTTCGAGTACGATGGCGCCTCTATGTTGTTCTTCAAGGTCTTCGATGAGGAGGGCCGGCATTTGGAGTGTTGCCCCGGGAGAAGCAGTCCGCGCGGCGCGGCCGCGGACGTCGAACCCGCCTCCGGCAGCTCCTTCAACAGCAGCGACGACTCCTGGGAATCTAGCGACTCTCCCGAGCCCAGCGATTCTCCGGAGTCCAGTGACGACAGCTACGTGCCGCCGAGCTCTCGCCGTGCCCGGAGCACGGCAGCGGCGTCCGCTCGGCGTCGTCGGTGATGCCCAGCAGCCGGGGTCCCTTGATGTTTCCTTCTTTTGTTTCCCTACGCGGAATTGTGACAAACCCCATGGGGGTATGTAAAAAACTGTAATGCTTTTGCTCCAATGTTTATTATTCCTAGTACGATGTTGCAGCTACGTGTCTTGCCTCGGCATGGTTCCCCCTTTTCGTTCCCGCGGTAGCTTGGTGCTCTACGCTGGCAGGTCCCAGTCCCCAGGTAGGCTTCTGCCGTCGCTGGTATGCCAGGTCACGATGCCGTGGTCAAGGCCAGGAGGTGAGCGGCCCGAGGTCCGGTAAGAGCTCCTGAGGCGCGATGCTCAAGAGGTCCCCTTTGGCATGCAAGCAGCTCCCTGGAGGCCGAAAAGGGAAATGGCATTGCCGAAGCGAGATTGCGAGAATCAAAATACCGGACGATGAGGTTCACTCTGATATGCATGGGTGACTTATCTTAGTGGGCCTGACGTGATTCCTTTGCACAGCGCCTGATTGTGCCTTGGCAGTGATGCTTCCAGGTAGGGCTCACGCTGACCTCCCCTTCTCCCCGCTCATCTGGGTGCTCTACGTCCTCGGGTCCTGACCCTCGAGCGAGGCTCAGCCGCCGCTGGTATGCCAGGTCGCCATGCCGTGGTCAAGGCCAGGGGGTGAGGGCTGGAGAGTCAGTAAGAGCTCCTGAGGCGCGATGCTCAGGAGCCCCCCCCCCTTTAACGTGCAAGCGAATTGCGTGAAAAAGGGATGGCCGGCGGGGCCACCCATGGCTAAACTCCAGGGATTCCTGCGGGTTAGTCTCCATGGATTCCTGCAGGTTAGTCCGAGAGGAGAGTATAACTCATAACCGCGCTTGTTGTCCTGCCGCTGATCTTTCCGCAAGAAGATGAAGGCACTGAGGATCTGGTGAGGTGACGTGCGCGGGGCAGGCCACGGGCCAGAGCTCGATCTCTCAGATTTGTCAGCGTTGCAGGGACGAACCCGAGCACAAGCGTCGTGCCAGCATGTGTAGCCCCCGTTACGGAATGAGCAAGAGGCTGGTCAGTAATGTGGGAGGCCGTGGAGGCGATAAAGCGCCAGGCAAGTAGGTGATAACATAAATCAACCCATAGATAAGGTAGAGCTAGTTCTGATAGATGCAAAACGATACATGCCGCAGGGACGGACCCACGCGGCTTGGGGATAATGCAGCCCGAGGGGCGCCCCCAACTGAACAAACCAGAAAATGTCACCTGGCACCGTTGCTGAAGGGCCGTTGGAGTAGCTGAAGACGCGTGCCACAGAAATCGCTCCTCATGAGCCGCCCAGGCCCCGAACCTCGGGAGGCTCTGGGGGCCCGGGGGGCTCGCGAGGATCCATCTCCTCCTCTGACAGGATCGCCTAGCTTCTGGCCTCATGAGCCGCCAGGATGCCCCGCATGTGGCGCTGGAATGCAACAGCTACGCTCGGCAAGCCCAAAGGCATGCGAACATAGCTGTGAGGGGGACCCTCGCATCGGCCAGCGCGGGATGGCCAGAAGCGCTCCTGAGATGCGGCCCTGTTGAGCCCTGGGATGTTGACGCAGATGCGCAACTCGCTGTCCTCGTCGGGACAAGGAGCCACGCGGGGTGGTGGGTGATGGTCGCCTCGCATAGCTCTTGCCTCCTAAAGCTCCTTGATTGCCTTGGTGATGAACTCCTGAGCACCTGGTGCCTCGCGCCTTGTACTCTCCTGGCAGAAGCGTGCGCTGAAGCACGCCTCCACATGGTGCCCGAGCGCCTCCCTCGTGACGTTGGCCAGGTCAGAGGCCCTCCAAAGGAGAGCCCCCGAGCCCAGTTCGAGAGGGGCGCCGGGCGCGCCTTCCTATGTGAGAGAGGGAGGCGCCCCATCAGTGGGCGCTGGGCCTGAGGTGGTGCCGCTGGGCACCCCACCCTCCTGAGGTCCTTGGCGGAGCAGCTGCTTCTTCTTCTTGGGGACAGCCTCAGGAGGGTAGACGGCGCCTTCATCGTCTGGGTTCTCGACCGCCGCAGCCTGGTAGGCGCGCTCGAGAGAGCACACCGCGTCCTTCTCCTCGCAGGCGACCGTGATGACGCCGTAGCTCCCTGGCATCTTGAGGACATTGTAACCATGATGAGTCACCGCCATGAACTTGGCCAGGGCCGGATACCCAAGGATGGCATTGTATGGAAGGCGAATGTGGGCAACGTCGAAGTCGATGAGCTCAGTGCGGTAGTTGTTGCGCTTGCCGAAGGTGACAGGGAGGCAGATCTGCCCTATCGGGGTGGTGGAGCCATCGGTCACTCCTGAGAAAGGCTTGGTAGGCTGCAGCTGGTCGTAGGGCACCTGGAGTCGGTCGAATGTCTCGATGGAGAGAACATTGAGCCCCGCACCGCCATCGATGAGAGTCTTGGTGACGAGCACGTTGCTAATGGTAGGCGAGCAGAGCATCAGGAGAGCGCCGGCAGTCACCGTGCACTTGAGCTGGTCGGATGAGCTAAAGGTGATGGTGCACTTGGACCACCTGAGCGGACGTGTTGCCTCGAGCTTGGGGAGGGCCGCGTTCACCTCACGGGCAAACTGCTTGAAGATGCGATGAGAGGCAGGGGCCTGAGCGCCGCCTAGGATGTAGGCGATGGCACGAGGCTCCTAGAAGCCCCCAGCCCCCTCATCCTGGTGATGGTCGTCATTCCTTCTTGGTAGTGGCAGCAGCGGAGGAAGGCCAGCGTTGCCCTGAGGACGGTCCTCATGAGGGTGGTCCCTCCAGGGGCCCTCGCGAGGCTGGCCCTGCCAGCGGTCCTCACGAGGCTGATCGCGCCATTCTTGGCGGGGGTTGCGGCCGTCCCAGCGTCCTCCACCTCGGCCTCCTCCGCGGCTGTAGCCTTGGTCGCTGCGCTCGGGGCGACGACCGAGTTGCCCGTCGCGGATGGCCCTGAGCTCCTGGCAGTCATTGGTGTTGTGGTTGTGCATGTTGTAGAAGACGCAGAATGGGCGGCTGCCCTTGGATGACTCTGGGTGGTCGCAGCCGCGCTTCATCTCTGGCTCGGCCGCGAGCACGGCTGGTCCCTTGCGCTTCACGTCCTTGGCTTTGGCCTTCTTGTCTTCTGGGTCAGCCTCTGGGAGCTCCAGGAGAGAGAGGCGACCTTCCTCAGCTCTCGCACACTTGGTTGCCATGTTGAACATCTCCAGAGCCATGCACAGGTCTTCATGTATGGCGAGCTCCTCCTTCATCTTGACGTCGCGGACACCATCAGTGAACGCCGAGATGATGGCCTCGTCCGACACCTTGGGGATCTTGAGGCGGACGCTGTTGAAGTGCTGGATGTACTTCTGCAAGATCTCTCCTGGCTGCTGCTTGATGCGCCGCAGATCACCCGCAGCCGATGGACGGTCGTGAGTGCCCTGGAAGTTGGCAACGAAACGCTCTCGCATTTCGTCCCAGGAGGAGATCGATCCCGCGGGCAGGTTCAAGAGCCACGAGCGCGCACCATCCTTGAGGGCCATGGGAAACCAGTTCGCCATAACCTTCTTGTCGCTATTGGCTGCCTTGATGCTCAACTCGTAGGGCTGCAGGAACTCGGCAGGGTCGGGGGTGCCGTCGTAGTGCGGAGGCAGGTCGGGCTTGAACTTCCCCGGCCAGACGACGTTGCGAAGCAACGGAGTGAACGCGCGACAACCTGCTGTGGTCACGGAAGCCCATCGTGGAGGTGGAGCCTGGTCTTGGCGCTCACGCGCCACCGGTGTAGGCGGTGCGCGGTCTTGACGTGGCGGTGCTGGGAGTGCACGAGCATCTTCTTGCGGCCGCTGCACCACCTGGCAGCTTTCGTCTTCACGCGCCGACGCCCTGCGCGGCGGGTCACGCCGCGGGGCCTCGCACCTTGGCTCGAGGGCGACATCTTGACGGGGAGGTGGAGGAGGTGCTCCGTGGGCTACATCACCCGCAGCAGGCGGCGGGTGAGGCAGCGAGCGAGACGGTGCAGGAGAGTCCCCGGCGGCGCAGACAAGCTAGGCGATGCGGTCCAGCCAGTCTTCGTAGAGGTCGTCGACGGGGCGGTAGCGCAGGAGCTCGCGCGCCATGAGCAACGCAGCCTGCGCGTTCGCTGGCCCACGACGAGCATGAGACGACGAACCAGCCGGAGTCAGCGACGGAGTGGCGGTGCGTCCATCCCGCCGCACAGAAGGGTGCAGCGACGAAGCTTGCAGCTCGTGCCCCGCGGGGCCGGTGGCGGCGTTCGCCACTGGAGACGGGGGACGGCGAGGGCAGCCTCACCCACCGGTGCTGTCTGAGTGACGCGGGCGGCGAGGGCGGCCCGGCGTTCAGCACGAGCTCGACGAGCGTCAGCCATGGAAGCGGTGGAGCGATGGCGGATCGACCGGCGGAAGAGAGGCTCCGACACACCCCTACCTGGCGCGCCAAATGTCGGATTTCGGGTTCCGCAAACCCTTGAGAGGTTCGAACTCTGGGGTGCGTGCAAAGAACTCATCCTCCCCAGCCTACCTAGCTCCACGAACTATAAGGAAAAGAGACACAGTAGTTTACCCAGGTTCGGGCCACCTTGCGGTGTAAAACCCTACTCCTGCTTTGTGGTGGATTGGCCTCGGGGGGCTGAGGATGAACTAGTACAATGGCGAACAGCCTCAGGAGGAGAGGTGTTCTTGGGCTCGGGTGAGCTAGTGAGTGTGTGGGTGATCTGGATGATCCGTCGATGCCCCCCCCCCCTCTTCGGTGGTGGCTAAGTCCTATTTATAGTGGCCTTGGTCCTCTTCCCAAATGAAAGGAGGGAAGGGATCCCACAACGGCCAAATTCGAAGGGAGACAGCTAGTACATGTTATCCTGACAAAAGTAGTCTTCGCCTGCAAAAGCCTTTGGTCGTGACGCCGTGGTGGGCTCGGTGATGACCTCCCTCCTGCCATCCTGGCGGTCTTGGTCTTGTTGCACGGGAATGGAAACCTTTGGCTGATTCCTCGGGACTCTGCGCCTGTGCTTGCCTCTTTAGCACCGAAGAGGAAACTGGTACACTGCGCCCGCTGGCGCTCGCCTGGCCTTGGTCGTCATGGCTCACGTCATCCGGACCTCACGAGGTGAGGCTTGCATAGATATCTCCGCTCCTCGGGAGCCAGCCTGAGGAGGCTGCTCCTCGTGTAAGTCTTGGTGTCATCCGCCTCGCGAGGGTCTTGAGTTGTTGTCGCCGAAGCTGGGCCGTACCAGGCCGTCGATGGAGCCACGCCGTGGGCCGCAGGCAGGCAAGTCTGGGTACCCCCGTTCCCAGAACGCCGACAGCCGTCAAGCGATGCGGCGAGGCGGAGGCCGCCCTAAAGATGCTCCAGGAGGGACAGGCCGCGCGCACGCAGAGACTCCAGCAACTGGGAGATGACCTCGAAGCTCGTGAAGCAAAGCTTGCGGCCCGCAACTCCGCACTGTCGAAGGTGGTTGTTGAGCAGGCCATGGAGCGCGAGCACCTGACCAAGCTGCAGGAGGAGGTGACCGAAGCCCAAGCGTCCCACGCCAAGCATGTCTCTGAAGCAACAGCCCGGCTGGACGTCAGGGAGAAGGCTCTTGCCGACACCGAGGGGAAAGCGGCGGCAGACCGCGATGCCTTCTCCTCTCTCCAGCCCAGGGCTCGCCAGGCACTACAGTCCTCTGCAGGGGAGGATTCAGGGATCCGCTCGCGACCCCCGAGGGTGGCTATGCGGAGCTCTCTTCCAAGCTTGCCACGGAGCTCGAAGGCGCCGCCGCCAAGGTGGACTCCATACTGGAGGGGGAGTGCCGCATCATGGAGGCACTTGTAGGAGTAGTTGCTATCAATCTTGTTGAGTTTTGTTCACTTTTATTTTGAGTCACTAAAAATTTCAGAAATTTTTAGAGGACGAAAATGATGAGGAGATTGTTAAGAGGCTCTTCAAGTCAGGGTTCTAAAGGAAATGAAAATGAAGAGAAGAAGAAGCCCAAGTACAACCTTCCTCGCACCGCGGAGGTTCGGCCGTGTGAATAGCCATGTGATGCATTCTTGGGAGCGGACGCGATCCCCAGTTCACGAGCCAGAGCCATCACCTGATCCATATCAGGAGCCTGTTTATCTGTGGGAGCCGCAGGAGCTCGCTAACCAGTGGAACCCCCAGGATCCTCCTCAGCACACCGGAGAGGGCTACTTTGATCCATGGGCCTAGACCAACTTAGGCCAAAAGCCTAACCTTGGGGGAGTACGTATTTCTCATCGACATTACATTCATGTTCACCCACTCATTCCAGTTATCGGTGTTCATACTTTTTCATTGTATTATCCATGTTAGTTTATTTTCTTTTTCTCGCTTTCTTCTTGTGTGTTTGAAAAACTTTGAGAAAAACCAAAAAAAATTAGTTGTAGCTTAGTTTACTTTCCATGTTTAGTAGTAGTATTAAAGAAAACCCAAAAAGATTTCTCGTTCTTCTTTTGCTTGTTGGGAGTTTTCCCGTGTAAATAGTTTTTCTCGTTCTTGTTTTACTTTCTTCAGAAAATCAAAAACTCCGAAAACATTTTAGTGTGTTTCTTTGAATTTCTTTTCTTTTCTTTCAGGGTCGAGAGGAGAAGACCACGATGAAAATGTTGAGTGGCTCTCATATGCATTACCGTTGATCTAACAAAGAGCCCATATTACCTTGTCTTCTCCTTTGAATAAATGTTTGCAGATTCCAGCTTAGTCCAATGCACGTGCACTATTATTATTATCCACACCGTTCGGTCATGCAAGTGAAAGGCAATAATGACGATATATGATGAAACGATTGAGATGAGGAAAAGCTGGTATGAACTCGACCTATCTTGTTTTTATAAATATGATTAGTTCATCGTTCCTGATTCAGCCTATTATGAATGAAACATGTTTGCAATGACAATTAGAGATTATAGTTACTCATGCCATGCTTAATTAGCTAGGAGTTTGTAATGGTTTACCTTGCGTGCCAACATGCTTTTAAAATGGCTATGTTGTAGTATGATAGGATGGTATCCTCCTTTGAATGATTCGTGTGGCTTGACTTGGCACATGTTCACGCATGTAGTTGAAACAAAATCAACATAGCCTCCATGATATTTATGTTCATGGTGATTTATATCCTACTCATGCTTACATTCAATGTTAGTTAATCTCAATGCATGTTTATGACCGTTGTCGCTCTCTAGTTGGTCGCTCCCCAGTCTTTTTCTAGCCTTCACTTGTACTAAGCGGGAATATTGCTTGTGCATCCACTTCCATAAACCCAAAGTTATTCCATATGAGTCCATCATACCTACCTATATGCGGTATTTACCTGCCATTCCAAGTAAATTTGCATGTGCCAAACTCTAAACCTTCAAATGATAATCTGTTTTGTATGCCCGAATCGCTCATGTAGCGACTGGGGGCTATCAGTATCTTCCATGCTAGGTGGGTTATTCTCACGATGAGTGGACTCCGCTCATCATTCACGAGAAAATGGCTGGTAATTGGGATGCCCAGTTCCATGCTCAAATCAAATCAAAATATAATTGCAAACAAAACTCCCCCAGGACTGTTGTTAGTTGGACGGTACCCGTTGTTTCGGACCGGCCATGGAATGTGCTTGTTGGTGGTGGGGGAGTATAAACTTTACCATTCTGTTTGGGAACCGCCTATAATGTATTTAGTATGGAAGATACCGAGATCTCTTGGTTGTTATGTTGACAATGAAAGGATACCGCTCAAAATATTATTCATCTCTGTTTCAAAAACTCGAGCTCTGGCACCTCTGTAAATCCCTGCTTCCCACTGCGAAGGGCCTATCTATTTACTTTTATGTTGAGTCATCATCCTCTTATAAAAAACACCAATTAGAGAGCACCACTGTCATTTGTATGCATTGCTATTAATTGATATTGAGTATGACTCTGACTGGATCTCTTTTACCATGAATTACAATGTCTAGTCAGTCCTTGATCTTCAGGGGTGCTCTGCATTTATGTTTTGCGGTCTCAGAAAGGGCTAGCGAGATACCATCTTGTTATATCATATCATGATTGTTTTGAGAAAGTGTTGTCATCCGAGATTTATTATTATTGCTCGCTAGTTGATTATGCCATTGATAGGAGTAAATGTGAGACCTAAATGTTATTGTGAATATGGTTAGTTCATAATCTTTGCTAAAAACTCGAATGTTGGCTTTACATATTTGCAACAACAAGATCAAACAGAGTTTGTAAAAGTTTTTCTTTATCACTTTCAGTTTGTCAACTGAATTGCTTGAGGACAAGCAATGGGTTAAGCTTGGGAGAGTTGATACGTCTCCATCGTATCTACTTTTCCAAACTCTTTTGCCCTTGTTTTGGACTCTAATTTGCATGATTTGAATGGAACTAGCCCGGATTGACGCTGTTTTCAGCAGAATTGCCATGGTGTTATTTTTGTGCAGAAATAAAAGTTCTCGGAATGACCTGAAACTTCACGGAGAATATTTTTGGAATAAATAAAAAATATTGGCTAAAGAATCAACCGAGGGGGACTCACCACCTGTCCACAAGGGTGGGGGCGCGCCCTACCCCCTGGGCGCGCCCCCTGTCTTGTGGGTCCCATGAAACTCCACCGACCTCAACTCCAACTCCATATATTCACGTTCGGGGAGAAAAAAATCAGAGAGAAGGATTCATCGCGTTTTACGATACGGAGCCGCCGCCACCTCCTGTTCTTCCTCGGGAGGGCAGATCTGGAGTCCGTTTTGGGCTCCGGAGAGGGGAAATCGTCATCGTCGTCATCATCAACCATCCTCCATCACCAATTTCATGATGCTCACTGCCGTGCGTGAGTAGTCCCATCGTAGGCTTGCTGGACGGTGATGGGTTGGATGATATTTACCATGTAATCGAGTTAGTTTTGTTAGGGTTTGATCCCTAGTATCCACTATGTTCTAAGATTGATGTTGCTATGACTTTGCTATGCTTAATGCTTGCCACTAGGGCCCGAGTGCCATGATTTCAGATCTGAACCTATTATGTTTTCATTAATATATTTGTGTTCTTGATCCTATCTTGCAAGTTATAGTCACCTACTATGTGTTATGATCCGGCAACCTCGGAGTGACAATAGTCGGGACACTTCCCGGTGATGACCGTAATTTGAGGGGTTCATGTGTTCACTAAGTGCTAATGCTTTGGTCCGGTTCTCTATTAAAAGGAGGCCTTAATACCCCTTAGTTTCCATTAGGACCCCGCTGCCACGGGAGGGTAGGACAAAAGATGTCATGCAAGTTCTTTTCCATAAGCATGTATGACTATATTCGGAATACATGCCTACATTATATTGATGAATTGGAGCTAGTTTTGTGTCACCCTAGGTTATAACTGTTGCATGATGAATGCTATCCGACATAATTATCCATCATTGATCCATTGCCTATGAGTTCTGTGACGACCCCGGCTTAATCGTGCACTAATCATACACGCAAATGCGCACGATCAAGCCTAAGGACTCACTTGAAGATATCACAACACAACTCTAAAACATAAAATAAAGTCATACAAGCTTAATATTACAAGCCAGGGCCTCGAGGGCTCGAATACAAGCTCGATGGCATACAAGCGTCAGCGGAAGCATTAGATATCTGAGTACAGATATATTACAGAGAGAGAGATAAGCCTTCACAGAGGCGGGGTAAAAATAAAAACTACGATCGAAAGGCGTAGGCCTCCTGCCCTGGACCCTCCGATCCTACTCCTGGTCGTCGAACGGCTCCTCGTAGTAGTAGTACTCGCCAGGCGGATAGTAGTACTGGTCGTCGGCTGGGGCTTCTGGCTCAGGGGCTCCGTCGTCTGGTGGCATCAAATGGAAAATGGGGGAAAAAGAAAATAAAGCAAACGTGAGTACTCATCCGAAGTACTCAGCAAGCAAGGATCTACACTACATATGCATCATTGTCAAAGGAATGGCTGTATATGTGGACTGGGCTGCAGAAATGCCAGAGTAGAGGGGGAAAGCCTAGTCCTATCGAAGACTAGCATCTTCAACAATCTTCGACAGTCTTGCAGCATCAGGAGAGAGCAGATGAACATAATGTAAAGTAGTAGTAGTAATATCATCAACCTCGACCTGAGATCCTTTCTCGACTCCCTGCGAGAAAGCAATCCTAGAGCCGTACTATCCAGTTCTCATATCAAGTTCTAGTTGTACCGATCGGGATACAACTCCGAGTGTCCGTTACCGTAGGACAGGCTATCGATAGAAGTTTCTTCCCTGCAGGGGTGCACCAACTTACCCACCACGCTCACTTAACTCTGGCCGGACACACTTTTCTGGGTCATGCCCGGCCTCGGCTAAGCAACACGCCGCAACCCGACCTAGGCTTATAAGAGAGGTCAGCACGCCGGACTAAACCTATGCCCCCAGGGGTCTTGGGCCATCGCCCCGGGAACTCCTGCACGTTACGGGGCCACCGAGAGCAGACCTAGCAACCCCTTATACAAGCGCGGTTGCGTTACCAGTCCAACTCGGCGTGCGCCGCTCCTTACTGACGTCAAACAAGCTCCGGCTGATGTGTACGACGCAGAACGCCCATACTATGCCCACGTGATGGTTAGTGCTATCAGGCCAGAGGCCCCTCGGATCAAATATCCAAACCGTAGTGGATTAGGAGCGCGCGGAAACGAGCAGAGACTCACGATCGATGTGACCCCGTCGCCCCGTCTCGAGGACTTGCGGCAAGGGCTAAGAATGCCCGGCCACGCCTCGTAGTTATCTCGCGGGCACCATCCAGGTCAACCCGACTCCACATCACTTCGCGTTAAGCTCGCGCGGGTACCCCTCAGGGCCGACCCGTCTTTAGTATCATAGTTTAGTGCAAGTCATAATATCCAAGGTAACTGTGTGTCTGACACCGAAGGGAACCCTGAGGAATCACCCTCGATGGAATTCCCGCTCGATGTTATCATCAAGGTGAACGAAGGAGGAATCACCCTCGAGGTCAACCTTGAGGAGTTGCGCGACGACGTCGTGATCGGGGGTGGTGTAGAAGGAATCACCCTCGCTTACCACGACCGAGTAACTAACCTACAAGGTTAACATCAGAAGTGCTGACGAGGTATCACCCTCGGCACTCGATGATAACCCAGCAGTGTCGGCAACTAAGGGGAAGTGATGTGCGGTGCCATGGTCTAGTCTTCAATCCCGATGATCGGGTCTTCTGATGTCCAGCAGGGCAGTCGGGATCAAGTGGGGGTCTCTGTCGTGTCTCTACCCAGCCTATACTAAGCAGTCTAGGATAACCAGTAAGGTAGCAAGGCAGGTTACAATAAACAGGCTATGCAGCAGATATAGGAAAACAGTAGCAGAAGCAGTTCTAATGCAAGCATAAGAGAGAAGAGAGTAGGCGATATAGGCATGCTCAAAATGGGGGTGCTTGCCTGTTTGCTCGGGGGCAAGGGCAAGGTCTTCAGTAGTATCGTCGGGGACGTAGTCGTACTCCTGTGCGGCGGCTGCCTCGGGAGCTACGTCAACGTCGGGGTCTATCGAGAGAGAAGAGGGGGAAGAAACAGGTAAACATAATGCAAACAGATGCAATACGGTGCGTGTGATGCTATGATGCAGTGCAGGGTTGCCTAATTATGCATCTAAGTCATTTTAGTTATTTTTAGAATTATTCTGGGATTTAATATCCGACGTGTGTGCACTATTCATCTGCCGGATTCGGGTCCGGAGTTACGAGTTCTTCTACGTAGGAGGTTCCGATGGAGAAACAGACGGCACGATCAGACTCGTCTCGTCGTTCTGAGCAACTTTCATGTTTTAACTTTTTCGATCCGAGCTACGGTTTAAAAGTTATTAATTTTTAAAGATTATTTGAATTTCTGGAATTATTTTATTTATCAGAAAATGAATTATGACGTCAGCATGACGTCACTGTGACGTCAGCGCTCAACAGCGTCGCTGACCAGTCAAACATGACATGTGGGTCCAGTGGGACCCACATGTCAGTCTCTGTTAAGACTAACAGTGGATTAATTCAGTTAACAGGGTGATTAGAGGGGTGGGCCCCACATGTCAGTGAGACATTAGGCTAAATTAATTAATTCTAGTTAATTAAGTGCTTAATTAGGTTAATTAGCCGCCGGGGCCCACATGTCAGGGAGAGGGGGTGAACAGTGCCGCGTTGACTCTGGTCAACGAGGGCAAAGTGGGGTCCCAGGGCCCACCAGTCAGTGGCCCAGGTGGTGCCACGTGGGTGCCACGCCAGCGCGGCGACCGGAGACGCGCCGGCGACCTTCCCAGCGGCGGAAGTTCGCCGGAGCTGCCCGGAAATCCGCTACGCTGCGTCAAATCGCCCGCAACCACTTGCGTTCGATCGGTCTCTCGCCCGCGCATCTAACTACGGTGGTAGTTCGACCGAACACGGCCTCTAGCGACGGCGGCGAGCGGTGGAGCGGTCGCCGGAGTTCGGGCTTCGACGAATCCTTAGCTAGGGGGTACGGGAGAGCGTGTGCGCGGGCGCGTTCGACTCCTGGAAGCAACAGGAGCAGAATGCCGTGCTCAAACGAGCACGACAGGGGCCATGGCCACGGCGGCGAGTTGAACCGCGGCGTCGGGCTCACGGCGTCGTCGGCTGCTAGCTACAGGCGACGGCGGGCAGCGCAAAGAATAGGAGAGAAAGGCTGGAAGCTCACCGAGCGGCTACGGAAAGCCCTTGGTGGCTTAGGAGCAGCAGACGGCGCCGGGGACGACGAAGCTCGCCGGAAGCAGAGAGATGCGGGGCGGCTCGATTCGCTTGTAGCCGGGCTCCCTGGCTCCTTCCAGTGGCGCCAGAGGTTGAGGAAGACGACGACGGAGCTGGCCGGCACAGTGGGCGAGCGCGGGGTCGCCGGTGGCCACGGCAAATGGCGAAGTGCGGCGTCGTCGGCGCTCGGACGCCTCGGATCTGAGGAGGAAGGAGGCAGAGCGAGCGAGAGGAGAAGGGGGAGAATGCCAGGGGAAGCCAGGGGGGGTTGAGTGGCTCCGGCCTTATCTCCTCCTCCTCCCTGTAGCGTCGGTGGCGCCGCGGTGTCGCCGGCCGACTGGCGCGCGTGCGCGCGGCCACGGCGGGGACGACACGGGGAGGAGGGAGACGAGGTGGGCCTGCTGGGCCGCGACTCGGGGCACTGTGCACTAAGGCCCAGTGCACAGTGTCCCGCTTTTGATTTTCTGTTTTAGCTTCTCCATTTTCTTTTATCCTTTTCTGTTTCAAAATGTTTAGGGCACTTGTGCACTTTCGAAAAATGTGGGAGTTGGCCCAAATAATGCAATGCAATATTAGCTCTCACCAAAAAGTGGTTTGGACAGTTTTGGAGTTCATTTGAATTTGATATTAATTTAATAGATGTAAATAGTCTGTTTTGAGTGCTGTTTCAGGTTGTTTCACTCACTTAGCTAACTCCAAAAATAATGATTATGATTTTGCCATGACCACTGGATTATTTGCTAATTAAATAACATTTCTCCAGCAGAGTTTGATCAACTTCAATTTGCACTTTGGAATTTAATTTGATTTTCAGATTTGAATTTGAATTGGATTATTAACCCAAGTGACTAGGCAAAGCAAATGATGATGACATGGCATTATTAGCAGTTGATCACTGTGGTCATTACAAGGGGTGTTACAAGTTCATTTCATATTGATCCTTGCTAAGTTACTTTTCCGTTGCCACTGTTACGATTGCTACAAAACTGCTACTGTTACTTTTGCCACCGTTACCGTTACTTCCATACTACTTTGCTACTAAATACTTTGCTGCAGATATTAAGTCTTTCAGGTGTGGTTGAATTGACAACTCAGCTGCTAATACTTGAGAATATTCTTTGGCTCCCCTTGTGTCGAATCAATAAACTTGGGTTGAATACTCTACCCTCAAAAACTGTTGTGATCCCCTATACTTGTGGGTTATCAGCGTGAGTGACAGAAGCACATACCCGAGTTTGGGGGTCATTGCGTATGGGATAAAGAGGACTTGATACTTAATGCTATGGTTGGTTTTTACGACCTTAATGATCTTTAGTAGTTGCGGATGCTTGCTAGAGTTCCAATCATAAGTGCATATGATCCAATTAGAGAAAGTATGTTAGCTCATGCCTCTCCCTCATATAAAATTGCAACAATGATCACCAGTTTAGTTATCGATCACCTAGGGACAAATGACTTTCTTGTTGACAAAATCTATCTACTTTCATTGTCTTGGATTTTACTCGTAGTTTTATTCTTGCAAAGTACTTCTAGTTTTATTCTTGCAAACTTATCCATTCACCTACCAAATAGTTTTATACTTGTTCTAGGTAAAGCAAACGTCAAGTGTGCGTAGAGTTGTATCGGTGGTCGATAGAACTTGAGGGAATATTTGTTCTACCTTTAGCTCCTCGTTGAGTTCGACACTCTTATTTATCGAAAAAGGCTACAAACTATCCCCTACACTTGTGGGTTATCAAGACCTTGCCGGGGAGCAATAGCGTGGGGTGAATATTCTCGTGTGTTCTTGTTTGCTTTATCACTAAGTAGTTTTTATTTTCTGTTCTAAGTTGTTATCTATCTTTAGTTATGGATACGGAACACGAAATACCAAAAAAATTAGTTGTACTTGCTACTCTTGGAGATGGGGAACCTCCCAAAACCCTCGATGCTCGTTATGTGAAAAATATTAAACACTACTTTGATAATCCTAAGAAAACCCCATTCAACATGATAATGGGAGACACGTTGGATCAACATGAATACTTTAGGGATTATCGCTTGACTCAAAAAGGGAAACTTTTATGGGATCAAATTCATATGTTGCATTGGTATGCTCGGGATTTATGCTTGAGACATGATTATACTTGTTGCTCTAGGATGAAGTCTCCACACCTTCCCTTTTTATGCAAATTTAATGATAATGAAACCTTAGCTTCTTATGCTAATGGTAGATATGATTACTATGATGTGGAACGAATAGAAGAATTTGTTGCTTTTAAGGGTGCTTATGAAATTGAATCTTTGTTTGAAAAGTATGAAGATTTTCATGATTCAGTTTATAGACCTGAAAATTTTGCTATACTTAAATATTGCTATGAGAATTATAAATAAAATTCTGATATTGATGTATTTATTGAGGAAGTCTCCGCTGTCCAAGGAGAGACTAATATTTTGCAGGAGTCTATGGAAGAAGGAATTGATGAAACTGTGAGCTCATTGGATGAAAAAGATGACGAGAAGAGCGAAGAACAAAAGGAGGAAGAGCGGATTAGCTACCCGTGCCCACCTTCTAATGAGAGTAACTCTTCAACTCATACATTATTTAATTTCCCTTTACGCTTACCGAAGGATGAATGCTACGATAATTGCTATGATCCCTCGGATTCGTTTGAAATATCCCTTTTTGATTAAATTGATGCTTGCTATGCTTGTGGCCATGATGCCAATATGAATTATGCTTATGGAGATGAACTTGCTATAGTTCCTTATGTTAAGAATGAAATTGTTGCTACTGCACCCACACATGATAGTCCTATTATCTTTTTGAATTCTCCAAACTACACTATATCAGAGAAGTTTGCACTTATTAAGGATTACATTGATGGGTTGCCTTTTACCATTGCACATGATGATTTTGATGAATATAATATGCATGTGCTTGCTGCTCCTACTTGCAATTATTATGAGAGAGGAACTATATCTCCACCTCTCTATGTTTCCAACACGATAAAATTGCAAGAAACTGCTTATGCTATATATTGGCCTTTACTTGATGTGCATGAATTGTTCTTTTATGACATGCCGATGCATAGGAAGAGAGTTAGACTTCGTCATTGCATGATATATGTTGCTTTGTGCTCACTACTAAATGCCAAATCATTGTTAATTAAAATTGGCTTTGATACACCTTGGGATCCAGGTGGATCCATTACTTGAGCACTTTATGCCTAGCTTAATGGCTTTAAAGAAAGCGCTATGAGGGAGACAATCCAAAAGTTTTAGGAAGTCATTTTATTCTGCTGAGTGCTTTTATAAAGTTTAATAACAAAAAAATATAGAGGGGAACTTAAAACTTCACAAAAAGAAATGTGAAAGTGAGAAAGACGAGCACCGTGGAAGTGGGGGATATCCTTGAACTTTGTTCATGCCCATGGAAACTTTATGAATATCGATTACAGAAACTTTTCAACAAAAATAATTATCCCCTTGTACAAATCCATTGTATCATAAAAATAATGTGCCAAGATTTTCCTTTAGGATGATTAGATTACTTGTTGGTACGTGCGGTGTAAAAACAGAAACTTTCTATGCAAATTGTTTGTTGGTGCCATGATTTTACATTTTCTGAAATTTTTACACAGTATTGCTATGCAAATTGTTTGTTTTTTCCTAATTTTTCAAAAAATTTGGAGTACCAGAAGTATGGTTAAAGTTCAGATTACTACAGACTGTCCTGTTTAAGACAGATTCTATTTTTTATGCATTGTTTTGCTTGTTTTGATAAAACTATCAATTTTATCGGTGGTATGAGCCATGGAGAAGTTATAATACAGTAGCTACAATGCAAAAACAAAATATGAATTGGTTTGCAACAGTACTTAAAGTAGTAATTTACTTTATTATGCTAACAGATCTCACCAATTTTCTGTTAAGTTTTGTGTGGATGAAGTGTTCAAAGATCGAGGAGGTCTCGATATAAGGAGAAGGAGGAGAGGCAAGAGTTCAAGCTTGGGGATGCCCAAGGCACCCCAAGTAAATATTCAAGGAGACTCAAGCATCTAAGCTTGGGGATGCCCCGGAAGGCATCCCATCTTTCTTCAACAAGTATTGGTATGTTTTCGTTTTCGTTTCGTTCATGTGATATGTGTATATCTTGGAGCATCTTTTGTGTTTAGTTTTCACTTTTCTTTTATGAACCATGCTGGTATGAGATAGTCCATGGTTAATTTATAGAATACTCATTGCACTTCACTTATATCTTTTGAGTATGGCTTTATAGAATGCTTCATGTGCTTCACTTATATCATTTGAAGTTTGGATTGCATGTTTCTCTTCACATAGAAAACCGTTATTTGAAGAATGCTCTTTTGCTTCACTTATATTTGTTAGAGCATGGTCTTTTGTAGAAAGAATTAAACTCTCGTGCTTCACTTATATCTATTTAGAGAGTCAATGGGAATTGGTCATTTGCATGGTTAGTCATAAAATCCTACATAAAACTTGTGGATCACTGAATATGATATGTTTGATTCCTTGCAATAGTTTTGCGATATAGAGATGATAATATGTGGGAGGTACTAGTAAACGGTTGTGGTTAGTAAGAATATTGGTGTTAAGGTTTGTGATTCCCGAAGCATGCACGTATAGTCTCTCGTTATGTTATGAAGTTGGAGCATGATTTATTATTGATTGTCTTCCTTATGAGTGGCGGTCGGGGACGAGCGATGGTCTTTTCCTACCAATCTATCCCCCTAGGGGCATGCATAGTAGTACTTTGCTTTGAGGGCTAATAAACTTTTGCAATAAGTATATGAGTTCTTTATGACTAATGTGAGTCCATGGATTATACGCACTCTTACCTTTCCGCAATTTGCTAGCCTCTACAGTACTGTGCATTGCCCTTTCTCACCTCGAGAGTCGGTGCAAACTTCACCAGTGCATCCAAACCCCGTGATATGATACGCTCTATCACACATAAGCCTTATTATATCTTCCTCAAAATAGCCACCATACCTACCTATTATGGCCTTTCCATAGCCATTCCGAGATATATTGCCATGCAACTTCCACCGCTTCTGTTTTGATGACTTGAGCATTCATTGTCATACTGCTTTGCATGATCACATAGCTGACATAATATTTGTGGCTCAGCCACCGCTCATCATTTTTTATACATGTTACGCTAGATCATTGCACATCCGGTACATTGCCAGAGGCATTCATATAGAGTCATACTTTGTTCTAGGTATCGAGTTGTAATTTTTATTTCTTTTGAGTTGTAAGTAAATAGAAGTGTGATGATCATCATTATTCATTATTAGAGCATGTCCCAGTGAGGAATGGATGATGGAGACTATGATTCCCCCACAAGTTGGGATGAGACTCCAGACAAAAAGAGAGAGAGAAAAGAAAAAAAGAAAAAAAGGAAAAGAAAAGAAAAGAAAAAGACAAAGAGAGAAGGGGCATGCTAATTCCACACTTGTGCTTCAAAGTAGCACCATGTTTTTCATACAGAGAGCCTCCTATGTTGTCACTTTCATATACTAGTGGGAATTTTTCATTTTAGAGTTAGATGCACACCCACTTAATTTTCATATTGAGCTTTCATACACTTATAGCTCTTAGTGCATTCGTTGCATGGTTATCCCTACTCCTCGCATTGATATCAATTGATGGGCATTGATATCAATTGATGGGCATCTCCATAGTCCGTTGGTTAGCCGCGTCGATGTGAGACTTTCTTACCTTTTTGTCTTCTCTATATTTACCCCTATCATCATATTCTATTCCACCCATAGTGCGATATCCATGGCTCGCGCTCATGTATTGCGTGAGGGTTGAAAAAGCTGAAGCATGTTAAAAAGTATGAACCAATTGCTTGGCTTGTCATCGGGGTTGTGTATGAAAAATACTTTGTGTCGAGAAGACAAAGCATGACAAGACTATATGATTTTGTAGGGATAGCTTTCTTTAGCGTTGATATTTTGAAAGACGCAATTGTTTGTTGGGATGCCTGGGTATTGATGTCTTTATGTCAAATTATAGACTATTTCTTTGAATCACTCATGTCTTAATATTCATGCCATGATTAGATATATGATCAAGATTATTCTAGGTAGCATTCCACATCAAAAATTATCATTTTATCATTTACCTACTCGAGGAAGAGCAGGAATTAGCGCCGTGCCAGCCCTTAATCATGAGGCAGTCGAGGGTGGGCTCGTGAGGGCGTGGCTACATTCATGGTGACGAAGCACCGGACACGCAGATTAGACCATCAAGGAAATTTTATCAAGACATGGCCAGTTCTGATACATGAGCAAAATGATGCAGCTGCCGGGACGGACCCTAGCAGCTTGAGGATAATGCAGCTCGCGGGGCCTCAATTGAACAAACCAAAAAGCCACCTGGCAATGATGTTGCAGAGGCATTGAAGTAGTCGATGAAGCGTGTCACGGAGGCCCTCTCCTCACGAGCCGGATGGCTCCGGAGGCTCAAGAGGCTCGCGAGGCCCAGGGGGCTCACGAGGGTCCGAGGCCTCCTGAGACGCCACCGCCGAGCGTCGGGCCTCGTGAGACGCCATTGTGTGTTGCGCCGGGCGCTGGTACGGGGCGCCAACATTCAACGGGCCGAACGGGATGCGGACGTAGTTGCAGGGGAAGCCCCCACTCCGGCCGATGCGGAACGGCCAGAAGAGGTCCTGAGAAGCGGCCCCGTTGAGGCTCGGGATGTTGACACAGACGTGCAGCCCATCGCCCACGTCAGGGGCGGCGGCTACACTGGTGGGGTGCGCGGGGCGGCGCTCGCCGCGCATGGTTTGTGCTTCCTGAAGTTCCTCGATCGCCTTGGTGATGAACTCCCATGCTCCTGGCACCTTGCGCCTCGTTCCTTGCTTGTGGGGGCGCGCGTCTAGGCACGCCTCCAAGTGGTGTCCGAGCACCTCCCTCGTTGCACTGGTTAGGTCAGAGGCTCTCGAGATGGAAGCCCCCGAGCCCGTCCTGAGGGAGGCATCGGGCGCGCCTTCCTATGCGGAAGGAAGGGGCGCCCCGGCAGCAGGTGCGGAGCCTGAGGCATCGCCGGCGGACTTCTTGGTCTCCGGATGGCTCTTGGGGTGGAGTTGATTGTTCTTCTCAAGGGCATCCTCAGGGGGCACGGCGTCACCCTCGCCATCTGAGTTCTCGGCCGCGGCGGCCCGGTAGGCGTGCTCGAGGGAGCAGACCGCATCCTTCTCATCACAGGCGACGGTCATGACACCGCTGCACCCCGGCATCTTGAGGGCGTTGTAGCTGTGATGGGTGACCTCCATGAACTTGGCGAGGGCTGGATACCCCAGGATCACGTTGTACAGGAGGCCAATGTGGGCCACATCAAAGTCGATGAGCTCAGTGTGGTAGTTATCGCGCTTGCCGAAGGTGACGGGAAGGCGCGCCTGCCCCAGGGGGGTGGTGGAGCCGTCGGTCACTCCGGAGAATGGCTTAGTTGGCATGAGCTGATCGTATGGCACTTGAAGCGTCTCGAAGGTCTCCACAGAGAGGACATTGAGGCCGGCGCCGCCATCTATGAGGGTCTTGGTGACGGAGACCTTGCTAATGGTGGGCGTGCACAGCATGGAGAGCGCGCCAGTAGTAGCCGAACACCTGAGGTGGTCCTTGTAGTCGAAGATGATGGCATACTGTGACCACTTGAGGGCACGCGCAGCTTCAATCCTCGGGAGGGAAGCATTCACCTCGTGAGAGAACTGCTTGAAGATGCAGTTCAAGGCGGTGCCTGAGCTCCGCCAAGGATGCAGGCAATTGCGCGAGGCTCCTGGTAGCCCCCAGCCCCACCGTCTTGCTTGGTTGTCATCATTTCTCCTGGGCGGCGGTGGCAGAGGCGGAAGGCCAGCGTTGCCCTGAGGACAGGCTTCACGAGGCTAATCGTGCCAGGCACCGTCACGAGGCTGGTTACGCCAGCCACCCTCACGAAGCTGATCACGCCAGCCCTGGCGGGGGTTGCGGTTGTCCCAGCGACCTCCACCGCGACCTCCTCCACGACCGAAGCCACAGTCGCTGCACTCGGGGCGGCGACCCAGGCGCTCATCCTGGAGCGCCCTGAGCTCCTGACAGTCGTCGGTGTTGTGGGTGTGCATGTTGTGGAAGACGTGGAACGGGCGAGCATCCTTGGGAGGCTCATCGCAATCACGGCCGCGCTTCAACTCGGGCTCTGCTGCCAGCACGGTGGGGCCCTTGCGCTTCACTTCCTTGGCCTTGGACTTCTTGTCTTCAGGATCGATGTCCGGGTGCTAGAGGAGGGAGAGGTGGCCTTCTTCCGCCCTGGCGCACTTGTCCGCCAGGTTGAACATTTCCAGCGTCGTGCATAGGTCATCGTGGATGGCGAGCTCCTCGCTCATCTTGACGTCTGTGATGCCCTCGGTGAACGCCGAGATGATGGCTTCGTCCGAGGCCTTTGGGATCTTGAGGCGGACCTGGGTGAAGCGCTGAATGTACTTGCGGAGAGTCTCGCCCGGCTGCTGCTTCACGCATCGTAGGTCGTTGACGGTGAGGGCGCGATCACGGGTGCCTTGGAAGTTGGCGATGAACCGCTCGCGGAGCTCATCCCAAGAGAAGATCGACCCCTCCGGGAGGTGCATGAGCCAGGAGCGTGCGCCGTCTTTGAGAGCCATGGGAAACCAGTTTGCCATGACCTTGTCGTTGCTGTTGGCTACCTCGATGCTCAGCGAGTAGAGCTGGAGGAACTCCGCAGGGTCGGGGACGTCGTCGTAGCGCAGGGGCAGATCTGGCTTGAACTTGACCGGCCAAACGACGCGACGTAGCTCACGAGTGAAGGCGCGGTAGCCCACTGCGCTCACGGTAGCAGCCCGCGTGAGCGGGGCTCGATCCTGACGCTCATGCGCGGCAGCCTCCAGAGCGACCCGGTCTTGGTGCTGATGCGGTGGTGCGGGGAGCGCACGCACGTCGTACTACGGCTGCTGCACCACCTGGC
The DNA here is from genome assembly GCA_011799875.1 of Thinopyrum elongatum. Classification (NCBI taxonomy): domain Eukaryota; kingdom Viridiplantae; phylum Streptophyta; class Magnoliopsida; order Poales; family Poaceae; genus Thinopyrum; species Thinopyrum elongatum. The sequence goes on from CM022303.1 coordinate 280,780,126, forward strand.
AGCTGGCCTCGTCCCTGGCCGGCGCCGGTGCTCCGAGTGGCGGGTCACGCGGGTGCGCGTCGTGCCTCGGCTCGACGCCAGCGCTGCGCAGAGGAGGAGGCAGAGGCGCTCCATGCATCATGTTACCAGCACGAGACGGTGGGGGACGGAGCGAGTGGGAAGGCGTCGGGGCCTCCCCGGCGCCGTTGACGAGCTCGGTGATGCAGCCAAGCCAGGCGTCATAGCCCTCATTGGCGGGATGGTAGCGCAGCAGCTCGAGCGCCATGAGCAGCGCAGCTTGCGCGTTCGCCGGCCCGCGACGAGCATGGGACGATGAGGCCGTGGCAGGAGTGAGGGAAGGCATGGCGGTGCGGCCATCACACTGCATGGAAGGTGGCAGCGAGGAGACCTGCTGCTCGTGGGCGGCAGGGTCGGTGGCGGCATTGGCCGCAGGAGAAGCAGAGCGTTGGGGGGTGCCGCAGCCCACCGGTGCCATCTGGGCGACACGGGCAGCCCGGCGCTCAGCACGAGCTCGACGAACATCGGCTATGGGAGCGGCGAAGCAAGGACGGGATGAAGCGGAAGGAAGAACTTCGACACGCCCCTACCTGGTGTAACACCCCCTTGTAATAAGCTCTGTGACACTCTGTTAAAATTGCCAAGTCATGATCATTTGTAGTGCCAAGTCATATGGGTTAATGATCCAATTCAAATTCACATCTGAAAATCAACTCAAATTCAAAAGTGAAATATGAAGTTGGTCAAACTCTGTTGGGAAAATGTTCATTAAATGGCAAATAATCCATGAACATTTCTAAAACCAATATCAAAATATTTGGAGTTGGACAAGTGACTCAAACAAGATGAAACAGCACCCAAAACAGCAATATTAAATTCATTTAAAATCATTACAAATTCAAATGGCTTCCAATTCTGACCAAACCACTTTTTGGTGAGAGCTAATATTGCATTGTAATATTGGGGACAATTCCCATACTTTACAAAAATGCAAAAGTGGCCTAACTATTTACAAAAAACAGAAAAGGATTAAAAGCAAAAAACAAGAAAAAGAAAAAGGCTTAAACTGGTCTGGACCAAGTGCACAGTGCACTGGCCCAGCCCAGCAGGCCCATCTTCCCTTACCTCTCTCCTGCGTGTCGCCGGCGCCTTGGCCGAGCCCGCGCGCACCATCGGCGCGCCGACACGCCGACGCCACCGACGAAACAGTGCGGCTGGGAGGATAAGGGCGAGTCTGTTCGCTCCCCCTGGCTTCCTCGGTCACTCCTCTGTCCTCTCCCTCGCTCGCCTCGTCTCTCTCCCTTCACCAGATCCACTGCCAGGCGCCCTCGCCGCCGCGCCGTCGATGACCGCACGGCCACAGGCGGTCCCGTGCCCGCCGACCGTGTCCGTCAGCCCCGCTGCGGTCGGCCACTTCCTCTGGTGCCTTCAGCTAGAGCGGGGAGGCCCTGCAGCTGCCGTTCGGCGTCGTCTTCCTCCTCGGACTCCGGCGATCCCCTTCCTCTCCGACGAGCCCTGCTGCTACTAACCTGACAATGGTCTTTCGTGACCACTCGGTGAGCTTTCCCTTCTCCCTCCCCGATGCCTTGCGCTGCCCGTCGACGCCTATAGCTAGCTGGCGTCGATGCCGTGAGCTCGCCGCCGCTGAGCGCCTCGTCGCCGTGGTCCTGACCTCTGCCATGCCTGCCTGAGCACGGCATCGTGCTCCTGGTACTTCCAGGAGCCGAACGCACCCGCACACGCACTTCCCCGTGCTCTCTAGCATCTAGCCCGGCGAGTGCTCGAACACGCCTCCGCCTCTGCTCGCCGCCGGCGCCTTTCCGGTGACCTTTTGGTCCCGGGGTCGAGTCCATTGTGCTCGCCGCATCGCATAGCTCCTCTCTAATCTCTTCGTTAGCCTCGAAGCGTGCTACATCGCCGACTCCGTCACGCGCCCGTACGCACCGCCGCCTTAGCTCGACGCCGGTGACTTCTCCGGCCAAGTCCAGCGAAGCTACGGTCACCACCGGACGCGGCGTTGAGTGCTCGTTCGAATGAGCCTAACCCCGTTCCTCTCCGAGCCCTATGCGTGATTTCCGGCGAACGCCCGAGCCGCGCCGCCGCGTTTGGCATCACCGGCGTTGAGCCGCCGGTCGTCGCCGACGTGGCAGGGTCGGCCCCACCTCAGGGTGGCTGCCAGTGGGCCCTGGGGGCCCCAGTTGACTGGGTTGACCCAGTCAACGTGCTGACTGGGCAACCCCAGTCGCTGACGTGTGGGCCCCGGCGGCTAATTAAACTAATTAAGCACTTAATTAAATAATGTTAATTAGATTAGCCTAATGTCTCACTGACAAGTGGGGCCCGCCCCCTAATTAACCCTGTGGATTAAGTTAATTCACTATTAAGATAAACAGAGACTGACATGTGGGTCCCACATGTCATATTTGACTCTGGTCAGCGCCTGTTGACCGCTGACGTCACAGTGACATCATGCTGACGTCATAATTCATTTTCTGTAATTAAAGTAATTCCAAAAATTCAAATAAACTTCGAAAAATCATAACTTTTAAACCGTAGCTCGGATCGAAAAAGTTAAAACATGAAAGTTGCTCAGAACGACGAGCCGAGTCTGATCGTGCCGTCTGTTTCTTTATCGGAACCCCCTACGTAGAAGAACTCGTAACTCCGGACCCGTATCCGGTAGATGAATAGTGCACACACCCTGGTTATTAAATCCTAGATTAATTCTGAAAATAACTAAAATGACTTAGATGCATATTTAGGCAACCCTGCACTGCATCGTAGCATCACACACACCGTATTGCATTTGTTTGCATTATGTTTACCTGTTTCTTCCCCCTCTTCTCTCTCAGTAGACCCCGACGTTGACGTAGCTCCCGAGGCAGACGCAGCTCAGGAGTACGACTACGTCCCCGACGACACCACCGACGACCTTGCCCTTGCCCCAGAGCAAACAGGCAAGCACCCCCATTTTGAACATGCCTATATCGCCTATTCTCTTCTCTCTTATGCTTGCATTAGAACTGCTACTGCTACTGTTTTCCTATATCTGCTGCATAGCCTGATTATTGTAACCTGCCTTGCTACCTTACTGGTTATCCTAGACTGCTTAGTATAGGCTGGGTAGAGACGACAGAGACCCCCACTTGATCCCGACTGCCCTGCTGGATATCAGAAGACCCGATCATCAGGATTGAAGACTAGACCCTGGCACCGCACATCACTTCCCCCTTAGTTGCCGACACTACTGGTTACCGTCGAGTGCCGAGGGTGATACCTCGTCAGCACTTCTGATGTTAACCTTGTAGGTTAGTTACTCGGTCGTGGTAAGCGAGGGTGATTCCTCCTACACCACCCCCGATAACGACATCGTCGTGCAACCTCTCAAGTGTGGACCTCGAGGGTGATTCCTCCTTCGTTCACCTTGATGATAACATCGAGCAGGAATTCCATCGAGGGTGATTCCTCAGGGTTCCCTTCGGTGTCAGACACACAGTTACCTTGGATATTATGACTTGGCTATGAACCATGTTACTAAAGACGGGTCGGCCCTGAGGGGTACCCGCGCGAGCTTAATGCGAAGTGATGTGGAGTCGGGTTGACCTGGATGGTGCCCGCGAGATAACTACGAGGCGTGGTCGGGCATTCTTAGCCCTTGCCGCAAGTCCTCGAGACGGGGCGACGGGGTCACATCGATCGTGAGTCTCTGCTCGTTTCCGTGCGCTCCTAATCCACTACGGTTTGGATATTTGATCCGAGGGGCCTCTGGCCCGATAGCACTAACCATCACGTGGGCATAGTATGGGCGTTCTGCGTCGTATACATCAGCCTAAGCTTGTTTGACGTCAGTAAGGAGCGGCGCACGCTGAGTTGGACTGGTAACGCAACCGCGCTTGTATAAGGGGTTGCTAGGTCTGCTCTCGGTGGCCCCGTAACGTGCAGGAGTTCCCGGGGCGATGGCCCAAGACCCCTGGGGGCATAGGTTTAGTCTGGCGTGCTGACCTCTCTTATAAGCCTAGGTCGGGTTGCGGCGTGTTGCTTAGCCGAGGCCGGGCATGACCCAGAAAAGTGTGTCCGGTCGGAGTTAAGCGAGCGTGGTGGGTAAGTTGGTGCACCCCTGCAGGGAAGAAACTTCTATCGATAGCCTGTCCTACGGTAACGGACACTCGGAGTTGTATCCCGATCAGTACAACTAGAACATGTGATGAGAACTGGATAGTATGGCTCTGGGATTGCTTTCTCGCAGGGAGTCGAGAAAGGATCTCAGGTCGAGGTTGATGATACTACTACTACTACTTTACATTATGTTCATCTGTTCTCTTCTATTGCTGCAAGACTGCCGAAGATTGATGAAGATGCTAGTCTTCGATAGGACTAGGCTTCCCCCTCTATTCTGGCATTTCTGTAGCCCAGTCCACATATACAGCCATTCCTTTGACAATGTTGCATATGTAGTGTAGATCCTTGCTTGCTGAGTACTTCGGATGAGTACTCATGTTTGCTTTACTTTCTTTTTCCCCCATATTCCATTTGATGCCACCAGACGACGGAGCCCCTGAGCCAGACGCCCCAGCCGACGACCAGTACTACTACCCGCCTGGCAAGTACTACTACTACGAGGAGCCGACTGATGACCAGGAGTAGGATCGGAGGGTCCAGGGCAGGAGGCCTACGCCTTTCGATCGTAGTATTTTATTTTACCCCGCCTCTGTGAAGGCCTATCTCTCTCTCTGTAATATATCTGTACTCAGATATCTGATGCTTCCGCTGACGCTTGTATGCCATCGAGCTATGTATTCGAGCCCTCGAGGCCCTGGCTTGTAATATAAAGCTTGTATGACTTTAGTTATGTTTTAGAGTTGTGTTGTGATATCTTCAAGTGAGTCCTTAGGCTTGATCGTGCGCATTTGCGTGTATGATTAGTGCACGATTAAGCCGGGGTCATCACACCTGGCGCGCCAAATGTCGGGATCGGGGCTCCGCGGACCCAAACAAGGTTCAAACTCTTGGGCGTGTGCGAAGGATCTTGCCAAGCTACAGCTCGATGCTCGCCACCCTACGGCCTAGCTACGTCGTGTTCGAGCGAGCGGGGAGAAGAAGTGGACACGATGGTTTACCCAGGTTCGGGCCACCTTGCGGTGTAAAACCCTACTCCTGCTTTGTGGTGGATTGCCTCACAGGGAGGATGAGGATGAACTAGTACAAGTGTAAGCTACCTCGGGGGAGCTCAATGGTCGAGGGATTTGATCCCTCTCTACTGTGGAGACTAGCCTATCTTTATAGTGACCTTGGTCCTCTTCCCCCATAGCTCAGGCGGGAAGGGATACCACAACGGCCAATTTGAAGGGGGGCAGGAGTACACCCTATCCTGACTAAAGGTGGTCTTCGTCTGCAAAGCCCCTGGTTGTGACGCAGCGGTGGGCTCGGTGATGACCTCCGTCCTGCCGAGCCTGTGGTCTTGGTCTTGTTGCACTGGAATGGAAACCTTTGGGGGATTCCTCGGGAACCCGCGTACGTCCTTGCCTCCTTAGCACCAAAGAGGAAATTGTCCTGGACTGCGCCCGCTGGCGCCCTCCTGGCCTTGGTCGTCATGTCTCACGTCATCGCACGCCTCGCGAGGTGGGGCGCTTGCCTAGAGATATCCGCTCCTCGGGAGGCAGCCTCGGGTGGTCACTCCTCGGGAGGACTTGATGCCGTTCGCTTCGCAAGGCGAGGTCCCTCGCGAGGGTCTTGCTCGTGAAGCCTTGGAGTTGGGCCGCGCCGGGCCGTCGATGGAGCCACGCGTTGGGCCGCAGGCAGACGGGTCTGGGTACCCCCGATCCCAGAACACCAACAGGTGTGTGTCCAAACTTTCGTCAACCAGGCCAATTTTTTTTACCACAGCATCTTGGTGCCATGCCATTACGTCAAGCAAGGTGTCATGTATTTCTGATCATTTTTTATTTTTTTGGAATTTAAATGCCTTGGCACTCGATGCTTGTGTCCAAGCCGTGACACCAATATGTTTGAAAATTCCTTCCAATTTACTACACATGGAATTAAGCCGCACACAAGTACATAAATATGATTTTTCAAACCGTTATGGTTATCTGTTGCATGTACATGTAGTTCAAATTTGAATTACGGTCATTAAATGGCTAGAAAATCACTTAAATATATTAAAAAGGTCAAATGACCCCTGAAATTTCCAAATTTTGACATGACAGTTGTATTAGTGCACGTTAACGGTAGAAAAAGTTTGAAGGCCATAAGAGTAAGCTATCGCCGGTTCCTCATCAAACATGCATTGTTCCCTCTCGGAATCACGAGCCTTCTAGTGAGTTGCTCCGGTTTGTGAGGGGTGTGTGCCCAAGCTTTTGTCAAACAAACCAATCTTTTTACCCTAGCATCTTGGTGCCATGCCATTACGTCAAGCAAGGTTTCATGTATTTCTGATCATTTCTGAATTTTTTGGAATTTAAATGCCATGGCACTTGATGCTTGTGTCCAAGCCGTGACACCAATATATTTGAAAATTCCTTCCAATTTACTGCACATGGAATTAACTCGCACACAAGTACACAGATATGATTTTTCAAACCATTATGGTTAGCTGTTGCATGTACATTTAGTTCAAATTTGAATTACGGTCATTAAATGGCAAGAAAATCACTTAAATGTCTTAAAAATGTCAAATGACCCCTGAAATTTTCCAAATTTTGACATTACAGTTGTATTAGTGCATGTTAATGGTAGAAAAAGTTTGAAGGCCATAAGAGGAAGCTATCACCGGTTCATCATCAAACATGCATTGTTCCCTCTTGGAACCATGAGCCTTCTAGTGAGTTGCTCCGGTTTGTGAGGGGTGTGTGTCCAAACTTTCGTCAAGCAGGCCAAAAAATTTTACCACAGCATCTTGGTGCCATGCCATTATGTCAAGCAAGGTTTCATGTATTTTTGATCATTTTTGAATTTTTTGGAATTTAAATGCCATGGCACTCGATGCTTGTGTCCAAGTCGTGACACCAATATGTTTGAAAATCCCTTCAATTTTACTGCACATGGAATTAACTCGCACACAAGTACATAAATATGATTTTTCAAACCATTATGGTTTGCTGTTGCATGTACATGTAGTTCAAATTTGAATTACGGTCATTAAATGGCTAGAAAATCACTTAAATGTCTTAAAAAGGTTAAATGACCATTGAAAATTTCCAATTTTTGACATGATAGTTGTATTAGTACTCCCTCCGTTCCTAAATATAAGTCTTTTTAGAGATTTCAATAAGGACTACATACGATGTATATCGTATGTAGTCCTTATTGAAATCTCTAAAAAGACTTATATTTAGGAACGGAGGAAGTACATTTTAACGGTACAAAATTTTCTTGTACTTTTAAAACACCATCCGTTGCCACTGTACTCCAAATTCGTCTTTGACAGCTAATACAATAAATCAACAACATCACACATAGTTTGTTGTAGGAACCGTTTGCGATGAAAATTTGTGTGTCTATTTAAGTCTTCCTCCATAAGCTTCGCCGGCTTCGTCTGCTCTAGTGTCGGTCACCCCCGAATCCATGAATCCCAGATCCCCATTCCCCAACCCCTTCTTTGCAAATAATGACGCCGTGGATACGCTCCGCATCCTCCCCGAGCGCCGCCGCCTGCAACGAGAATGCGGCCACCTACACCAAGAGCGCGGCCGCATCCGCCGAGAGGGCGTCTGCGGCAGCCGAAAGGGCATCAGCAGCAGTCGAGACGGCTGTAGCAGCTGCTGCAACAACGGCTGCAAACGCCGAGAGTACTCGAGCAGCCGTCCATGCTGCTGATGTCACCCTAGCCCAGGTCAAGGCCATCCACGCCAAGATCGAGGACACCCACGCGAAGATATTCCAGGCCTCCTCGGAATCCAGCATGCAACCCACGTCCAAAAAGGCGGCGGAGGCCATGGAGCACCTGCTTCCTCATGAGATCGTCGAGCGGGAGCTGGAGATGCAGGAGGTGGTGGAGATCAAGGAGCGCCGAGTGGAGGAGTTACGCGTGGCTGAGGAGGAGGTAGAGAAGAGCTTGTCCATCGAGGAATCGGCGGTGGAGTACCAACGTGAGCTCTGGCGCAGCCACTACTATGAGTACCACAACCTTGAGGGTGGTGCCGAGGACGAGGACGACGACGCAGTCGACTTCAGCCTGGGGGGACGCGGAGTCCACCAACGGCGGCATGTTGCCAGGACAAGTCATCGATGTCTCATCTTACACCGGCGAGGCATAGGGCGGTGCGCTGGTAGCTTTGTTACAATTATGCGTACTTAGCCTTTGTTTATAACGTTGGTATTTTGTTAGAGCAATGTTTAGGCCAACTGGCTCTGTTTAATTACTAAAATTTCTCGATTCAGTAAGTGTGGTATGTGTGCTGTAGGCTCTTTTGTGTACCCAAATTAGCAACCGATGTTAAATTATGGAATGACGTGGATGAGCACAGTACCCAGGGAAATTTCCACCAAAATTTGAATGATCAAACTCATCGCATGCGTGTAAAGTAGAAGATTCATTTGCGATGCACAGATTCGTTCAACGTTAATGGTGTCCGGCGGCACCGCGCGCAAAGTTTCCCGCCACCTTTTGAAATTTTTGGCCTACCACCGAAATATCTAACTCTTCCCCCTCCCACCCCCCTTTCTCCCCGACCACAAGTCACATTTCCCTTGTTTCCTCCTTCCTTCCTTCCCAAGCTATAGTCGCTTCCTCGCTTGCTTCCTTGCTCTCACCGTCTCGCATCTGACCGCCGCAGTCGGCATGGTCTTCTTCAATGATCTCTCCAGCGGTTCTTCCTCCTCCGACGACTCTTTCACCACCCAGGTATGCCTCTCTCCTCTCTCTCGGGTTATGATTTGGAATAAAGGATTTTAACCCGACGGCCGATTTCAGTCATTTCTTCCTCTTGTAGCTCCCTAGGACCATCACTTGCAACGAATGGAGCGGGGTGGCTGAAGATCTGCCTGCTCGTTGTCACCATCAATCTCCATGCGTGAAGTTAGTTGCGTTTGAATCTATGGACAGTGGAGGAAGTTTCTGGCATGTGCAGAGAAGGTTAGCCCCACTTTCATTGTTACAAATCATTTTTTAGATGTGATTTCGACATTGTCACTGTGCTATGTTATTCTGGATGTGATTAAGACAGTGTCATAGTTTCTACCTAGTATCTAAAAATGTTGCCATCTCATCAGCGGTGCCATTAGAAAATTATTTGGCACCGCTTCAGCAGTTTGTCCACACATCCGAGCAGCCAAGCAGTAAAATACTAAAACTTTATGGCACGAAGGAACTGGGCATCAGAGCAACTAGGTGCTCCAGAGTCCGGTTCCCTGAATTTTTCCTCTGGCATCGGCTCGGCAGTGCAGGGCACCGGTGCCAAATGTAGCAATAGTTGTCATGACACCGGTTTTGGCATACATAGTGGATGGCCTTAGTGCTATTAGTTCTATGTTACTAAATTTGTGCATGTACACACATGTTAGTATCAATTTGATGTCATCCAAACAATGTCGCTATGCTGTTGCAGTTATATTTAGCTTCCTCATAAAATGTTCAATTTGTTATTTATAGTACATGACTAAGAACTTCTAGCATTGTTGCAGTTAATTATAGCTTGTGATGTTTCTGAATTTGGTTGTTGTCTCAGTAGCAATTAACATGTTTCTTCAGTTTTTCAAAATATGTATGTGGTGATTTTCTGTGTTGCTAGAAACCCATTTTACCTACAATTGTTACTGATTTAGTTTTCAATATTATAGGATGAATGGAAGTGTTCTTACCTGGAGTGGGTTGATCAAGAGTGGCCACAGTCTTTGAAGATATGCCTAGCAAAGCTCTGGAGCATGTATGAGGAAGAGAACAGAGATAGGCTTAGAGAAAGTGTTGTCAATGCTGAAGAATATTTCAAGATGAGGAAAAAAAAGAGGAAGATGGAGAATGAGCTCAGACTTTTTAAATTAGACTTTGCTAAAATGGTGTTGGCGAAGGAGGAGGCACTTTCCCAGTTGGTCAGTGCAAAACAGGTTCTTACTGAACTGAAAGCAGAGGTGGAGAAGATGAACCTGGCTAATCATGCATCAATCGATTAGGGAAATGAATGTATTGTTCTAATATTGTGCTTATGAAGGTGAACTAGCTATATGTTGTACTGTGTTGTTTTCTTGTAGCTATCATACTGTGATGTTAAAATATATTTATGTGCCTGATATGAAATTGGCGAACAGCTATTCGATAGGAAATGTAAATTTTCGTAATACTAGAATTATTAATTGTAAAATAATAAACCTGCTAAATGGGTCATGGAACTTTACAAACGGTTCTAGCAGTAAAAGCGTGTGTGATGGATAGCCCAATGTCATACAGTTTTCTTCATCAAATCGTGTGTGATATAGTTGAATAAAGCAAACGGTTAACGGAGGCAGAATGTGTGTGATCGTTACACCTATCACACACGAGGCTATACATAAAACCGTGTGGGATGTACATACGAACAAAAATGTTTGTCTGGGATTCACTGTGTGGGATGTGCAGACGAACGGAAACGTTTATCTGGGATTCACTGTGTGGGATATACATATGAACGGAAATGTTTCTCTGGGATTCACTGTGTAGGATGTACTTACGAACGGAAATGATTGGGCCTGTATAATTGTATGCGATGGCTAGCCCGATCGCACACGAGCTCATTTTGTCCAATGTGTGTGACCGGAGGGCCTATCCCCGGCGGTTTATGGGTCGTGTGGGAAGGACCCCCTATCGCCCACACCGGCAAGGCGACGGTTTAAAATGCCGTCGCGGAAAGGGGTTAAAAACCGTTTGTATAGCAGCTCGTTGTACCAGTGTGAAGATCAAAGAGAGAGAAGAATCCATCTAGCTACTAGCTATGGACACGTAGGTCTGTGGTAAACTACTCACACATCATCGAAAGGGCAGCAAGGTTGATGTAGATGCCCTCCGTGATCGATTCCCCCTCCGGCAGAGTATCGAAAAAGGTCTCCATATGGGATCACCGAAGAACAAAAACTTGCGGCGGCAGAAAAGGTATTTTGGGTGGCTCCGTGATGTATTGGGAATATTTGGTAATTTATAGAGCTGGAATTAGGTCAAGAGGTGCCACGAGGGGCCCACAAGCCTGGGGGCACCCCCCCCCCTAGGGCGCGCTTGGCAGGCTTGTCGCTCCCTCGTGACTCTTCAGGTCTTCTCCCAAAGCTTCTAGGGTCCCTTCTGGTCCAGAAAAAATCGTCAAAAAGTTTCGTAGTGTTTGGATTCCGTTTGGTACTGATTTTTTGAAAAGCCAAAAACAAGCAAAAAACAGCAACTGGCACTGGGCACTAGGTTAATAGGTTGGTCCCAAAAAATGATATATAATTGCATAATAACATCCAAGATTGATACTATAATAGCATGGAACAATAAAAAATTATAGATACGTTGGAGACGTATCAATGATCATCACACTTCTATTTACTTACAACTCGATAAAACTGAAACATATGACTCTATATGAATGCCTCTGGCAGTGTACCAGGATGTGCAATGATCTAGCATAACATGTATAAAAAATGATGAACTGTGGCAGAGCCACAAATACTATGTCAGCTATATGATCATGCAAAGAAATATGACAATGAAGATGTATGTCTTAAAAATGAAACGATGGAAGTTGCATGGCAATAATATCTCGGAATGGCTATGGAAATGCCATGATAGGTAGGTATGGTGGCTGTTTTGAAGAAGATGTAAGGAGGCTTATGTGTGATAGAGCGTATCATATCACGGGGTTTGGATGCACCGGCGAAGTTTGCACCAACTCTCGAGGTAAGGAAGGGCAATGCACCGTACCAAGAGGCTAACAAATTGAGAAAAGGTAAGAGCACTCATAATCCATGGACTCACATTAGTCATAAAGAACTCACATACTTATTGCGGAAGTTTATTAGCCCTCTAAGCAAAGTACTACTATGCATGCCCCTAGGGGGATAGATCGGTAGGAAAAGACCATCGCTCATCCCCGACGTCCACTCATAAGACTACTCACAGTGGGGAGTAACATAGAGTAGTAACATGCATATGTTACTAGTCCATGTTACTACCTCTATAGTGGGGAGTAACATATGTGTGGTGTCATGCAACACCTCATTTATTACCTTGTAGACTCATCTTGTCTTGGTATGTGTGGTGTTACTCATAGTATGAGTGATTAGCTATGTTACTCAAATCATCTCTCTCCTCATTAAATCATTGCCACATAAGCAAATTTGATGAGTTGGACCTTATGTTACAGTTACTCTCACTATGGGTAGTCTAAGGTAGACACTCAATAATAAATCATGCTCCAACTTCATAGCATAACTATAGACTATATGTGCATGCTTCGGGAATCACAAACCTTAACACCAATATTTTTAATAAACCACAATCATTCACTAGTACATCCCACATATCACCATCTTAATATCGTAAAACTATTGCAAGGAATCAAACTTATCATATTCAGTGATCTACATGAAAGTTTTTATTATATCCCTCTTGAATACTTATCATATCAGGACAAATTTCATAACTTGTGCATATTGCCATTACTATTTATTAGACTCTCAAAAAGATTTTAGTGAAGCACGAGAGTGCAACTATTTTGTTAAAATATAACCACCGTCGTGCTCTAAAAGATATAAGTGAAGCACTAGAGCAACTGCCTAGCTCAAAAGATATAAGTGAAGCACATGGAGCATTTTAGCAAATCATGAGTAAATGTGTGTCCCTCTCAAAAGGTGTGTCCAGCAAACAATGATTGTGGCAAAATAAAAAGCAAACAAAGAAAAAACTACTATGGCACAAGACGCTCCAAGTAAAACTCATATCATGTGATGAATAAAAATATAGCTCCAAGTAATATACCGATGGTTTGTAGACGAAAGAGGGGATGCCATCCGGGGCATCCCCAAGCTTAGATGCTTGGGTATTCCTTGAATATTACCTTAGGGTGCCTTGGGCATCCCCAAGCTAAGGGTCTTGCCGCTCCTTATTCCTTCATCCATCGTGATCTCACCAAAAAACTTGAAAACTTCAGCACACAAAACTCAACAGAAACTTTGTGTGATCCGTTCATATAACAAGCAAATCATAAAGTTTAGGTACTTTTATGAACCCATTCATATCTATAATACCTAAATAGTTCATCCCCACTAACCTATTTCTCTTAACATGCAGGCTATCCACATCATCATTGTGCCACGTCAGCTTTTTCCCTTAAGATTAGCATAGACGCTCAGCCTTCTTTCCCGGGACGAACTGTGTAGCCAAAGTAAATTAGCGATCGCCTCCTCTTCTGTCTTCCCTAACCGATTAGATAGCCTAAGCGACGCCCTTCCATCTTCGTCTCTCATATCATAAAAATCCACCGCCGCGTCCTTATTTTCTCTCTCCACTTCGCCTCTTAGGATCCATCCATCTTGATCTCGTGTGTTGTTCTCTGCTCAAGCCGCCGGCGGCCTTGCGAGGCACTGCGCCTCTGCCCTCACCTCCTCCTGCCACCCCAAGCACCTTGCCGGTGGGTCAGTGGCGCTGACGATCTACTGTCGCGCCACGCCGAAGTCCTACTGCTGCGGAGGATTGGAGTTGCTGTGTGGTCGGCAGCCATGCGCAATCTAGATCCTGAGCGTGGTCGCGCCCCTCTCCCCCTCTGGAGTTTTTTTTTATTTCCGTTCAAGCGACTCTGGTAAGTGCTGTATATGTTGATTCGTTTTGTAATACTCACAAAGCAAATTTGTTGCCACACCCCCGACACATCATTGGAATCTCATGAGGTTGTTGGTCATCCGTTGTTTTTTTATCAAGCAGTTAGATGCTCCCGTCCAGGATCCGCATGATTTCTGGTGACTACAAATTGTTTCCCCACTTCTGTGTTTTAGCTACCTCACAAACGGTCGACGGGTTTGCAAATTATATGAGATAATCACTTCCTTGATTTTCTTCAAAGGTACAGATCTGTTATGATTATTTTATCCCATGAAGATGTTTCTTTGCTTTGTGAAACATGAAATTGCATCCTCGCTAACCCTGTATTGTCATATTTGCACAACCCAAGACTTATGTTCAGTTGTATGGAAAGATTAAATACATCCAGGACTATGGTCATGACAAGATTGCTCCTAAGGACCAATGAATATTAAATATATCACTGACCATGTATTGTCATATTTCGCATCCTAGGAACTGATGATATTAAAAGAGAAGTATGGCTTAAGTTGTATGGAAATATTCGATAAATCCAACACTACAGCCATGAGAAAATTGTCTCTAGAGGACCAATGAATATTTTATATAAATCCCTACAATGGACTTCACATACTTCATATTGTGTATCATTTAACCTTGGTTTTGTTGCGACGTGCGGTATGGAGAAGATATTTAAAGTGGTTCTTCAGGTGTTTAAACGAAGTGCAAGAAAATGAGGGTGCCATAAATCGTTTTGTTGTTTTCTTAAGGTAGATATATTTGAACTTATCATAAGGAACACATGTTATCTATTGTATGTGCTCAGTTTAAGTTTCACCCTTCTCATAATTTTATTTTTGCAGTTGCCACTCATCTTTGTTCACGAAGTATCATCAGGAGCACGTTTAAATTTCACCCTTCTCAAAATTTTATTTTTGCAGTTGCCACTCATCTTTGTTCACGAAGTATCATCAAGAGCACATGTTATTTATGGAAATCCTTGATGGGTCGTACAATCTACATGTCTTCCTCTGCTTAAGGATCTTGGTTATGAATACCTGTAAATTAATCCCTATGTTTTATTGCTCAAGTGTTCTGCAACTTGCATACGCTGAACCAACGAAGTGATAAGCCATTTGCACTTATTGATTCAAAGTCATTAAGGGTTTTATTATCTCATACTTAATTAGCTGGCAATGCTCTTCGGCACCTTTCTCATGGGTCATAAGGAAATGTTAATAGGATGTTTCTATTGGCATTTGTGTTTCAGTGATAGTGTCCATGAAGTTTATTCGAAAGAGTTGGGAATATATTTAGTGAGAGTCTCATTTTTTATACCGGATGGGAAGACTCCCATCATTCAGCCCGGGCGTTCGGTCTTTTCGGTTTGTTCGGTCCGGTCTTTTCGGTCTTCCAAGAATTCGGTCTTCCATAATTAAAGACCAAAATAATTTCGGTCTTTTCGGTTCTTCACTATTTGGTCTTCGGTCTTTACTATTCGTCTTCGGTCTCGACCAAACAGACCAAATTAATTGCTACAACTCATATTCATGTTACTTCCAGTACCAAACTGCATGGAGTACAGAGGTGCATATATACAGAGAGAACAAATAGAGACAACAAATATGTGTATAGAGGTGCATCTGTACATAAGAAAATTCAGACAAGTAGCAGTTGTATTGTATGGTTTCTCACCTTCAGCTGTGAGGTGGGGCACGCGAAGAGGACAGAAGGCAGCGAGCCGGCGACCAATGTGTAAGAGGACGAGGTGGTGACGGACTGTAGCTTGGATGGTTCTGAAGAACTGCGAGGTGGAGCACGGGATGGATGGCCGCGTCACGGGCGGTGGAACGATGCATGAGGGTCGGGGTTGGCGGTGTGACGCTCGGGGTATGGCAGTTGGCTGCTTGGATGGTGGTCAACTGGTCATCACTGGTCCCGGGCGCGGCTAGGGGTCCGAGCTTCATCGGTCAGGGGCGCGCGGCTCGCCTCGGTGCAGCGGTGGTCACGTGCTCACGGCTCACAGGGGACGGGGCATCGCGCCACAGTGGCGGCTGGCGGCTAGGGTTCATCGTGGAGAAAAGGAGGAACGAGAGTGCTGCAGCTGGCTGCCTATGAGATCTCGCTCGTGACCTTGGGCTGGCCGTCGGATGGGCCTATGGTAAATATGGTCTCGCACTCTTGTGTATGGGCTTTTAAAATTCGGTCTATATGGTCTATTCGGTCCTGAAGACAGGAGGACCGAACAGACCGAAATTAGTTCGGTCTTCTATTTGTGCAGACCGTATTTTATTCGGTCTTTTCTAATTCGGTCTTTTCGGGTTCGGTCTCGGTCTTTTCGGGTTCGGTTTCCGGTCTTCGGTTTTTATGCCCAGGGTGACCCATCATAGCCTCCATCTCATCTGACCTATGTCCTAGATAAGGTATATTATGAAGGACATGTGGCCTCCATCTCATCCAACATAAGTTCACCACTAGGACATTGCTTTAGTGTCGATGCTATCTCATGCTACGTTTTACCAAGCTTTCCAATGACATAGTTATTTTAGGTAAATAGTTTTGCTGCCAGACATATATAGATATGGTACATTTTATAATCAATTAGTATTATGTTACCCTACTATATTGCAGGGATAAACTTCTTCTGGAATACTAATGAAGGATCATAAGGACAATGATCAGTTAGATGTGAAGTTGGACGCCACATCTCAAATCAACTCAAATCATGTATTTTATGTGTAGTGTAATATTAATGTAATAAAACTCAAATCATGTATTTTATGTGTAGTGTAATTTTACAATGTGACTTCTACATTCATAACTCACATTGTAAAAGTCAAAGATTTCTCTAACTTCTCGCACTATGTAGTCAAATTCATTCATGAGAATAAGAGTGGCTATCTTTTTAGCCTTAGGATTGTTTATGACAGGTAGCTCATAGAACAATCTTTGCAAAGTAGGATGAGTACGCATGAATCTACTTTCAAGTTTAATAATGAGTGCAGAAATAGCTTGGGCATAACTATTGGTTCTTTTAAGAATAGGAATAGCATTACAAACCAATGTTCCCGTACAAGTGAAGAATTCTTGAATAATACTTTTTCCTATGATATTCCCACTTCCCGTCACAAAAGTTTTAGTATCCAAATTTATGGGGATTTCCATCTTAGGAGTCTTACTATCCTCATTCTTGCCCTTAGCAATAACAAATTCAGACATGGTAGCAACTTCAAGCAAAGCAAGCAAACGAGCAAATAAAAATTATTTTTGTGTTTTTGTAAATTTTTATGAGAAGTGGGGGAGATGAAAACAAGAAGCAAAGGCAAATAAAAAGTAGAGCAAGTAGATGATAGTTTATGTGAAGGTACTTGATAGGTTTTGATGATGTCTCCCCGGCAACGGCGCCAAAAATTCTTCCTGCTGCTTGTGAGATGCATTGGGATTTTCCTCGAAGAGGAGAGGAGATGCAGTATAGTAGAGATAAGTATTTTCCTCAGTGAGAACCAAGGTTTATCGAACCAATAGGAGAATCACGCAAAGCCTCGTGAACAGCACATGCACACACAAAAGCAAATACTTGCACCCAACGCGAACAAGAGGGTTGTCAATCCCCTTGGCGATTACTTGCAAGGATTAAATCTTGTAGTGATAGATAGATAAATTACAAAATAAAATAAAAGTAATAAAATTGTGGCAAGGTATTTTTGTGTTTTTATATATATGATAAAGGTAGACCCCGGGGCCATAGTTTTCACTAGAACCTTCTCTCTCGAACACATAGCATACAGTGGGTAAACAAATTATTATTGGGCAATTGATAGATAGTTATGACGATATTCAAGGCAATGATCATGTATATAGGCATCACGTCAGAGACAAGTAGACCAACTCCTGCCTGCATCTACTACTTCTACTCCACCCATCGACCGCTATCCAGCATGCATCTAGGGTATTAAGTTAATAAAAATAGAGTAACGCCTTAAGCAAGATGACATGATGTAGACAAAGTAAACTCAACTAATATGAATAAGTCCCACCGTTTTACCCTTAATGACAACAATACAAATACGTGTCTTGTCCCTTTCTTTCACTGGGATAGAACACCGTAAGATTGAACCCATCATAAAGCACCTCTCCCACTGAAGATAAATCAATCTAGTTGGCCAAACCAAAGGATAGATTGGAGAGAAATACAAAGCTCTAAAAATCATGCATAATAAAGTTCAGAAAAGACGCAATTACTTCTCATGAATATTCAGATCATAAACCCACAATTCACTGGATCCCAGCAAACACACGGCAAAAGAAGATTACATCGGATAGAACTCCAAGAACATCGAGGAGAACATGGTATTGAAGATCAAAGAGAGAAGAAGCAATCTAGCTACTAGCTATGGACCCGTAGGTCTGTGGTAAACTACTCACACATCATCGATAGGGCAGCAAGGTTGATGTAGAAGCCATCCGTGATCGATTCCCCCTCCGGCAGTACCGGAAAAGGCCTCCAGATGGGATCGTGGAAGAACAAAAGCTTGTGGCAGCGGAAAAAGTGTTTCGGGTGGCTCTCTATTGGTTTGGGAATATTTCTGAATTTATAGAGGTGGAATTAGGTCAATACATGCTACGAGGGGCCCACAAGATCAGGGGCGCGCCCTACGAGCTTGTCGCTCCCTCCTGGCTCTTCTGGTCTCCTCCCGAACCTTCTAGGGTCCCTTCTGGTCGAGAAAAAATTAATCCAAAGATTATTTTTCATTTGGACTTCGCTTGATATTGATTTTCTAAATGTCAAAAACAAGCAAAAAACTGAAACTGGCACTGAGCACTAGTTTAATAGGTTAGTCCCAAAAAATAATGTAAAATAACATATAATTGCATATAAAACATGCAAGATTGATACTATAATAGCATGGAACAATCAAACATTACAGATACGTTGGACACGTAACAAAAACAATACTGTTACTGAAAATCGAGCAACTCACATACTCCTGATTTGTCAATTGATCTTGCTGTTGTTGCTATTCACACAATTGATCTCGCTATTGTTGTTGTTCCTGTGATCAATTTTCTGCTGTGGAACATTCAGAGTAACAGTTTGCTCGAGTGTGATCTTCAGAATCTGACCAGAATTTACTTGATGAACCAGTCGAGAGGAACAACAGAGGATCAAGCTGAAGAACCAAGTACTCCAATCAGCAGATCGCTTCAAGCTGGAGTACCAAGCATCTGATCCTCCAATCACTCCAAACCAAGGTATCGAGCAGCAGAGCAGCAGAACCTTCAACACTTACTCTCCTTTTGCACTTATGAGGGACGTGAAAATTTCAGTTCAAAATCACTCCAATCTTGTGGGATTTTCACACAAAATTTCATGTCTCCAGCCAGGCGAAAGGGATACTACCAACGGTAAGCGGCGAGCACCATATGCCGAGAGGAGCAGCAGCGAACTTCGGGCTCAAGGCGAGCAACAGAGGATCAGAGCCAAAATCAAGCAGCGGAGCAGGAGAGGATCGGAGATGTGGATCAATCCGAGAGGAGCGGAGGAGCAGCAGAGGATCGGAGTTGTGGATCAATTCGAGATGAGCGAAGCAGCAGCAGAGGATCGGAGTTGTGGACCAATTCGAGAAGGACGCCAGAGCTGTGGCGGACGGTGTAGCAGCGGCTCTCAATTGGAGCGGAGGAAGGCGGACGGCGGGGATGGAAGCCGGAGCTGCGGCGGAGGGTGAGGGACCTGAGGATGGCGGAGGGGTGGAGCTTGGCGGATGGAGGAAGACAACGATCCCCAACGACAAGAATTTCAAATTAGGGTAGTTTGGTACTTTTTCCCGTTTTCACCTAGTCGGAGAAATCCCCCGGCTACAACTCTTTCGGTACAGAGGGAGTAAGAAAGAAAAAGAAAGACTAAAAAAATGCACGAATCTTCACGTAAGATCCTATGAATACATCATCGACTGAACTTGGTTAAGTCTGGGTGTTTTAGCAATCCCGTTATGTACTTCGTGAAGCTAGAAGTGCCATCCCAATTTTATTCGACACTACTGGAATCCGAAGTTGGCAAGCGGGCGTGTCACCGTAGCAAAAGGTCTCCTTCTTATACAAAGTCCAAACAGAGAGTACGTTTTTTTTAGACAACAAAGAGAGAGGGAATTTTCTATTTGACGCGTTTTGCGTCAAACTGCCGGCGCTTCGCACAGGCGAGCGACCGTGCAGCGACGCTATGGGCCGGCCCAGTTACGTAGAGGACAACCCCAACTAGCCAGTCGGTTTTGGGAACCTTCTAGAAGGTTCCCTGAACCGGCTTTTGTTTCTTTAACCGGTTTTCCTGGTTTTTTTTCTGTTTCTGTTTCTTTTTATTCTTTCTTTTCTTTTTTTCATTTTCGGTTTCTTTTGTCTTTTTTTCTTTTCAAGGTTATTTTATTTTTTTTAAACTAAGTTCATGTTCGAAAATTGTTCTTAATTCTCGAAAAATGTTCTTGCTTTTAAAAAACGTCCTAAATTTCAAAAAATGGCCGTTTTTTAAAAAATGTTCATAAATTTTAAAAACATTCGGGACTTTCAAAAAATGTTCTTTTTTCCAAAAATGTTTGGGACTTTCAAAAAATGTTCTTATTTTTTATAAACATATCAGAATTCAAAATTTTAGTGTTTTGAAATTATGTTCATAAATTTAAAATTGTTTGTATTTAACAAAATTTGTTCGTGTTTTAAAAAAATTGTTTCTAAAAGTTATTTTTATTTTTTGAAAACTGTTCACAAATTTAAAAAAATGTTCTAGCTTACAAAAGATGATAAAATTGAAGGTAGTTTTTCCAAATTTTGTTCATAGTTTCAAAAAATGTTCGCGTATTAAAACAAATTTTTTTGTTTTTTCAAAAAATGTTCCGAATGTTTCTGCTCAAAAAATTCACAACTTCTCAAAAATTGTACGGTATTTCAAAAAATGTTCCAGTTTAAAAAATGTGTTCACAATTTTTTTTCATGTTTTCATTTTTGTTCATAATTTCAAAAAATGTTCTAGCTTATAAAAGATGATAAAATTGAAGTTAGTTTTTTTCAAATTTTGTTCATAATTTCAAAAAATGTTCGCATATTAAAACAATTGTTTTTGTTTTTTCAAAAAATGTTCCGAATGTTTCTGCTCCAAAAATTCACAACTTCTCAAAAATTGTACGGTATTTCAGAAAATGTTCCCGTTTAAAAATTTTGTTCATGTTTTCATTTTTTGGAGTTTCCAAAAATGTTCCCGTTTAAAAATGTTCGCAATTTCAAATAAATGTTCGTGTTTTCATATTTTGGTCGGGAGTTTAAAGAATGTTTGCGTTTGCCCAATTTTCTTTTGGAATTTCAAAAAATGTTCCTGTTTTGGAAAAAATTGCTTGTGATTTCGAAAAATGTTCCTGCTTTTCTATAAAAAAAATCAGTTTTTCTAAAGCAATTCACCAATTTGAAAAGTGTTTGCTTTCACAAACACTCAGTTTAAAAAAAAATCATTCAAAATGCTGAAAATAATTCGGATCTGCTCTGTGGGGTTGATTCTTAAAAACGGACGCTGCTAACAAGTCAGTAACGCGCGCTAGGTCAGTTGGTTGCAGCGCTTGATCTGTAGCATGAGGTACAAGGTTCGATTCCCAGCTAGGTCGATTTTTTGTTGTACTATACAGTACAAGTTCGCTGGCAGTCATGGGCCGGCCCAGTCGGAGATCGCCTATGCGAAACGACGCCATTTTGCCGCTGAGAGCGGCGTATAGGACGTCCCAAGAGAAGAGAGAGTACGTGTACGTGTCGGACAAACCGAAGGGAAGAGGAAGGCCACACGGCCCATGTCGGCCGAGCGAGCGGGCCCAGCCTCAGCGTCAGGTGGGTCGCCGCGCGGTAAGCGCACCGGGCATGTGGGCTGCCACTGCCACTGACACTGCCAATAAAAAGGCCGAGGCGGGCACATCCCGAGGCCCCGAAACACCCGCTCCCTATCGCGGCACGGCCACCACCCCACTCACGCGCCGAGCGGCCGAGCCGTGCCCACCTCGCCCCCGTTTGACTCCGACGCGCACGCATGGATGTGCGGCAGAGGCAGAGGAGGGTGGCGCCGCCGGCAGTGGGCCAGGCGGGAGCCCCTCGGGTGCTGCAGGCGGGGGACGCGCTGCCGCTGCCGATCCGGCACACCAACCTCATCTTCTCGGCGCTCTTCGCGGCCTCGCTCGCCTACCTGATGCGGCGGTGGCGCGAGAAGATCCGCTCCTCCACGCCGCTCCACGTCGTCGACCTCACCGAGATTCTCTCCATTTTCGGCCTCGTCGCCTCGCTCATCTACCTGCTCAGCTTCTTCGGCATCGCCTTCGTCCAGTCCATCGTCTCCTCCAGCGACGAGGACGAGGATTTCCTGGTCGGCCCTCCCGCCGCGCCGGCGCCGGCGCAGTGCGGGCTTCTCGGGGGCTCCGACGCGGTGGTGTCCGAGAAAATGCCCGAGGAGGACGAGGAGATTGTGGCCTCCGTCGTCGCCGGGAAGGTCCCCTCCTACGTGCTGGAGACCAAGCTCGGCGACTGCCGGCGCGCCGCGGGGCTCCGGCGCGAGGCGGTGAGGCGGATCACGGGGAGGCAGATCGAGGGGCTCCCGCTCGACGGCTTCGACTACGCGTCCATCCTCGGGCAGTGCTGCGAGCTGCCGGTGGGGTACGTCCAGCTTCCCGTGGGCATCGCCGGGCCGCTCCTGCTCGACGGCCAGCGGTTCTACGTGCCCATGGCGACCACCGAGGGCTGCCTTGTCGCCAGCACCAACCGCGGCTGCAAGGCCATAGCCGAGTCAGGTGGCGCCACCAGCGTTGTGCTCCGGGACGCGATGACGCGCGCCCCCGTCGCCCGCTTCCCCACCGCGCGCCGCGCCGCCGAGCTCAAGGCCTTCTTGGAGGACCCCGCCAACTTCGATACGCTCTCCGTTGTCTTCAACAGGTACACCAACACTCACCATCAAATACTATACGACGACGAACTTATGATGCAACAGATGGCATTGTATTAACACCCAGCTTGTGTTCGACGATACGTCTCTGAGGTTGAAGTCACGTGCCTCAATCAATATTAATTACTGTATGCTATTTACGATTTGAATTTCTGGAATTCTGGTGCAGAATGATGGTATGAGTATTACTTGTCAAATATTTTTCATTTGTAGTAGAACACAACACGGTAACTAACTGTCTGGAGAATATGATATCCGAGCAGGTCGAGCAGATTTGGGAGGCTGCAGGGAGTGCAGTGCGCGATGGCCGGGAGGAACCTGTACATGAGATTCAGCTGCAGCACAGGGGATGCCATGGGGATGAACATGATCTCCAAGGGCGTGCAGAACGTGCTGGATTACCTCCAGGATGACTTCCCTGACATGGATGTCATTAGCATATCAGGTTTGCTTTGCTTTGCCACCACCTGCAGAAGCTGAACTACTGCACTTGAGTCATCTAATCTTCTCTTCAAAATAAAATTCCCTGTCACAACCTTTATTTTTCCAAGACAGACTATGGCTTACTGAAACAAAAAAACCTTCATATAATAAGCAGAGTGGCCATTTGATCATACAAATAGTTAGGTCCCGTTTTCAGCAAGGATTAACAAAAATAAGTTGGCGCACTATTGAATTATCGGGTTGAGCTTATGGACAACATATGGTACAAAATATACCTTCTATAAAATCAGACTGCCACTGAACCAACTTGGCATACCATAAGATGTTCAATTACATACGAACTTGCCGTGATGCATTAGGAAGATTTGGAAAGGGCTTTGAAAGCAATATTTCTGGTAAGAAGATTTATCTTTAATGCAAGATTCCTAATAGGAGTCAAAAATGATATTGACTTTAATAAGTACTATTGTACTAGCTTTGAGTAGCTGGAACCACCTTTATTCTGTAACATCATGCATGTAGAAGGTTCAGGCCAAAGTGCGTAAGCTGCGAGAATAATTATGCAACAATGAATATATGAAGCAGGCACATCACTGGGCCCTTTTTGCTTTTACACAAATTAACAACCGAGCCGTCTGCTGATCCGTTATCGTTTTGATAGTGGAACCCAATCCATGTTGGACTGTATTGGGGGAAAAACAGCCTAGTCATCTTGCATATCATATTTGACAATATATTACTCCTTGAACTAAAACCACGACAAGTATTTTGGAATGGAGGGAGTAATATACAGCGATATGATTAGCATAATTATGTGCATCCTATAAGTAAAAAACAGATTTTTATGTTTTCATTTTTTCTCCCCGAATCTAACTAGTATCTTTCGGTTATTGAAACCAGGTAACTTTTGTTCTGACAAGAAGCCAGCCGCTGTAAATTGGATCGAGGGGCGTGGCAAGTCTGTGGTTTGTGAGGCAGTAATCAAGGAGGAAATTGTGAAGAAGGTTCTGAAAACCAATGTGCAGTCTCTAGTAGAACTAAATGTCATCAAGAATCTCGCTGGCTCAGCTGTTGCTGGAGCTCTTGGGGGGTTCAATGCCCACGCAAGCAATATTGTAACAGCCATCTTCATAGCCACCGGCCAGGATCCTGCACAAAATGTGGAAAGTTCTCAGTGCATCACAATGTTTGAAGCTGTAAATGATGGCAAAGATCTCCACATATCTGTCACCATGCCCTCTATTGAGGTATGCAACCGTATTGTTTTTATTTGTTCTGATATCAGTATATCCAGGCATTGTGCTGATGAATTGATGATGATGATCAAATACAATTTTTTTTTGGTCCCACTATAATTTCGATACCCAAGAAATGCTCTACATGTAACTTATGGTCCCTAATGTATTGCTGTTCCGTTATCATTTTAATACTTAATATGTTCACATCCTTATCCATGTATTGCTGCTCAATTGAATTAGTGCCCATCCCCATCGAGCACCTATTTATTGAAGAAAAGGTGGTGTATCAACTCTAACTGTATCTCCTCATATGGTCTAGCTCTCTGGCTATATTATAGAGCAGTGTTTTGTTATACACTTGAATAGTTCTTAACAGAAATTATATTTTGGCTACATAAGATCCAACTATGCTTCGTCAGCTCAGTCAGCCAATTCATATCAGAGGAATCTTTCCAGTAGAAAAGGAATATTTTCTGATGCCTTGTTTTCCTATTTAGCTACTTGTTGTCTTGAGCAGGCTAATTTGTCGATTATTTAGTCTTGTGCTTTGTGTTGCTACATTTTCCCTGCATATAAGATGTTTGTTTGTTTCCGAGAACATGCTGAGCTGTGTAGCATGACTTGTTTGATAACATCTGGGAATAGGATGAGTGATCGACATGTTGTGATTGTTATTTACTGAAAATGCAGGTGGGCACAGTTGGTGGTGGGACTCAGTTGGCGTCACAGTCTGCATGCCTGGACCTGCTGGGCGTGAAAGGCGCCAACAGGGAATCGCCAGGATCGAACGCGAGGCTCCTGGCCACCGTGGTGGCAGGCGGGGTTCTCGCCGGGGAGCTGTCCCTCTTGTCCGCGCTCGCCGCCGGCCAGCTTGTCAAGAGCCACATGAAGTACAACAGATCCAGCAGAGACATGTCCAAGGCCGCATCCTTAACTTCTTGATTGACTCCACAAGCTGCAGCCCGAGAAACCAATGGAGGAATCCACAGTGTGGCTTGATTCTACATACAGGCTTGGTTGGGTCTTGTCTTCCTTAAGACGCAATTAAAGTAGTCATCAGCGTCAAGCCATCAACGTCAAGCTAAGAAGAGTTTGACCAATTTCTTCCTCGATGCTGGCCGGTGTTTCTGTCGTCGTTCTTCGCGTGTTGCTGCTGGCATCATCGTCAGACCTCAGACGGCCCCCGGCGGGCACCGGAGAAGCTAACCTTTAGTCGTCAGTTTGTGTTCATAAGGCTTTGTGGTTCGTTGGGTTGGTTACCTTGGCGCGCAAAGTGTGGGGATCTTTTTGTAGAATCGAAGTGTAGAGATCTCTCTCCTTGCTACTGGAAGACTGGCCTTGTAGTTGTAGCTGTTTCACCTTTGTTCGGTCCTTTTTCCTGTTTGCTAGTCGAACAATGTCCAAGTTGGTGACGTGATTGTAAAGAAAAGATGTGGGTCTCAGCGGAGTTCTCCAGAGCATGGTGGCAGCTTCGTCCATGCATCATCGTGTCAGCAGAGCATCGTGACCTTTTGTAGTCTTGTAGATCTGCCTAATATTCCAGATCAGATGCATGTGTCAGTAGATGTTCAAGTTTCGCCCTCACGTGCCTGTCCCGGGTAGTTTTGTTGCATGAACCGATGGAAGTCTTAGCAGTAATCTTGATCTTAGCAGTAATCCGGATCTGCGATCTGTAATCTGGTGCCTGTGTTTGCAGCACATAATTAAGCAGGGTGTGTTTTTTTTTGAGAGAAATTAAGCAGGGTGTGTTGGATGGGCATGTGGATGCACGTTCTGACGATCGGATCCGGCACGGCACATGGACCTGAGATTGCGCTGTCTTCCGTACGAGAGCTCTGTGTGCCCGGCCTAAGAGCAACTCCAAGACCCAAATTGAGGCGCTGCTTTTGCTTTTTGTCCGTTTGGGTCAACGGTGGGCGGCACGTTTTACGTTTGGGTCGGTGACCCATTTCATGTCCGCGCATAAATTTTAAAAAGTCCGCGGTCATAAATCATGCCAGCGGCCATGTCATCTCCCAGAGTTCATGTTGGCGCCATGCCAGCGGCCGGCATACAATGTCAGCCTCCAAAAAACCCACCACACAACTCATGTTGATGCACTTGCCAGCGGCCGGCACACATGCCAACACACAAAAAAGGGGCAGGAGTTCGACCACGCCATCTCGGTCGTGGTCATGCCAGCACACTTGCCGGCATACAAAAAAAGGATGGCGCTCTCCACCATAGATCACTCGTCGTCGAACTTGAGCATGTCGGCATGCATCTTCTCGAATCATGGCCTCTTCCTCGGCCACACGGTGTTCAAGTCCACCTTCATGATCTTCACCCCCGTCATCATGATAGTGAGCGCCACTTCTTTTGCCTTGGTCTTGGCATTGGCGGATTCGATCTCGAGCATCTTGGATTGCTTCTCCGCCTCTATCTCAAGTATCTTGCCTTGCTTCTCCGCATCGAGCTCAAGCCTCCTCCTTTGGATCTCCATGAAGGCGTTCATTTGCTCTTCCTTGTCTTGCCGGAGCTTCTTCTTCCTTGTGTCCTTCTTACTCATCATGCCCTCCAAAGTGGCATGCAAGGCAATCAACGCCGCATCGCGCTTGTCCTCCTTCTTGGAGTTGGTCTTCCCCGCGGCCGTGGCTTTCTCCCTCTTCCCATGCTCCTCGACGGCTTTCTTCCTCCTCCCCCCCCCCCCCCCCCCCCCCCCCTCCCCCCCCCCCCCCCCCCCCCCCCCCGCGCGCGCCTTGGCGGCGGCATATTGCGCCTTGAACTTCTCCCCGTTGATGATCATCCAACAATGGGAGAGGTTGAAGGACTTGTCGTCATGTTGGGCCTTGAATGTCTCCAAAGCTTGAAACGCCTACAAATGAATAGCATGCAAGCATATGGGCAAATGGACATGCAAGCATAACGGAAATGGATACGAAGAGGGGCGCATGTATACCATGTCTTTCATGCCGATGCCGCTCACGGGGCGTGTCTTGATGCTCTCAAGGTGGCACAAAACTTGGTGCACTCTTGTTGTATCACCCTCCATCGCTTCGAGAGAGACACCCACCCACGCTTGCTCTCCATTTGGTACGGCGCAAATTTCTTGCGTTCATGGTACTCACGATGAACACGAAGCCAAAAGGTTGATGTCTTTTGCTCGGCGCCGACCTTGGGGTCTTGCCCAATGTCCCCCCAACACTCACAAAGGAATTTGTCCTCCGATGGCGTGTATGCCTTCATCCGCTTGCTTTTGCGCTTCTTGTTTGTGCTGGCTTGGTTGCCGAGCTCGTCCTCGAACAAAGGCTCCCCGTCGATGTCCACTTCATCCTCTTCCTCAAGGTCGTAGTCCTCCAGGAATTCGTGGTCGAGCGGGAAGGTGTTGCCCATGCCGACCTGGTCTTGCATGAAGGTATCGTCCAAGCCAGCTTGATCAAAGGTGGCGGGCATGAAGGGCGCTCGGCCGTCTTGGCTTTGGGTCTCCTCGAGATCGAAGGCAGCCGCGCCGGCACCGCCAGTAGAGGCAGCGACCCCCGCACCGCTTTCGAAGATGAATGTTCTCGATGATGAAACAGTTGGCCGTTGTGTCGTTACCGGCGGCCGGCATTGTGTCTAACAGGTTGCGGGCGCCTGGAAGCATGTGCGCAGGTATCTCCAGCGGGCCTTTCCTCGTGCCCTCCGGAGGATGATCCACCGGCCACCGGCGTGGCGTTGAGGTCGATGGCCATGGCCGCAGGCGCGGGCGTGGACGACGCCACCACGCTCACCTCCGGCGAGCATTCCCCGGAGAAGCGGGAGGCTTGCGGATAGACATGGAAGCCGGGAATCGGCTGCGTGGCAGATGCGCGCGGCAACTCTGGCAGCACCATCCGAGGAAATGCCGATGAGCCCGTGCTGGCCACGGCCACGGCGGCGCTGACGAGCCCGTGTTGGCCAGGGTTTAACCCTAGGTAGAGCAGGGCCTCCCTTGTTGCCGCGGCGACTCGGGCATTGGTTTCCTCTTGTTGTGCAGCGGCGAAGAGGGCGACGACGGTCGCTGCTTCGAGCTTTGCATCCTGCGCGTGCCTCCGGCTCTTCCTCTTGGCCGACTGCACAGCCCCCTCCTCCGGCTTCAACTGCTTCTTCTTGGGCGGCGCCGCGGTCTTGCGGGGCGCGGGGGGCTTGCCTTTGACGGAGGTGAGGCCGAACGAGGCGAGGGACGCGAGGCCGGCGACGGCATCGAGGGTCGGCACGTCATCCATGGCGAGCGGCCGGGAGCGTGAGCGGGCGGGAGTGTTTTGGGAAAGTGGAGGGAAATGGTGGTCGATGTGCCACCGACTGGCAGGCCAGGGGAGGAGTAGGCGTGTGTCGCGCGCGTCCGCTTCATGTCCGCCCCGATGCAAATAAGACTCAAATTTTGGTCACAAATGGGTCGCCCGGCGGATGAAAAACGGACACGCGTCCGTTTGGGTCAGCGCGTTGGGCCGATTTTTGTGTTCGTTTTAATTCAAACGGACACGCGCTGACGAAATGGGTCGGCGCGTTGGAATTGCTGTAAGGATCACAGCTGCGTGCGTGCTGCGTGCATGGCGCCGCCCAAAGATCCTCCTGTTTTGAGAATTGAGATGCCGACCACCCGTTGCTCCCATCGCTGCATGCCCATTTGCAAGATGCATACGAGTGCAGACAGCGTGCTTGGTGCACGTGACGCATGCACGGGGGTGTGAGTGGCTCACGTTGTCGCAACGGTCTCGGCCTCGCCAGTGGTCCTCCTGTGTCGTATGCATCACGGGGGTGTGAGTGACGCATGCGAGGGTCCAAGGACATGAGCACCGGGGTCCGGAGCCATGAACCACGGGTGATCATGCCGTTGATGGCCATGAGCAATGGGTCCTCCAACTGTCCAACTCCAACAGAGCTATTCCATTGAGTTTGATGTCGCCAGGCCAGTAGAAATTTTTCAAACCTCTGTCAAAGCCTCAAAAGGGTGTAGATACGGGTTTCAATTCACAGCAAAGATGTCACCTCACCCTTCCCCCTCCACCTTTCGTATTCGTCGAAATGGGTTTTCTTTTCTTTCTAATACAAAAAGACAAAATAGGCTACCTATAATTTTCTGGCTGTACGCGGTTGGAAGTCAGTCGACGAGGGACATATATCCAGTTTCCAGTGTGGGTATCCCGATACCTTCCTTTCTAGTGGTTCCCTAGATTTTTGTTGATGACCTTGTGCAGCCATTTGGATAATCTACCGGTACCGGGGGCATTCGTCGCAAATGCTATTTCCTGCCCGTTGCAAGTTTTTTTTAGGGGTCGTTGTATGGTGTAAGAAGTAATAGCATACAGGGCGGTGTTATTGGGCTGGCCCAATTGTATAGTTGTGCACCAGTTTTATAAAAATTATTGGTTTTTTCATTGTTGTGCATTGATCTTATCTGGTTTTCTGCAGTTTTCCCATCTTATTTTATTTCTTGGTTTATGTATTCTTCTTTCATCGGGTTTCTTTGTTTTTTATTTTCCTTTTTCCCCATTTTTAACAAATGTCTAATTTTTTTGATACACACTATATATATTTTGTATTCATCGGGGATGTTTTTTATACATGTTTAAGATTTTTTAAATTTTATGTTTTCATATCTTCATTGTATATTTGTTGTATAATCATTTAGCATTTTCAAAATACATATTTTGAAATTTTTTACAAATATGTGTTAAACATTTTTTCAAATATACGTTAAAACATTTTTTGAATGATACGATTGTTTTTACTATGCAAACATTATTTTACATTGTATAGACATTTTTCTAAATGTCAAAAAAGTATTTTGGAAATGTGTGAACATTTTTGAAAAATGTAACATACATGTTCTTCGAATTGCACAAACATTTTTCTAAATTGTATAACATTTATACGTACATTTCATTGAAACCTGTGAAGAGTTTTGAAATGCCACATACATTTTTCTTGAATGGTACCAACACTTCCTAAAAGTTGAGCGAACATTCTTATTTCACACTGCATGGACATCTTTTTAAAAAATAACAAAATTATTGTTTCGCCATAATGTACTTAATATTTTTGAAAATGTAAAAAAGGTTTAAAAAAACATGCATGTGACATCAGCGTGACGAAACCACATGGCTACTGGACCAGCTCACTATCGGCTCCCTGTACGCGAGCCAACTTACTGTCTCTCGTAAAGCAAGACATAGCCACGCCTTGCGTTTGTCTCCGAAATCACTAGTTAGTTAAGGGGTATCCCTTGCTAAGGTCACTCCCATCTTCTCAGGCGCTGATAAGTAGCGCACTGCATGTGCGCCATTTGTCGCAATATGGAAGTTTACCCTTTTTTTATAAATTGGTTTATTCAAAATGTTTTATCTCTTGAATCGTGCATCCAATCCTGAACCCTTTCCATCGTGGGATTTCTCACGTTGTGATCTTCGAAACTAGATCACATGTTAATAGGTTTTGCCGAACTTTTATTCGTGAAAAATCCAGAAAAAAGCAGGAAAGAAAAAAGCGATCCATAAGCATTTTTTCACCTTTGCCCTTTTCCGAGAGGCACTGTTGTGCTTCTCGCGGAAGCAAATATATGCTGCCACGAGAAGCAAATATGTGCTTCTCATGAATTTTTTTCTTGTTTTTTCAAGAGGCACAATTGTTCTTTCTAGCGGAAGTAAATCTGTGCTTCTTGTGGAAGAGAAAAACGCGTTTTTTTTTCCTTTCTAAGAGGCACAACATTGTTTCTGGCGAAAACAAATCTGTGCATCCATGAGAAGTAAATATATGCTTCTCATGGAAGAGAAAACACGTTTTTTCCTTTTCGAGAGGTGCTTCTCGCGGAAGCAAATTCGTGTCTCTACGAGAAGCAAATGTGTGCTTGTTTTTTTTCAGAGAGACACAGTTGTGCTTCTCGTGGAAGTAAATCTGTGCCTCCACAAGAAGTAAATCTGTGCTTCTCATAGATGCACATTTTTTCGCCTAAAATAGTTTTTTAAATCCCCCCCCCCCTCTAAAACCTAAGAAAACCAGGCGAAAACTGAAAAGCCCGAAAAACCAAGAAAATCATCTAAAATCCAAAAACGCCTACAGAAAAGTAAAAATGAAAATCTAAGGGAGTTGTCAGCATGCGACACGTGGCACCGACTCGACGCACCACTTGACTCGCTCTTAATCCATTAAAGTGACCCTCGCGGTGCTCCCGCAAGAGTACCCCTTACTAGTTGCTCTCGTTTGTCCGCGAGAGCTATATCTCGCATTCAGCTAAACGTATGGATTTCTCGCTGAAGTGTCTGGACTAATCGGGAGCGCATGGGGGATGTAACTTGGGACCCCCTGGTTGCTTCGAGTCTTCAACGCACTGATAGCCACTGAGCCAACATCGAATTTGTGTTAAACAACTTGGATGCAACCTACTAGAAGGAAAAGAGCTAGTTTTACACTGTTTTTTCTCTCCATTTTCTTCCGTTTTATTCGGTTTAGTTCAGGTTTTTATTCTTTTTTCGTTTTCTTTTATTTTTCTTCTCTGTTTTCCATTTTTTATTTCTTTTTCCATTTGTTTCTCGGTTTTATTTTGCTTCATTTTATTTCTTTTTTTATTTTCATTTTTTAGCTTTTCTTTGTTTCTTTTGTTTTTTCATTGTACATTTTAAATGTAAAAAACATTTTTCTAATACAGGTTTAACTTTTTTAATACAAATTTAAGTTTTTAATACATAGTCAACATATTTTATACACATTTTTTAGCATTTTTCAAATGCTTGATTAACATTTTTCGAATACAAGATTAACATTTTTTAATGCATAGTCAAAAAAATTCTTATACACAATTTAAATATTTTACAAATGCTTGGTTAACTCTTTCAAATACAAGATTAATATTTTTTCTAATACATGGTCAACATTTTTTCTATGCACATTTAACATTTTTCCAAATGCTTCATCAATATTTTTTTCAAATGCAAGATTAAGACTTTTTTGAATGGATGTCAACAATTTTGTATACACATTTAACATTTTCCAAATGCTTGATTAATATTTTTTAAATGTTGTTCAACATTTTTTTAAATGCTTGATTAACATTCGATTACAATGATAAAAAATCATTATTTTTTAATGCATGATTAACATTTTTCTATACACATTTAACATTTTCCTAATGCTTGGTTAATATTTCTGAAATACTTGTTCTACATCTTTTTAAATGCTTGATTAATATTTTTTATATACGTGATCAAAAGATTTCATATTTTCTAGTACATGGTCAATATTTTTTATATACATTCAACATTTTTTAAATCCATGATTAACATTTTTCAAAACATTATGTAATGTATATTTTTATAATATATATGTTTAGAATATTTGAAAGTGTAAATATAAGTAAAAAATTAAATCAAAAAACGAAATAAAAAAGTAAAAAAAGAAAACAAAACGAGGCAGTGTACTACCGCAAACTGGGCTGGCCCATATGCTCGCTTCAGCGAGTGCTTCGACTTGCTGAGACATAGGCACGCCATCATTCGTGGGACCTCCTATATGGCGCCGTACGCGCCGGAAGCCACTGGAGCGCGCACCCTCCTAGCGCCCCCCGCGTGCCCTAGTGGGCCGACCCATGTGCGGGGTGGGGAGCCCCTCGTTTTTTTGCCTTTTCCTGTTTTCAGGTTTTTTATTTTTTAAAATAATTTGGGATTTCAGAAAAAGTTGCATATTGTTGAATTGTTCGTGAATTCAAAACTTGTTCATGATTTAAAAAATGTTTGGGAAATAACAAATGCTCACAGATTCAAAACAATGTTCACAATTTCAAGAAAAATGTTCACAATATTCAAAAAAAGTTTAAAATTTCGAAAAAGTTCCAAATTTCCAAAAAATGTTCAAAAAATTCAATAAGTGCTCGCTGTTTCAAGAAGTATTAATGAACTAAAAAAATGTTTGTCAAAAACAAAAAATGTTCCTACACTTTGAAAATTGTTCCCAAATTTTAGAAAATGTTCACGTGTTCGACAATCGTACACAATTTCAAGATATGTTCGTGAATTCAAAAAATGTTCATGATTTTAAAAAATGTTCATAGATTTGTAAAAAACATTCACGAATTTGTAAAAAACTTTACATAAATTGAAAAAATCTTCATGATTTCAAAAAATATGCTCACAATATCAATTTTTTTTCATTATTTAAAAAAATATTCATTATTTGAAAAGATGTTCACCTTTTCCAAACAATGTTCGCAAATTTGTAGAAAATGTTCATCAATTCAGAAAATTGTTGCGAATTTGTACAAAATGGTTGCGAACTTGAATTGTTTTCACGATTTCCGAAAATGTTCATGACATAAAAAAATATTCACTACTTGAGAAAATTTAGTCACAAATTTGAAAGATAGCGGGGAAAAAAGAAAAGGAAAAAATTTAAGGAAATAGAAAAGAAAGAAAAAGAAAATCTGAACAGTAAAATAAAAAGAAAAGGAAAATAGAAAAAATATAGCGGACGCCCCCAGGGGGGGGTGGGGTACGCGCCGACACAAATCGGCACCTTAACAATGGGCTCAGGCCCAGTATGCGCCCTCGAGTTGCGCTTCTCATGCACTTGTCTGGTAAATTCCAGACCAACTATTTCGTAGATTAAATGGGCCGTCCACTCAACGACTGTTACATCGTGCAGTAGCATTCCGTTCCCTTTCTTGCGGACCAATACGGGACACAGAGGCGATCGAGAGGGGTCAGAGATTCGGGAGTCGGCGGCGACGCAGGAGGAAGCGGTCGGGGAGAGGCCGCCGCCCGCCGGGGAGGGTCTCGGAGAGCGTTAGAGATGGTGCCGGCGAAGGGGTGGAGCCGGAGGGTCGGGAGCGCGCGGTTGTTCGTGGGGAACGCGCTGGGCGGCGTCCGCGGTTGGACCAACGTCGCCTCCTGGGCCGTCGCCGGGACCCTCGCCTACTACCTCTGGGTCCAACCCGCGCGCCAGCTCCAGAAGGAGCAGCAGGTTGATTTCCCCTTGCTAATTCTTATTACCGCTGTGATTGTCTTCTATTGGATGGATCAGTCTGGACATGTCGCTTTCTCGGATGAGATCGCCGTAGGATGCAATTGCCCACATCTCTACATGCCCGTTTAGTTAATTCCAGTAAATTGTCGAAATGATGCGTGTATAGGCGCTGGCATCAAGAGCCTGATGTTTACTTCTAGGAACTGTGCGTTGGCTTGCTCGGAATTGTTGCTGCTGTCTTGCTTTTGCTAGGGACTGACTAATTGTCAACTTCAATTTATCTGCCAAACTTAAACTATAGGAAACACCATTGAAATTACAGCCGGCTAGTGTCTGTCATGACATTTTACATGGTTGAGCTATTGTTGCTTGGGAAGTTAAACTTGTGAATCTTAATGTGCCCTTCCAACAAGAATAATTTGATGATGTATTTTGATAAACACTTCGTTCATGGAAATATTATTAGTGTCGAACCAAATAAAGCGAATAAATGGCATGCTCTTATAAAAGTGGGACAGCTATGTTCAGCTCTTGCGTCCACCATATTGAAAATGATAATCTGAATTGCCACTTGCTGTGTGTTGTCCTGTTTAAACAGTCACTTGTTCTATTCAAAAGCATGATTTAGGAATTTCATCCTCCTGTAAGACACCCTTGTTTATCTACAGGTAAAAGAACCAAATGTTCTAGCAGTTACTATGTCTCATCTATCCTGATAAGCAGTTATTACTTATTACTTTTCTTTATCTGAATTTTTCTTTGATAGAGTTGTCTGTTTTCGTTCCATTTCATCCACCTATGTTTTTGCACCAAATTACTTCAAATTGTTGCGGTGTTATCTTAATATTTCACGCTTCTCCACTCTTACTATTATGTTTAATCTGGTGATTTTTCTTTCCACTCTGTTGATAATGGTATATGCCTTTTTTCACAGGAACGAGCTGCTTTAGCTGCTGCTTCGGATCCATACCGTTATGTCGAGAAACGGAAGCCAATTCCTGACCCCCAGGTAACCTTTGTATCTTCACTTTCACTAGATTCCTGAGACCCAGACAACAAGCTATTCCATCAACTGGTTCTGCAAGTTGATTCCTTATCTACTACTGCATGTAATGTCACCAGGACACTGGCCTAACTTACGGGAAGAAGGATCCTCCGAAGTCTGACAACTAGTTCATCTGGGAACATCCTGTACCAAATGCGGCGTCCGTTTGACTGGCAACGTCCCAATATGGGATTTCTGCAAGCCTGATTGCTACCACATGATAAGCATATACCGTCAAAAAGGTTGCTTCCTCATGCTAGCAAGCCAGGTCTTGTTGTCGTCGAGTCTCTTCGTTTTGAGTAATTTAGCGTTCATCTTTTGAGTTTCCTGCTTGTTTGGACGGATACCGTTTTGTTAGACACGAGGAATCATACTGGAAATGTAAATGTGTAAGTGCTAGATGTTCAGAAATCGGTGTATGGAGACACTACAATCCTAGTGATACCGTCACTGCTACTGCTACTCTGCTAGTATTTCCAACATGCTAAATAATGAATCCACTGTCTATGATGGGAATGTAATTGTTTGTGTGGAGCATAATACTGCTCGATTACAGAAGTGCCGGAAGAAATCTGTATTTTCTTTTGATGCATCTCGGCATTAGGTGCTTCAAGTGTGTTTAGAGAGAGATGGAATGTACACATACCCAGATACACTGTTCTTATGAGCATCTTTCAAAGGCTGAGCTACAATTATTTTTTTGTTGCGTAGCACCATTCCCCTACAGTTAGCATATACCACCTCATCAAAATATGCAAGCCAGCAACAATTTTCAAGTATACTTGCAAACTAGTAGCATACTACACATACTCTGATTCGGAAGCTAGTACCAGCTCTGCCATAGTATCATCGGGACCAATATGGAAAACAGTGTGAGCCTCATCAAAGCCTTCAAGCAAAACCTAGCAATACTATCAATCCATCACCACTATATACCACAACATCACATGCTCACAGATCGACATTCTACAATGCTACCACATGCTTAGAGATCTACTCCTACCACATGCTCACAGATCTAAGCTCTATCGACTAGGGAGGAGGCAGTGATTGAACTTACATCCATCGGTGAAGCCGGGTGGAGGTGTAGAACATATCGGAGAAGAGAAGGAAGACAAATTTCCACCTCCGTCTACCGTCGGCCATAGAAGACGCGCTGCTTACCTGCTCATCGGTGAAGAATCCGCGTGGGATAGAGAGCTTGAGAGGGGGGGGGGGGGTCGGTCTAAATAGCGAGACCAATTCAGCGAAGTGGCCCAGTTTGTCCTGTCGCTTTTCCAAGGGCATGCGCGAGCTCGCCCATCTCCCTGTTCGCATGAGCTCGACGCCGCATTCCCATCCCCTGCACGTCGCGAGCCTCGCTGAGAGGAAACAACCGATTCAACTGTTCCTAGCGGGCCTGACTGGAAGGCGCTTTAAACATCATGCGAGCCAAGATTTCTCCAGACTACCAAATGGTATATTTCTTGGACTATTTTTGCATCGCTCGTACCTGTTGGGCATGCTGCAGGCTACCAAAGCGTCATTAGGGCATCTTCAATGTTAATCCCCAAAACGAACACAGTATCCGTCCATGGACTGGTCCGGACTATCACGCATACATGGATGCGGGAACCAGTCATCCAATCGCATCCCCTAAAAATGGATCTTTTGCCCTTCCGGACCGGCTATCGGAACTTATGATCACTCTACCGCTTCCTCCTCCTCACCACCCACTTCCTTCTCGGCGACCTCCTTCTTCGCCGTTTCTAGTTGCTCCTTCAAGCGCTTCAACATCCTAAGATGGAAGGCTTCCATGATCATCCTTGCATCGTCATCCAACTCCTCCACTTCAAGGTCAACATCTTCGAATCCTCCGAAGCGGCTTTGATCTCAACCTTCTTCTCTTTGAGCTTGGCCGCCTTCTCTTCAAGCTTGAACTTATTATCAGTCGCCACCATTAAGATGTTAAACCTCTCTGCCTTACATTCCTCCTTGACTTAGAGCACTTGACACATGCCCCCTCCTTCTTCGCCAAGATGTCCTCGAACATCTCCGTCATCTTAGTCGTCGCCCCTTCTCGCTTCTCCTTCTCCTCCTCCTACTTATTTTCCTATAATTCTCTTCTAACCTTCTTCGATGGCTCTTTG
The DNA here is from genome assembly GCA_011799875.1 of Thinopyrum elongatum. Lineage (NCBI taxonomy): Eukaryota > Viridiplantae > Streptophyta > Magnoliopsida > Poales > Poaceae > Thinopyrum > Thinopyrum elongatum. Next base: position 280,817,621 of record CM022303.1, read on the forward strand.
TTGGGTCGGTTGGATCACCCGCTTCTTCCTTGTGCCGATGTCGGTGATCTTGACAAAGTTGACAATGAATAAATTTCACTTAGGTTGCCCACTCAACTTGAACCAACAATACATGAGGACGAAGTTCTTCTTCTCCACCTTGAAAAATAAGTTGCACGCATGAGAAGGATACAAAGAAAAACATTGTCAACAAGTTGCATATCTGATCCGGTCAAATGACCAACACATAGAGCATATTCGGCCAACAAATTGCATATCCGATCCGGCCAAATGACCAACACATAGAGCATATACGGCCAACAAGTTGCATACCCGATCCGGCCAAATGGCCAACACACAGATCATATCCGGCCAAGAAGTTCCATATCCAGCCAAATGACCAACATATATAATGCTACTTATGAACTGCATTGAGATTTTCCCCAAGAGGAGGGGATGGTGCAGTATAGTAGAGATAAATATTTCCCTCGGTTAAGAACCAAGGTTATCAATCCAGTAGGACAACCAAGCAATGCCTCGTTAGCAGCATCTGCACACAGACAACAAATCCTTGCAACCCAACGCGAACAAAGGGTTGTCAATCCCTTGACGGTTACGAGCAAGATTAAATTGTATGGTATTTGATAGATAGATCGGACAAAAATACAAAATAAAATAAATAAAGTAAAAGCGCAACAATGTATTTTTAGGATTTTTATATGATAAAAGATAGACCCGGGGGCCATAGTTTTCACTAGAGGCTTCTCGAGAAAATAACAAATGGTGAGTAGACAAATTACTGTTGGGCAATTGATAGAAAAGCAAATAATTATGGCGATATCCAAGGTAATGATCATGTACATTGGCATCACGTCCGAGACAAGTAGACCGAAACGATTCTGCATCTACTACTATTACTCCACCCATCGACCGCTATCCAACATGCATATAGAGTATTGAGTTCATAAAGAACGGATTAACGCCTTAAGCAATATGACATGATGTAGACAAGATAAACTCACATATGAATAAACCCCATCTTTTTACCCTTAATAGCAACGATACATATATGTCATGTCCCCTTCTGTCACTAGGATTGAGCACTGCAAGATCGAACCTATTACAAAGCACATCTTTCCATTACAAGATAAATCAATCTAGTTGGCCAAACCAAATCAATGGATCGAAGAAGAAATACGAAGCTATAAAAATCATGCATAAAAGAGTTCAGAGAAAACTCAAATAATATTCATGGATAGATCTGATCATAAACTCACAATTCATCGGATCCCAACAAACACACCGCAAAAAAGAATTACATCGGAAAGAATTCCAAGAACATCAAGGAGAATATTGTATTGAAGAACATCGAGAAAGAAGAAGCCATCTAGGTACTAACTATGGGCCCGTAGGTCTGTGGTAAACTACTCATGCATCATCGGAAGGGCAGCAAGGCTGATGTAGAGCCCCTCCGTGATTAAATCCCTCTCCGGTGGAGTGCCAAAAAAGGTCCCCAGATGGGATCTCTCGAGAACAGAGGCTTGCGGCGGTGGAAAAAGTATTTCGTGGACTCCTCTGTTGGTTTTCTGATTTTAGAGAATTTATAGAGGCGGAGTTAGGTCAAATGGAGCTACGTGGGGTCCACAAGCTACCAGGGCGCGCCTTGGTGCCTTGTGGGCTATTGCTCCATCTTCTTGTCCCCTCACGAAGCTTCCAGAGTCTCTTATTGCCAGAAAAAAATCTCGAAAAAGTTTTGTGGCATTTGGACTTCATTTGGTACTGATATTCTGCAAAGTCAACAACAAGCAAAAAACAACAACTGGCACTGGACACTAAGTTAGTAGGTTAGTCCCCAAAAATGATATATAGTTGCTTGTAAATGTATATAAAACATCCAAGATTGATACTATAATAGCATGGAATAATAAAAAATTATAGATACATTGGAAACGTATCATATAACAACGTACTTGCTAGGTGATTTGTGATGACCCACAAGTATAGGAGATCAATCATAGTACTTTCGATAAGTAAGAGTGTCGAACCCAACAAGGAGCAGAAGGAAATGACAAGCGGTTTTCAGCAAGGTATTTTCTGCAAGCACTGAAATTGTCGGTAATAGATAGTTTTGTAGTAAGATAATTCGTAACGGATGACGGTGTCCTGGACTAGGGGGTACTCACCATGTCGCCTCCCGACCAATGGGTTGGGCCGAGGACCCCCGTGGCGGTTCACTAATGGGCCAGTTCGGACAGCCGATGACATATACAAGGAAGATTCCACAAGACTTGGTGATCAAGACAAGGACTCCTCTCCACCAACGTAGCCGACTAGGACTCTTGTTATCCTAGGCCTCCGGTACATTATATAAGCCGAGGCCAGGCTCGTTGATAGATAGATTATGACATTACTCATCATACCCCTTGGGTTTAGACCACAACATATGATCTCGAGGTAGATCAACTCTGTACCTTGATACTTCATCAATATAAACAAGAGCAAGACGTAGGGTTTTACCTCCATTAAGAGGGCCCGAACCTGGGTAAAACACCGTGTTCATCGTCTCCTTCGTTCCTGTTACCATCGATCCTAGATCCACAGATCGGGACCCCCTACCCCGAGGTCTGCCGGTTTTGACACCGACAATGGTGCTTTCATTGAGAGTTCCGTTGTGTGATCGGCAATGGATCAATGGCTCGCCTGCAGATCAACTGCGATATCGGCATCTTCGTCTCCGGCTTGACTGGTTACCTTGGCTCGACCGAGGACTATCCTCTGCCTCCGATCGTCATGATCAGACGAGGGCCTTCATCAACATCAACTCCGATCTCTATCAAGATCGTGGAGGAATCATCCATATAGCTCGGGGGCTCAACTTCAACATTGTCCTCGGGCGACCGTGTTGTTTTTCTATACAGCGGATTCGTATTCGCTGTCGCCGCTTCCTCGAGTGTCGCTTTGACGATTGCTTTGGTGGCACAGTGCGGAATTGTGTATATAACAACCCTGTAAAATTTCGTCATATTCCGATAGAGGAATCTCCGGCGATCTACGATATACCGGACCCCTGTCGAATCTGGACGGGAATCTGGACGAGTTTAGGGCGTAGAGTCCAGCGTCTAGCTCAGACGTCCTTTGGAAGATCCAACCATTGATCGGCTGCGGAATTCCTGTATCTACCACCCCTGAAAATTTCAGCTCGATCCGACCGTTCAAACTCCGGCAAACCTCCGATGAGCGAATCGATTTTCTGATCTGTTTTCTGCGCGAATACGAGTCCGACCCGAGTTCATCTTTCTTCATGAACGGGATATTGGACAACCTTTTTGGAAGAATCTCTTTCTAGGGTATTGTATTTTGTTTCCGGACACATGCTCACAAATTTTGCTCCTTTTCGGAGGTAACCTTCACCGTTGCGCCGGTGTCAAACCAGCCTGACAAAACGTTGCTGCACGGCTGCCGACCTGCGCCAGACGGGTCGTCGCTTCATCGAGCCGAACTCAACCTCTTCGGATCATTATCTCGGCAAGCCGAACAATAGTTCGGCATCGTGAAGGGTAAATCATCACCAACATTGTGGCCCCACGAATTATACGGAGCGGGCACACCGGCATCGCTGCATGGTCACTTCATCAAGCGGGCATCGACCACGTCACAAGATCCGGCCCGCGACGGCATCGCCGCACTATTGCTTCTTCAAGCCTGGATGTGACCTCTGCGTCCGAAGATCGGGAGTCAATTCCGGCCGGACTTGCCTCTCTTATCCCGTATCCAGCTTCAATCCTGGACGCGACTTCGGCGTCCGAACATCAGGAGTCAACCCTGGCCGGACTCGCCCCTCGCACCATAGTACCGTAGGACGATTTCCGAAGAAATCCCAAATACTAATCCGGCTGACCAAGCCGATGTCCACCACGCCGACCTGCTTCGACACCTCGGACGGCATGGGGCTGCAAACGTCATACTACCGACCTGCCCCGTCACCTCGGCTAGACCGGGGGCTTCGCCATCTCTTCATCAACCTACTCCGGTGACTTCGGCGTCACCAGCCAACCAGCTTCGTCACGTTAGCTGGACCGGGGGCTTCACCTCGCCACAGCGACCGTGCGACATCGCCACCTCATCAAGCCGAACTCCTCGATCGGTTACCTCGGGCTTGGGGGCTGTGACCTTGGCTAGGCTGCGGACTACGTCTTTGTCCCGCCACGATTTCGGCCCGCGTCATCAATGCCGAATACATTAACCAGCTAAGTCGCCTCCATGCTCAGTTTTTTTTCTTTCTTTAAATTTTTTTTTATTTTTTTTCTTGTTCAGTTCAACCAAACATTATATTTGTGTTAAACAAAAAAGTTGTTCGTTCAAACGTTGATGTTAAACACTTCTTTTTTCTCCGAGCTCTTCGTCACCTCGGTCATGAGGGTTTTTCTCACCTCGGCTGGACTTGGGGGCTTCGCCTCACCGCATCGACCGTACGGCGTCGCCACTTCATCAAGCCGAGCTCTTCGCTCGGGCACCTCGAAATTGGCTTGGGGGCTGGGACCTCGACCCGCTGCAAGCTCGGCCTGCGTCATCAATGCCGAACACATTAACCAGCTAAGTCGCTTTCATGCTCAAAGTTTTAAAACTTTTAATTTGTGTTCGGTTCGACCATGCTCGCATACGTTGTTTGAAACTCTACCCATGTTAACTGGGGGCTCTTAAAATTTATATGAGCCGTTCTATAATTAATATTTTTTCTTTCTTCTTAGTCGTTGCAAAATCTTTTTCTACTACTCCTTTCTCGACTCGAGTGTGAGGTCAATAGCCGGATAGCCTGGCTTCTCTCTAAAGCCGCTCGAGTTTAGTTCGCTAAACTGGCCTGAGAAGCACTCCGCCTTCGGGATAGGAGGTTGAAGCCGAAGGCTGACCCGCTTGAAGTCTTGAGTTCGGATGTGTCAAGTTAAAACACGACGGAAGCACAAACTAATTTTAAGACCAATGTTCGGATTGGCACCAAAAACTTGATTTAGTTTGGACGTAAAGTTTTTACTGAAGTTTTTTGGTTTTCCAAGCCTATGGCACTTTTAACCTATTTGTGTGTTTCCAGCATAAGTCTCGCAGTGCAACGCCGGACACCTTTCGAGATTCGGCAAAAACATTCTCGGATATTGCTATATATGCATCAGTTTCGAATTGTGTCTTCGGTCAATAGTTGGGTTGCCCGGCTCCTGTGCTTGCCTCCTACGTTTCGCTTTGTTCGGCTAGGTGTGCAAAGGGAGAACCACTGCGATTGTGCTTCCAGCTCGAATGGTTAAGCACCTCAGTGGAGAAAGCCGAAAACTGACTGTCACAATGGGCGTAAACTGGTCAGCGATCCGATGACGGTGTCACACTATAGATCGATACCGATTACCCCGTGTTAAACGATGGGCCTTTCATAATATTGGCCGAAGTGTTAATGGCTAGACTTCGGTCGGTGCCGAACACAAATCGGGGGCTCGTAGCTAGCTTCCCCAGTTTAAAGCTCCTATGACTAAGTGAAAGTTATAAAGCCCGTATATCTGATTGCCTTGTTTCCGCTAACACAACCGCCTTCGGGCACCGAGACGTCGGCTAAGGGTTGTCTTGTTACTGCGGAAACACCCTGCGTAGTATCTACAAAGGGCTAGAAGCCGACGATGGGCCACTTTCAACTGATAAACGGTCGCAACAGTCAAAATAAACATATATCATCAGTGTTTGTATTCAGTATACAAGCACTGCCTTCCATAATTATCGTTATAAAGCTATAAATATGCATCAATTTGACTTAAGATTTTGGCCAAGCTGGGTTGCATGGCTCCTGTGCTTACCCCTACGTTCCCGATTGTTCGGCTAGGTGGTAAAGGGAGCACCTCTGTGATTGTTACTACCGGGTCATCCGGATTAGTACCTCAGACTGGGTGAAGCCGAAAGCTAGCCATCTTAAAGGATATAATTGGTCGACAACGATGGAAGCGAAAATTCTGGTTCATCATGGACCACAGAGTTCGGGAACTTTCTCCCAACTAAATCCTCAATGTTTTCCTCCCCCATTGATCGGAATTGAGGTTTCATGATCATGATCAACATGACAGCCTGGGAAAAGGAACCTGTAATGGAACTATTTTTCCCATAAGATGTTTTATAACATATCTCTCTGCGTACCTTTGTTTATAAAACCGTATGGCCGGATTGCCTTGTTCGTCGTAAATCTTTGCCCTTATAAAGGCTTTATAAAGTAGGACGAACACTCTTCGGCTGCTGGCCGAAGAGGTTGAAGCCGATGGTCAGTCAACAAAGTTTTGTACAATGCGGATCCGAGCATTAGTGATGTAAAGTACTTGGATACATAGAATCATTACACATAAATTGTGATATACTCCGGACATTGATCCTCAATTCGGCCACCCGTGCCCACATTAAGGCTCGGGGGCTACTGGGCTTCGCGCTTCTCATTTACAAATATTAAAGGGGCACATCGATCCCCTGATCTGGTGTTGCCACCCGACCATTGGCTCGGGGGCTACTGCATTGACGATTCAATACAGACAGTTTACAAAGTGCGAAATAGTTCCCGAGGAGATTATGATCCTCAGGTTGGTCGGCCGCACCCAACCTGGGTCTCGAGGAATATGCACACCACATTTCTATTCCTAAGTATGCTACAGAGCTAGGAGTTGATCCTCAGGCCGATTTTGTGAATCGACCTGAGTCTCAGGGGCTACTGGGATCACCGGTTTTATGCCATCCTTCAGGTGCATCTCGGGTTTTAGACCGACACACACCTTGAGGGCTACTGGCTATATATCTCGGCAGAGAATAAATTGCACCAATTGAAAATATTCACAAAAAATCAGCCCGCAGTCAGGGTGGTGCACCACCTCGGAAGCAGTCCGGCATAAAGCTCGGATTCGAATGGCTCGTTCCATAAAAGACTACTCCGGCATTTAAGCTCGGATGAACTCATTCAAATTTTCAGAGGCCAAGGTAATCTATGATACCTCGGATTCAGTTCGGTGTTGGAGCTCGGACGCAAGAGGATACCTTGAATGCCGAATAGTGTTGGAGCTCGGCTGTGAAAAGACGCCTCGGATTCAGTTCGGCGTTGGAGCTCGGACGCAAGAGGATACCTTGAATGCCGAATAGTGTTGGAGCTCGGCTGTGAAGAGACGCCTCAGATTTAGTTCGGCCTTGGAGCTCGGACGCAAGAGGGCGCCGTCGCACGGGAAACACTTCAAACCCCAGGTGTGGCGTAAAAAACTTACAAGGCATTGATAAAGGCCGATAACTTAAAAAGACTCCTCGGATACCTGACGTATGAACTCTTCGGATACACCTCGGCGATCCTCAAGATCGGAGATGGGAAGATTTGTTGAACCAGTTTTCAAGACCGACGACCGAAGATGAAGAACAGTTCGGAAGAATCGAGGAGCGTCCCCAACTTGAAGACCGGTTCAGGGGGCTACTGACGGTGTCCTGGACTAGGGGGTACTCACCATGTCGCCTCCCGACCATTGGGTTGGGCCGAGGACCCCCGTGGCGGTTCACTAATGGGCCAGTTCGGACAGCCGATGACATATACAAGGAAGATTCCACAAGACTTGGTGATCAAGACAAGGACTCCTCTCCACCAACGTAGCCGACTAGGACTCTTGTTATCCTAGGCCTCCGGTACATTATATAAGCCGAGGCCAGGCTCGTTGATAGATAGATTATGACATTATTCATCATACCCCTTGGGTTTAGACCACAACATATGATCTCGAGGTAGATCAACTCTGTACCTTGATACTTCATCAATATAAACAAGAGCAGGACATAGGGTTTTACCTCCATTAAGAGGGCCCGAACCTGGGTAAAACACCGTGTTCATCGTCTCCTTCGTTCCTGTTACCATCGATCCTAGATCCATAGCTCGGGACCCCCTACCCCGAGGTCTGCCGGTTTTGACACCGACAACGGGTAACAAGTAACAAGTGTAGCAAAGGTGCAGCAAGGTGGCCCAATCCTTTTTGTAGCAAAGGACAAGCCTGGACGAACTCTTATATAAAGCAAAGCGCTCCCGAGGAGACATGGGAATTACTGTCAAGATAGTTTTCATCATGCTCATATGATTCGCATTCGTTACTTTGATAATTTGATATGTGGGTGGACCGGTGCTTGGGTGCTGTCCCTACTTGGACAAGCCTCCCACTTATGATTAACCCCTCTCGCAAGCATCCGCAACTACGAAAGAAGAATTAAGATAAATCTAACCATAGCATGAAACATGTGGATCCAAATCAGCCCCTTACGAAGCAACGCATAAACTAGGGTTTAAACTTCTGTCACTCTAGCAACCCATCATCTACTTATTACTTCCCAATGCCTTCCCCAAGGCCCAAATCATGGTGAAGTGTCATGTAGTCGACGTTCACATAACACCACTAGAGGAAAGACACCATACATCTCATCAAAATATCGAACGAATACCAAATTCACATGATTACTTATAGCAAGACTTCTCCCATGTCCTCAGGAAAAAACGTAACTACTCACAAAGCATATTCATGTTCAAGACCAGACAGGTATTGAATAGCATTAAGGATCTGAACATATGATCTTCCACCAAATAAACCAACTAGCATCAACTACGAGGAGTAATCAACACTACTAGCAACCCACAGGTGCCAATCTGAGGTTTTGGGATAAAGATTGAATACAAGAGATGAACTAGGGTTTGAGAGGAGATGGTGTTGGTGAAGATGTTGATGGAGATTGACCCTCCCTCGATGAGAGGATCGTTGATGATGATGATGGCTTCGATTTCCCCCTCCGGGAGGGAAGTTTCCCCGGCAGAATAGCTCCGCCGGAGCCCTAGATTGCTTCTGCCCAGGTTCCGCCTCGACACGATGGCGCTTCGTCCCGAAAGCTCTGTTCTGATTTTTTTTTCTAAGTCAAAACCCTCCATATAGCAGAAGATGGGCACCAGACGATGGCCAGGGGGCCCACAAGCCCTGGGAGGTAGGGCGCGCCCCCCAGGCTTGTGGCCACCTGGTGGGTCCCCTTCTGTAACTTCTTCGTCCAATATTTTTTATATATTCCAAAATAATTCTCCGTAAAGTTTCAGGACATTTGGAGTTGTGCAGAATAGGTCTCTCAGATTTGCTCCTTTCCGGTCCATAATTCCAGCTGTCGGCATTCTCCCTCTTCATATAAATCTTGTAAAATGAGAGAGAAAAGGCATAAGTATTGTACTATAATGTGGAATAACAACCCATAATGCAATAAATATTAACATAAAAGCATGATGCAAAATGGACGTATCAACTCCCCCAAGCTTAGACCTCGCTTGTCCTCAAGCGAAAGCCGAAATCGATAATCATGTCCACATGTTTAGAGATAGAGGTGTTGATAAAAATAAAATACAGACATGAGGGCATCATGATCATCTTTAGAACAGCAAGATATTGTCATATAACTTCTCATGCTAAAGTGGTAAATCGTTCACAAGGTAAAGTATGAACCCGAAACTTCATTGAAAACTAACAAACTATGATCTCATCATTGAAGCAATTGCAATTTATCATAATGTCGGAAAGAGTCAATGTAAGAGCTTTTATGTAGCAAGTCCACATACTCAACCATCTTTTAGTCTTTCATAATTGCTAACACTCATGCGATATTTATGAGATCAAAGCCTAAATCAGACACAGAGGAAGATAGGGGCTTATAGTTTCGCCTCCCAAATTTTTACCTCAAGGGTAATGTCAACAATAATACTTTATGATCACCTACATAAGAGTGGATATGTATGTCTGGATCTTTCCCCAACACATAGTGCTTGCCAAAAATAAAAAGTGTAAAAAGGAAAGGTGGAGATCACCATGACTCTTGTATAAAGGTAGAAGGTAAAAGTAAAAGATAGGCCCTTCGCAGAGGGAAGCAGAGGTTGTCATGCGCTTTTATGGTTGGATGCACAAAATCTTAATGCAAAAGAACGTCACTTTATATTGCCGCTTGTGATAAAGAACTTTATTATGTAGTTCGTCGCTTTTATTTCTTCCATGTCACAAGTTCGTATAAAGTTTATTTTCTTCACACTAAAAGATCATACATATTTAGAGAGCAATTTTTATTGCTTGCACCGATGACAACTTACTTGAAGGATCTTACTTAATCCATAGGTAGATATAGTGGACTCTCATGGCAAAACTGGGTTAATGGATGTTGGATGCACATGTAGTATCTCTACTTGGTGCAAAAGATTTGGCTAGCATGGGATGAGAAGCAAGCTCAACATGTTGGAGGATCCATGACAATATAACTTCTATTCGGATATAAGAAAACATAACCCATTATGTTGTCTTCCTTGTCCAACATCAACCTATTAGCATATAATATTTTAATGAGTGCTCACAATCATAAAAGATGTCCAAGATAGTGTATTTACATGTGAAACCTCTCTTTCTTTATTACTTCCTATTAATTGCAACAATGACCAATATTATGTTTGTCAGCCCTCAACAAATTTTATTAATCATACTCTTTATATGTGAAGTCATCACTCTCCAGAAGATCATTATATAACCTTTTTACTTCTTTTTTTCCAAGATCAAGGCAAGAAAGCAAAGCCCTCAACTCAAAACTACTCTTTATTATATAACTCTCGGACTCGATTACATAGAGGGAACACAAAGCAAAACTCAAAACTAGATCATACTAAAAACTTTTATTCTACCAAACCAATATATAACCAAAAGGATAGAACTAAGGAAAATGATAAAAGTAAAGATGTGGTGGTGATACGATATCGGGGCACCTCCCCCAAGCTTGGCACAAGCCAAGGGGAGTGCCCATACCCATGTACTCAAGTCTCCTTCTTCGGAGGTGGTGGTGATGAGGTTGATGATGTGGGAGGCTTGTCCTCCGTCTTCCAAGGCATAGGCTCATCATCGTAGAAGGATGAACAAGTCTCCGGAATCCTCAAATCTGCAGCCAAACTCATCCTCTTAAATCTGTATTCATACTCACAGTTTTGGTTTTGCAGGTCATAGATCTGGGCTTGGAGATGCTCGTTTTTCTCATGAAGCTTGAAGATGGCCTTTCCAATATCCTTGGTGTCCAGCTTGTGGTCACGGGTGAACTCCGTGATCATGGAGTGGTTGGCGTTGAGTTCGCGTTCCACCATCCCTTGGCACTTGAAGACTTGCTGCTCCATCGCTTCGAGCCTGGCCTCCACGCTTCCGGTCCCCCTTGGCCCTTGAACATCCCGGATGTGCAGCACCCCCTCATGCATCTCAATGGTTTGAGGGTGTTGCAGCACCTCCTGAAGGTATGGGTTGATGACCTTCTCATAGAACTTGTCCTTGGGAGCGCTTGGAGACGTCATGGCGATCTAGATCTGTCAGAAAAATAGCTCGAAACAAGAACAGAGGATATTGCCGTGATACGGTGGTCAAAACCTTCGGGAGATTATATAATTAATTTTTACCGCAAAAAACAAGTATTCTGGGAGAATACGGAGTCCGGAGGGCACACGAGGTGGCCACAAGCCTGGGAGGCGCGCCCCCACGGCTTGTCGCCTCCTCGTACACTTTTCGGACTACTTCTTATTTTCCTAATTTTTTAAATATTCCAAAACGGAGTAAAATTGCTTTTGGGAAAGTTTTGGAGTTGGTTTACTTACCGTATCACATACCTATTCCTTTTTAGGGTTCTGGAGTGTTCTGGAAGGTTTCCCTTATGTACTCCTCCGGTGTTATGGTATCAATAATATTGGTTTCAACATATATGGGAGTACCTGAGATATAATGTTTGATTCTTTGCCCGTTCATCACCTTCGGGTTAGTGCCCTCGGCATTGTTGATCTTGATGGCACCGAAACGATAAACTTCCTCGATAGTGTAAGGCCATTCCCATTTAGAGAGAAGTTTCCCTGCAAAAAATCTTAAACGAGAATTGTATAGCAAGACATGGTCACCTACATTAAATTCACGCTTTTGTATCCTTTTGTCATGCCATCTTTTAACCTTTTCTTTAAACAATTTGGCATTCTCATAGGCTTGGGTTCTCCATTCAACAAGTGAGCTAATGTCAAATAACCTCTTCTCACCGGCAAGTTTGAAATCATAGTTGAGCTCTTTAATTGCCCAATAAGCTTTATGTTCTAATTCAAGAGGTAAGTGACATGCTTTTCCATATACCATTTTATACGGAGACATACCCATAGGATTTTTATAAGCAGTTCTGTAAGCCCATAGTGCATCATCAAGTTTCTTAGACCAATTCTTCCTAGATCTATTAACAGTCTTTTGCAAGATCAATTTTATTTCTCTATTACTTAATTCTACTTGACCACTAGACTGAGGATGATAAGGAGATGCAATTCTATGATTAAGATCATACTTAGTAAGCAATTTACAGAAAGCACCATGAATAAAGTGTGAACCACCATCAGTCATTAAATATCTAGGGACTCCAAACCTCAGGAAAATAACTTCTTTAAGCATTTTAATGGAGGTGTTATGATCAGCACTACTAGTTGGAATAGCTTCTACCCACTTAGTAACATAATCAACAGCAACCAAAATATGTGTATACCCATTGGAGGATGGAAAAGGTCCCATATAATCAAATCCCCAAACATCAAATGGTTCAATAACAAGAGAATAATTCATAGGCATTTCCTGACGTCTACATATATTACCAATTTTTTGACATTCATCACAAGACAAGACAAACCTACGAGCATCCTTGAAAAGAGTAGGCCAATAAAAACCAGATTGTAATACCTTGTGTGCAGTTCTATCTCCAGCATGGTGTCCTCCGTAGGCCTCGGAGTGACACTTGCGTAGGATCTGTTCCTGTTAATAACACCATCTACTCCTTCTTTATAAAGGTGTGGGTCATCCCAGAAGTAATATCTTAAATCATAGAAAAACTTTTTTTGTTGGTATGTAAAACTAGGTGGTATAAATTTAGCAACAATGTAATTAGCATAGTCTGCATACCATGGGGTACTACGAGAAGCATTTATAACAGCTAATTGCTCATCAGGAAAGCTATCATCAATAGGTAGTGGGTCATCAAGAATATTTTCTAACCTAGACAAATTGTCTGCTACGGGGTTCTCAGCCCCCTTTCTATCAATAATATGTAAAACAAATTCTTGTAGCAAGAGAACCCATCTAATGAGTCTAGGTTTAGCATCTTTCTTTTCCATAAGGTATTTAATAGCAGCATGATCAGTGTGAACAATTACTTTGGAATCAACAATATAAGATCTGAATTTATCACAAGCAAACACAACCGGTAAAAATTCTTTTTTCAGGAGTAGCATAATTTCTTTGAGCACCGTCTAGAGTTTTACTAACATAATGGATAACATTTAATTTCTTATCAACTCTTTGTCCTAGAACAACACCAACAACATAATCACTAGCATCACACATAATTTCAAAGGGTAGGTTCCAATCAGGTGGTTGAACAATAGGTGCAGAAATTAAGGCTTTCTTAAGTACTTCAAATGCTTCTACACAATCATCATCAAAAACAAAAGGAACATCTTTTTGCAAAAGATTAGTAAGAGGCCTGGAAATTTTAGTGAAGTTTTTGATAAATCTCCTATAGAAACCAGCATGACCAAGGAAACTTCTTATACCTTTGATATCTTTAGGAGACGACAGTTTTTCAATGGTATCAACTTTAGCTTTATCAACTTCAATACCTCGTTCGGAGATTTATGCCCCAAGACAATACCTTCATTAACCATAAAGTGACACTTCTTCCAATTCAAGACAAGATTAGTTTCTTCACATCTGTGCAAAACTCGGTCAAGGTTGCTTAAGCAATCATCAAAAAAAGTTCCGTAAACAGAGAAATCATCCATGAAAACCTCAACAATCTTTTCACAAAAGTCAGAGAATATAGCAGTCATACATCTTTGAAAGGTAGCAAGGGCATTGCATAAACCAAAAGGCATACGTCTATAAGCAAAAGTACCGAAAGGGCATGTAAAAGTAGTTTTTTCTTAATCCTCTTGTGACGCAGGTATTTGGGAAAAACCAGAGTATTCATCTAGAAAGCAGAAATGTGTATGTTTTGATAGTATTTCTAGCATTTGATCAATGAAAGGCAGAGGATAATGATCTTTCCTAGTAGCTTTATTTAATTTTCTAAAATCAATTACCATTCTATAACCTGTGACAATTCTTTGTGGAATCAATTCATTTTTATCATTAGGAACAACAGTAATACCTTGTAACACCCCCAGTGGTTAACTACAGTAATCACCCTTTTGATTATGCCATGTCATCATGATTATTAGTGCCTAAACATCATTCGCATCATATTGCATTTCAACTCCTAACTCAAATTCAAATTTAAATGAAAGTGGAACATAAAAGTTGTCCAACATAGAAACTAAATTGTTCATTAAATAGCAAATAAATCAGAGACAATTCTAAAATTGAAACCAACATCATTGGAGTTGGGTAAGTGACTCAAACATCCCCAAACAGTGATTAAAGACAATATTTAATTACCTTTTATTTAGTCTAAAATAAATATGAAAATATATTTACCCCAAACTAGTTTTTGGTGGTAGGATATATTGTGCTGTGATTTTTGGGCCAGCTCTCATATTTTACAAAACTCTAATGGGGGCCACACATTTCAAAACAGAAAAGAAAAGAAAAACAAAAGAAAAACAAAACAGAAAAAGAGAAAAGGACCCCTCCCCCCCTTTTGGGCCTCGGCCCAGCTGGCCTATGCCGGCCAGGCCGGCCCGCTCCCGCACGCCCGCTGGCCTATTTGGCCACCCCCCGAACCCTAGACCCACTAACCCCACTCGCGCCCCCCACTCTCCCTCCCCCGATCCCCTCCTGGATCGGGATCGATCCCGGCCGCCTCGACGTCGCCCGGAGCCGCCTGGCGCACGCCGCTCGCCCCCTGCACCGCACCGTCGCCGACGCCCGTCGCCACCCTGACCTTGAGCCGACGCCCCGCCACCTCGACGCCGTCGCCCTGGGCCTCGCCGCCCCGTTCAGGACAGCGCCGTCGTCGGATCCCGCTGGACTACCCCGTCCCCGTCGCTCGCGTCCCCGACCTCTTCCTCAACCGCGGCTCCATCGAGCCTCGCCGGCGTTCCCCTGCACCGGCGGTGAGGCACCGCGCGCGCTACTCCTCTTTCCCCTGCCACTGCTTCAGCTCGCGCGCGGTACACCGCTCCGGCCGCGCCTCTGCGCGCGCGCCCGCGCTCCCGACCACGTCGCCGCGCCGATCCGCCGACCCGCTCACGCCCCTCGCTTGCGCCCGCGTCGGCCTCCGCCCGACCGCGCTCGCGTCGCCTGGCCCCGACCCTGCTGCTGCTCGCGCCAGTCCGCGCGCGCTCGCCTAGCCCCGCTCGCCCCTCGCTGATGCTGTGCTGCTGCTCCAACCGCAACCGCCGCTATTGCCGTTGTTTCCTGCCCTCCGCCTCGCTGCGCCGCCCGCCTGCTGCCGCCTTGCTAGCTGCTGCTGCTCGATGCCGCCTGCGCCTCGCGTCGGCCGCCCGCGCCCGCAGCTCGCCGCCCGCTTCCGGCCTCCCTCGCCGCGGTCCGCCTCCCCACGCTGGCCGCTCGCCGCGGTCCGCACCGCCGCGCTCGCGCGCCCATTTCCACACGGGCGCCGGCGCCCACGCCCGTTTGCCCGTGCGCCCGCTAGACCCCCTGGGCCTCTGCCCAGTGGGGCCCGAGGCCTCTGTGCCGCTGACAGACGGGGCCCAGCCCCTAAAAACGTTTAATAGAAAATTAAATAAATAAATAATTAAAGTTAATAATTAATTAATTAGTAAATTAATTAAGTTAATTAATCCTGATTAGGTTAATCTAAATTAGTTAATTAGTTTAATTAAATACTGATTAATTAGTTAACCCTAATTAACTAACCAGTCAATGACAGCGGGCCCCACCTGTCAGATTGCGCTGACGTCAGCATGATGTCATGCTGACGTCAGCATAACACTGTTTCGGATAATGTTGATTTAATAAATTCCAGAAAATCAATAAAACTTTAGAAAATCATATCTTTTAATCCGTAACTCAGATGAAAAAACTTTGTACATGAAAATTGCTCAGAACGACGAGACGAATCCGAATGCGCGGTCCGTTCGTCCGCCACACGTTCCTAACTATCCGAACATGCAACCGTTCCCCTCTTTTCATCTGTCCGACAAATGTCCGAAAACGGGAAAACATTCCCGGATGAATCCCACCTTCGCCAGTATCACCCGGCACTGCGTTAGGTCACCTCCGTCACCGCGTATTGCCATGTTATGCTTTGTGCTGCACTTGTTCGCTGTGTATTTATACTGTTTCCTCCCCCTCTTCTCTCTCGGTAGCCCCCGACACCGACGTCGTCCCTGAGGCCGACGCAGCTCCGGAGCCCGAAGACACTATTGACGACCTTGCCCTTGCCGCCGAGCAACCAGGCAAGCCCCCCCCCTTTGATCATCCCGATATCGCCTATTCTATTTCTCATGCTTGCATTAGAATTGCTGTTGCTACTGCTTTAACTATTCTGATGCATAGCCTGTTCATTGTAGCCTGCTGTTGATAACTACCTGCATATCCTAAACTGCTTAGTATAGGCTGGGTAGAGACCTATCAGTGACTCCACTTATCCCGACTGCCGCGCTGGATTGTCAGAAGACCCGATCAACGGGAATTGAAGACCAGGCCCCGACACCGCACATCACCCCCCTTAGTTGTAACGACACTGCAGCGTTACTATCGAGAGCCGAGGGTGAAACCTCTTGTAGCACTTCTGATGTTAACTCTGTAGAGTAGCTATTCGGTCGTGGTCATCGAGGGTGATTCCTCCTTCACCGCTTCCTATAACGACGCTGTCGTACAACACCTCAAGTGTGGACCCAGTGAGGGTGATTCCTCCGAGTTCACCTTGACGGATACATCGAGTGGGAATTCAATGAGGGTGATACCTCGGATTCCCTGATGTTATGGACACACGGATACTTGGACTTTACAATGTTACTTGGATAGGCGGGTTGACCCTGAGGGGTACCCGCGTGCGCCTGAGAGGCGAGTGTTGTGAAGACGGGTGCCAGTGTGGTGCCCGAGTGGTGAATACGAGGCGCGGCCGGGCATTCTTAACCCTTGCAGCAAGTCCTCGAGATGGGGCGACGGGGTCACATCTTTCGTGAGTCTCTGCTCGTTACCGCAAGCCCCTAGTCCTAACGATTTGGATATTTGATCCGAGCAGGTCTATGGCCTGATAGCACTAACCATCACGTGGGCATAGTATGGGCGTTCTGCATCGTAGCATCAGCCGAAAGCTCTGTCAGACATCTAGTTCAGCCTTGCGGCCGGGACGGACCGGCGCCCTCCGGGTGCCTGGCTTCACCCTGCTCGCAACGACCCGGAGTGCACGGGGCGGTGGCCCAAGACCCCTGAGCGCTTAGGATGTAGACCGGCGGGGACCTCTTTGCTGAGCTATAGGTAGGGCTGCGATGTGTCGTTTGACCGAGGCTGGGCATGACCCAGGAAAGTGTGTCCGGCCGGAGTTAATCGAGCGTGTTGGGTAAGTTGGTGCACCCCTGCAGGGAAGAACACTTCTATCGATAGCCGGTCCTACGGTAAAGGACACTCGGAGTTGTATCCTGATTGATACAATTTAGAACTGGATACTTGGATACTATGGCTCTGGGATTGCTTTCTCGCAGGGAGTCGAGAAAGGATCTCTGGGTGAGGATGAGGCTTAATGATACTACTACATTATATTGTACTGTTCTACTCTCTTCTAATTCTGCAAGACCGATGAAGATGCTAGTCTTCGATAGGACTAGGCCTTCTCTCTATTCTTGCATTTCTGCAGCCCAGTCCACATATACAGCCTCCCGTTGAAAATGTTGCACATGTAGTGTAGATCCTTGCTTGCTGAGTACTTCTGAGTACTCACGGTTGCTTTGTTTTCCTTTTCTCCCCATATCAGTCTGTCGTAACAAGAGGACGGAGCCCCCGAGATAGCTGCCCCGTCGATCGTCTACTACTACTACCCAGAGGATGGATACTACTACGAGTTGACTGACGACCAGGAGTAGGATCGGAGGGTCCCAGGCAGGAGGCCTACGCCTTTCGATCGTAGTGTTTTATTTTGTCCCGCCTTTCTAAAGGCCTTTCTGTTTCTGTTTCATACCTGTACTCAGATATCTAATGCTTCCGCTGACGCTTGTTCGTAAGTTTATGTATTCGAGCCCTCGAGGCCCCTGGCTTGTAATATAAAGCTTGTATGACTTTATTTATGTTTTAGAGTTGTGTTGTGATATCTTCCCGTGAGTCCTTAGGCTTGATCGTGTGCATTTGCGTGTATGATTAGTGCACGATTGGGCCGGGGGCGTCACAAGTTGGTATCAGAGCCGACTGCCTCTAGGAAGCCCCCTTTCCAACTCCTTGGCCGAAGTTGAGTCTAGTGGTCCAAAACTGTTTTACTAACTTGGCTGTGTGGCTTACGGGCCCACGTCGCCAATTGGGTGGTATTAGTATCTTTTACTCCTCGACCTTTACTCTGGGCCTCTGACCTCTCTTCTATTCGGGTTAAAATTTTACTAACTCCAACATTAGGCTCTCGTGCTCACATCCACCCGGAGTTCTGAAAATATCCCCCCTTGCTTCAAGATTTTGGGCCAGGTTCTGCTTACAGGATCCTTTTATCGAGGGCACCCTGTGTTGTCACTTGCAGATTCCTCGCTCCGTCAGTTTTCTCCAACGTTGATGTAGCCTTTGCTATGTCTCGTTGTGTACTTCCTTACCGCGTGCCTGCGCGCCGCCTAGTTGTCTAGCCCTCCCTTTTCAACTGTCGTAATGTCGGATACTAACGAAGGCTATATCTGGTGCGAATATGCTGAATTATCTATTGCACTTCCTTCTGTTGTGCGTGATACTTCATGAATCATTCCGTACACCTGCAGTTTTACTTGCTAAACTGCCCCTGTTGATTTGGCAGGATGGCTGACGATCCTCCACCTCCACCCTATATTGCCGCCATGATGCAGCAGTTTGAATTGAACCGTCAGCTCAACGAGAGTCTAGTAAGACATTTGGAACGCAACGAGGCTCGCCAGGAGCCTGGACCGATCTCGCTGCCAGAATTTGTGCGCCTCAATCCGTCCGTTTTCCGCAACTCCACCAATCCTATGGATGCTGATGATTGGCTTCGTGACATCCTGTTTGAAATGGAGTCAGCTAATGTTGCCCCTGACAGTTACGTCACCTTTGCCACATTCCACCTGAAGGGCCCAGCTGCTCAATGGTGGGAAAGCCACAAGGCTATGTTACCTGCGGAGACTGTAGCCACTTGGCAGGAATTTCAGTCAGCTTTTCGTGCACGGTACATTCCTCAAGGTCTGATGGACCAGAAGAAGCAGGAGTTCCGCAAACTCTCACAGGGCACCATGACTGTGGATGAATACCAGAGGAAATTTCTTGAATTGTCCCGCTATGCTGCGGATGACGTCGACACCAACACACGCAAGCAGGAGAAATTCCGTGAAGGACTACGTACGGATATAAAACTTGCACTTGCTGTCCATGATTTCACAGATTTCGCCACCCTTGTCAGCAAATCTTTCCAAGTTGAAACAGCTCTGACTGAGTACCAGGAGTCGCTCAAGCGCACTCGTGATGTTGGTTCGTCTTCGGGTCAACCTTGTCAGAAACGTCGAGTCTGGATTCCACACAATGTTCATCATCAACCTGCTCCAACACCAAGGCCGTCATATGTTGCACCTCGTCTGCCTTCGCCGCCGAGACAGCTAACGATTCAGGGTGGACAGTCCAATGTTATGGCTTCTCCTCAGGATGCACCACGTCCTCCGGATGGTCGTACGAAGGGCCATCGAACCCATCATTCCAGAAGAAGTAAGGCCAGGCCGCTTGCTATGGGTCGTGGCCAGGTCACTCATGTCAATATGGGAGAAGCTCGTGAGTCACCTAAAATCGTGATGGGAACTTTGCCAGTTAATTCAGTTGCAGCCTCTGTTCTCTTTGATTCCGGGGCATCACATTCCTTTGTGTCCCAGCAATTTGCACAATTGCATGGGTTAGCTATGAGCTCATTACCCGCTCCTTTAGAAATCATCACTCCCCGTTCCCGGTGGCAAACCAAAATGGTAAGTCACAACAATCAGATCAGAATTGAAGGGTTGATGTTCTCTGCTTCCCTTATTTCTCTTGGACCTTTCAACATAGACATCATTCTCGGTATGGACTGGTTGACAGCCCATAATGCTTTGATTGACTGTGCTACTAAGACAGTCCAGCTCACACACCCTTCTGGTCAGGTGATCAATTACTCAGCCCGAATAGCTCAAGATGCTGAGAGCCAGATATATGTTCTGAATGCATTGAATGCTTCACCTCTTGAAGGCATCGAGAACGTTCCAGTTGTTCGTGATTTTCAAGATGTATTTCCAGAAGAACTTCCAGGGATACCCCCTGCTAGAGCTGTTGAGTTCATCATCGACTTGAAGCCTGGCACAACACCTATTGCGAAGCGTCCTTATAAGATGCCTCTGCATCATCTTCTCGAGCTTAAGGAAGAAATCGACACGTCACTTAAGAAAGGTTTCATCCGCCCCAGTTCCTCTGCTTGGGGAGCACCTTCACTCTTCGTTAAGAAGAAGGATGGAACTAACCGATTGGTTCAGGATTATCGGCCCATTAACCAAGCTACAATCCAGAATAAATATCCGCTTCCTCGGATCAATGATTTGTATGATCAACTTGCCGGTTCCTCAGTATTCTCTAAGCTTGATTTGAGATTGGGATACCATCAGATCCGTGTTCGCGAAGAGGATATTCCGAAGACTGCATTTGTTACTCGTTATGGCTCCTACGAGTACACCGTCATGTCCTTCGGCTTAACCAATGCTCCAGCCACATTCTCCGTCTGATGAATTATATTTTCATGGATTACCTCGACAAGTTCGTCGTGGTTTATCTGGATGATATTCTGGTCTATTCAAAGAATAAGGAAGAACATGCCGAACACCTCCGTCTTGTACTGGAAAGGCTCCGAGAACACCAGTTGTATGCCAAATACTCCAAATGTGAATTCTGGCTTTCTGAAGTGACATACCTCGGTCATGTGATTTCCAAAGATGGAATTGCCGTTAACCCAGAACGAGTTCAGGCTATTCTGGACTGGACTCCTCCGAAGAATGTCAAGCAAGTAAGAAGTTTTCTCGGCCTTGCAAGTTATTGCCGTCGTTTTGTTGAGAATTTTTCAAAGATTGCTAAGCCTTTGACTGATCTGCTTCACAAGGGCGTTAAGTTTGAATGGACAGAAAAATGTCAGGAAAGTTTTCAAACACTCAAAGACAAGCTGACATCTGCCCCAGTACTTTCTCCTCCAGATACCCGCAACGACTTTGTGATTTATTGTGACGCATCCTGTGAAGGATTAGGCTGTGTCCTAATGCAGGAGCGTAAAGTGATTGCTTATGGCTCTCGTCAGTTGCGCCCACATGAAGAGAATTATCCGGTACATGATCTAGAACTAGCTGCTGTGATCTATGCATTGCAGTTGTGGCGACATTACCTTCTCGGTAATCGTTGCGAGATCTACACGGATCATAAAAGTCTGAAGTACTTGTTCACTCAGCCATCTCTAAACCTCCGTCAGCAAAGATGGATGGAGGCCATTGCGGACTATGATTTGGGTATTTCCTGTACCCCTGGCAAGGCTAACGTGATGGCTGATGCCTTAAGCCGCAAGTCCTATTGCGACAACCTCATGGTTAGGCGAGCTCAACCTCGTCTTTTTGAACAACTGTGCAAGCTGAATCTCCATATTATCCCACAGGGTTCTCTTAATAACCTTGTGATACAACCAGATCTTGAGAAAGCTGTTAAGGATGCGCAAGCTAAAGATGCTGAAGTTGATCTGATGAAGAAAGACCTTCACCTTGTAAAGTACAGGGATTTCTCGCTGTCTGAAGATGGAACCTTGTATTTCAGAAACCGCATTGTCGTACCTCGCTTCGAGCTTATGACTGACAAAGTCATGAAGGAGGCACATGATACCCCGTTGTCTATTCATCCAGGTAGCACCAAGATGTATCGTGATCTCCGTCAAAGGTACTGGTGGTCTAAAATGAAGCAGGACATTGCTCGATATGTTGCTGAATGTGATGTGTGTCGTCGCGTTAAAGCAGAACATCAGAAACCAGCTGGAATTCTGCAACCACTTCCTATTCCTCTATGGAAATGGGATAAGGTTCAGATGGATTTCGTTACAGGACTTCCCAGGTCACAGAAGGGTCACGATGCTATTCTTGTCGTCGTCGACCAACTCTCAAAAGTTGCACACTTTCTGCCTGTCAAAGAGACTATCACTGCTAGTCAGTTAGCAGAATTGTATATCTCCAGAATTGTATCACTCCACGGTATTCCGAAGGAGATCAGTTCGGACCGTGGCGGTCTTTTCACTTCCAAATTCTGGGAAAGTTTCCAAACAGCTATGGGAACTCATATTACCTGGAGTTCAGCTTATCACCCCCAATCCCAAGGCCAAGTCGAACGAGTCAATCAGGTTCTTGAAGACATGCTTCGAGCTTGTGTTATTTCTTTCGGCAAGAAGTGGGAAGAATCTCTCCCGTATGCCGAGTTCTCTTATAACAACAGCTATCAAGCCAGTTTGAAAATGGCTCCCTTCGAAGTACTCTATGGACGTAAGTGTCGAACCCCTCTGAATTGGTCAGAAATTGGGGAACGACCGCTCGTGGGTCCGGATATTATTCAACACGCTGAAGAACAAGTTCGTATTGTCCGAGAAAATCTCAAGGCGGCTCAGGACCGCCAGAAGAGCAACTATGATCGCAAACGATGGGGTTTGACTTATCAACCTGGTGATCAGGCTTATCTTCGTGTCACTCCTATGAAGGGCACTCACCGTTTTGGAATCAAGGGCAAGCTAGCTCCACGCTACATTGGTCCTTTCCGCATTATTGCTAGACGTGGTCAGGTGGCGTATAAATTGGAGTTGCCGCCGCAATTCTCTCATATCCACGACGTCTTCCATGTGTCGCAACTTCGTAAATGCTTCAAGGAATCTCCGCACCGAGCAGTGGATCACGAGGTGCTCGAATTGCAAGATGACCTATCTTATAAGGAGCATCCGATCCGCATTCTCGATGAAGCTGAACGTCGGACCCGTCAGAAGGTTACCAAGTTCCTCAAAGTGCAGTGGTCAAATCATACTGAAGATGAAGCCACTTGGGAACGCGAGGATAATCTTCGTGCGGAATACCCCGAACTTTTTTCTTCTACCTCTTAATTCTCGGGACGAGAATTCTTGTTAGTAGAGGAGATTTGTAACACCCCCAGTGGTTAACTACAGTAATCACCCTTTTGATTATGCCATGTCATCATGATTATTAGTGCCTAAACATCATTCGCATCATATTGCATTTCAACTCCTAATTCAAATTCAAATTTAAATGAAAGTGGAACATAAAAGTTGTCCAACATAGAAACTAAATTGTTCATTAAATAGCAAATAAATCAGAGACAATTCTAAAATTGAAACCAACATCATTGGAGTTGGGTAAGTGACTCAAACATCCCCAAACAGTGATTAAAGACAATATTTAATTACCTTTTATTTAGTCTAAAATAAATATGAAAAGATATTTACCCCAAACTAGTTCTTGGTGGTAGGATATATTGTGCTGTGATTTTTGGGCCAGCTCTCATATTTTACAAAACTCTAATGGGGGCCACA
The DNA here is from genome assembly GCA_011799875.1 of Thinopyrum elongatum. Lineage (NCBI taxonomy): Eukaryota > Viridiplantae > Streptophyta > Magnoliopsida > Poales > Poaceae > Thinopyrum > Thinopyrum elongatum. Next base: position 280,841,360 of record CM022303.1, read on the forward strand.
TATTTCAAAACAGAAAACAAAAGAAAAACAAAAGAAAAACAAAACAGAAAAAGAGAAAAGGACCCCCCCCCCTTTTGGGCCTCGGCCCAGCTGGCCTATGCCGGCCAGGCCGGCCCGCTCCCGCACGCCCGCTGGCCTATTTGGCCACCCCCCCGAACCCTAGACCCACTAACCCCACTCGCGCCCCCCCACTCTCCCTCCCCCGATCCCCTCCTGGATCGGGATCGATCCCGGCCGCCTCGACGTCGCCCGGAGCCGCCTGGCGCACGCCGCTTGCCCCCTGCACCGCACCGTCGCCGACGCCCGTCGCCACCCTGACCTTGAGCCGACGCCCCGCCACCTCGACGCCGTCGCCCTGGGCCTCGCCGCCCCGTTCGCGACAGCGCCGTCGTCGGATCCCGCTGGACTACCCCGTCCCCGTCGCTCGCGTCCCCGACCTCCTCCTCAACCGCGGCTCCATCGAGCCTCGCCGGCGTTCCCCTGCACCGGCGGTGAGGCACCGCGCGCGCTACTCCTCTTCCCCCTGCCACTGCTTCAGCTCGCGCGCGGTACACCGCTCCGGCCGCGCCTCTGCGCGCGCGCCCGCGCTCCCGACCACGTCGCCGCGCCGATCCGCTGACCCGCTCACGCCCCTCGCCTGCGCCCGCGTCGGCCTCCGCCCGACCGCGCTCGCGTCGCCTGGCCCCGACCCTGCTGCTGCTCGCGCCAGTCCGCGCGCGCTCGCCTAGCCCCGCTCGCCCCTCGCTGATGCTGTGCTGCTGCTCCAACCGCAACCGCCGATGTTGCCGTTGTTTCCTGCCCTCCGCCTCGCTGCGCTGCCCGCCTGCTGCCGCCTTGCTAGCTGCTGCTGCTCGATGCCGCCTGCGCCTCGCGTCGGCCGCCCGCGCCCGCAGCTCGCCGCTCGCTTCCGGCCTCCCTCGCCGCGGTCCGCCTCCCCACGCTGGCCGCTCGCCGCGGTCCGCACCGCCGCGCTCGCGCGCCCATTTCCACACGGGCGCCGGCGCCCACGCCCGTTTGCCCGTGCGCCCGCGCGCCCGCAAGACCCCCTGGGCCTCTGCCCAGTGGGGCCCGAGGCCTCTGTGCCGCTGACAGACGGGGCCCAGCCCCTAAAAACGTTTAATAGAAAATTAAATAAATAAATAATTAAAGTTAATAATTAATTAATTAATTAGTAAATTAATTAAGTTAATTAATCCTGATTAGGTTAATCTAAATTAGTTAATTAGTTTAATTAAATACTGATTAATTAGTTAACCCTAATTAACTAACCAGTCAATGACAGCGGGCCCCACCTGTCAGATTGTGCTGACGTCAGCATAACACTGTTTCGGATAATGTTGATTTAATAAATTAAATAAATTCCAGAAAATCAATAAAACTTTAGAAAATCATATCTTTTAATCCGTAACTCAGATGAAAAAACTTTGTACATGAAAATTGCTCAGAACGACGAGACGAATCCGAATATGCGGTCCGTTCGTCCGCCACACGTCCCTAACTATCCGAACATGCAACCGTTCCCCTCTTTTCATCTGTCCGACGAATGTCCGAAAACAGGAAAACATTCTCGGATGAATCCCACCTTCGCCAGTATCACCCGGCACTGCGTTAGGTCACCTTCGTCACCGCGTATTGCCATGTTATGCTTTGTGCTGCACTTGTTCGCTGTGTATTTATACTGTTTCCTCCCCCTCTTCTCTCTCGGTAGCCCCCGACACCGACGTCGTCCCCGAGGCCGACGCAGCTCTGGAGCCCGAAGACACTATTGACGACCTTGCCCTTGCCGCCGAGCAACCAGGCAAGCCCCCCCCTTTGATCATCCCGATATCGCTCATTCTATTTCTCATGCTTGCATTAGAATTGCTGCTGCTACTGCTTTACCTATTCTGATGCATAGCCTGTTCATTGTAGCCTGTTGTTGATAATTACCTGCATATCCTAAACTGCTTAGTATAGGCTGGGTAGAGACCTATCAGTGACCCCACTTATCCCGACTGCCGCGCTGGATTGTCAGAAGACCCGATCAACGGGAATTGAAGACCAGGCCCCGACACCGCACATCACCCCCCTTAGTTGTAACGACACTGCAGCGTTACTATCGAGTGCCGAGGGTGAAACCTCTTGTAGCACTTCTGATGTTAACTCTGTAGAGTAGCTATTCGGTCGTGGTCATCGAGGGTGATTCCTCCTTCACCGCTTCCGATAACGACACTGTCGTACAACACCTCAAGTGTGGACCCAGTGAGGGTGATTCCTCCGAGTTCACCTTGACGGATACATCGAGTGGGAATTCAATGAGGGTGATACCTCGGATTCCCTGATGTTATGGACACACGGATACTTGGACTTTACAATGTTACTTGGATAGGCGGGTCGACCCTGAGGGGTACCCGCGTGCGCCTGAGAGGCGAGTGTTGTGAAGACGGGTGCCAGTGTGGTGCCCGAGTGGTGAATACGAGGCGCGGCCGGGCATTCTTAACCCTTGCAGCAAGTCCTCGAGACGGGGCGACGGGGTCACATCTTTCGTGAGTCTCTGCTTGTTACCGCAAGCCCCTAGTCCTAACGATTTGGATATTTGATCCGAGCAGGTCTATGACCTGATAGCACTAACCATCACGTGGGCATAGTATGGGCGTTCTGCATCGTAGCATCAGCCGAAAGCTCTGTCAGACGTCTAGTTCAGCCTTGCGGCCGGGACGGACCGGCGCCCTCCGGGTGCCTGGCTTCACCCTGCTCGCAACGACCCGGAGTGCACGGGGCGGTGGCCCAAGACCCCTGAGCGCTTAGGATGTAGACCGGCGGGGACCTCTTTGCTGAGCTGTAGGTAGGGCTGCGGTGTGTCGTTTGACCGAGGCCGGGCATGACCCAGGAAAGTGTGTCCGGCCGGAGTTAATCGAGCGTGTTGGGTAAGTTGGTGCACCCCTGCAGGGAAGAACACTTCTATCGATAGCCGGTCCTACGGTAAAGGACACTCGGAGTTGTATCCTATGTGATACAATTTAGAACTGGATACTTGGATACTATGGCTCTGGGATTGCTTTCTCGCAGGGAGTCGAGAAAGGATCTCTGGGTGAGGATGAGGCTTAATGATACTACTACATTATATTGTACTGTTCTACTCTCTTCTAATTCTGCAAGACCGATGAAGATGCTAGTCTTCGATAGGACTAGGCCTTCTCTCTATTCTTGCATTTCTGCAGCCCAGTCCACATATACAGCCTCCCGTTGAAAATGTTGCATATGTAGTGTAGATCCTTGCTTGCTGAGTACTTCTGAGTACTCACGGTTGCTTTGTTTTCCTTTTCTCCCCATATCAGTTTGTCGTAACAAGAGGACGGAGCCCCCGAGACAGCTGCCCCGTCGATCGTCTACTACTACTACCCAGAGGATGGATACTACTACGAGTTGACTGACGACCAGGAGTAGGATTGGAGGGTCCCAGGCAGGAGGCCTACGCCTTTCGATCGTAGTGTTTTATTTTGTCCCGCCTTTCTAAAGGCCTTTCTGTTTCTGTTTCATATCTGTACTCAGATATCTGATGCTTCCGCTGACGCTTGTTCGCAAGTTTATGTATTCGAGCCCTCGAGGCCCCTGGCTTGTAATATAAAGCTTGTATGACTTTATTTATGTTTTAGAGTTGTGTTGTGATATCTTCCCGTGAGTCCTTAGGCTTGATCGTGTGCATTTGCGTGTATGATTAGTGCACGATTGGGCCGGGGGCGTCACATACCTCCCTTCTTAGGGACACAATGAACAGGACTCACCCATCTACTATCAGCTATATGATAGATTATACCTACTTCCAGAAGCTTTAGTATTTAATTCCTTACCACTTCCTTCATTTTAGGATTCAATCATCGCTGGTGATCAACAACTGGTTTATCATCAGGTTCCATATTAATTTTATGCTGACATAGAGTGGGACTAATGCCCTTAAGATCATCAAGAGTATATCCAATAGCGGCACGATGCTTCCTCAGAGTTTTCAATAATCTATTTTCTTCATGCTCTGAAAGGTTAGCACTAATAATAACAGGATATATCTTCTTTTCATCAAGATAAGCATATTTCAAAGTATCAGGTAATTGTTTAAGATCGAACACAGGATCACTCTTTGGTGGCAGGGGATCTCCAAAAGTCTCAACAGGCAAGTTGTGTTTCAAAACAGGCATTTGTTTAAAGAATATTTCATCTATTTCATTTCTTTCATTCATGAACATGTCATTTTCATGGTCTAGCGAATATTGTTCTAAAGGATCAGTAGGAGGCACGGCAATAGAAGCAAGACCAATAATTTCATCCTTACTAGGCAATTCTTTATCACGAGGTTGTCTACGGAATTTGGAGAAATTAAACTCATGAGACACATCCCCGAAGCTTACACTAACAACTTTTTTCTCACAATCTATCTTAGCATTAACAGTGTTAAGAAAGGTCTACCAAATATAATGGGACAAAAATCATCTTATGGGGGAACCAAGAACTAGAAAATCAGTAGGGTATTTTATTTTCCCACACAAGACTTCAACATCCCTAACGATCCCAATTGGTGAGATAGTATCTCTATTAGCAAGCTTAATAGTAACATCAATATCTTTTATTTCAGCAGGTGCAATATCATTCATAATTTCTTGATATAAAGTAAAAGGGATTGCACTCACACTAGCACCCAAATCACATAAGCCATGATAACAATGATCTCCTATTTTAACAGAGACAACAGGCATGCCAACAACAGATCTATGTTTATCTTTTTCATCGGGTTTAGCAATTCTAGCAGCTTCATCACAGAAATAAATAACATGCCCATCAATATTATCGACCAAGAGATCTTTAACCATAGCAATACTAGGTTTAACTTTAATTTGCTCAGGGGGTGTAGGTGTTCTAGTATAACTCTTACGGACCACAACTGAAGCTTTAGCATGTTCTTTTATCCTAACAGGAAAAGGTGGTTTCTCAATATAAGAAGTAGGAATAACCAGATCAACATTATAAGTAATGGTTTCTTCTTCAGTCTTAATGGGTTCTACTATTTTTACTTCGATGGGAGGATTATATTTAAATCACTTCTCCTTAGGGATATCAACATGAGTAGCAAATGATTCACAGAAAGAAGCTACTATCTCAGAGTCAAGTCCATATTTAGTGCTAAATTCACGAAAAGCATCGGTATCCATAAAAGATTTAATACAATCAAACTTAAGGTTTATACCTGACTCCTTACCCTCGTCGAGCTCCCAATCTTCAGAGTTGCGTTTAATCCTTTCCAAGAGATCCCATTTGAATTCAGTAGTCTTCTTCATAAAAGAACCAGTACAAGAAGTATCGAGCATGGATTGATCATTACGAGAAAGCCGAGCATAAAAATTCTGAATAATAATTTCTCTTGAGAGCTCATGATTGGGGCATGAATATAACATTGACTTAAGCCCCCCCCCCCCCAAGCTTGAGAGATACTTACTCCTTCACGAGGCCAAAAATTATATATATAATTCCGATCATGATGAACCAAATGCATAGGATAAAACTTCTGATGAAATTCCATTTTCAATCGGTTGTAATTTCAAGCTCCAATATCATCGCATAGCCTATACCATGTCAATGCCTTTCCCTTCAAAGATAAAGGGAAGACCTTCTTCTTGACTTCATCCTCGGGTAGACCTGCAAGGTTAAATAATCCACAAACTTCATCCACATAGATTAGGTGCATATCAGGATGTAGTATTCCATCTCCTGCATAAGGATTAGCTAGCAGTTTCTCTATCATACCCGAAGGAATTTGATAATAAATATTTTCAGTAGGTGCAGTAGTTTGAGGAGCAACTCTTTGCTCTTCCGGTCGAGGTGAAGATACCCCGAACAAGCCCCTCAAAGGATGATTTTCCATAGTGACAAGTGACAATAAATTTCAGCACGTAGTATAAATGTTTCCTTACCAAATTTCACTTACCAAAGGCACTTCAATCCCTGGCAACGGCGCCAGAGAAGAGTCTTGATGACCCACAAGTATAGGAGATCAATCGTAGTCCTTTCGATAAGTAAGAGTGTCGAACCCAACGAGGAGCAGAAGGAAATGACAAGCGGTTTTCAGCAAGGTATTTTCTGCAAACACTGAAATTGTCGGTAACAGATAGTTTTGTAGTAAGATAATTCGTAATGGGTAACAAGTAACAAGTGTAGCAAAGGTGCAGCAAGGTGGCCCAATCCTTTTTGTAGCAAAGGACAAGCCTGGACGAACTCTTATATAAAGAAAAGCGCTCCCAAGGACACATGGGAATTACTGTCAAGTTAGTTTTCATCATGCTCATATGATTCGCGTTCGTTACTTTGATAATTTGATATGTGGGTGGACCGTTGCTTGGGTGCTGTCCTTACTTGGACAAGCCTCCCACTTATGATTGACCCCTCTCGCAAGCATCCGCAACTACGAAAGAAGAATTAAAATAAATCTAACCATAGCATGAAACATGTGGATCCAAATCAGCCCCTTACAAAGCAACACATAAACTAGGGTTTAAGCTTCTGTCACTCTAGCAACCCATCATCTACTTATTACTTCCCAATGCCTTCCCCTAGGCCCAAATCATGGTGAAGTGTCATGTAGTCGACGTTCACATAACACCACTAGAGGAAAGGCAACATACATCTCAGCAAAATCTCGAACGAATACCAAATTCACATGATTACTTATAGCAAGACTTCTTCCATGTCCTCATGAACAAATGTAACTACTCACAAAACATATTCATGTTCAAGATCAGAGGGGTATGGAATATCATTAAGGATCTGAACATATGATCTTCCACCAAATAAACCAACTAGCATCAACTACGAGGAGTAATCAACACTACTAGCAACCCACAGGTACCAATCCGAGGTTTTGGGACAAAGATTGAATACAAGAGATGAACTAGGGTTTGAGAGGAGATGGTATTGGTGAAGATGTTGATGGAAATTGACCCTCCCTCAATGAGAGGATCGTTGGTGATGACGATGGCTTCGATTTCCCCCTCCGGGAGGGAAGTTTCCCCGGCAGAATAGCTCCACCGGAGCCCTAGATTGCTTCTGCCCAAGTTCCGCCTCGACACGGCGGCGCTTCGTCCCGAAAGCTCTCTTCTGATTTTTTTCTAGGTCAAAACCCTCCATATAGCAGAAGATGGGCACCAGACGATGGCCAGGGGGGCCACAAGCCCTGGGAGGTAGGGCGCGCCCCCCAGGCTTGTGGCCATCTGGTGGGTCCCCTTCTGTAACTTCTTCGCCCAATTTTTTTTATATATTTCAAAATAATTCTTTGTAAAGTTTCAGGACATTTGGAGTTGTGCATAATAGGTCTCTTAGATTTGCTCCTTTCCGGTCCATAATTTCAGCTGCCGGCATTCTCCCTCATCATGTAAATCTTGTAAAATAAGAGAGAAAAGACATAAGTATTGTACTATAATGTGGAATAACAACCCATAATGCAATAAATATTAACATAAAAGCATGATGCAAAATGGACGTATCAATTTGCACATCACTTGGCCACAGACCAAATAGTTGCTTCAAATGGCCGCAATACTTGGACATGGTCTCCTGGATGGTGTACCATCGATGATTGTGCAACTTTGCCCCACGGTTGCGGATGAGTTCGTCGGTGTAGGGCTCGAAATGCTCTGATGAAACCAAGTATGAATGTTGCCCAAGAATGTTGTGCCCTTTTTGCTCCATGGCATGGATCGGATCGATGCTAGTGGCCAACCACGAACCGCACAACAACTTGTCTTCCCTCATGTTGAACCTTTCTCCTCTACCCCTCTTTTTGGATTGGCAACAAATTCATCTGGATCAAGGTCGTCATCACTGTCCTCCTTCTGCTCTTGCTGGTCGGTGTACGAATCTGGCTGTTGGGTGTACGTGTCTGGCTGGGTATACGTGTCGAATTGCATGTACGTGTCCGACTGGGTGTACGTGTCGGACTGCATGTACGTGGTCGAATGCGTGCCCGACTACTGGGCGTGCACTGCCGGTTCTGAGTCATCAACATGTCTGTCCTCGTAGTAGCCTCCGCCCCGCCCCCATCATGGATCATCTCAAAACATCCGTCTGTCCGTGTCATCCTACGCCGGCTCGCCCGGTTGAGACATACCGGCGAATAGAGAGCGGACACCGAGCTACTCCACGTCCGACGGCCGTATCCGATCAAAGTGCGGTGTTGTAGACTCGGGAGAAAAGGAGCGGCGCCGCGTTGACGTTGACGTACTACGACACGTGCCCTATGGCAGATGCCGGGGACTGCCTCCCGAGCTGCTGGGTGGCACAGAAGTAGGGAGACTTGTATTCTTCCTGCCAGGATGATGTGTGCATGGACGACGATGGGGGCGGCGCCTCGCGCCCCAGGGCACGCCCCCCTGCACCGCCTCTGCTGCCCTTCTTTTTGAGTGGCACCATCTTTGCCTTCTGTTTGAGGTGGTGGGCTTGCTGTGTCGTTGAGTTGATATCTCTGGCGGCCGCCTTCACTGGATCCTCCGCCTCCGCTGTCTCCGGCAGCTTTTCGTGCGAGTCCATGCGACGGCGGCAGAAAAGGGCGAGAATTGGGGCGGAGAGTGGAGGGATGATAGTAGAGAGTGTTGAGAAGGGTGGTTTTGTCGCGGAAACAGTGCGGCTAGCTCCAAATACGCGGGCTCCGCCTCAGTTTTTGGTGGGCCGGGGGTCAGGGTGAAAGTGGTAAGGATAATTTCCGTCCGAATCCGTTTTTATAGGATACGGTAAGAGATTTTTCACATCCGACAACAATCCGATCCGAATCCGAGTCCAATTGATAGGATACGATATAGGATATGGTATTGCTAATATACGATGCATTAGGATAATCCGTTTTTTCTTGCCGGATAATCCGACCTTTTAATTTCCGAATCCGATTTATGGGTGAATTTGTAAGTATTAAATAACAATACATGAATGTTATCTTTACTTATGAGACGAGACATATGTTTATTAGTGATTTATTTGGCTTATTTTAATACCATCTAGTGCTTTATGTGTTCTTAACGTGTATAAGTATTAAAATTTGCTCATTGTTTATGTTTACTTTTAGTTTGAAGCATTTATATCTTCCACGTATATGAATATGGTAAATGACCGTTTCCGATCCGACGCCGTTCCGTTATCGTACCGTGTCCGAATCCGCATAATCCGGTATTCGAATCCGCATTCATTCCGCTTCCGAATCCGAAATTAAATATGGAATAGGATATGGTATAAGGATTATCCGTCTGAATCCGATTCGGTTTCACCCCTAGCCGGGGGTGTCCGAGTCCTACGTAGCGGGTGTCTGGACTCCTGCAAAACCTCTTGATTTGCTTTCGATTTGCAGAAAAACAGGAACTTGAACTATAGTTTTCGAATAAATACGCGGCGTCCGAACCGGTTGCTCGAGACGGATACGGGAGGTTCAAGTGTTCGCGTTCGAGAATCATGGTTTCATAGCTGATATATCGTGCACACACATGAGTTGGTACATTTGAAACATCCATCGTCGATTTCAAAAGCAAGGCCACCACGCAATCTGACCAGCAGAGAAAACAAGCGGAAGAAATCCAAACCCCCACCGCAAAGCCTGCAACATCTTGGCCAAACGTGTCAGTCAAAGAAAGCGAACAGGCGGCACGGGGAAAAAAGAAGAGAAACTAAAAGCGGCCGCCAACTGGAACGAGACCCTCCCGTCCCGTCCCGTCCCCCACAAACTGCAGCAAAGGAAGAACGAAAATCATCGAGCTCGCCCAGACGGATCCGATGTATGCCATGGCGGAGCCCGACGGCGCGCTCGACCCCCCTCCTCCCCCCTCTCCGCTCGCGCCGACCCCGCCGGCCCAGTGGCCCAAGGACGGCGCGCTCGACCCCCCTCCTTCCCCCTCTCCGGTCGCGCAGCCCCCGCCGGTCGAGTGGCCCGAGGACGGCGTGCTGACGCGGGGCTGGGTGGCCAGCTTCACCGCGGCGCTGGACTGGTGCTCGCGGAGCCTCCCGCCGGACCAGCTCCCCTCGGTGCTCTCCGCGGACTTCGTCCGGCGGCTTGTCATCGCCGCGGCCGTCATCCTCCACCGCGAGCCCAACATCGTCCGCGTCGACCCACGACCCGACCAGTCCGTCGTCGTCGTGGGGGACGTCCACGGCCAGCTCCACGATGTCATGTTCCTGCTTCGGGACGCCGGGTTCCCCTCCGAGGAGCGAATCTTCGTCTTTAACGGGGATTACGTGGATCGCGGCGCTTGGGGCCTCGAGACCTTACTCCTCCTCCTGGCTTGGAAGGTGAATTTCCCCCAACATTCCTACTGGTTTAAGCTTGCTATATCACCAACACTCTGCACATTTTTATTTCTATGAGTATTAGTTCATTTGTTTCTTCGCTTTAATTGATGCTTCATAATGAATATCAGCATAAAAATTGTACTCCCTCCTTCTCAAAAAATAGATCCCCTAAGTTTTGTTCAACTCAAACTTTTAAGTTTGGCCTAGTTTATAGAAAAAGAAAAGTCAACATCTTAATACCAAATCAATATCAATAGATTCATCATGAAATAGCTATTGGGAAGTGTGTTCACATGTTTGACTTAAGACAAAAACTTTATAGAAAAAAAGTTTGACTTGAGACAAAACTTAGGGACCTATTTTTGTGGAAGGAGAAAGTAGCTTCATAGAAATGTGTTGTTCACATGTTCATTCCTTTTGTTTGAGTTGAACTTGGGAAGTGTGTGTTTAGGCACTGTGATGGGTCTGTACATTCATATTGAAATTAGCACAGAATTCTGTGACTCAGTCCCTAAGATTAGAATATCCACCATTGCCTATCAAGGACTCTGTCGTTGCAGGTTGGCAGTGTTTCCACAAAGTCTAACACTCTTACAAGAAGTCATGACAAATGAGGAGATATCAAAGATTTGGCATAAATATCTAACTATCCTTTTCACATTGTCAAAGAAAGTGGTAAATGATAGGTTCCCTTAAGGTTTCAAGCAATGTAAAGTACCAGCTAATGATCATCAACTTGTTTCATTACTTGCAGGTATTCCTTCCAAATTGTGTGTTTCTTCTCCGAGGAAATCATGAATCCAAGTACTGCACGTCAGTATATGGTTTCGAACAGGAGGTAATGGTTAAATATAAAGGTCAAGGCGCTCAAGTTTATCGGAAGTTTTTAAGATGTTTTGAAGATCTTCCTCTAGCATCAATAATAGCAGGATGTGTGTATACTGCTCATGGAGGGATTTTTCGTGGGGCGGTTGTACTACCATCGAAAAGGTCGAAAAGGGCAAAGAAAGGTCACAAATATAAGGCGAGTCCTACTGATGACTCTACTACTTTGAAGCTTGGATCCCTGGACGAATTGTTGAAAGCGAGGAGAACTGTTCTTGACACCCCGTATGAGGGTTCAAACTTGATTCCTGGAGATGTGCTTTGGTCTGATCCTTCCTTAGATAAGGGTCTTTCCCTGAATAAGGAAAGGGGCATTGGTTTGCTTTGGGGTCCAGATATCACTCAACAGTTTCTATATACAAATAATCTGAAGGTTTGTTTTCTTTCATTTACTATTGTTATAGCATGCTCGATTTAAATTATGTGATGAACTGAATTATTTCTTATTAAGTTATTTAGATAGTCTTATGCTCGAAAGTTGAAATTTGCCTCACATCGCAATATAAAATTCTTGAATATATATCTAAAGAATGTTAAGCTTAGGGAATTATGATTTTTAGCATGTGATTATCCTTTTAAGTCCTCTACCTGTTTTTTGCTATATCAATATTTACCTTTTTCATTTTTTTTGTACTTCTTCCTTTTGAAAGTTCGTTCTTCAACGTTGTAGACACTTGCTATTTCAGTGTAGGTGCGATTGGTACATCAAACATGAATATTTTGCCTGTTCTGGATTCCTGATTGATGTCATCCCATATGCAGTAATAGTGTCACATGCAGTTTTGGAAATCAAAATGCTAGATTTATGTTGTCATATCTGTCTCAAGTACCTATTATCATGAAGCTTCCCTTTTTCTACTATTGTTTATCATGCATAACACACTGCCAAGTTAGTTCCTTCTAATATTGCATTGTCTCATATTTCTTGCTTACATTTGGATGTTTAACTACAATGGTTGATTAGTTGTATATGATAGAACTTGTAATTCTGTAACTAGATTACTAAAGTTAGCATGCATTTGTATTCAATAGTTTTTTTCTTGTACTAAAGTATATACTCCCTAGCCTATCCCAACTTGTGTGGGACTAAATGCTTTGTTGTTGTTTGTTTGTTTAAAGTACTCCCTCCGTTCCTAAATATAAGTCTTTTTAGAGATTCCAATCGGGAATACATACGGAGCAAAATGACTGAACGTATACTCTAAAATATGTCTATATACATCCGTATGTAGTTCTTAATGAAATCTCTAGAAAGACTTATATTTAGGAACGGAGGAAGTATATACTCCCTCTGTTCATTAATATAAGACGTTATTTAGACTTATATTGGCCTTATATTAATGGATAGAGGCAGTATATTTTAAGCCTTCTGAATGTAAAACTGCGAATGCTCGTTGGTGAACTTGAATTGTATACTTCATGGTTCTAGTTAGCTTATTGTTTATGTTCAACATTGATGGCTGCATATCTATAAATATTGGATACACTTTAAAGTCTGGTCAGTGTGCATTTTATGGAATTTGATATGCTGTAGCACATGCATTTTCCTTCGTAGCATTAGAAACTGGGAATTATCAGAAAACTACAGAAGTTTTCATTAGTACTTACTTCCACTTTTTGTTGAACGAAGTTAATCATCAGATCACATGAAGGCCCAGATGCAAGAGATAAGCGGCATGATCTATTAGCAATGGACAGTGGATATACAATCGACCATCATGTCGCATGTGGAAAGTTAATAACTCTCTTCAGTGCCCCAGACTATCCACAATTTCAGGTTATACTTTGTGACATGATTTATTGTTCAGCCTGACAGTTTTGCTGCACTTCTGTTATTTGATACAAGTTTCATAGGTGGTTCCTTGCGCAATGATTGACTTTACAACTAGTGTAAAATTGTACTTCGTATCGTGTTTGACTCAATATTCTCGGAAAAGATTGTGTACTATGAGTCTAACAGTCAATATCTGATTCCGGTACAGGCTTCAGAGGACCGTTACAACAATTCTGGAGCATATATTGTCCTCAGTCCACCTGATTTTGCCACCCCTGATTTCCATACCTTTCAAGCTGTAAAGCCTCGGCCTAAGGTATGTGATATATGCTCGTTCCTTATCCTGAAAAGCTTATGCCTTGAATAATATTTTGATTCTATTATTTTTATGTAAGATGAACCATTCTTCATAGGAAAATGTTACACACATTTTAGTAGGGAGCAACTAGTATAGAAAATGAGCCTAGGGTGCAAAATTAGAAAAACAAACCTGAGCCATTAGATGCAGCATCATTGGTACATTTTAAGAAACCCCCCTACAACTAGTTACATATAGAAGATAACTTTTGCAGTAACCACCTCAAAGCTCTCATATATCAATCATACAATTCTTCATTAACAAGTCTACTTTTAAGATCTGTACAGATGCCCTCTCGTCTTAGATTTATAAAAAATCTGCACATATGTACTGCGTGAAGCTTCTGTGTATCTAATTTCGCCAGTAACTTGTGTTACATCATGAATCATGCAAGAAATCCGAACATGTTGGTCACTAAAAAGTATGTGAGCACCATCAGAAATATCTTTCAGTACATGAGAATTAATTCATCCACTTCAAGCAAACATAGATTTCAAACTGCACGATCACAATCATGAACCAACAGAAGAGACATACATACATATCAAGTGTTACATTGCATTAGAGGATCATTTGTGGTACATCATGGGCAAGACTGACTATGAACGACAAAAATAAATCACAGCTCAACAAGCAGTGCCATTAGAAACTGCGTCAACTTGGCTAGAATGATGTTACAGAACAGAAGAGCTACAGTCTTTTGCCTCCAGTTCTAGTGCTTCTTGCTCATCAAGCTTCTTGTGCTGGGAGAGATCAAACCTAACAAATACAGTTCAGTTAGCACAGGTTCGTGCAAGTGTCATATGTTCACATGGTAGGAACCGGATCCCTACCAGGGCGTGCTCTCAGGTTGTAGGGGTGGAAGGAGGGATGGCGTGGAGGAAGGTGTGGTCGCCGGCGCTAGGGCGCCGTCGTTGCGTGAGAGAGAGAGAGAGAGAGAGAGAGCGCAGGGGGCGGCGGCTAGGGTTAGGGTTCCCGGCTCCCTAAGGAAGCCGAGCAAATATGATTGCTTCTGCTTATCCCGAAACGAGTCCTTACACGAGTTTATATAATCCTCCTAATATGATAACTGGGCTAAGCCCCTAATACGATAAGATAAATTGGGCCAAGCCCCTAATACGATAAGATAACTGTAGGCCGGTCATAACATCTCTCCCCGCCTGCACAAACAGCTCGTCCTTGAGCTGGAAGGCGGGGAAGCGCTTGCGGAACTCCTCGAAGTGATCAACGGGCGCCAAACACCTCCGCGTCAACTGGGGCGGGCAGGTCACCGAGTCCGGCGGCGGCGGCGGCCTCCTCAATGTAGTCTGCAGCCTCCAGGTAGAAGAGTCGCTGGCAGACGTGGCCTGGCACGTAGGGCTCGTCGCAGTTGAAGCACAACCATTGGCGGCGACGCTCGAGTTGCTCGGCCGGGGTGAGCCGACGGAACGGGCGTGCCGCGGCCGCGGCGAGGGGCGCCGCGGAAGCCTGGGCAGGTCGACCCTGCGCCGGGACTTCCGGCCAGGGTGGCGGCCCAGCAGCCCGGGGCGGTGACGCCTGCTGGATGGCCACCGCGCGACGCTCGAACGCGCGGGCGTAGTACATGGCCGTCTGGAGGTCCTGTGGCCCGTGCATCTCCACGTCCACGCGGATGTGGTCCGGTAGGCCGCCGACGAAGAGGTCAGCCCGCTGACGAGCCGAAACGCCAGGGGCGTGGCACGCCAGTGCCTGAAAGCGGTCGGCGAAGTCTTGCACTGTGGTGAGGAACGGAAGGCGCCCAAGCTCCGCCAGACGGCTCCCGTGTATAGGCGGACCGAAGCGCAAGAGGCACAGATCGCGGAAGCGCTCCCATGGTGGCATGCCACCCTCGTCCTGTTCGAGGGTGTAGTACCACGTCTGCGCGGCTCCTCGGAGATGATACGAGGCGATCCAGGTGCGGTCGGACGCGAGCGTGCGCTGCCCCCTGAAAAATTGGTCGCATTGGTTGAGCCAATTCAGGGGGTCGACGGTGCCATCGTAGGTTGCGAACTCCAGCTTGGAGAATCTCGGCGGTGGTTGGGCGTGGACGACGGGCGGGCGCGTGTCAGCCGCGCGGAACAGCGAGGGCGATGGCGCCGAGTGTGTGGGCTGCGTGGTACCGCCGTGGAAAAGGGGCCCGTCCACACCATCGTAGGGACCCGCGGCACCCGAGGACCCGCCGAACTGCATGGTCGGGGTGGCGCCGGCGGTGACAGCACGTGCGGCTGTCCTGAGGCCATTGTGTAGACCGGCTCGATGGACCCGGCGAGCCAGGCCGGTAGCGGAGATGGCGACGGGGGAAACCGGACCTGGTGGATGGGCACCCCGGGCGCCGTCGGCGGAAGGCCCGACCCCGAGATCGCCGGTGGCGGCGGCGGCGGCTGCTGCTGTTGCGGCAGTGGCATGATGGATGCGACGGAAGTCGCCGGTGGTGGCGGCTGCCACGGGAGCTGCTGCGGCCCCGTGGTGGTGGTGACGAGGGCGGGCGGCTGCAGCCCATATTGCCCCGCGAGGAAGGTGCGGATGCCCTGGACCGCCTGAGTCAGGTCCCGGATCGCCGCCGTCATCTCCTCCGGGGTGAGCACGGCGGGGGCGGGCGTGGGTGGCGTCCAGGCAGCGGAGAAGACCGGCCCGGTTAGGGACGGCGTGCTGGCCGCGGTGGTCATCGGCGGCGAGGAGGCGATCGGCAGCGGGACGGTGGTGGTGGGCGGAGGAGCGGACATGATCGAGCCTGAGACAGCTGATACCAGATTGGTAGGAACCGGATCCCTACCAGGGCATGCTCTCAGGTTGTAGGGGTGGAAGGAGGGATGGCGTGGAGGAAGGCGTGGTCGCCGGCGCTGGGGCGCCGTCGTTGCATGAGAGAGAGAGAGAGAGAGAGAGAGAGAGAGAGAGAGCGCAGGGGGCAGCGGCTAGGGTTAGGGTTCCTGGCTCCCTAAGGAAGCCGAGCAAATATGATTGCTTCTGCTTATCCCAAAACGAGTCCTTACATGAGTTTATATAATCCTCCTAATATGATAACTGGGCTAAGCCCCTAATACGATAAGATAAATTGGGCCAAGCCCCTAATACGATAAGATAACTGTAGGCCGGTCATAACATCACACTTGATGAAGTTTTAACATAGCCTCAAGCAGATTACAAGTTTTAAGGACCACGTAAGAGCAGAAATAGCAATGCGAAAAAATGGCAGTGAACAAAAAGGCAGTTTTATGACTGTCCTGCAGATGCAGATTATTATTCTAATTCAACAGTACTAAACAAAGAATGATGGCATGCATTACATTATGCTTTGTAGTAACTAGTACAACACAGCATGACCAATAGTACTAAACACAGTTTGTGAACATTTATAGGACCTTGTAGTTTCAACTATGAAATCTCTCGGTTGTTCACATTAGCGCCTACTTGTTCTGCACCTATGGTTTGGCATGGACATGATAGATGATAAGGGCTTATAATTTCCTATGAAACATTAATGAAATCATGGAACATGGACAGAAGTGAAAATTTTACATTACATAAAATCCAGAAGTGTGTGTAGCTCTTGAAAGAACGATTGTTTCTTTTTCAGCGTACTGGAATCAGTAACGACAAGCATTGGGGAATTAATCTCTGCAAACGAGCTACCATTGCTGAAATCTTGATTTTGAGCACTATTGACCGATTCCATCGCTGCAAACAATTTTGTAGGAAACAACATCACACAAGGGATTAACAAAATGTTAGGTACCTCAACAGATTATTTACTTAGACGGATTTCTCACCTGATAGTGCTGGTGCATATGTTGTGGCCATTGCAACTATGGGCTCTCCTAATGGCGAAGTAGCGCTGCTCCCCTCCATTACTGAATCCTCCGATGAGCTTTTTTTTTCACTTTCCCGAGATGAGAATTGCAAAGTCAAAAATGAGATCATCTTTTGTAGTTCAGACATTAGGCGCAAGGATCAGATAAAGGACGCAGCCTAGGGCAACAGTCTATGAATTAGAATATATACTAGGACACTTCCAATTGTTGGCCCTGTATGCATAAATTGTTGACCCTCAATGCCACCATCTCTGGGAATCATAATTCATATATACTGGGACACTTCTTACTGTTCCCTGTTTAAATGGATCAATTTTCAGCGGTGAATCATGTATACATGAATAAATTTTTTGATATGCTGACAAATGGACCGATTTCATTTTTTTTTGCCTAGCAGAATCTATTTAATTTCTTTCCAGCTTTTCATGCTATTTACTCTAATCAGTGAAACAAAATGTTCAAAGAGAGTACCAAAACACCTAGAACAGTAGCAATGCACCATCAAATCGGAGTTGTTAAACTGCATTATTCACTCGACATGAACAAGAAAATAGGACTAGAGAGATGCAGTACAAATCTACATGATAATAAAATTGGGATGTAGCACAAATTTACTAGCAAACAAAAGTTAACACCTATTTAAAGGTGAACCACCTCGTCGCACTGGCCGGTCGGGAAGGAGCCGAGGAGAGCACCACCGGCTTGCCGCCGACGAGAGAGAGAGAGAGATCTGTGCCGCCTCTACCGGGCATACTCGCTCAGCTTGGAGGGGAGATCTGGGATGCCGCCGTCGGGGAGATTTTGGTTCGTGCGCTGTATCTAGCTCTCTACTAGTGGATTTGGGTTTGAACGACGAGGGCATGGGGACCGAAATAGCTTGCATGGAGGGACTTTCTTGCAAATTTTGCGCACACAGCGACCCACCCAAATCTGGGCCATCAATTTCCCATCCGATGGTACATATTCATTTTTTTATTTTGCACCCTAGGCTCAGATTCTATGCTATTCATGCCCATTTTAGTATGGTACCCGTAGGGGTATGGGAAATAAACAAACTAAACTGTTATTCTGTGTGCAGGCGCATCCCTTCTATGATTTCGAAGACGTAATTGATTCCGATGAAGAGTTAAATCTAGGTGCCATGGACACTGGCATGTCGAGCAGTTGATCACGACATGTATTGTATTTGTATTTAGCATGTGAACTGTCACCGCGAACCGGAGAAGTGGTAACGAGTAGTTCTTTCGTGATTGGTACTAACATTTCAGACTTCGTAACTAATATTTTGTCACGTCCGCCAAGATTACCAGTGGGTTTGTTGGTTTGTAGCCTGATGTATTTACATGACCATGGAAAAAACATCTGTCATCTAGTAATTCCTGGAAATATTGAGTGCAGACAACCAGCATGGCAGTTCAGAGGATCTTAATCTCTCGGTTTGACTCTTTGCATATTATCTTGTTATTTTCTGAGGATGGGTTCTGCACTCGGACACCAAACCTGCTGAGCCAGGCTTGTTTCCCTGAGAGGATTATGCTACTCCTTCCGATCCGATCCGCATTACTTGTAGCTGACTTAGTACAACTAGGCCCAGCCAAAGATAGACATGTATATGTGTGCAGGATTTCTGGAGGCAAAGTCCTGGCCCTGCACAGCTGCAGGCTGCGGCTGTAGCCGCAAGCATTGTTGGTTTCTGATGGAATGACGCATCTGTATTCAGCACACCTAGGAAATACTGATGATTCTTGTTTTATGTCTGATCTGTTTCCAAGTTCTATCTGTGCCCTGACAGAGTCGCTGGACGAATGGTATTTTATTTACTCTTCATCTTTCTCATGAGAGAAAGAGTTGCGTGGAGAGCTGTTAGACATGGCAATGGGCAAGACAAACAGCCAACTACGGCTTCTCAGTAAGCTCCGGAGGATGACTGGATGGAGACGCTCGATTAGTAATTGAAAAACTCTTCGTAGGCCCGCACGGCTTGTAGCCCGTTGACATGGCAATGGCGTCATCAGGTAACCACCATCCACCGTCTTCATGTTCTCCGCCCCGGCTCCTCCTGCCGGCGCCGGCACAGGCCAAGCGGCGAGGAGGAGGATGTACAAACCAGATGGAGGGGGCGAGCAGTGCCAAGGCCGACCTCCGCCGCCGCATCGCCGAGGGCGCCCATGACCCCCTCGCCGACGACTGCACCGTTGTCGTCTACGATGACGGACCCACCGCCAGTACCTGATCCATCCATCCATCTACGTACCATCACTTCAGTTCAGTTGATGTTGCAGTACAATTCTTAGACATGTTAGTGTGAACTGCGGGTACAAGAATTTGATGTGTACAGGTCTGAAATTTCCCGGTCGTATCTCTACTCGATTCGTGTGTTTCAAACAGTGGTGATATTCCTGCCGGGTGGAGAAGCCAGTGGATAAACACGACGTGCCCCCTACTGACGTTTGAACATGATGTGTCTAGTCTAGTGGCGTTTTTCCTGCCAGTGCCATGCATTGAGATGGCGATGGAGATGGAGATGGAGATGAGGTACCGTGACATAAGGGTTGTTGCTGTGACACTTGCTCGGTTGTTCGTGTTGCCACGGACGAGCCCGGTATCCTGGTGATCAACTTGTGCGATCAGCTACCTTTTCTTTTGCACTTGAGTGGCGGGCAGCTAATGTGGTGGTTCGTCACGCTCATCTTGTTGCCTTCTGCATGCCCTGGGGGACACAAGCGGACGGCGTGCGTTTCTCTTGGTTGGACCTTGGACGCTAGCTTCCTTCATGCTTTGCTTTTCTTTTTCTTCCCTGGAGCAGGAGAATCGGAAAGGGTTGGACCATGTAGGGGAAAGCATCAGGTGCTCCCAAGCTTAGGGTACTCCCGGTGCTTCAATTTTAAAAACACATTCTTAAATGTTTCAAAAAAATTCAGAAAAAATTGTGAATGTTCATAAGTAATGTGACTACAACTCCTAAAAAATTCAGGTCCAAACTCGAAAGGCACATTGAGAAACAAAAATGTGAAATCCAGCATGAATAGTGTAAGAAAAAGATAAAAGCAACATTGATACTATTCACATCTGGATTTCAGCTTTTTGTTTCTCAATGTGCATTTCGAGTTTGGATCTGAAATTTTTAGGAGTTGTAGTCACATTCCTTACGAACATTCATAATTTTTTTTGGAATTTTTTGAAACATTTCAAAATTGTTTTTTGACTTTGGAACACCGGGAGTACAACAAGCTTTGGAGCACCTGATACTTTCCCGACCATGCATGCATGCATGGTCAGCTAGCTAGTCGATACCGAGACCATGTGACGGGCGTATAACCACAGTACTAGGCTAAGCGCTATATTAGCAGTAGCAGTGGCAGTAGTGGGCATGGGCATATGCGTATCAGCATCGCAACATGCATGCTCCCCACCAGCTCAGACCTAACATGCATGCCGCCTCAAGCCAAGCTATAGACTATCTCGACCAGTACGCATATCACCACACGGCCACACCATGACCAGCTGGAAGTCTTCATCGGCAAAACCGTAGCCGTAGTATATGCTCCCAAGTTAATCAACTGCGTTGTAGTGTACAAGGTTGCTTTGATCGCGGGCCGGCGAGCTGTGATCGCATGTTCGCCGCACTAGATTATTATTATTAGTTCTTCGGTTCTGGTCCTGGGCGCATTTAGCATTTTTCTGGTGCCGTTGTCACGTGCTCTTGAGCGATTGTTTATGATGTCGGCAGGAGATCTCGCCTTGGTCTACTACCCAGCTACACATGCCCCTGCTTTGCCAAAGAAAAAAGAGGCAAGCAATGTTTTTTTTTTTTTTTGAAAGAGAGGCAAGCAATGTTCATTTCTTCCTCTTGTCGCAAAAAAAAGTTCATTTCTTCTGCTGATATACTAAAACTGAATTTCAGGAAACCTGGAGAGCTGGGTCATAGAAGATCTGAAACGTGAAAATGAAAATTGAAACCAGACCTGAAGTGCTTTGACTTTGACCCGTTCCTATCAGTATCGGCTGCATTGTGGTGGTGCTTATCCACGCTGTCATTGACAGGATATCTGTGCCTGTGCGGCCGCACAGTCTATGCTATGCTCGCGAATCCAGATGCACGAAAATATCCCTTGTGTCAGGCAGGGAGGGCGATCAAGTTGCACCCGGGCCCCACACGCCCTGCCCCTCCACGTCAACTTTCCAGGGCTGGACCTAGAACGTAGTAATACAGACAGTAGGACCTGCCTCGCCCCCACGACCACGAGAAAAAGACGAGGAGATACACATGCATAGTACCACTACGACGACGACGACGCCGAAATAATTGCGAGCTCCGACCCGAACCCATCGCGGCGCGCATGTGGTTCGCAGGATCGAATCGGGAACAAAGGAGCAGACGCTCGCTCGCATGATTGCACGCCGCGCCGCCCCGGCACGGATGAGAACGCGCCGACGACGCGGGGCCCCGGGGAGAGAGCCGTGCGGGCGTGCGGCGGTGTGCCACGCCACCGGCCGGCGGCAGCGCGGTCGGCAGGTCACGTTGCCCCCGCGGGGCGCGCCCCTGTCCGCCCGACTCGGGCAAACGTCCAAAAAATCAATCCCGATCCACAGTGGTGGAGGCCTGGCTCTGCTCCTCGTCGTCGTCACGTCGCGCGCCGCTCGGGTGATGCTACCTGCCGTGCCACCGGCGGATCCTTGCCGTGAGTACAGATATTAGGTGCCCCTGGTTGGCTCGGGGGGATGTGATCGCTGGACGCCGATGCCGTGACGCGAACCCACGATCGATGGTTTCGTGGGTTTCTCTGCCTGGCGGTAGCTGGTAGTCGTGTCAACCGTCGGGGGTCACCCTCGACACTCTGTTATATGTATGGAAGAAGGTCCCCTGCATCTATCGCGCGGTGCGCCAAGGTATATTCGTTGGATCGGAACACATTCTATGCTATTTTATGCAGCAGGGAAACACCTTTTCTCGTTCGCTAAGGATAGTTTGGGGGTGTAGAGCATGGTTAATGGTTAATAGTATAGCCAATTGCTGGCTATCTACCGCTGTGATGTGATCTAAAGGCATTATGTGTAGTTATTCATGCGATAAGATTGACTATTAGGGTCGTACCCTTTTTACTTTCTTTTTCTTTTTCTTTTTTATTGTATTCATTGTTTTGTCTTGGATCACACATGTAGGTAGACTCTTGTATGAGAGTTCATTCGTATCACGTTTTCATGCGCCTCTCCTTCACATAAGTAAAAATGTCGTAGACGAGCTACAAACCTGTTATTATACCTGCTCTCGGGGCATGCACCGGCTCCATGGCTGAGATTAAAGAATGATCAAATGCTGGTGCGCAAGTCTCGAGGCAGCCTAAATCCTCACGATTCTTAGTGGAAAAGAGCAGGTTGGCTGGTGGGTCTTTGGGTTTGGGAACCTGTGGCTGGAAAGTACACTTCCTTCTTTTAAAAGGAAAAATATACATTTTCTATGTGAGTAAATCATAGAAGGTGGAGAACCCCACCATCACAACGCTTGTCATAACGGGGAGATCTCCTCTATCTCACTGTGAGGTAGAGATCTACTTGCGTTTATCGAACTTCACATTCGTGCCCCAAAGGCTTAACATGGTTTTTCTAAGACAACTATGTCAACCAAATCCAGCTTCTTTAAACCAACGGACTTGACCATGACGAATATGAGGATAATGTTTTCAATATGCTAAGAATTTTGAAAATAAGTTTATGGTTCATGTATTCATGTTATGTGATAGGGAATAGTATGATTATATGGCTTCCACGTATATTATAATTAATTAAATATCAGATAGGCATGCAACATATTTAAATTGTGACCTAATGATTGTTAAGCAATTTTCTAAAATACCAAATTAATGAATGACCATACGCGTATAATAGTGTTTAGATATGCATACAGTTTTGCTAAAGCACATCTAGCTGTGCCATAAGTATTGCACATCTAAGTCCTATATCATTGATCTTACGCGAAGATTTGTGTGGATATTTTCTTTTTCTTTTCTTTTCCTATCTATGCATGCTTGTGTCACTTAGATGTGCAATAACTAAGGCACATAGATGTGCCTTAGACAAACCCATCTGTATAATTGTGCAAGTAATTAAAGTTCAGATCACGAGCTAGTGGATAGTTGTTGTATGTGACATTGAATCCCCAGTTAGAAATAAAGTTCCAATCTCGAGTATCTATACGTGTCATTTGTGCATTACTTACAAATAGCTGAAAGAAGTAAGGTTGAGACCTCAAGCTAGCTGAAAGTTTGTATGTGACATTAGATAAGTATGCCCAGTTGATATGTGATACTAGATAAATACACAGTTAAAATGATATTAGGGGTATGATATATGGTTTGTATGTGATATTAGATGTACACATATGAATATATGCAATATGAGCTGTTTGGTAATTAGAGTCCACCAGAGCAATTATCCAATGATGTTTATGTACAACAACGAAGATCTATCAGATATAATTCATTAAATATAAGGTCATAATAATGCCTAGGTACAATTATTAAGATTAGGATTGAGCAATCAGGGGCTGTTTGGATTAAGCCCAGGATGGCCACGCCAAATCAGGGCGAGCCAAAATTTTGTGTGTGTGTGCCGTTCAGCGAATTGCGACGGTTTTCTGTTAATTAATCGGACAATTCTCTTCTGCTTATTTAATAAATGAGGCTTCTATATAATCTTGATTGTCTCTAAAAAAATGTTTAGGTTAGCTGGGCGTGCAGAGAAAAGTCCTCGTCTCAAGAAGTAGCAACAAGGTTGCCACTGATAAAATAAAGGAGTTTATACAAAAATGTTTAATAATTGTTTTTCAAAAACTTGATTTCCGTATATTACGGGAACCGGTTTCAGACTCGACGTAGCTAGACAAAATTAAACAAAAATTTAGTTTATTATGCTGCTAAACGAGTCCAAGATAAACAAACTCTTTTAAATACTCGTTATCCAAACAACCCGAAGGTAGCTCGAATTGTAAGTTCACACATATAACCACGAGTGATTATTTTTTGAAGTTTTGGGATCCACATTTGGTTGTCTAGGGTGTACATTTCCACCGGTCTCTTTCCCAACTTTCATAGCGAGGAGTCTAGGAGCGTTTCCGGTTTCTATATAATTCCTGCCAAGCTAGTTTAATAACTACTAGTACTACTCAGGAAGCTAGCCCCCATGGATTGGCAATGTGTTGACTCCAGACTAATGCAGCCGGCTGGCCGGCCGGAGTGCGGGGGGACGTGTTGACATTCACCTGTGATAACGGCGAAAGGGTAGGCACGGCTTACGTGTGGCATGACGAGATAAAGGATGAGGCGCGGGGACAGCGACGCGTGCGCCGCACCGAGTGGTGTGGTTGGTTTTAGTTGGTTGGCCTTGCTGCGCCCGTGGATTACCTCGTCGCTCAAGACAGAGAAAGATGTAGTATAATGTATCAGATGCTTCAACTAGCAGACGTTGGTTCAGTTGGATCGGATGATTCCCGGGGACATGGAAGAGATGATTGTAATTGACAGCAATTGCTTCCTTAATTAAGTTAGCTAGAAATGTTAGGTGATGAGATCAAGGACCAGTTGCTTCGGCTTTCAAATTAGCTTATACATGGGTGAAAAAAACTGAAGAAAGAGAAATCGGTTCTCAGTTGTTTCTCTTCGCATCCTATTCCCCGGTTCCTTCTCTCTCTCCCGTCTCTCTATCTCCGTTGGTGCCTGTGGATTCATCTTCCCTCTGCCTGCCGCTCCGGCTAGAAGGTTAGGTTACGGAGTTTTAGTCCTCATAGGTGTGGCGTTCGGGCGGATGGCGGCGCTTCTTCTTTGAGTTTGTTTTCCTTGCTTCGATCCTTCTCGAGTTCGTTCATTTGGACCTTGTCGACGGAGCTTCCGCTAGATTCCCGTCGTCTCCTTGTGGCGGTGAGGTTATGATTTCTCATCGTGCGTATGCAAGGACGAGATTTGGTGTCAGTTGCTTCAGATCTATTCAATGGTTCAACGACAACGACTGCGGCTCTATGACACTGTTCATTAGGGACACGTGCACGAAGACTTTCCGGCTGTCATCGATAAGGTCAGTCCGGCTTCGGTAGGGGAGCGACAACAGCGGTGCATCATTGGCTCGTTCTGGCGGCGGCAGTGGTCGTTCGATGGTTTTAAAACCTCGACGCAATATTTATTATGTTTGACGTGCCTTGTACTTCTGATCAACTTCTGTAATAGATTTGGATCTTTTTCACAAAAAAGTTATATCTTTGCTCACTAAAGTTCAATCAAGTACGATTCTGTCGGGGAACTTGTATGGTTTACGTCCCCTCCTCTGTTTGATTGGAGTTGACATTATCTTTCAACCCTATTTTATACTAGCTTTTCCATGAGGGTGATCTGTCGAGATCGTGGTCACCGGGATCTTCCGGTCTATATAAATGACTTTTTAGCCGAGTTGCTTCGGTAAGACGGAGGGAAGAGAGGGTAACAAGTTAGACTCACGGTGCATCGCTGTCGTGGATATTATCCTAAGAATGCTACACGGGTGTGAAA
Organism: Thinopyrum elongatum; assembly: GCA_011799875.1. Lineage (NCBI taxonomy): Eukaryota > Viridiplantae > Streptophyta > Magnoliopsida > Poales > Poaceae > Thinopyrum > Thinopyrum elongatum. Next base: position 280,867,004 of record CM022303.1, read on the forward strand.
GCAGGAACAATCGTATCTACCAAAATATGTAGATGGGAGTACACACAAGGAATTATACATGTATGTGCCCTCGTCGGTGCAGGTAATGAAGGTGTCCTGGACTAGGGGTGCTTGCCACATCGGCTCCCGACCATATGTGTCGGGACGAGGACCCCTAAGATTATAACCCAGTGGGCTACATTTGTCGGGCCAAGGAGAGACGATGCAAGATGGAAGATTCCGAAGACTTGGCGTGTACTCCAAGACTTAGAGGTTGTCTTTGTCACGATTACCCCTAGATTTAACCGGGCTATGTGTAAACTCTAGGGCCCACGACATCTATATAAGCCGAGGGGTGAGTGACGGTGCGAAATACCATCAGATCCCTCGGTAGGGGTCCAAGCGTAGCTGGAAGTCTCGGATCAGAGGTCGCACAAAGGTTTTACCTAGGTTCGGGCCTTCGTAGAGTAATAATCTACATCCTGCTTGCTTTGATTATTCATGGTGGAGGGGTACCTCGTGCGAGGGGTTACAGTGGTGTTTGATGTGCTACCGAGAGTTGCTATCTGAGATTAGATGGGATTAAGGGTACCATTGAAGGAAATATGCCCTAGAGGCAATAATAAAGTTGTTATTTTATATTTCCTTATTCATGATAAAGGTTTATTATTCATGTTAGAATTGTATTGATCGGAAACTTAAATACATGTGTGAATACATAAACAAATACCGTGTCCCTAGTAAGCCTCTACTAGACTAGCTCGTTGATCAAAGATGGTTAAGGTTTCCTAACCATAGACATGTGTTGTCATTTGATAACGGGATCACATCATTAGGAGAATGATGTGATAGACAAGACCCATCCATTAGCTTAGCATAATGATCGTTCAGTTTATTGCTATTGCTTTCTTCATGTCAAATACATATTTCTTCGACTATGAGATTATGCAACTCCTGGATACTGGAGGAATGCCTTGTGTGCTATCAAACGTCACAACGTAACTGGGTGATCATAAAGATGCTCTACAGGTATCTCCGAAGGTGTTTGTTGAGTTGACATAGATCGAGATTAGGATTTGTCACTCTGAGTATCGGAGAGGTATCTCTGGGCCCTCTCGGTAATATACATCATAAGAAGCCTTGCAAGCAGATTGACTAATGAGTTAGTTACAGGATGATGTATTACGGAACGAGTAAAGAGACTTGCTGGTAACGATATTGAACTAGGTATGAAGATACCGACGATCGAATCTCGGGCAAGTAACATACCGATGGACAAAGGGACTTGCCTATGTTGTCATAACGGTTTGACCGATAAGATCTTCGTAGAATATGTAGGAGCCAATATGGGCATCCAGGTTCTGCTATTGGTTATTAACCGAAGAGGTGTCTCGGTCATGTCTACATAGTTCTCGAACCCGTAGGGTCCGCACGCTTAACGTTCGTTGACGATATAGTGTTATATGAGTTTTATGATTTGGTGACCGAATGTTGTTCGGAGTTCCGGATGAGATCACAGACATGAAGAGGAGTCTCGAAATGGTTGAGAGGTAAAGATTGATATATAGAACGATGGTATTCAGACACTGGAAGGGTTTCGGGATGCACCGGGTAGCCATCGGGTCACCGGAAGGGGTTCCGGACACCCCCGGTAGGTGTTATGGGCTTAATGGGCCAAGGAGGGGACAGACCAGCCCACAGGGGGCTGGTGCGTCCCTCTCCCTGGCCGGCCAGCCCTAGGGAAGGAAAGGGGGGAGGGCTATCCCTCCTACCTTTCCCTCTCATGGGAGAAAGGAAGGGGGGGGGGGGGCGCCACCCTCCCCTGCCTTTCCCTCGCACCTATACAAGGCAGGGGGGCGCGGCTTGGGAGAGCACCCAAGTAGGATTCCTCCTACTTGGGCACCCCCTTTGGCTGCTCCTCCCTCCCTCCCACCTATATATATGTGGCAGGGGGGCGCCTAGCACATAACAGCCAATTTCCTAGCCGTGTGCGGCGCCCCCCTCCACCGTTTACACCCTTGTCATATTTTCGTACTGCTTAGGCGAAGCCCTGCGGAGATAGCTTCACCATCACCGTCATCACATTGTCGTGCTGCCGGAACTCATATACTACCTCGCCGTCTTGCTGGATCAAGAAGGCGGAGGACGTCATCGAGCTGAACATGTGCTGAACGCGGAGGTGCCGTACGTTTGGTGCTCGATCGGTTGGAACGCGAAGAAGTTCGACTACATCAACCGCGTTGTCAAACGCTTCCACTTACGGTCTACTAGGGTACATAGACACACTCTCCCCCTCTTGTTGCTATGCATCTCCATGGATAGATCTTGCTTGTGCGTAGAATTTTTTTTGTTTTCCATGCAACGTTTCCCAACAGTGGCATCTGAGCCAGGTCTATGCGTAGATGATATGCACGAGTAGAACACAAAGAGTTGTGGGCAGTGATAGTCATACTGCTTACCACCAACGTCTTATTTTGATTCGGTGGTATTGTGGGATGAAGCGGCCCGGACCAACCTTACATGTCCATGCACATGAGACCGGTTCCACGGACAGACATGCAACTAGTTTTGCATAAAGGTGGCTGGCGGGTGTCTATTTCTCCTACTTTAGTTGAATCGAATTTGACTACAGCCGGTCCTTGAAGAAGGTTAAAACAGCAAACTTGATGAAACACCATTGTGGTTTTTGCCGTAGGTAAGAACGGTTCTTGCTAGAAGTCCGTAGCAGCCACGTAAAACTTGCAACAACAAAGTAGAGGACGTCTAACTTGTTTTTGCATGGCATGTTGTGATGTGATATGGTCAAGACATGATGTGATATACGTTTTTGTATGAGATGATCATGTTTAGTAAATTATCAGCACCGGCAGGAACCTTATGGTTGTCTCTTTATTGTATGAAATGCAAACGCCATGTAATTGCTTTACTTTATCGCTATGCGTTAGCAATAGTTGGCGAGACGACCACGACGCAACGATGGAGATCAAGGTGTCGAGCCGGTGACGATGGAGATCATGATGATGCTTTGGAGATGAAGATCAAAATCACAAGATGATGATGGCCATATCATGTCACATATTTTGATTGCATGTGATGTTTATCCTTTATGCATCTTCTTTTGCTTAGAATGGCGGTAGCATTATAAGATGATCCCTTCACTAAATTTCAAGGTAAAAGTGTTCTCCCCGAGTATGCACCATTGCCAAAGTTCGTCGTTTCGAAGCACCACGTGATGATCGGGTGTGATAGACTTTACGTTCACATACAACGGGTGTAAGACAGTTTTGCACATGCAGAATACTTGGGTTAAACTTGACGAGCCTAGCATGTACAGACATGGTCTCGGAACACTGGAGACCGAAAGGTCGAACGTGAGTCATATAGTAGATATGATCAACATAGAGATGTTCACCATTGATGACTACCCCATCTCACGTGATGATCGGACATGGGTTCACTACAAAAAAGACACATCCGTGACATTTTGGCCCGAATGATTTTTTTTTCTGTCATGCTTATGACACTTCTATGACGATAATTGTGACAAAACCCGGTATCATCATAGATGTGGTGGGCTCCTACTTCTATGACACAAAATCATGACATAAAATGGGCTTTTCGTCCTGGGCGGGCCGGAGACGCACCTGCATGACATTCTTTGGGCCGTCCATGACGGAAAAAATCGTGGTAGAAGCGAGGGCGAGGAAAATTTCGGAGAGTTCCCGGTTACGATGGGTGGTCGGGGCCGAGCGATGCACGGAGGGATTGTGCGTTTCTCTCGTACACGTACGCGCGTGTGTGCGAGGTGTTGGGCTCTAACTGAACCCGAGCGAGGCGTTCGCTTACTGAACCCGAGCGATTGCACTAGCTACGCGCGTTACTGAACCCGAGCGATCGATCCCTTGGCTGTTAACTGAACCCGATCGAGCGATTCCTTCGCTACTGCTGCTAACTGAACCCGAGCGATCGATCGCTGCTGCTGCTTACTGAAGCCGATCGAACCTGCTGCCTCTTGATGAACAGTGAACATGGGGGTTGGTTGAACGAGTCGAGATGTACGTGGTTGGGGTTGGATGAACAGTTCCCGGTGGGGGTTGGATGAACAGGACCCCGTGGTAGTAGTAGGCCGTTGCCGCTGGATGAACAGGACCCCGAGAGGAGGCCGCCACAGCCGAGCTGGTTGGGGGTGGATGAACAGGACCCCGTGGAGGGCTGGTTGAACAATAGCCGGTGGAGGGCTGGATGAACAGTAGCCCGTGGATGAACAGTAGCTGGTGGAGGTAGGAGGAAGACGCGGTGGATGAACAGTGCAGGTGGAGGCTGAAGGAAGTCGACGGTGGGTGAACAGTAGCCCGGGGAGTCCCGTTTTGCGGTATGCCACACCCCTCTGATGATCAGGACCCCCGTTTCGACAGTAGCGCTCCAACACAAGTCTGTTTCCTCCGTTTTGCGGTACGCCACACCCCTCCCGATGAACAAGACCCCCGTTTCGACCGTAGCGCTCCAACACAAGTCCGTTTCCTCCGTACTGCGGTACGCCACACCCCTCTCGATCAGCAGGATGCTGTTTCGACCGTAGCCGATCGAACAGAAGTCTGTTTCCTCCATACTGCCGTATGCCAGACCCTGTTTCGGCTGTTCCGTCCAAGCCGGTTGGCTCCCATTGAATAGGACACATTCCGACCCAGTCTGTTGCCTCCCGATGAATAGGACGTTGTTTCTTCGTTCCGACCCAGCTGGTTGGCTGCCCGATGAAGATGACGTCGTTGCTGTCGTCCGTTGCCACTCCATGTACACGAGCCCTGGCCGTACGTACGCGCGAGTAGGTGTTCGAGACCCCGCCCGTATGTACATACATGGCCGTATTTTTTGGCATGTGGCTGTAGGTACATGTACACGGTTTAGAAGGGACTGCCTGAACTGCTACGTCGGGGGCTCTACTACTACACGTGCCTCTGCTTGCTCGGCTACGGTTCATCGTTGCAGAGAGATCGATCGACCAGTATGTACGTACACGTTCGTGACCAGAATGACAACGCTACGTACGCTTCGACCAGGTGGGTCCCGGCTGTCAGGGAGGATAAGGAGGCACTTCCTTGCGTGCGAAGTTATTGATGGTGGGTCCGAGCTGTCAGGGGGAGGATTCATTTTTTTCGCGCCTAATATGGAGGCACTTCCTTGCGTCCGAAGATATAGCTGGTGGGTCCCAGCTGTCAGGGGGGAAAATATTTTTTTCGCAAAATACAGCTAAGCCAAAATACAGAGGCCCTTCCGGTAGGTCCCTGCTGTCAGGTGGAGGAATCATTATTTTGCGCTTAATAAGGAGGCACTTCCTTGCTGCGGCCGTGGACCCAGCTGTCAGCCTCTCCATGTATAGTCCTCTTCCGATGTAAGTCATTCCTTGACCACGTTGACCACGCTGTGCCGAGAGCACCAAGGCGGTGGATGATGGCGAGGCCTAGGAAGGGAATGACCCGGAGCTGGGGAAGACTCGGCAGTTGTTTCCCACACGGAGGGGCGTACGAGGGTTTACTGGTTGGGCTACAGTGTGAGGCTGCCGTCGCCGGAGAATAACAGCAGGTCTGGGTGAGTACAGGGATGGCCAGGCCAGCGATGGGAGTAGGATGGGGCTGTGAGGCCTGCGCGGCAACAGAGCCGGCCACGGGAGGCAGGAGTAGGCGGCACGACCGGCGCTGGTTTGGGCGGCTGGAGCAAGAAGACCAGAGGTTGAAGAAGCACTACGGCCGTTGGATGGACATCATACGGTCACTTGAGCTAGAATCGTTCATATTGACTAAGTTGACAAAGCCCTCCGTCCGTGTCAACTTAGTAGGCCCACAAGTCAGCCTCCGACTATGGTGGGTCCCAGATAGCAGGGGGAGTATTCATTTTTTTGTGCGTAATAAGGAGGCAATTCCTTGCGTGCGAAGATATAGCTGGTGGGTCCGAGCAGTCAGCGGGAGAAACATTTTTTTCGTGAAATACAGAGGCCCTTCCGATGGGTCCCTGATGTCAGGTAGAGGAATCATTATTTTGCGCGTAATAAGGAGGCACTTCCTTGCGTGCGGCCGTGGACCCAGCTGTCAGCCTCTCCACGTATAATCCTTTTCCGATGGATGTCGTTCATTGACCACGTTGACCACGCCGCGTCGAGAGCACCAGGGCGGTGGACGATGGCGAGGCCTAGGAAGGGAACGACCCGGAGCCGGGGAAGACTCGGCAGTTGTTGCCCACTCGGTGGGGAGTATGAGGGTTTACTAGTTCGGCTGCCGTCGCCAGAAAAGAATAGGAGGTGTGAGTGAGTAGAGGAATGGTCTGGCTAGCGATGGAATACGATGGGGCGGTCCAGCCTGCGCGGCAGCACAGCCGGCCACGGGAGGAGGGAGCAGGCAGTTTGAGCGGCTGGAGCAGGAAGAGCAGAGATTGAAGAAGCACGGCGGCCGTTGGATGGACATCCAACAGTCACTGCTCTCGTGTGTTGACTAAGTTGACACGGCCTTGCATGCGCGTCAACCTTTTTTTAGGAAAGCGTACGCGTCAACCTAATGTAGACGCACAAGTCAGCCTCAAATCTGTGGAAAACAACATACAACCCATCTCCCATTATTTCTAATAATTTACAGCCCATTTGCTAATTCTTAAGTATTTTTTTGGAGCCCATATTCTTTTTGTTAGCATTACAGCCCATATTGTGGCCACGGTTAAAAAATTCTATAAAATTTTGCATATTTCGGTGCGGTTCGAACTGTTTTTAATCCCGAAATTTTGAGTCACGTTCAAACTAATTTAAAAATAATAAATTTATATCAATTTAAAATCCAACATAATTTTCCCCGCAAAAAACAATTAAATTTGAAATGTTGAAATCTAAAAAAAATAATATTTGAAACTAATTGCCGGTTTGCTGTGTTTATAAATTTACATTCCATTTCTTACTACTTCATTTTCTGGGCAAGCGAATACATCGCTCTTGTCTTGAAAGATTTGCAGCCCAGCAGGGCTGAGAAAGCAAGCAGGCCTCCGTTGGGTATTTCTTTAAAAAAAGTAGAACTGGGCTAGCCATTTTCAGCAAGAAAAAAACACAACCGGGCTCATCATGTGGTAAACATAAAATAAAACCATGGCTAGACGGGCCACAGCCCCCGCACACCCCTGTTGTTACCCTGATTCGTCTCTAAAACTAGTATAAATAACAACTGCTTGTTCCTAAAAAAAGTAAATAATAACTGCGCGACCTGCTGGGTCCCTGGTGTCAGCCGCTCGTTGTGTAATTTTCTCGTTTATTGACTACGTTGACAATGGCATGGGCCCCAGATGTCCAACCATTAGGAGGAACCATTTTTTGTGCTTGTAATAACAAGGCACTTGCTTGCGTACTGCCATGACCCTGGTGGGTCCCTACTGTCATCCTCTCCACATACAGTCATCTCCTTGTTCCTCTCGGTTGTTGACGATGTTGACAACGCCAGACGGCGGCGCACCGCGCACGGCGAGCGAACCAAGGCGGAGGACGACGGCGAGGCCTCGGACGGAACGAATAGGAGCCATGGAAGATGCGCTAGTCTAGTCGCAGGCGGAGGGGAGTACGAGGGTTGACTGGTTCGGGTGCGGGTGCGTGTTGGGGCTGACATCGCCGGAGAATAACAGAACATGTGGGGGAATAGAGGGAGGGACTGGCCAACGTTTGAGGGTACGGTAGGGCGGCAGAGGCACAGCCAGCCGTGGGAGGCGGGAGCAGGCGGAACCGACGGGGTGGTTTGGTTTGGGCGGCTGGAGGAAGAAGACAAGAGATAGAAGATACACGACAGATGTTGGATGTCAATCCAACGGCTGGTAGGCAGAATCGTTTGTTGACTAGTAATTAAGTCGACACCACCTTGGATAGGCTTTTTCCTCGTGGGTCCCAAATGTCAAAATCCAAATCTGTTACGGTCATGCAGCCTTTCTTATGAAAATTTACAGCCCATTTGGTGTGCTAGTTCAAAATAAGTTTGTGGGTGCTGGTGGGGGCTAATCACTTGGGTTCTGTAATGCACAGTGAGCTCAAGCAGCCGGCGAGAGTGATGTTATTTCCCTTGGTTGGGATTTGTTCACTCTTAATTAAACAAATGGCAAGCCATTTGCCTTGTTTCAAAGAAAATATGACAGTCACAACCGAGTTGAAATGGGCAACAACATCTAACTCCAGCTTACAAACTGTACAAAAGCACGAGGGTTAATTGTTCATCAAGTTTAGACAAAACCCAGATTGAAAAGGGCAACAACATCTAACTCCAGCACTGTTTTCGGCAGTCACAGTCAAATGGATCGGTCAGGTCCATAGAATGAACATCCTGGGTCGTAAAATTTACTGGATTATGACCACAAGATGTTGTAAATAGAAGCCCGGCACGTTCAGAAGCCCTTTTGTCCACCTGAAACTCCTTTTTTTTGCTCTTCGACATACCCATCCGTCAAAACCATGCTGCTGATAAACTTAAGCCTGATGGACAATAGTAACTTGACATTCAGCAGGAAGAATGTGACAAATCTAGTGTTTGCATGGTTGGCTACATATCGTTCCAGCGTTATTGTCTTCAATCGAATGTCATGAGAAGTGAGAAAATCCCGGTGCTTACGAATCCACCGATTGGTTATAACTTTCTTACCCCGTCCTGTTGCCTAAATAGACATGAAGATTGAAAACAGTTAAGGTCTAAAAAAAGAGTGTCGAAAGAGCAACAGCTGAACAGTTAATTCTAGTACACTATATACGGGCTTCCAATGTGCGTGAAATTATCACCTTTATATACAACTTCTCCAGACATGGAAAGCATTGCAGCAAGCCAATAATCTTGTTCAGATCAAAACTATTCATTTGGATATATAAGATCTTGACAGAATCTAGCACCATTGATAGGCTATCCATGGAGAAACTCTTCATTGAGCATAGAACATAATATTAGTACAAAATGTGTACTCCAAGATGATATAGAACTTATGCGCAGAAATTTAAAATGCAGCTTATGATCACAAGTGTAGATGATAATATATAGTACCTGAAGAACTGTGGAGCCAAACACCATCTTGAAATGAGCATAGAGATCATGTATTACACCCAAGGTCTCCAGTTTAGGCGCAGAGATGATAGTTATTTGCGACGGTGAATAACTAGAATCAAGGATCAACCTTTGAAGTGAAGGGGCATCTTCGATGATGAGCTGCCTTCCGTCAAAAGAAATCCCAATTCTTACAAGGTTAGGCGACTTTATTTGGAGACAACCAATTCTAACTGTGAAAACAAGCACCAAGCACTCCAGGGCAGGGCAACTGGAGTGGATGATGCTGTGCAATGAGGCCTCCGATATACGAACCCGCACAAGTGAAAGTTTTTTGAGAAATAGGAGTCGAAGGTTTAGTACCAGATTGTCTGGTAGGTAGCATGGCGCAAAGGTGGCGGTGTGGAGAGAGGAGGAAAACCGCGAGATGGACATCGGTGCTGAGGGCACAAGTACATGGCATTCGGTATTTGGTAGGTGATTTCCTGGGGAATAGTAGAACTCAAGCAGCTGTAGTTCTGTGAATTCAGGGGATTCCAGCCAGGCGTTCACCATGCAGGGAATGCTATGCTTGCTCAGGTAGCATGACAGGATGCAGAGGCTTTGAATGGAGCCTTGGTGGGAGGAGATGATGGCTCTGGGGAGTTCAAAATCATTAAAGAGAGATAGCTGACGACAGTCGAGATTAAGGGGCGCGGCGCGCCATAGAGGGCGCCACCAAGTTGAGAGGACTTGGGTGCGGCAGCAATCCTTGGTGGGGAGAAGCGAGATGATCTCCCCAAGGATGGCGTCCAGGAGATCGCTGATGCGGTCCACCCGAGATTCTACGGGTTCTTGGGATCCGGTGGGGGTGGGCTCGCCGCTTCTCCCCACGCTGCCGGGTGCGAGATCTACAACAGGCGTCACCGCTGGCGGGAGCCTCATCTTCTTGGCGCTGGGGTCAGCCGACTCCATTTTCCTCGAGGGCGTCGCATCGAGCTCACGGATTTGAGCAGAGTAACGAATGACGGGCCTAGTTGTAGTGCGAGTGAAGAAGAAGGAGAGCTGGGGTTTTCTGTAGTAGTGAGGAAGAAGGGGAGCTGGGGTTTTCTGTAGGAGTGAGGTGAGGAATTTGGGGGTATGAGTGGAGCGAGCTGACGTGAGGTGGGTGGGAGTGAGGAGGAAGAAGAGCACCCAGGTTTTTTTGGGGGGCAGTGTGCTGGGTAGCGCCTCTCATTAAGTAAATATATGGGCTTTTGAATTGATTTTATTATTTACTAGGGTGGATGGGCTGTTTTGTCTTGGGCCCAGAGAAACAATTACTACTAGTACAATGCAAACACTCTACAGCTACCTAGAAAAACAATTACTACTAGTACAATGGATACACTACCACTTCTGGCTCCTCCGAGGTCATCGAAACGTCTCCCTCTACTGAATGCCGTTTTACTTTGGTTCACCGACATGCGGGCCATGAAGCGCGCGGGCCCAAATGCCATCCACCAAATTAGAAGGCGGTATGCAGGCGGAGAGTCACCCCGATCGTAGCGCGGCAGTAATGAGCCATCATATCACAAAACCCCACCTCCCCGCAGTCTAAGTTTGACGGACGAAGCAACCGTCATTTCACTCTTCGCTGATCCCCTTCTCCCTCACCGTCTTCAAGAAAGCCAACACTCGTATCTGCCATTGTTGTTCTCTCCCAACGAAGGGAAGGTAAGCGGATCCATGATGTTGGTATATTTTCTGTCAGAAAAAAGAACTTTTGCAAAGCAGTAACCGATCCTCACTCTCTTTTTTGTTTCATTATCATTGCGATTGCATTTTCCTTTCAGTTGTCTCCTAGTATTTGTCAGTTTCATGATGGGCCAAGGAGAACCAAGCAAAGATCTGCCGATGTTGGAGCAGACGTGGGAGGCTGATCCCCACGAGACAGAGAGCTCCAAGAAGATGGAGGCAGCCACTGAGCTGACCCCAGATACGCTCACGGCCACTACTGAGATGGTCAACCCCCTGTTTGAGGTTACAACCCCCGTGGCCCTGCAGGAGCAATTTTCCCCTTTCGAGGATGTGCCCCCCCCCCCCCCCGCGAGCTGCTCCACGGTGATTTTTCTTCTTTGCCGATCTCGATTGTGGTTTTTCATCTAAGTATGTGGTGATAAATAATGCAAAATTTTATTAGCTTCGATGCCATGCTACCTTCCCTGTCATGCATACTTTTGACTCTACATAGTGGTTTAAATAACTTGTGTTTCTTATATTGGAAAGTAATTCAGAATTCGTTTCTATTTCAATTAGAGCCCTGATGCAGACAAGGATTGTGTGGTTGTACATGTCACTCGCTATGAGGCGGATGACCTGAATATACGCACTGGGAAAACAAAGTTCTTAGGCTGTTGGATCCTGGAAGCCATTTGCACTTATACCAAAGTCGAGATGTATTCCAGCCTCACTGTTGTCAAGCGTGTTGTCCAGGGTGTACTGAAGCACAAGAAGTTCGAAGCTACTCCTTTGTTTGTGAGGCATACTGTTCTTGTCAAGCTTACGCAGGAAGATGACGTGGCATGCCTCCACAAACAAGTTTATGAGTGGCAAGGCCACAAGGTTATCTTCAGGAAGGTTCACAGGATTGAGCTGCTGCCGGATGTCCTCGATGATGTTCATGGCAAGGTCCGTCTTGTGTCCATCCCAAATTAGATCGAGGCATGAAATAGTTGCCCTAGCTAGTGTTTAAAAGTAGTTTGGATTGTGTCTCATTATCCGAACCTTGCCTATTATCGAGCCCTCTGGGCTAGTACTCTGTTTGAATCCGTCTATGGGAACTGCTGCTAGTTTTGTGTGCCCGTGAATCATGTGAGAACCATCCTAATTGTTGCCGAAATAGATGCGTCCTCACTAGTTTTCTCATGTAATATGGCATGGTAAGATATAAGTTGTCACGGTTTATCATACGAGCAGTGTGTGTTTGATGAAATAGAGTACTTGTTCGAGAACTGTGCGCCGACGTATACATAGGGTACGTAAGGCTGGTTAAGTACTTGTAAACACTGTTGGTGCTACCCCACTTATAAGCAGTTGTGCAAAACACGACACATTGGCTCAGCTCGCTTCAACACTAGAAAAGTCGGCTATCGACCAACTAACAATCAATAATCTGCTGTCTGACATATAAGCAACTATGTATCTTGTTACAGTGGTTCATGCAGTTAATTGAGGCCACAATGTAAATTCCAAACGTTCACACGCTAGTCCAGCGTTCATGTGGAACATTCACATTAAACTCGGCTTCATAAAATACTTGAAAAGCATAAGTTAAGCAATTTTATACATCTCAATGATTCATAGAACATAACAAACATTTACTAGTTCACAGCAAAAGACAAAGTTGTGAGAATGTTTACAAATCAGGAAAAATCAAGCAAGGCTTCTCTGACCAAAGGGCCTCCCTAGGCAGGCTTTAATTTCCTGGAGTTCACTCTGGTTTTTCTTGCTGCCACCATCCAGGGTTAGGTTCTCTCATTCCAGAATAACCAATTATAATTGTGTTCTCAGTTGGAATGCTGAACTAAACCATGTAGTGTACTGACCATTTGAACTTCTTGTGCAGTTCCACTAAATTTAAGCACCGCTATTTGCAGAAATAAGTAGGCCACAATGCCTCTTGTCCGTGCACCTGTCCCAAAAACCTCCATGCAGCTGTGCTAGCTAGTCCTCTGCCCATCCGTGAACTGGGAGAAAGTGCATTCCCGACTAGGATGCTGTTGTTTTCGCTCGTCCCTGCACTGCAATCAGGAAGTAAAACATACGAATCAGTTTCTTTTATATTGCGTTGGTCATTCTACCTAGTTACTACCAATGTAGGAATACCTGGAATATGGGTGGTTAGACGACGGCAGCTAGGAATAGCCATCTCATTTTGTGTAGTTATACTAAAACTGAGGTGTGTACTTTTGATTGCACAGATAGAAACGATATGGAGACAGACATCCCTGTTTGCGCAAATATGAAATACGATTATTTAAACAGTGACAGTTATTTGCAGTGGCGTATGATTAACAACAACATCTATTGTGTTATAATTGGCACTACATTGACAGTATGAAAGTGCCATTAAGTAAGAAGTAGCATCACATCACATCAACACTATCACTAGATTAACATGAAGAACAATAGCATTAGTATTACTGTCATGAGAGTAGCACATGGTCAGTAAATGTGCAATCAAATTTGTGCAGTTCCACTGGGATGAAGCAATGTTAGCGTTGTGAGATTTAAGTGTAACTGCAAAAACACAATTCATGGGAAATAAAGCAAGACGGAAGCACTTCATAAAATGGTGGTGGCATTGCTTCAATTTATCGACGACACTAGACCATTACTTAATAGTGACATTAGGTGGCATTGCTTCAATTTATCGATGGCACTAGACCATTACTTAATAGTGACAATAGGTGGCATTGCTTCATGCTTCATGTGATTTTAAATTAATGGTAGCGATATGGGCGTAGGGACAGCAGGGGAATAAAGTGGTGAGGCAGATGTGGTTGCCGAGAGCGGCAAACATTCAGCCAGCATGTCTACATTTGTCCCATTTTTTATCTCCTCGGTGACATTTTCCTATGTGAGCATAGGAAATCTAGACCTGCTCGTTCTCATTTGCGTTGTCCCCCAACATCCCTCACTTTCTTTCTTTTTTCGACAAGAGACAGGTCCACTTCCCCCACCCTTCGCCATCCACCCCGATTTCTTCGCCTTTTCAACCAAGAGACCGGTTGGGTAGCCAGTATCTACTACTTTCCCCCGTTTCCTCTTAGAACCAAGTCCTAGATTCATGCTAGAGCTTTCCCACTTTTTTCCCTATTTGAACCAACTCTTAGATTCGACTGTATGAACTAGCTTTACCTTTAATAATAGTAAAAGTCTAGGTGGCTTTGGAACAGCCGACAGAAGTAGAAAAAGATCCACACGCAGCCACGTGGGGAGCTGGGGCAGTAGAGCAAGGCAGGTTTCGAAGGAATATATACCTGAGGGTCGTCGGGATGTGGCAAAGACGGCGTTGGGAGGCCGCATCTTGGCCACAATACCGCAGGGAGGAAGAAGGGGTCAGAGGCCCTCCCGAGCCGGCACTGTCTCGAAGAGAATGGCACGGCCGCTGATCGGGACACGCGGGCAGCTGTTGGTCTCCTCCCTCACCGCCGACGACCGCGTGAACAATGCACCTACACCCCTGCCCCCGCCGAGGTGGTCCGGCAGGATTTGTGACCAGCCGTGAGCAGAGAGAGAGTGTGGCCACCTATGTCTTGCTTAGATCTGGAGAGCATGAGAGAGTGAAAGAGAGGAACCCTAGTAAAGCAAGCGTCGAGGCTCCTGCTTATATATATAATGGAGTGATTTTGTTGTAGCAGCCATTATTAAATTGAATAAGCGCGAACCACTATTTTCATTTAAAGTTCAAGTAAAAATAAAACTCGATCAATAATGTGCCACCGCTTCCAGGTCGCACTATCAAATCACCGCGTCCAGGACGCACTATGTACTGTATCATTCACGTGCGGTCCCCGACCCTCCATCAAGTTGAAAACTAGACTAGTCAAAATGTCAATTGGGATGCCTCTTTGTAAACAAATGCACTCCTAGCTTCCAAAAAAAATGCGCTCCTATGTGTACCCGCGAGTGGGTGTGAGAGAACTAGTGCGTGCGTGCACCGCTTCTCTTCGTGAGAGTACAATATACTACGCCCAGAGAACGTTCGCCACAAGAGTAATAGTATAAGTGTGTGACGTGTGAGTTAAAATAAAAGGTGCGCGACATCTTTTATTTTTTAGAAGTTCTGAGGGTAGGGTGTGAAGAGCACATATGTGCATGACATCTGCCTACAGATAGACGGTGGGTGCGAGAGAACTCGGGAGAGTCTTGACTCGTGAGGGTGCGTGTGTGCGTGAGAGAGAGGGGGCACGTTCAATGCAATGCATGTGTCCGTAAATCATATCTGACAAACGTTCGCCACAAGCCATCTCCTGACGAACACCGTAAGAACCATTAGATCGGCATCCGACAGTGTCAGTTTTGCCATGGCATTTAACAGAACAGCCACTCCTCCGACACACAAATCTTCCACGTGAGTGTTAGCAACTGCCGTATGCTCCTCCCTCCGTTCCAAAATGTAGTGCATATAGCTTTATTGAAAATTTGAACCTCACAAACTTTTACCGAGTTTTCGTATACCAAAATGCACATATAAAATACCCAGTATATATCATTTCATTCATCTTCGAGAGGTAACTATAAAGATGGGGGAGGAGTGTACAAAGAAAGACCGTCGTATCACCTGCAGCAATTTCAACCATCCTTTGGTGTGGAGGAATATCATAGGAACTCTATATGATATGATTTTTATAGGATTATTTCCTTTAGAGCCAACTGTTCATAGGAATAGATTCATATACTCCACATTTCAAAGGAAAATAAACATCATATCATTTTTATAGCTTTAGAGCCACTTGGTTCATATGAATGGATTCCTATACTCCCACAATTTCAAAGGAAAATAAACATTAGCCTAGATTCAATAGAAAAGTTCCTATGATGTGAACCAAATGACATCTCTTTTCCAATCCCTCCTCATAGGAATTGAGATACATGTTCTCTCTAGATTCAATAGAAAAGTTCCTATGATGTGAACCAAATGACATCTCTTTTCCAATCCCTACTAATAGGAATTGAGATACATGTCATCTCTTTCCCTACAACTTCCATATATACATCTTCTATTCCTAAATTGCTAGTACAACCCACTAGCTTTTTTCGTGGACATGCAACTATGGCACATGAACACATCATGCATGCAAGTCATAAATCACACGTACTGGTTTTGTACTCTATGCATGCAAGCACCACATCATCAATTTGTGCATGTTACTCATAAGTTATTTCTTGCATTAGATTTTGTATTGACAATGTATGTGTTGGTCACGTGCACACATATGTAGTTCACATTCACATTTTTGTTAGAAATGTCATTCTTTTAACTGCAATTCATTTTTCTCTTTGTATTACATTTTCATTTTAAGCATATATTCACTTCCCATTAGTTATAGATGTTTTTGGAGGAACTTTTATGCATTATTTTGAGTAGCAAATTTCACGCGACCGCGGGTATATCAAAATGCGGGGCCCATGCGTCATTGCCTTTCGGTTGAACCTATGCCCACAATTTTTTGTACGTATATCTCCACTACTCCCCGAACCCAAAATGCTGCCTCGTTCCCGTAAAAGCGAGCGGCCCACCCGCACCTCCCAATGCTCCACCTTGTACATGTGCTAAGGCTGCCATGTAGGCAAAAAATCTGATGTGGCAAGGTAATTAAGAGGAGACAGATGAGTGTGGTGACCCCAGGAAGAAACAATGCCAAGCGCAAGAACCTAGGCAAAACACTTAAATGGAAGAAACCCACCAATGCATGAAGAACTTTAGTTGCAAAATAATTAAATGAAGGATGCTTAGCACCAATAAGTTAAGCACCTATGCATTGAAGGTTTTAGTTGCCAAAGTTTTTAATGTGCTTAGCACCTCATGTAAGCACCAATGCATTGGAGGATAGCCTTAAGGTGTCGACTCGAACTCAATCCCTCTCCCGTTTACTATGGCGTGGCCCCGCACGCCATAGTACTCCTACAAACCCTACCCGCCGCACGCATCATCGGTTTTCTTCAAGAGGACGAGGGAGAAGCGGATTTGTAGTGGAGGCTCCTACCCTAGGGCGCCCTAGGTAGCTGCTGCATGCATCATTGGTTTCCTTTTTTCTTTATATGCTCTTGCGCCCTAGAGTGAAATGATGGTTGCTTCGTCCGTCCAGCTTAATGCGGGAAAGGTGGGGCTTTGTGATTTGACCCCTCATCGCTCATTTACTACTACTGCGGCGCTACGATCAGGGTGCCTAGTCCAACCGCTGCTCTGAACTGTAATTTGGTGCATCGCATGTGGAATAAGACGGTGGATGAGCCACATGTCGGCCAAAGGGGTCCTATAAGTGTGTCGCCATTTCATGTGCGAACTGACCCTGCTGAGGCTGGTCATAGTGGGAGTAAGTAACATATCGCATTCCAAGACAAGTTTGCTTATGTGGCATATAGTTAATGAGGAGAGAGGTGTTTGGAGTAACATAATATGTTACTGTAACATAACGCAACCCAAAGCAAAATGAGTCTATAATGTAATAAATGCAATCATCTATGATACTACTTGTATGTTACTTTGCACTATGAAGGTAGTACTAACAAAGACTAGTGTCATATGCATGACACTAGTCTAAGTTACTCCCCACTATGACTAGCCTGAGTTGCTACGCCAACGTGACAGGAGTAGCCTACCACTTGGTTTTGCTCCTTGGTGAATCCCGACTATATTTATTGATCTAAAAAGATACTAGTAGTATCCAGATTAGTAAAAATGAGGTGATTTTACTAAGCGGTGGGCATGGGAGCATGGCCTGTGATGCGGTCCCATGTGTCATGATGTACCAAGGCGATGCACGTCCCTCTTGAGGCAGAACAATGGCAGAAGCAATACGTGGTTTTCTTGAAGGAGATGATGGAGAAGCAGATTCAGCGAAGTGTGAAATAATGGTTGCTTTGTCCGTCTGGGGGAAATGTGCGGCTTTGTGATTTGACGTCTCATTGCTCATTACTACTACTGGGGCGCTACGACTGGGGTGCGTCCCCCTGCTGTTCTGCACTGTTATTTGGTGCATGACACATTGACCCAGTTGCTATATATCCCACATGTCGGCGAGAGGAAGTACAACATTCATGAAAGCGAGTGTCTCCACTCTTTTAGTACTACGGAGGAGTACAAGACACGGCTTGGTTTTTGCTGCTTCACGCGATCCATCGATACAAACCCGGACTAAAAAAGGTGAGGGCGGGTCTTTTCCTGCGCGGCAGGCAGGGGAGTTTGGCATAGTCTGTTTGAGGCAATGAGGCAGGAAGGGAAACAAGCAAATAAAGGTTGAGGGACTTAGTTTTGGGAAAATCTGATTTTACGGAGTACATAGCCTAGTGTAGCTTGCTGCAACACGGACTCCAAGGAAATTGCTGTAAGTAGTACTACTCCTACCACTGTACTACTCCTACTACTAAAAGACATAGTATATTTCAAACAATATGATAATCTCGCTAACCAAGGTAGGGCAGTATATATCTAACGGAGGGAGTAGTAAAATTTTCTCCTCGTCCTGCGAGCCACCGCGCGCATGGGTGAGGGAGCGGGCGTAGGCGTAGTAAGCAAGCTTCTCCTCGTCATGCAACTCTGCGAGCCAACGCACCCGTGGGCGGGGGAGAGGGCCTACTAAGCAAGCTTCTCCTCGTTCTGCGAGTTGATGGGACACATCAAAAGTAGTACTACAGAGCATCTCCAGTGTATAGAGCCTTGCCTCTAAGGTAGGTCCCACATGGTTTGCCTCTTATCAAATGAAAAAACCACAATGTATAGAGACTCTAACCAGCCTCTAAGGTGGGCCCTAGCAGAAATTTAAAAAGTATTGATTAGCACCACATTTGTCCAATCAGTACTATTTCTCTTGTACTTTCTTATGCTTCCTAAGGTTGACAAGTGGGACCAGATGGATTGTTACATTGTTAGAGGCAGCCTCTAAGGTTAGACGCGATGCTAGACAATTTTTTGTTAGAGGCAGTTCATGCAATGTATAGAGGCCTGCCTCTAAGAGGAGAGAGAGGGCTTAGAGGAAACAAAAAACATACATTGTGGATGCCCTAAGTGCCTACTTTCCGGTCTATATGACTCAATTTGAAATCCACAATGTATCCATAATAGATGCTGAGTGGTGGAATAAATTTGTTACTTCCATAGTCGCAAAAGTACTGAGCATGTGAGATGGTGAACGGAGGGAGTATGATACCATTAGTACTACAGTTCTTTTGGAAGGGTTGTAGTAGTCCCTCCCATTCACATGTTCACATTTCAAGCTTCAATAAAAACGTTGCATGCAAGGATTAAGAGAAACCTCAGCAATGCATGTACTCCCTCAATCCATAGGTCTAAAATGCGTTTTGGAGGCTAACTTTGACCACATGTTAGAGCAATAATATGACATCCAAATTACACAAATCTTACCATCAAATTCGTACGTGGTCATTATACTGCTAACACATGCATGCGTTGCAATTAGTACATACTTACATGATACAGTAGTAAACACTCACTATCTAGTAGTACTAGTACTCTAGTACACTACTACTACTATGAGGCCATCCAACCGTGTCCCGGCAGAAGACCGCGAACACCGATTATTCGTTCATATTTAAATTTGTTTTCACACAGCAAAATATCCATGAAAACAACACATGGCAAAAATTCACGGTGAACGAGGGATTTGAATGTGCTGGGAGGGGTGGGGCTGGAAGGGGCTGTTTTGATCTTGCCCGGGGTAGCCAAAATATTGGTGACCCTTTTGTCCACCCATGCCTTTGCGACCGATGAACGAGGAAGAGCTCGGGTGCTCATGCATCCTCCAGCGCGCGCGTTGGAGACGAGCTCGCACGATCTGTGCTTTTTTTGTCCCACCTCGCCACCCGAGCCGGCCGCAGACCGACCGGCGACCCGCAAATCACGCCATCCAGCCGTAGCCGCACACATTCTGACATCAACTCAACCAACCAGATGAAATTCATGCAAACATGGCGATATTTCATATAAACAATGACGGAATTCATATAAAATACCGGATTTTCATATAAACATGACGGATTTCATTACATTCAAATCAACTAAGCGGTGCTACTCCTGAACAGCACAGGTATAATAATACTTCCAATAATACCTAGCCTAAATGGTTGGCCGCGGATCCATTTGTCTTCCTCATGTCCGGCAGCACGATCACCAGACTGCCGGGAGCCCCGGAGGTATATGCTTCAGCGCAAAGGATGGCTCACTTCCCCACCGCTCAACTGACATCGTTGGCTGATGCCCAAGATGGAGTCTGAAGGGGGCTTCTCCGCTTCCATGGAGCCCATGCGGGGTCGATGAAGGTCCTCGCAACAGAAGGATCCGGCAGGACACCTACTGTGTACGCCGGCGTCGCCTCGGCGATGGCCTTCATGGGACCCAAGCAGCGGCGGCCTCCCATGTTCTACTTCTCCTCGATGATGGCGGCGGACGCGAAGGCGCTGGCCACCGACTCGTCGCTCTCCGCACACCCGGCTTATGTCTCTGCTTGCATGGCGCGTCCGTAGGCATGGGAGTCTCGGCCACAGACACGGGAGACGCGGCCGCAGACATGGGAGGCGCGGTACGAGGCAGCGGCATGGACGGCAGCGACGACACCCGTCCTCCCCGCCGTGCCGGTGTGGAGCAGCTCGCCGCTCCTTGTCGAGCTGGCCTGGAGTGGCGAGTTGATGAACCACGCGCCGGCTTGGGGCGGCAACTGGCTCCGTCAGCCGAGGGGAGGGAGTTGGATCAGCGAGCTGCATAGCTTGTATCCGACGGGCTCGGCAGGCCACCCAGCCGGCTTGGATGCTGGATAACTACTCTTCGTAAGCCATTGTAAGAGTGGAGAAAATGGTGAAGGAGGAGACAGGGGAGCGGCGGAGGTGTGCGATTCTTGGCCGGCGTCTGGCCACGTTTAAATAGGAGATTAAATAGATGGCGGACGGGAGGAGCTCTGCCGGCGTTGCGTTTAATGCCGGTCCGGTCATGAACGGATGTGTATCCGGAGTGGGTTTCTCGGCTTCACACGGGTTTCATGGAGGCATTTGAATGCGGCAAGGAGGCGTGTTCAGCCGGGCGTGCAGCGAGAGGTGCCCTCGATTCTGACGTACGACACCGCGCCGTTCTTCCACTGATGTGTGGGCTCATTGGGTACCTGGCCTGCATGTCAGTGACCCAACACAGGCAGCGCACGACAGATGAGCTTTTGGTGGGCCAGGGTGGTGAGAAGCGGGCATTTCATAAATCGATGATTGTTCATTGAGAGTGACGTCGTCTAATTCATGTAGGTTGATAAGCCTACTATATAATGTAAGAGAATTTTAAAATTTTCATATATACGTTGATAGCCCGTTCGATACATTGCAATTCATAAAGACACTGCAAACATCAATGTTCTGCTTATCACAGATAAGATTGATTAATACCCGTAACAATCCATGTCCTTAACAAAGGGTGCATGTACGTATAGGTTGAGCGTGTGTCTTGCGTCGTGTGCTGTGTGCATGCAGGCGAGCGAGTGTTGCGTGCGTGCGTGTGTTCGTGAGTGCATGTGTACGTGTTAGTGTTGCACGCCTGCATGCGTGCGTGTGTTCGTGTGAGTGTTGCGTGCGTGCATGTGTACGTGTGAGTATTGCATGCATGCATGCGGGCGTGTTTGTGCGCATGTGTAATGTGTTTGTATTCACCACAGTGGCGTGCGTGCGTGCAATTAAAACGGCCGACTCAGCATATCATCACAAGGCGACCTTGTCCGCTGTGGTTAGGGCGCGCGGGCTGCCAAACAGAGGTCTCACGACTTCGAATCCCCACCGACCACTAATTTATTACCATTTCTGTCTTTCATATACACGCTGACGGGTGGGCCCTACGGTAATGTGCGCTGGTGAATGTGGACCATTTGACTGGTCAGTTGATCGTGTCATCAACAAATTACGGAGCTGTATGGTGAGCCAGTGACCGTATGATCACCATAAAATGTATTTTATTAACACAGTACAGACTCAAGCTACCATTTCTTTCTTTCATATACGTGCTGACAGGTGGGCCCCATGGTTACGTGCGCTGATGGTGCAACACTAGTTGTGCCACGTGGAACGTTTGACTGGTCAATTGATCGTGTCATCAACAAATTACGGAGTTGTACGGGTGAGCCAGTGACCGAATAATCACGACATGTATTTTTTTAACACAGTACAGACGCAAGCGCTCATATATACGCGCAAACACTCACCGCTATAAGCGCACACACGCACACCCTACCCCTATGAGCACCTTCGAGAGAGTGAGCCAGCATATGATCTTGAGATTTTACGAAGTCACCATAGGTGCCTCGTAGTCGAGGGGAACGTCCCCTCCCACTGAACGCACATCGCCGGAAAATATTGAAATTAATCCAGGATAAATGCGAGCACCAGGATTTTAACCCTGGTGGGCTGGGGAAACCACTGTCCTCCTAACCATCCAACCACAGGTTGCTTAGCACCACAAAATGTATATGGTGACCGTGATGAGCTTATTATGAAGTCCAGTGACCATATCGTGCTTTCGCTTCAAATACAATGACCGTAAGTGTCGTCAACAAAATACGGAGCACGCATCAAATACAATGTCCGTCAGTGTCATCAACAAAATACGAAGACATATCGTGAGCTAGATACCGTATGATCACCACGAGAATGTATACAGTGACCGTAATGAGCATATTCTGAAGTGCAGTGACCGTATAGTGCTTTCGCTTGAAATACAGTGACTGTCACATGTGAATGTGTCAGGGGCATACTTTTAGAGGGCCGAGAGATAGTTTGTGTGCGTACGTGAAAGTGGTGTAGAGAGAGGGTGTCCGGTGGAGACAAAGAGAGATATGCCCTTCGTTTCTCTTTCCCGTGAATAATATTTTAGGAGAAAATATAATCATTCACAATGCAGAACAAATATTATTGGATGCACCCTGCAATTAACTTTCATGTATAACTTTGTACTATTGTATATGCTTATTTTCTTAGTGGCCGGTTGTGTGTGGGGTGTGGTGGGCACATCATTTCTAGTTGTGGTGGGTCAACGTGAGGACTCATGGGTCGGTTCCATCCTGTGCCACATAGGTTGGACCGAGACACGTTATACGAAGACCCATGTGGAGAACTCGGCATACAAGACGAAGCTACCAGAGTCGTGGAGGACTCTATCCCCACTGATGATAAGCCGACTATATATGATTTGTAACCCTAGGCCCCGAGTATGTTATATAAGCCCGGGGGCTACTTCGTCGATAGTATACACACACGCACAATGCCTGGTATTCATGTGTACTTTGTACACACCCCTATCACAAATATACAGTACCAGGAGTAGGCTTTTTCCTCAACTGCAAGGGCCCGGACTTGGGTAAAACTTTGCCTCGTATTACCATCCAGCCTAATAGTCAGGGATATCCTACCGAATGATCTAATGGAATCATATCTGCCAACTACTAAGAGAGAGGTGTGTGTGTGGGAGGGGGGGGGGGAATGTGTGCGAGAGAGGCCTAAAGATAATGTGCGTGCGGGAGACATGTAGGCACATATATGTGCCTATAGAGGGTCAGTAGAGACCGTGCGTGTGTATATATGCATGTGAGAGAAATAGTGTTTTCCAACTGAGATTAGTGAAAAGAGTGGTACATAGTAGTAAGAAAGAGAGAGGGAGATATATAGAGGGTGTGCGTGAGACACCCCGGGAGAGAGTGTGAGCATGTGTGAGAGAGAAATGCCGATGCATATAAAGTGTGTGCACTTATGCGTCAGATAGAGAGATATATAGCGCGTGTGTGAGAACGGGCCGAGGCATAGTGCATCTACGTGTAAAAGGCGGTTCTACGCATTAAATTAAAATATTAATGGCATTATTATTTTTGGATGAGATCATGGTTTTTGCAATTTGCGTATGAACGAACATCGGTCTATCAGACACCCATACTCTATTGAATTCGAGCATGTGCATGGGTTTATTTCATATTATCGGTCCATAGAGTGAGAGTGGTTTGAAATCCAGACAATGCATTGCTTTTGCAAATTCATATATAAACATTAATTAGTGCACTCCATGTTGTTAGTGTCAAGCACTTTATACATTTCTCACTTACATGGATACATTCCAAATTGCTAGCTACGAAATAGAATACATGTTGAATTCAACATAAAGGGGGTTTCGAAGATTCGAATTCATAGGAAGTGCATTCATCCATTTGAATTCGAGATAATGGCATTTGTAAATCAGATCTAAAAGGGGGCATCAATCTTTGTTGTGCGTTTGAACATGCTATATATTCATACGCATGTCTAACTATTTTTTTGCAACCAAGGAGATTATATTTGGAACCATGCATGAATTGAGGTAAGTTGCATATTTTTAATATATACTCATGTACAATGTATATTCAAATGTACCCCCTCCATTCGAAAATAATCATAGTTCTAGGATTTTCCAGAGTCAAGATTTGTGAATTTTGACAAATCTTGAAAGTTCAATTCAAGAGAACTGTAAACGTTAATGCTTCTGGTCCCAAATATTGAATGAAGCGCCAAATAAGCCTCTGGTCACCCGAAACCGCGTGAGACTAATATTTGGTGGTAGGAAATTACTGTCCTGACTCTGACCCGTGTAGCCTATCTGTAACACCCCATGCCATTAGCCACAATAATCACTTTTGATAATGATAAGTCAGCTAGATTAACAGTGCATAATCATCATTTGCATCATATTGCATTTCAACTCCTAGTTCAAACTTCAATTAAATTCAAAGTGGAAAATAAAACTTGTTCAAATCAGAAACTAAAATGTTCATTAAATAACAAATATTCCAGAGACAAGGCTAAAATTGTAACCAACATTTAATAAATTAATTAAGTGACTCAAACATCCTCAAACAGTGGCTGAAAACAATATTTAATAACCTTTTTATTAATCCAAAATTAATATGGAATAGTATTTACCCCAAACCAGTTTTTGGTGATAGGGTATATTACACTGTGATTTATGGGCTAGGTCTCATATTTTACAAAAACCATTTAGTGCCCAAACAGTTTACAAAACAGAAAGAAAAGAAAACAAAAAATGAAAAAGGCCTAGAACTCTACACGGCACTTGAGCCTGCTGCTACAGCGCGGCCCAGTCCACCCCGCGCTTTCCCCCACCTCCCGCACTGCTCACCGCGGCCGCTGTCGAGCACCTAGCGCGCACGCACCCGGCCCCCCTGCTCGCCGCTCGACAACGCGCCCGCGCCCGCAGCGAGGATAAGTGCGAGCCCCGCAGCCCCCTGGCGCCTCCCTCGCCCCACTTTCCCCTCCCTCGCTCGCTCTCCGCCATGGCCGACGCGGCCATCGCCGTTGCTCCATCGCTCGCGTAGCCACCGCCTTCGCCACATCGTCCCGCCTAGTCCAGCGTCACCGCCGTGCTCCGCTACGTCGCCTGCGCCAACGAGCCAAAGCCGAGGAGCTCTGCATCGCCGGCCTGCCTCGTCTTCTTCCCCTACGGCCGCCGTCGAACGCCTCCACGATTCGCCGTCGTCGCCCTTCCTCGAGCCGTCCCCGGGCCTTCCCTGCAACGCTAGTGAGCTACCGCGTCGATCCCTCCTCTCCCCGCTCTCTCTCCGTAGCCGTAGCTGCCGCCCCCTTCTCACCCAAACGCGCCGCCGCCTGGCCTCGTCGCCGGCGTGGCCTCGGCGACCATAGGGCCCCGTGCGTGCCACCATCGCACTCACCGCGTCGCGTAGATGCCGTAGCCACCTTGCGCTGCTCATTTTGCCCACCGTAGCCCCGATTCTGTCGCATGCCCGAATCACCTCGCCGCCGGCGAGCTTGTGGCGCTCAGCTCCGTCCATCGCAGCCCCTCGCACCGCCACCGTTCGACGCGCGACGTCGAGCTACGTCGAACGCGCCCAACCCCAGCCCCTTAGCCCCCTGTGCGCGAAACCCGCGCCTTCCCAGAGCCGCGCCACCGCGTTTGGCTCACCGGAGCCAACTCCGGCGCGTCTCCGGTCAGCGCTGACGTGGCCAGCTGGGGCCCGCCCCTGTGCCTGTGCCACTGGGCCCCACTGGGCCCCGTTGACCTCGGTCAGCGCTGATGTGGCCGCCCCTGTGTCTATGACATGCGGGCCCCACTCCAATGAACTGTTTAAAATAAATAGATAATTAGTTAATTAACCTAATTAGTTAATTAGTTAAATTAACAGACACTGACAGTAGGCCCCACATGCTAATTAATCCTATTTAGTTTAAATTAACTCTGTTTAAACTAATCAGAGGCTGACATGTGGGTCCCACTGGACCCACCTGTCAGGTTTGACCCTGGTCAGCTGGGTTTGACCTGCTGACATCATGGTGATGCCATGCTGATGTCATCATTTACTATTCTGGATAATTCGTATTTAGATAAATAATTAAAATCTGAAAATGATTAAATCTTTAGAAAATCATATAAAATAAACCGTAACTCTGATGAAAATAATTTATATATGAAACTTGCTCAGAACGACGATACGAATCTGAATACGCCCTCCGTATTCCTGTCAGATGCCCCTAGCTAGATGAACATGGAACTTTTAGAATGATTTCAATAAATGAATAGTGCCCAACTTTAATTAAATAAATTCAAATAAATTCCTAAATTAACTAACTCATTTAGTTAGGCAGTAGAACACCTCTGCATAGCATTTAGGCATGTCATACATATTGTTTGCATTTTTGCCGTGGATTTATTGTTTCTCTCCCCCGCCTTCTCTCTCGATAGACGTCGAGACTGACGCCGTTGCAGCTGGGCACGACTACGCTCCAGACGAGCAGCCCGTTGACGACCCCTCTTTCTTGCCAGAGCAACTAGGCAAGCCCCCCCCCTTGAGCATCCAGATATCGCCCATTCCATTTCTCCTGCTTGCATTAGATTTTGCTACTGTTAATGTTTTGCTCCTATTCTGATGCATAGCCTGCTTTTGTAACCTGTTTATTGTTACCTTACCTGCCTATGTTAAACTGCTTAGTATAGGTTGGTAGTGAACCATCAGTGACCCCCACCACCTTACCCTTGTTGCCCCTGCTTGATCATCGATGACTCGATCAATGTGATCATCGACCAGAGACCGACACATCACTTCACCCCCTTAGTTGTACGACTCTGCATAGTTACTATCGAGTGCCGAGGGTGATACCTCGTAACGCACTCCTGATGAATACTCTGTAGTGTAGCTGTTCGGTCGTGGTCATCGAGGGTGATTCCTCCTTCTCCACTTCTGATACGACTCTTTCATGCAACCCCTCAGTGTGAACCTCGAGGGTGATGCCTCATACATTCACCCTGTTGATTTCATCGAGTGGAATCCACCGAGGGTGAATCCTCGGGGTTTCCCCCTTGATGCTATAACCACACGGTTACTTTGACCTTTGTTACAGGCGGGTCGACCCTGATGGGTACCCGCAGGGGATCTATGATGTCGAGTGTGCCGGAAGGGCACTCGAGTGTGATATTGTGGCGGAGCTTCAGAAACTCTGATTGTCTCCGCGTGTTACTAAATGAGCATATCGGATTTGGTTGTTTGATCTGAGTGGGTTGACGTGCCCTATACGCACTACCACCACGCGGGATAATGGTTTATGGGGCGCTCTGCGATGTACGTTTCTCCCAAAAGCTCTTCAGACGTCATGGTTCACCGTGCGGGTTGATTGTCGGGAATGGGCTGGATACTTCACTGACGAGTTCAGTGTCGCGCCTGCACCCCGGCCAGTCTCGGAACGCGCAGGGTGCCCAGGGCGATGGCCCAAGACCTCTGGGTGCATAGGTTAGTCCGGCGTGCTGACCTATCTGCTAAGCCTAGGTAGGGCGCTGCTTCGTGTTGATCTCCCGAGGCCGAGCATTACCCAACAAGTGTGTCCGGCCAGAGGTGATCGAGCGTGTTGGGTAACAGTAGTGCACCCCTGCAGGGATGAATAATCTATCGATAGCCGGTCCTACGGTAAAGGATGCTCAGTTTGTGTATCCCGATCTACTACTTGAACTGGATACTTGTTACATAATTGAAGCTTCAGGATCGCTTTCTCGCAGGGAGTCGAGGAAGGATCTCTTGGCTTGCTTCAACATGTTTGCTTAATAAAATGCTATTCTACTCTCTTCTATTGCTGCAAGATGGCTACTTCATGAAGATGCTAGTCTTCGATAGGACTAGGCCTTCTCTCTATTCTGGCATTTCTGCAGCCCAGTCCACATATACGGCCTTACCCCTTTGATAATGTTGCATATGTAGTGTAGATCCTTGCTTACTGAGTACTTCGGATGAGTACTCACGGTTGCTTTGTACTTCTTTTTCCCCATATCCCACTTTGATGATACATCAGACGATGGAGCCCCGGAGCCAGATGCCACCACAGGAGCTTACTACCAGGAGGGTCCAGACGGCACGTACTACTGGATCAAGCCAGCCGACCAGGAGTAGGATCGGAGGCTCCCAGGCAGGAGGCCTACGCCTTTCGATCTAGAGTCGTTGTTTGTGCTAGCCTTCTTAAGGCAAACCTTGTCTAACTATGTCTGTACTCAGATATTATTTGTATGACTGACTTATGTATTCAGATCCTCGTGATCCCTGGTCTGTAATATTGTGGATCTCCATTTATTTGTGTTAGAATTGTGTTGTGATATCTTCCCGTGAGTCCCTGTGCTTGATCGTGCATGTTTGCGTGTATGATTAGTGCACGATTGAGTCGGGGGCGTCACAAGTTGGTATCAGAGCCGACTGCCTATAGGAAGCCCTCTTCCAATTCCTTGGTCGAAGTTGAGTCTAGAAACCAAAAAACTATTTTACTAACTTGGTTGTGTGGCTTACAGGCCCACGTCGCCAACTGGGTGGTATTAGGATCTTTTATTCCTCGCCTATACTCTGGGACTCTGATCTCTCTTCTATTCGGGTTAAATAAATTTTACTAACGCCGACACTTAGGATCTCATAAATCCTGTCTACCCGGAGAGCTGGATATCTGTGCGATTTCCCTGTCATTGATCTGATTAGTCTGATAATCATTTTTCTTTCCATTGTTTTGTTTAACCTTTCTCTCTAAGTTGTATTAAACTTCTCACTGTCATTTGACAATCCTGAATTTCCTCTGTTTCAGATGGATCGTTTGTTTCCACCACGTCCTACGACACAGCTTGTGCTTCGCACTTGGGCTCGTGATGCCCCTGGGTTTCCACCTGTTCTGATCGCCCTCCTGACCAGACTTGGCTACCGCTGGTACCCCGAGTACATGGTCTACGAGGATTATCGCGAGTTCAACCAGGAGCAGTACCATGTTGATGTTCGTATCTATGATCAGCAAGATGACTCAGACACTGAGCTGCACCTTTTCCATGGTATCGGCGTGACGATTGAGATGGCAGTCCATGATGCCGCCTACTCTGCTGTCGCACGTCTCCGAGGAGAGTTCAGCGATATCTTGGATGCCTCTGAGTTTCGATACATCCCGTATGCCCCTGCTGGAGATGCTACTGGATACTACACAGCTACATGTGCCCCGTATGAGCCTCGTCGCTACGACCCGCGCGTTCTGATTCAGTGCACTCAGGCTCTGGATCGCACTGTTCGGGCTCTTGCCTTCGAGTTGGTTGCCACTCGAGCACGTCTCTACGATGCTATGACAAGTTGCTACCCGCTGTTCATGCAGGGATACATCCGGAGCACATCCTTTATCCGCGTAGGACTCAGATGTATGCTGGTATTGATTGGCCTGCTGTTGGAGGTCACACACCTACACGTGGACCTCTTCTTACAGCTCGAGACCGGGTTCTGCATCAGAGTGCACATGGAGCGCAGGATCCTTCCGCGACGGCCATTCGTCGTCCGCACGTGCAGTTACCCCGTTTTAGTGGTTTTCCCCGACATTGATGTAGCCTTTGCTATGTCTCGTTGTGTACTTCCTTACCGCGTGCCTGCGCACCGCCTAGTATGTCTAGTTCTAAATTTGCGCCGTTATGCTATCCGCATGTACCGATTCTGTGTATGGATCTGTATGTCTTAATTGACTACTGTTATGTATCTGTTACACTGCTTAAATTGTTGTCGAGTTACATCATGCTTGTCGCTAAACACTCGCAATTGCTTTTACTAAACTACCCCCTGTTGATACTTAGCAGGATGGCTAGACCAGGTGGTCGTGGTCGTGCCCCTGAACGCCCACCACCGCCAGACTATATGGCAGCTATGATGCAACAATTCGAGCTCAACCGTCAGTTCATGACTGGAATCATGGCTCAGTTTCCGCATCAGAACAACCAGAACCAGAACCCTGCTTCAATAACTTTGACAGAGTTTATGCGACTCAACCCCACTCAGTTCCGCAACTCTGACAAGCCACTGGATGCTGATGACTGGCTCCGCGACATCACTCATGAGATGGAGTCTGCTAATGTCGCCCCTGCCAACTTCGTCACCTTCGCGGCCTTTTTCCTAAAGGGTCCCGCTGCTCAATGGTGGGACACCCACAAGCGTACACTGCCTGCTGGAACAGTCGTTACCTGGTATGAGTTCCAAGCTGCTTTCCGTGCCTATTATATTCCTCAGGGAATTATGGACCGGATGAAGACCCAGTTCCGCAACCTCACTCAGGGCAACAAGACTGTCGAAGCTTATCAGCGGGAGTTCCTTGACCTGTCCCGGTATGCTGAAGAAGACATCGCCACAGATGCCCGTAGACAAGAGAAGTTCTGTAATGGACTCCACCCAGACCTCGAGCTTGCACTTGCTGCTCAAGACTTCAATGACTTTTCTACTCTAGTGAACAAGGCTATTCTGGTTGAGACCGCTCAGATGAAGCACAAGGACTCGCAGAAGCGCTATCGTGATGCTGGCTCATCTTCGGGCTCAGCACAGAAGCGTCGAGTCTGGATTCCCAACAACGTGTTCCGCCCAAATGCCCCTGCGCCAAAGAACAACTATGCTGCACTACGTCTGCCTCCTCCATCGCCAAGGCAGCCAAGAGCTCAAGCTATTCAACACAATGCTCCTCTTCGTCCTGAAGATGGTCTGTGCTTCAAGTGCCGCAAACCAGGTCACCTTGCTAAGGACTACCGCCAGACTCAGAATCAGTTGGCTTTTCCTCGTACTGGCCGTGGCAATGGTAGTGGCAACAATTAGGCCCGCAACTATAATACTGGGTCTGCTGCACATGGTCGTGGACACGCTTACAACATTGATATTGAAGAAGTCCAGGATCAACCTGCTACTGTGATGGGTACCCTTCTCATTAACTCAGTACCTGCTTCTGTTTTATTTGATTCAGGAGCATCACATTCATTTATCTCTGGAAAATTTGCATTCATGCATGGCATTCGGTATGAGAAGATGCATACTCCGTTAGTCGTTAAAACTCCCGGAGGTCATTGTCATGCTGACGTGATAGCACCTGACGTTACCGTCGAAATTAAAGGGTTGGAATTCCTTGCCTCACCCATCGTCTTGAAGTCTTCCACCATAGACCTCATACTCGGAATGGATTGGTTGAAAGCTCACATTGCTTCGATCAATTATGCCACTAAAGTCGTCCAACTTCTTCACCCCTCCGACGAGATAGTGAATTATACCGCCCGCATTACACGGGATGCTGAAGCTCAAATATATGCTCTGAATGCTTTGAACGCCTCACCTCTGGAAGGGATCGAGAACGTTCCTGTCGTTCGAGATTTTCCGGACGTCTTTCCGGAAGAACTTCCAGGAATACCCCCGGTTAGGGCTGTCGAGTTTGTCATTGACTTGAAGCCTGGCACTACCCCTATTGCGAAGCGTCCTTATAAGATGCCTCCGCACCACCTTCTTGAGCTTAAGGAAGAAATCGACAAGTCACTTAAGAAAGGTTTCATCCGCCCTAGTTCCTCTGCTCGGGGAGCACCTTCACTCTTCGTTAGGAAGAAGGATGGAACTAACCGATTGGTTCAGGATTACCGGCCCATTAACCAAGCCACAATCCATAGTAAATACCCACTGCCCCGGATCAATGATCTTTATGATCAGCTTGCTGGATCCTCTGTCTTCTCGAAACTCAACTTGAGGTTGGGTTATCATCAGATCCGTGTTCGCGAAGAGGATATTCCGAAGACCACCTTTGTTACTCGATATGGCTCTTATGAGTACACGGTCATGTCATTTGGCTTAACAAATGCTCCAGCAACCTTCTCCCGGTTGATGAACTATATCTTCATGGATTACCTCGAAAAATTTGTCGTGGTTTATTTGGATGATATCCTTATATATTCCAAGAATGAAGAAGAACATGCTGAACATCTTCGGCTTGTATTGGAGAAGCTACGAGAACATCAGTTGTATGCTAAATTCTCCAAGTGTGAATTCTGGTTATCTGAAGTGACCTATCTTGGTCATGTGATTTCCAAGGATGGAATTGCTGTTAACCCGGAACGAGTTCAAGCCATTCTTGATTGGACTTCCCCTAAGAATGTCAAGCAAGTCAGAAGCTTTCTCGGACTCGCTAGTTATTGCCGTCGATTCGTTGAGAACTTTTCCAAGATTGTAAAGCCACTGACAGACCTGCTCCACAAAGGTGTTAAATTTGAGTGGACAGAAAAATGTCAAGAAAGCTTTCAGACACTAAAAGATAAGTTGACGTCTGCCCCAGTGCTAGCACCCCGGATTCCCATAAGGATTTCGTGATATATTGTGATGCATCTCGTTCTTTGTAGGTAGATGAAGGTAGATGAAGGCGATCTGCCCGTTCTTTGTACATCAGACGGTGCAGAAAAAATGGACTGACCTATTTGGTTTCAGTCGACTGTTATTTTCATAGGACCACACCTTGTGGTGTGCTGGAGGAGCATCTGCATTTCCCAGCCATCCCTATGCTCATATTTCAAAATCCTAGAATCTAGTAATTTCGTGTGCCATGCATGTTGTAGAGCTATCATATGTCTCCCGTCATTTATTTCTCACCCACCTACTATCTGCTACCTTGACACTGTACTACTTGTGCACACACTTCACCCATACTCACACTATTGTTTTTTTATGCATGGGTATTTCAGACTCTGACACAGTGTTGATGAATACGCAAAAGAAAAGACAGAAGTCGCTCCAGTGTAATTCGAAGATAAGCACTAAGCGTTTCAACGCTCTAAAGGGTGTAGTGTCAGCAGATGGAGACAGTAAACGTAGCTCTACATTTGATGATCTCAATTGCCACACACAACCATCCCAAGTGCTTGCTTTAACTTCGCGCTGTCAAATGTGGTTGCATGTTGCATATGGTGTCTAGCTTGTATTGCTTCCAATTTGGTTAAATTGCATCTGCTTACTTTACCCATTATACCTTTGATAATGACATGCCTTCCTGTTTTTGATACGTACTACATATGTCTATTAACCATGTTCTTACATCAAATTAATGCTCTTTTGTATCCCTCATCAATCACTTATGATGAGACAGTCACCCCAGTGGGTTACTGTGAGACGCGCTACTCGTTTAAAGAGTGCAGTGTCATCCTCCCCACATGATTCTCAAGAAACAATAAGGCTAAATGAAGATAGTCAGCGTAGCTCTCTAGTTGATGACCGCAATTCCCCTACACCACCATCGTAGGTGCTTGCTCTTACTTGGCAATGTGATATGTGGTTGCATGTTCATATGGTGTCTACCTTGTAATGCTTCTAATTAGGGTAAATTGCATCTGCTTAGTTAACACATTATACCTGTGAATATGATATGCCTTCCTATTTTTGCTACATACTACGCCTTTCTATTAACCATGTTCTTACATCAAACTACTTTTCTTGTGTATCCCTCATTAGTCACTTCTGACGAGACACCTTCAAATTGACAGTGTAATATTGGTTGCATCTTGCATATCATTTCAAACATGTATTGCCTCTAATTTGTTGAAATGCCACTTATAATGAGACACTTCTAACTTGGTAGAGTGATTTTGGTTGAATCTTTCATATGGTGTCTAGCTTGCATTGCTTCCAATTTGTTGAAATGCCTTCTGCTTAGCGTTTTTCGTACATATTCCATGCTCCTACAATGTGGTTGCCTTACATAAAAGTTGTGTTCGTCAGTATCATGCATCAACGAATTTGGAAGAACGAATTTCATTCCTTTTTCTTGTGTGTTTACTTGACAAGGCAAAATCTAAAAGGACGAACACATGGAATGATGGTGGTCCTCTGGAGCAACCGAAACAGATGATCTCTGCAGATTCTCCTGCTACTCCTACTGCAGTGCAAGTTCCAAATCTCATCTCCCCTACTCCACAACCCCAGGTGCTTGCTCTAACATGGCAGTGTGATATCTGGTTGCATGTTGCATATGGTGCCTAGCTTGTATTGCTCCTAATTTGTTAAATTGCATCTCCTTAGCTTACACATTATACATGTGAATATGACACGCCTTCCTGTTTTTGGTACATACTACATCTGCCTATCATACCATGTTCTTACATCAAACTACTGTTCTTGTGTATCCTGCATCTATCACTTATGATGAGACAGTCACGCCTGTGGGTTAGTATGAGACGCGCTACTCTTATAAAGAGTGCAGTTTCATCCTCCCCACATGATTCTCAAGAAACAACAAGTCTAAATGAAGATACTAAACATAGCTCTGTACTTGAAGACCGCATTTCCCCTACACCACCATTGCAGGTGCTTGCTCTAACTTCGCAGTGTGATATGTGGTTGCATGTTGCATACGGTGTCTAGCTTGTAATGCTTCTAATTAGGGTAAATTGCATCTGCTTAGTTTACACATTATACCTGTGAATATGACCTGCCTTCCTATTTTTGGTACATACTACATCTATCTGTTAACCATGTTCTTACATGAAACTACGTCTCTTCTGTATCCTGCATCAATCACTTACGATGAGACACCTTTATTCATTGCATATTGCATATTATTTCTAGCCTGTTGCCATGTATTGCTTCTAATTTGGTCAAATACATTTATGAGGCCACCCTTTTAATTTGGCAGAGTGATATTGGTTTCATCTTTCATATGGTGTCTAGCTTGCATTGCTTCTAACTAGTTCAAACACCTTGTGCTTAGTTTACAGTTTACACATCATACATGTCAATATGTCATGCCGTCCTGTTTTTCATACATATTCCATCCTCCTATCATGCGGCTGCCTTACATTCAAGTAGTGTTCGTCAGTATCATGCATCAATGAGTTCTGAAGAGAAAATTTTATTCCTTTTTCTTGTGGGTTTGACTTGACAAGTCAAAATCAAAAAAGAGGAAGGAAAAGAGTAAGGAAGGCAATGATGGTGGTCCTCTGCAGCAACGTAATCGGAGCATCTGTACGGATTCTCCTCGTACTGCTAGTGCATTACAAGTTCCAAGTCTCCGCTCCCCTACTCCACCATCCCAGGTGCTTGCTCTAACTTGGTAGTGTGATATCTGGTTGCATGTTGCATATGGTGTCTAGCTTGTATTGCTTCTAATTAGTGTAAACTGTATCTGCTTAGCTTACACATGATACGTGTGAATATGACACGCCTTCCTGTTTTTGGTACATACAATATCTGTCTATCACAGCATGTTCTTACATGAAACTACTCTTCTTGTGTATCCTGCATCATTCACTTATGATGGGACACCTTTAAGTTGGCAGTGTGACATTGTTTTGCATCTTGAATATGATTTCTAGCATGTAGTGCTTCTAATTTGATGAACGCCACCTATGCCGAGACAGTTTTAACT
Source organism: Thinopyrum elongatum (assembly GCA_011799875.1). NCBI lineage: Eukaryota > Viridiplantae > Streptophyta > Magnoliopsida > Poales > Poaceae > Thinopyrum > Thinopyrum elongatum. Next base: position 280,902,442 of record CM022303.1, read on the forward strand.
TGGCAGAGTGATATTGATTGCACCTTCCATATGGTGTCTAGCTTGCAGTGCTTCTAATTTGTTGAAGTGCCTTCTGCTTAGTTACCACATCATAGGTGTGAATATGTCAAGCCGTCCAGTTTTTCATACATATTCCATCCTCGTATCATGACTTTGCCTTTCATCAGAGTAGTGTTCGTCAGTATCATGCATGAATGAGTTCTGAAGAGCGAATTTTATTCCCTTTTCTTGTCGGTTTGACCTCACAATGCAAAATCAATAAAGCGGAAGGAAATTGGTAAGGCATTGGATGATGGTGGTCCTTCCGAGCAACTGAAACGGAGGGTCTCTACAGATTCTACTCCGCCATCCTCCCAACAAGATTCGCAAGACAATGCAAGGTTAGACAGTCAACTTAGCTGTGTAGATGATGAGCACATCTCCCCTACTCCACCATCATAGGTGTTTGCTCTAACTTGGCACTATTATATGTGATTGCATGTTGCGTATGATGTCTATCTTGTATTGCTTCTAAGTTTGTTGAATTGCATCTGCTTACTTTACACATCATGCCTATGAATATGACACGTGTTCCTGTTTCTAGAACATACTATATCTGATCACACCATGTTCTTACATCAGACTAATGTTCTTGCGTATCCCGCATCAGTCACTTATGATGAGGCACCTTTAAGTCGCCACTGTGATATTGGTTGCATCTTGCATATGATTTCTAGAATGTACTGCTTCTAATTTGTTGAAACGCCAGACAGTTTGAACTTGGCAGAGTGATATTGGTTGCATCTTTCATATGGTGTCTAGCTTGCAGTGCTTCTAATTTGTTGAAATACCTTCTGCTTAGTTACCACATGCCGTCCTGTTTTTTGTACTTATTCCATCCTCGTATCATATTTTTGCCTTTCATCCGAGTAGTTTTCATCATTATCATGCATGAATGAGTTCTGAAGAGCGAATTTTATTCCCTTTTCTTATCGGTTTGACTTTACAATGCAAAATCAATACAGCTGAAGGAAATTAGTAAGGCAGTGGATGATGGTGGTCCTTCGGAGCAACTCAAACAGAGGGTCTCTACAGATTCTACTCCGCCATCCTCCCAACAAGATTCGCAAGACAACACAACACTGGACAGTCAATGTAGCTGTGTAGATGATGAGCACATCTCCCCTACTCCACCATCATAGGTGCTTGCTCTAACTTGGAACTGTTATATGTGGTTGCGTGTTCCGTATGATGTCTAGTTTGTATTGCTTCTAATTTTGTTGAATTGCATCTGCATAGCTTACAACTTATACCTGCAACAACCACTTACCCATAAGACACATTTAACTTGGGAGTGTGATGTAGGTTGCATCTTGCATTGTCTTCTAGCTTGTACTGCTTCTAATTTCTTGAAATGGCACTTACGTCGAGACACTTTTTACTTGGTAGAGTGATATTGGTTGCATGTTCATATGGTGCCTAGCTTTCATTTCTTCTAATTTTGTTGAAATGCCTTCTGCTTACTGTTTTTCATACATATTCCATCCTCCTATAGTACGTGTGAATATGCAATGCTGTCGTTTTTTTGTATATATTCCATCCTCCTATCATGCGCTTGCCTTACATCAAAGTAGTGTTCGTCTGTATCATGCATCAACCAGTTATGCAGAGCTAATTTTATTCATCTTCTTGTGGTTTTGATTTCAGAAGGCAATATCAAAAAAGAGGAAGGAAAAGAGTAAGTTAGGTCATGTTGTTCGTCCTCCGAACCGACGCAAACGGTGACTCTCTAGATTTGCCACTGCTACTGCTAATGCAGTTGAAGTCCCAAGTCTACATGATGAGTTCATCTCCCCTACTCCACCATCGTAGGTGCTTTTTCTAAGTTGACAGTGTGATAATTGGTTTCATGTTGCATATGTTGTCTACCCTGTATTTCTTCTATTTTGATTAAATTGCACCTGCTGAGTTTATACGTTATACATGTGCATATGACATGGCTTTCTATGTCTAGAATACACTTCATCTATCTATCATACCATGTTCTTACATCAAAGTACTGCTGGTGTGTATCCCGCATCAGTCACTCATGATTGGACGCTTTTAACATGGCAGTTTGATAGTGGTTGCATCTTGCATTGATTTCTAGGTTGTACTGCTTCTAATTTTTTGAAATGCCACTTATGACAAGACACTTTTAACTTGGCAGAGTGATATTGGTTGCATCTTTCATATGGTGTCTAGCTTGCATTACTTCTATTTTCTTGAAAATCCTTCTGCTTAGTTTACACATCGTAGCTGTGAATATGTCACGCCGTCCTGTTTTTCTTACATATTCCATCCTCCTCATATGATTGTCTTACATCAAAGTATTGCTTGTCTGTATCATGCATCAATGAGTTCTGAAGAGCGATTTTATTCTTTTGTGTTGTGGGTACGGCTTGACAAGGCAAAGTCAAAAAAGAGCAAGGAAAAGAATATAGTAGGGAATGGTGTTACTCAACGGGTACAATGGAAAAGGATCAACCCTCGAGATTCTGCTGGTACTTATAGTGCAGTAGAAGGTCAAGTCCACAGGCTAAATCTACAAACACAGTATCACCTACTCCACCAGCTGCAGCATCCGCTTCAACTGTACCGGCATCTCAATGAGTTACTCGTTCGTTTGCTCCACAATTGGCAAGTTCCCAAGCTGCCTTCACACCTAACACTACTTCCGAAGCACTGCTCACACAACAGAACTTGGCAAGATCAGATGAACCTCATGAGCATCAACACCAAGACGGTACCTGACCGAGTCAAGTTGCAGTTGCATGCTCCTTTATATGTACTCTCACAGTTTGATGTGCACTAACACTTTCCATATTCATTGTTGAACTAGCACCACGGCGCAAGCGGAAACAGACATCAGGGATAATGCTTGACAGATTAACAAAATCTAAAGGGAGGAAGAATGGAGATCCATTTTGAGGCAGGTTTAAAAAGGCCACGTGATGCTACAGAGTCAGCCAAGTTAGTATCAGAGGCAGCCATTGCCATTAGGTGTCATGCACGTATCCTCCCAACGTGGATCCAGTACAGGAATGCGAAAGACGATACCCAGTTTAACACCTTCCTTGACCATTTATCCATAAGTAATGTTATTCATCGCAATTTGTAATATTGTCTTGCTCTGTCCCATGCTTTCTAGCTTCCTCCTAATAAGATTCACATTCTTTTTTCAACAGATGAGGTTCAAGTTGGATCCGAAAGATGATGCAACTAAACAAGCATGCACCCATGTTTTTCAGTCTGCTCTGTGACAGTATCGGTATCACCTTAGAAAAACTCACTTTGAAGGCAAGGCTAATAATGAAATCGCCCAAACATCTCCAGTGGAATATATTACAGATGAAGACTGGACAACCCTTGTTAAACACTGGTCTGCTCCAAAGTATCAGGTAGGGTATATGTATTTGATCATATCACATATTGAACTTGTATTTACGTATGTGCCTTACAAGTGTATCTTCTTCTAGGCTAACTGTTTGAAGAACAAGACCAACCGTTCTAAAGTAAAATTCCAACAGACAACAGGATCTCGCACTACTGCAGGATGCTGCTAACACGACACTACGATCAGAGACCCTTCGACGAAACTGTGTGCGATGCAATAATCGCAAACGGTGATGTAAAAAAACCGTCAAAAAAGATGCAAAACGTTTGCGATGGCGGATACATCAAACACGGTTCAGATTTTAGTTGCGTGTGTGATGCGGGGCATACGGTTCAGTTCAATGAACTGTTTACGATGAGGAAGAAGAACATAAACGGGCAGCCAAATGAAGGCGTGTGCGATATACGGCATACAGTTCAGTCGGATTAACTGTTTGTGATGAGACAGAACAACAGAAACGGGCAGCCAGATGAAGGTGTGTGCGATTGAGGGCATACACTTCAGACGGATGAACTGTTTACGATTAGGCAACACAACAAAAACGGTTAGCCAGATCAACGTGTCTGCGATTGACGGCATACACTTCACACGGATGAACTGTTTGCGATTAGCCACAACAAACAGAAACAGTTAGACAGATCAACGTGTGTGCGCTAGACGGGCACACATTCTAATTAAAAGAAGCGTGCGCGATGGTAATAACGAGCGCGCACGGTTGTTGGAACAATATGTGTGCTGACATCGCCTATTGCGGTGCGCCCTATGGTGCAAACGCCACGTACGTGGCCAAGAAAGCGTGCCCACGTTACGCCGTCCGGGAATAGTGCCGCACTTAGAAATTATAGAACCGTCAATAAATTTTGAGCCTGCGTCCCGTCACATTCCAAATTACTACCACGTTACATTTAATTGCAAACCTGTTCACACCGATCAAAACCTAAACGGTTTCCCACTTAGGAGCGTATTAGTACTCAGTTATAAATACTACTACTCCAAGATGACTGCACATTCCTCCTCAACTCGATCATCATCCACAGAAACAAACAAGTCATTCATCATCGTTCCCTTGCGTCTGCCATGGCCATTGTGAGTTCTGGGTCGAGAGATTACTACCAGGGAGAGGCGAGCATGGAAGCGGAAGCACGAGAGATGTCCCGCCTCACCGCGAAAGCAGCCGACATGTGCCGCCGCGCGGCCGTAGCAGCACAGAGGTCCCGCCGCACCGCCGAAGCAGCACAGAGGTCCCGCCGCATCGTCGATGCAGCAGACTAGTCCGGCCGCACCGCCGAAGCAGCAGAGATGTCCTGCCGCACCGCGAATGCAGCAGAGATGTCCTCCCGCGCCGTGGCGGCCTGGGAAAATGTCTCGCGGGCAGGCGAGGACTCTCACAGGCGCATGTGCGCTATGCTCGATGACCTGATGGGTTCTATCTCTGGCTGGATGAAGCAGCAGGACAAGATGAATGCCTCATTTGAAAGTGCTGCCAGCGTCATCCAGGGACTAGGGGAGGACAAGGCGAAGCTCCGCACCGAGCGCAACCTGCTGAGGGCGAAGATCGCCGGAACGATGAAGCAGCACGAGGAGACCAGTGCCTTGTTGCAGAGGACCGGCGTCACCATCAAGAAACTTATGCACGAGAATGCCATGATCCGCATCGAGCGCCAAAGGCTGGTGGAGGAATTCGTGGATGCTCTCAAGCAGCGTCTTGAGGACATGAAAGAGCTCAGCGCCGCTCGCCGCGGAGACTACTAGTTCCCGCGGCCTGCAGCAACGCATCAAGAAAGTAGAGATCAGCGAGCCAGATCGTTGACTTCCTTCTTCTTTTGCCCTTGTGTATTTCGGGCGTTGCCGCATGTGGCTTTTTAAATTATCTTCCTAAATATGTAAGACAATTATTATCCAATGTCATCGTCCTTATATTCATCAGTCTTGCTATAAGTCGCAATCGATGCTGTATAGGTCCATCGGATCTTACATCAAGATCCGTGCAAAACTTTCTTTTCAGATTTTCTTTTTTCTCTCTTAAATCTCAGGTGAGTGAGACATAGCCATGCCATGAAACAGGGGCTCGTGCACCATTAATGGAGACGTTGGGAGGGAGGTGGGCCGCGGATAGAGGTCAAAGGGCTCTCCTCCCGATGAGCACGTGCAGGGGTCTGATCGCATGCCTCCCGTACTCAAATAGCTACCCTGCATGACACCTCCTAGCCAATAAAAAAGGGGACGCGTGGCGGCACGTAAATGGTAAGTGGAATGCCAACGGTTTCGATAATACTTGTGTTTCCGATTTGTAATGTGATAGCACTTGTTCCAAAATGACTTTGTTGATAGTTAATATGTGCGCCTTCGCAAATCGGACAAAAAATTTACCACAACATGTTGGTGCCATGTCATGACACCATGCCAAGTTTCATGATTCTCAGGTGAGTTTTGGATTTACAGGAATTTTAAAACCAAGTTTCTCGACGTTTCTGGCCAAGCCAAGACGCCCAGATGTTTGAATTCCATTCCCACTTCTTCCATGAGACCTACAAATTCGCCCAAGTACACATAAATGATTTTCCAACTAACTTTTGCGCACTGGAGCATGCACTTGTACTTCAAATTTGAATTATGTGCATTAAATGCCTAGAAAATCAAGTAATGTATAAAAAAGGCCAAACGAACCCGGAATAATTCCAAAATTTAGCACAAAACTCCTATTTGGTCTAAGCTGCCTGTGTAAAAAAATCAAGGCGGGAGAAGGCAGTGTATGTTGTTTCGCACACGGAGGTGACACGTTCCCTCTCGGAACCACGAGCCTTCTTGAGAGAAGCTCCAGTTTGCAAGAAGCTTATACCAAAGCTTGTCCCAATTCGGCCAAAAAAATTACCACAACATGTTGGTGCCATGTCATGACACCATGCCAAGTTTCATGATTTTCAAGCGTGTTTTGGATTTACAGGAATTAAAAAACCAAGTTTCTCAATATTTTCGGCCGAGCCACGACGCCCAGATGTTTGAATTACATTCCCATTTCTTGCATGGGACCTAGAAATTCACCCAAGGACACACATGTGATTTTTCAACGAACTTTGGTGCACTGGAGCATGTGCTTGTAGTTCAAATTTGAATTATGCACATTAAATGCATAGAAATTCAATTAATGTATAAAAAAGGCCAAACGAACCCGGAATAATTCCAAAATTTAGCACGAAACTCCTATTTGGTCTAAGCTGCCCGCGTAAAAAAATTAAGGCGGGAGAAGGCAGTGTATGTCGTTTCGCACACGGAAGTGACACGTTCCCTCTCAGAACCACGAGCCTTCTTGAGAGAAGCTCCGGTTTGCAAGAAGCTTATACCAAAGCTTGTCCCAATTTGGCCAAAAAAATTACCATAGCATGCTGGTGCCATGTGATGACACCATGCCAAGTTTCATGATTTTCAGGCATGTTTTGGATTTACAGGAATTAAAAAACCAAGTTTCTCAATATTTCCGGCCTAGCCACGATGCCCAGATTTTTGAATTTCATTCCCGTTTCTTGCATGGGACCTAGAAATTCACCCAAGGACACACATGTGATTTTTTAACCAACTTTGGTGCACTGGAGCATGTGCTTGTAGTTCAAATTTGAATTATGCACATTAAATGTCCATAAATTCAATTAATGTATAAAAAAGGCCAAACGAACCCGGAATAATTCCAAATTTTAACACAGCACTCGTATTGTTTCGCACACAAAGGTGACACGTCCCCCCTCGGGAACCACAATTCTTCTCGAGAGAAGCTCCAGTTTGCAAGAAGCTTATACCAAAACTTGTCCAAATGCGGCCAATTTTTTTACCACAGCATGTTGGTGCCATGAAATGACACCATGCCAAGTTTCATGATTTTCAGGCGAGTTTTGAATTTACAAGGATTTAAAAACTAAGTTTCTCAATGTTCCCGGCCGAGCCATGACGCCCAGATGTTTGAATTTCATTCCCATTCTTGCATGGGACCTATAAATTCACCCAAAGACACACATGTGATTTTTCAACAAACTTTGGTGCACTGGAGCATGTGCTTGTAGTTCAAATTTGAATTATGCACATTAAATGCCTAGAAACTCAATTAATGCATAAAAATGCCAAACAAACCCGGAATAATTCCAAATTTAAATACGACACTCATGTAGTTGCATGTTCACTGTACATAAATGTTCTAGCAATTCAAACACCATCCTTTCCCTCCGTAGCACCATTTTGTCTTTCAAAACATAATGAAAAAAAATCAGGTATACCACAAACAGTTTACTAGCAAGAATCGTGTGGGATGCGATATAAAATATCTTGGCGCACCATGATACGTCTCCAACGTATCTATAATTTTTGATTCTTCCATGCTGTTATATTATCATTCTTGGATGTTTTACAATCATTTTATAGCAACTTTATATCATTTTTGGGACTAACCTGTTGACATAATTCCCAGTGCCAGTTGCTGTTTTTTGCTTGTTTTTTACTTCACAGGAAATCAATACCAAACGGAGTCCAAACACAGCGAAACTTTTTGGAGATTTTTTCTGGACCCGAAGACATAAGTTGGGCCAAGAAAGTACCTGAGGGGGGCTCCGAGGGGAGCACAACCCACCAGGGCACGCCTGGGGGCCCAGGCGCGCCCAGGTGGGTTGTGCCCACCTCGGCCGCCTCCCGCACCGCCTCTTTGCTCTATAAAACCCCAATATTCCAGAAACCGTAGGGGAGTCGACGAAAATCAATTCCAGCCGATGCAAGTTCCAGAAACCACAAATCCAATCTATACACCATCACGGAGGGGTTCATCATCCTCATTGGTGCCTCTCCGATGATGCGTGAGTACTTCATTGTAGACCTACGGGTCCGTAGTTAGTAGCTAGATGGCTTTCTCTCTCTCTTTTGATTCTCAATACAATGGTCTCTTGGAGATCTATTTGATGTAACTCTTTTTTGTGGTGTGTTTGTTGGGATCCGATGAACTTTGAGTTTATGATCAGATCTATGTTTTTATCCATGAAAGTTATTTGAGTCTTTTGATCTCATATATGCATGATTGCTTATAGCCTCGTATTTCTTCTTCGAATCTTTGGTTTAGTTAGGCCAACTAGATCGATTTTTCTTGCCATGGGAAGAGGTGCTTTGTGATGGGTTCGATCTTACGGTGCTTGATCCCAGTGGCAGAAGGTGAACCGAGACGTATGTATCATTGCTATTAAGGATAACAAGATGGGGTCTATTTCTACATAAATAGATCTTGTCTACATCATGTCATCATTCTTATTGCATTACTCCATTTCTGCATGAACTTAATACACTAGATGCATGCTTGATAGCGGTCGATGTGTGGAGTAATAGTAGTAGATGCTGGCAGGAGTCGGTCTACTAATCTTGGACGTGATGCCTATATAATGATCATTGCCTGGATATCATCATAATTATTTGAAGTTCTATCAATTGCCCAACAGTAATTTGTTTACCCACCGTATGCTATTTTTCTCGAGATAAGCCACTAGTGAAATCTACGGCCCCCGGGTCTATTTTCCTCATCATATATTTTCAGATCTATTTTGCTATTTGCCTTTTTATTTATTTGCCACTTTTATTTTCAGATCTATATTATCAAAAACCCAAAAATACCTCGCTGATTTTTATTTGCTTTTATTTGCATCTATCAATCTGTTACAACTTTCTCATGTCTGTTTGCCAATTTCTGGCGCCGTTACCCGAAAGGGATTGACAACCCCTTTAACACGTCGGGTTGCAAGTATTTGTTCTTTGTGTGCAGGTGCTGTTTACGTAGTGTTGCTTGGTTCTCCTACTGGTTCGATAACCTTGGTCTCATCACTGAGGGAAATACATACCGTTGCTGTGCTGCATCATCCCTTCCTCTTTGGGGAAATACCGACGTAGTTCAAGCAAACAACAAAAGGAATTTCTGGCGCCATTGCCGGGGAGGATCAAGTCAAGATAGTCTCCCAGCCACGTGCCAATTTCTGGCGCCGTTGCCGGGGAGACATCATCAACATCTACCAGGTTCCTAATCACAAATCTCATCTCCTTACAATTTACATTATTTGCCATTTGCCTCTCATTTTCCTCTCCCCCACTTCACAAAAATTTGCCGTTTTATTCGCCCTTTTTTTCATTCGCCGTTTTCTCGTCAGATCTGTTTTGTGTGCAATCTTGTTGATCACTTTTTGTCATTATGGATAGTTCTTCCTCTATCGCGTGCACCCCTGAGAACGAGGTTCTTAACTTTAAACAAAGGGGAGGGGAGAATTTAAAAGATGCTTGGTATAGGATTTGCAATGCTCATAATAGATCTATCCATAAGCAATCTACCGTTGTTCTTCTTTGCTGTTTTTATGTGGGCATCACCACTTGGTATAGATTCGTCCTTGATACGATTACCGGTGGAAATTTCTTGATGTGTCCCTCTCTTGATGCTTTTAATGCTATGGGAAATTTAGTGGGTTCACCGTCTCTTATAATTAACGAAACAACTTTGACTCTTGAGCACGTTATGGAAAGACTTGATGCTATCGAAAAGAAAATGCTTACCAAAGAACAATTTGAAAACTTGGATAAAAAGATGCATAATTTTGCTACTAAATTTGGGTCAAAAACAGGAGAAGTTTTTAAGTTATTAAAAGAAAAGGGAACTGTAATTCACGAAAGAATTGAAGAAAGCCCTTCTCGGATCGATAAGTTGGAAGAAATTTTTAGCAATTTAAGCACGACTTTTGCTTCTACTAAAACTATTGAAAAACCCCCAGTTAAAATTAGTAAGAGTACTCAAACCACTAAGAACAAGGGTGCAACTTCTAGTAGTAAAGAAGATCTTAAAATGATTAGTATTCACACGGATTTTGTCAAAGTTATAAGAGACCCTATTAATAAGAATGATTTCCTCAATTTTATGCCTAGAAATTTTGCTATTTTAATTGCCAAATCTTCAAAGAAATCTGATTGTGTGATTGAAGAGTTGGAAGTTAAAGATGACAACACTTAGATCTTTGCATTATGCCTAGCTAAGGGCGTAAAACGATAGCGCTTGTTGGGAGGCAACCCAATGAATAAAATTTATTTTAGTCTTTTTCTTTCTGTTCTTGAGTGTTTGCACAATTATGCTACTATTATGATTGTGTTCCTTATGTTTTAATTAGTGTTTGTGCCAAGCAAAGCCTTTGGGATAGCTTTGGTGATAGTTGATTTGATCTTGTTGGAAAACAGAAACTTTTGCATCCCGTAAAATAATTTTAGAAATTCACATAAGCAAAGAAAAATTATGAACATTTTACACAAGATTGATATACAAATTGCCTCTGTTTTCCAATTTTTTTAAATTTTTGGAGTTACAGAATTATGTGAACAATTCGTATCTTTGCAGACTGTTCTGTTTTTGACAGATTCTGTTTTCTTTGCATTGTGTGCTTATTTTGATGAATCTATGGTTTGTATTGGAGGTTATAAGCCATGGTAAAGTTAGAATACAGTAGATATAATGCAAGAACAAAATTTGAATGGGTTTTCTACAGTACTTAAAGTAAAGATTAGTTTTCTTATACTAACGGATCTCACGAAGGTTTTGTTGAGTTTTGTGTCATTGAAGTTTTCAAGTTTTGGGTGAGATTACGATGGATGAAGGAATAAGGAGTAATAAGAGCCTAAGCTTGGGGATGACCCATGGCACCCCAAGCCATTATCCAAAGAGAAGCAAGCAACTAAGCTTGGGGATGCCCGAGTGGCATCCCCTCTTTCTTCTAACAACCATCGGTATTTTACTTGGAGCTATATTTTTATTCGTCACATATCATGAGTTTTGCTTGGAGCGTCTTGTATGATATGAGTCTTTGCTTGTTTTGCTTTTTATTTTTAGTCATGAATCCTTGCTGGACACACCTATTTGAGAGAGCCAAAATTATGCTATGACTTGTTAGAATTGCTCTCTATGCTTCACTTAAATCTTTATGAGCTATGGAATTGCTCGAGAGCTTCACTTATATCTTTTTGAGCATGGTGTGCTTTAGTAATTTTGAAGAAATGCTCTCATGCTTCACTTAGATTTATTTGAGAGTTAGTAATTTTTTTTAGAAATTCTCTCTTGCTTCACTTAAATTATTTTGAGAGAAGAAAATTTTATGCTCATTTTCTTCACTTAGATTTGTTTGAGCTATCAAAAGCAACAAATGAAATTAGTCCCAAAGTGATAGATATTCAAGAGGGATATAATAAAAACTTTCATGAAGATCATTGGACAAAATAAACTTGATTCCTTGTAATAGTTTTGTGATATGTTGATATAATATGTGAGTCATGTTGATGAGTAATTATGCTTTAGTAACAATATTGGTGTTAAGGTTTGTGATTCCCTATGCAAGCACGAAAGTCAATAGTTATGTAATGAAATTACATCCTACTTGTGGTTCATTATTCGGTGTTAGTTATGCTTAATGCTCGCTTATGAGATTTTTTGTTTCTTGGTTGGATGCTTCACAATCTTTTGCTAGCCTTCATTTGCACTAAGTATGATCACTACTTGTGCATAAAAAATCCTTAAACCAGTTTTGCCATATGAGTCCACTATACCTACCAATATGTGGTATTTCTATGCCATTCTAAGCAAATTTGTATGTGCCATCTCTAATTTCAAAATAAATTTCTCTTTTGTGTGCTCATACCGCTCATGAAACGGTAGGGGGTGGCTGATATATTTCCATGCTAGATGTGTTATTCTCAAGATGAGTGTTTATTCACTTGTCAGTGCACGAGAGTACGGCAAAGGTATTAGGGATGCCCAGTCCTGAAATGAAAAATGAATTTACTTTATGTTGTCAAATAATAAATCCCTTGGAAAGTGTTGGTATGGAGGTCACCCGTGGATACGGCTAGCCATGGAAAGTGAAAGTATGGTTGAAAAAGGAATAAACTTTATTTTCTGTTTGGGAACCGCCTATGATATATCTAGCATGGAAAGTATTGGGAACTACTCGATCATTTTGTTGACAGGAAAAGCATGCCACCCAAAATGTTTTATCTCTACTTTTTTCGCTTTGAGCTCTGGCACCTCTACAAATCCCTACTTCCCTCTACGAAGAGCCTTTCTTTTACTTTATGCAATTTTATTTTATTTTAAGTCTCCATCTTCTTTTATAAAGCACCAACTAAGGGGCACTATGATCGTACTTGAGCATTGGGTGTAGCTAATATGCGAGTGTATTTCATGAATGGATCAATGATTGAGCATAATGGGCTAGGGATAACTTGCTTTAGTGTTGATATTTTGAAAGACATGGTTGCTTGTTGATATGCTTGAGTATTAAAATCTTCATGTCAAAACTAGACTATTGCTTTGAATCGTATAAAAGTCCAAATGTCCATGCTACAAAGAAAAGAATATGTGATGAACAAGTTAGGCAGCATTCCACATCAAAAATTCTGTTTTTATCATTTACCTACTCGAGGACAAGCAGGAATTAAGCTTGGGGATGCAGATACGTCTCCAACGTATCTATAATTTTTTATTGTTCCATGCTGTTATATTATCATTCTTGGATGTTTTACAATCATTTTATTGCAAATTTATATCATTTTTTGGGACTAACCTATTGCCATAGTGCCCAGTGCTAGTTGCTGTTTTTTGCTTGTTTTTTACTTCGTAGGAAATCAATACCAAACGGAGTCCAAATGTAGCGAAACTTTTTGGTGATTTTTTCTGGACCAGAAGACACAAGTTGGGCCAAGAAAGTATCTGAGGGGGGCTCCGAGGGGAGCACAACCCACTAGGGCGCGCCTGGGAGCCCAGGCGCGCCCAAGTGGGTTGTGCCCACCTCGGCCGCCTCCCGCACCGCCTTGATGACCCACAAGTATAGGGGATCAATAGTAGTCCTTTCGATAAGTAAGAGTGTCAAACCCAACGAGGAGCAGAAGGAAACGACAAGCGGTTTTCAGCAAGGTAATGTCTGCAAGCACTGAAATTATAAGTAACGAGTAGTTTGGTAGCAAAATAATTTGTAACGAGCAAGTAACGGTAATGGTAATAAAAGTGCAGCAAGGTAGCCCAATCCTTTTGAGGCAAAGGACAGGCCAAAACGATCTCTTATGATAAGCAAATCGTTCTTGAGGGTACACGGGAATTTCATCTAGTCACTTTCATCATGTTGGCTTGATTTGTGTTCGCTACTTTGATAATTTGATATGTGGGTGGACCGGTGCTTAGGTGCTGTTCTTACTTGAACAAACCTCCTACTTATGATTAACCCCCTCGCAAGCATCCGCAACTACGAGAAAAGTATTAAGAATAAATCTAACCATAGCATTAAACTTTTGGATCCAAATTAGTCCCTTACGGAATAGCGCATAAACTAGGGTTTAAGCTTCTGTCACTCTCGCAACCCATCATCTAATAACTACTCCACAATGCATTCCCTTAGGCGCAAATATGGTGAAGTGTCATGTAGTCGACGTTCACATGACACCACTAAGGGAATCACAACATACATATCATCAAAATATCGAACACATATCAAGTTCACATGATTACTTGCAACAAGATTTCTCCCGTGACCTCAAGAACAAAAGTAACTACTCACTAATGATAATCATGCTCAAGATCAGAGGGGTATTAAATAGCATAATGGATCTGAACATATAATCTTCCACCAAATAAATCATATAGTAATCAACTACAAGATGTAATCAACACTACTAGTCACCCACATGTACCAATCTATAGTTCCGGTACAAAGACTGAACACAAGAGATGAACTAGGGTTTGAGAGGAGATGGTGCTGTTGAAGATGTTAATGGAGATTGCCCTCCCCAATATGGGAGAGTTGTTGGTGAGGATGATGACGATGATTTCCCCCTCCGGGAGGGAAGTTCCCCCGGCGGAATCGCTCCGCCGGATGGCAAAAGTGCTCTTGCCCAAGTTTCGCCTCGAGACGGCGGCGCTTCATCCCGAAAGTCCTCTCCTTATTTTTTCTAGGTCAAAATGACTTATATACCAGAAGAGGGGCACCGGAGGTGGGCTGAGGAGGGCACAACCCACCAGGGCGCGCCTGGGCTCCCTGGCGTGCCCAGGTGGGTTGTGCCCACCTGGTGGGCCCCCTCTGGTAGTTGTTTGCTCCAATAATTCTTATTTATTCCATAAAAATTCCTTGTGAAGTTTCAGCTCATTTGGAGTTGTGCAGAATAGGTAGCCTGATGTAGCTTTTTCAGGTCCAGATTTCTAGCTGCCGGAATTCTCCCTCTTTGTGTGAACCTTGGATATTATGAGAGAAAAGGCATTAGAATTACTCCAAAAAGCATTATTATGCATAAAAACATCATAAATAACAGTAGGAAAACATGATGCAAAATGGATGTATCACGCCTCTTTGCTCTATAAATACCCCAATATTCCAGAAACCCTAGGGGAGTCGACGAAAATCAATTCCAGCCGCTGCAAGTTCTAGAAACCACAGATCCAATTTAGACACCATCATGTAGGGGTTCATCATCCTCATTGGTGCCTCTCCGATGATGCATGAGTAGTTCATTGTAGACCTACGGGTCCGTAGTTAGTAGCTAGATGGCTTTCTCTCTCTCTTTTGATTCTCAATACAATGGTATCTTGGAGATCTATTTGATGTAACTCTTTTTGCGGTGTGTTTGTTGGGATCCGATGAACTTTGAGTTTATGATCAGATCTATCTTTTTATCCATGAAAGTTATTTGAGTCTTTTGATCTCTTATATGCATGATTGCTTATAGCCTCGTATTTCTTCTTCGAATCTTTGGTTTAGTTAGGCCAACTAGATCGATTTTTCTTGCCATGGGAAGAGGTGCTTTGTGATGGGTTCGATCTTACGGTGCTTGATCCCAGTGACAGAAGGGGAACCTACACGTATGTATCGTTGCTATTAAGGATAACAAGATGGGGTCTATTTCTACATAAATAGATCTTGTCTACATCATGTCATCGTTCTTATTGCATTACTTTGTTTTTTGCATGAACTTAATACACTAGATGCATGCTGGATAGCGGCCGATGTGTGGAGTAATAGTAGTAGATGCAGGCAGGAGTCGGTCTACTAATCTTGGACGTGATGCCTATATAATGATCATTGCCTGGATATCGTCATAATTATTTGAAGTTCTATCAATTGCCCAATAGTAATTTGTTTACCCACCGTATGCTATTTTTCTCGAGAGAAGCCACTAGTGAAATCTACGGCCCCCGAGTCTATTTTCCTCATCATATATTTTCAGATCTATTTTGCTATTTGCCTTTTTATTTATTTTCCACTTTTATTTTTAGATCTATATTATCAAAAACCCAAAAATACCTCGCTGAATTTTATTTGCATCTATCAATCTATTACAACTTTCTCACGTCCGTTTGCCAATTTCTGGCGCCGTTACCCGAAAGGGATTGAAAACCCTTTTAACACATCGGGTTGCAAGTATTTGTTCTTTGTGTGCAGGTGCTGTTTACGTAGTGTTGCTTGGTTCTCCTACTGGTTCGATAACCTTGGTCTCATCACTGAGGGAAATACCTACCGTTGCTGTGCTGCATCATCCCTTCCTCTTTGGGAAAATACCGACGTAGTTCAAGCAAACATCACACCGTCTTGTCTGGCTTACGCAGGAAGCTTTGTCGTCTACAATCCACTGCCCGCGCTTGAACCACACTTGCGCGCCAGTTTCTCGCAGCACCGAGCAAAATTTTTCCGCCACCACGGAAATATCTATCTCCCCGCCCCCTCCCTCCCACCAAAAGCCACATTCCCACTATTCCTCCTTGCTTTCCAAGTTCAAACGACCTTCACTACTGCTTACTGGCAGCTCAGCCTCCTCGCCGGCGACCCTTCTTCTTGCAGCGCCACCTTCTCGCCGGCAACCCTTCTTCTTGCAGCGCCGCCTCCTCGCCGCCGACCCTTGTTCTTGCTACGCGGCCTCCTCGCCGCCGACCCTTCTTCTTGCTGCGTGGCCTCGTCGATATGGTCAGGTAATCCACACCCCACCCACACCATCCTCCTCCTTCCCCGTCCCACATGCCCCGACCGACGGCGCGACACCTTCCGTCGAAATCACTGGCCCCGTCCTCGAATTAATCGCCGCCCATAGCCATTTTGCACGCAGTATAAAGTGGAGCTCACTAGCATCTGGCAGCGGAGAAGCAAATCGTAGCCGCACGTGCGCACGAGGTCGCTATGGCTGCCATGCGTGCCGATTGCCAGATCTTGGAGGAGCACCTCGTCTTCGAGGCCACCGTCAACACTGCCACACGGTTGTCTACTTTAAAATACAGTCCGTGTTGTTTTCTCGAGGCCACCGCCAGTGCCTTCTAGTGATTTGTCCTCTGTAATGTTAATATGCAATCTGATGTTCAGTTAACAGTTTGGTCCTCTGAAATGTAATGTTCAGTTAACAGTTTGGTCCAACAATTGCTACATTTCGTAGTACTGTTCTCAAGCATTCTTTGTTTTGTTAACTATCTTATCTTCTAGTACATGTTTCTATTCTGCAATGTCATGCTCAGTTAAATGTTTTGGTTCATTTGGTCTGCTATCCATTTAACTATTTGGTTCAATTTTGCAATTTGATTTTCATTTGATGTGGGTACAATTTTGTATTGTTATGCATGTGAGAAATAAATCGAATTTGGTTGTACTCAATACATATTCTACTGATACTATGGCAACTCTCAGTTAACCTGATCAAGATCTTCCTTATGTGTGTTGCAGGGAAACAATGGGAGACACTGCGGTTTACCATCGAGGTTTGCTCATGCATGGTCCTTTCGCTAATAGCACATTATTGTGCAGTTGCAGGAATCATTCTAATATTTAGGTTTCTTACAATTTGGTCTTGCACATGTAGGTCCTGCTGTGAGAGGCTTAGACCCACTGTTCGACCCATTTTGCATATGGGGAAATGAGATGTCCATGAATATCAGTCAAGTCAAGAAACTCAGAAAGATTGTTAGGATGAAGAAACTTGCGACGAATAACAGCAAGATCTTTGTTTGCACAATGAAGAAGACATCTGTCAACTATAGGATGGTACTAACTCTTTTACCTTGTTTTTACCCCTTGCGCCATTTCAAAATTTATAACAAGGACTTATGCATATCTTTGTTTTCAGTACTTTTCAAAGCAGTTCACCGATGATTACCTCTCAAACCACCTGCATGGTCAAGAGGCGAGGAAGGTATTCATTCAACACCCACGGTACAATATTGAAGTCTTCCTGAAGAGGACTAAGGTAGGGCAGGCAATTATCCATAGCCACTGGCCTAAATTTGCAAGGACATTCAACATCACTGAAGGCTCAATATTTGCCTTCCGCTTCTGCAGTTTCCCAGATGAGATTCATCTGTCTATTTACCGTGTATGATGCTACTTTCCAAAGGTTTTCGATGTTGCATTTGAAACTTGGTGCTGTTGTGTAATGGCGTAACTGAGTGCTGAAGCTATCTGATGTTATTCGATTATGAAATCCTGGTTGCCGTTATACGGATATGAAATATCTTGTGTGTTTTATAACAAATATCAATTTGATTACTACATGGATTATCAATAATAGGCTAATTACCCTGCTTATTGCGGTTTTCTATTGCAGACGGTTACTTAGACAGCACCGTGGGCGATAAACTCAAACAACCCACACGGTTTCTAGAAAGTAGGCCTGTTTGATCAACTAACAATCACACACGGCTTCCGGCAGAGAACTGTTTGCGTTAGGCCACCTTGCACAAATGTTTCCACACAAAAAACTGTGTGTGATATGCATACGAATGGAAATGTTTTTCTGGGATTCACCGTGTGGGATGTACATACGAACGGAAATGATTGGGTTTCGATGCCTCGCCCGATCGCACACGAGCTCATTTTGCCCCCGCCTGTGTGCCAGGAGGGCCTATCCCCGACGGTTTCTGGGTCGTGTCGGAAGGACCCCCGCTATCGCAGTCACTGAATTGGCGACGGTTCAAAACGCTGTCGCAGAAAGGGGTAAAAAACCATTTGTATATCACGTCTCAGCACCAGTGTCGTAGCTATATTGCACACTGCGAGGCTCTTGTAAATAGCTGCTAGTTCCTTCTTTTTTCTGTGCCATATTATTGTATCTATATTGACTTGTTCCAAATACAGAGGAAAGCCCGTGCGGACCAAAAAGAACCTGAACCGACTGCAGTGCAAATCTTCAAGGATTGCCACACCAGCAAGATGAAGGGCATGAGCACACCAGTTCAAGCCGCTGTTGTAAGTCCTTACTCCTTCAGCCTTTGAACTGCTTGTTACTGTGACGTGTTCATTTAACTGCTTGGTTTGCAGCCAATGTCGGTTACTCTGTTCACTTTTATACACAGTTGTCTTAACGTATCATTTCACCTTACATGGTTTAAAAGAGATGAAGGATATTCTTTTGGTCTTGATCTGTAATCTAGTTGTGATGTTCACGTGCCCACACAATGATACAATAGCCTGTTTGTTTTATATCTGTTTGCCCATGATATGAATGATGTCATACTATGTTCATCCTACTTTAAACCATGTCTCTTTATCCTTAGATGTCAACGAATTTGAGGAAATAGACAATACAATAGGCATTTATCCTTAGATGTCAATGAATGTGAGGAAATAGACAATACAGTAGGCATGCTACATAGACATATGTTCCGAAAGTGATTTTATTATGTAGTTGGCACTACAATACATGCTAATGTATTATAGTAGTTCACCAAAATAAGTTATGTATAAACGTGAAACCTACTTTGTTTGTTTTTGTCTCATTAGTAACTTATCTGGTACACTAATCTACAAGTTCAAACTTTCAGCAAGCTATGGAACAAATGATTGAACAACCACAACCACCTGAAGGTGACGAGGCTACCACAGGCACAATGTCACCTCTTGCTGCAGTGCGTCAGTATCTCTCCACTAACAGTGCAAAAAGCACCTTCGTGCGTAATTCTGGGTTGGTTGTCAAGGTAACCTCGTCCAAATCGCCTACTGAACAAAATCTTCCATCTAGACAGAGTGATATATCTGTGCTCCAGACACAAGTCCAATCCCTAATGGAGGTCGTTTCGGAAACAAGAATAGTGGTTGACAAATGTCATCAAGATATGAATGGTTTTGAAACCAGACTATCAGACATTTGCTTCGTTGTTCAAGAGCAATGGCGAAAAAAAGGGAAGATCATGTTGGTCCATCAGATTCTACGGCCTGAAACATTAGCACTTAGGTCAAATGATCTGTGCTTCTATACATCTGATGGTGCTTTTATCTGCAAGGACTGTAAACTTTATGCCAACAGGCCTTTTGTTGTATGGCTGGAATTTATTTTGTTGTGATACATCATTTATTGTGCTGCTAACGGCTGTAGAAATTACGATGCTATTTTTGTATAGTGTAGGTAATGTATTCGGCGAAAGCTTCGTAGGAGCCCAACGTGCCAACATTCGTCGGGCCTGTTCCAATTGGGCTAAAAACGATTATGGGCCGTAATTTGCATGTAGCCCACTAAAATTATCTGGGCCTAAATCAGCATAAGCTTTCATATTTTTTGGTAGGCCTGTGCCCACAGTGGGGCTTTAACAGGCCGAAACATAATTTGGGCCCACAGTAACAATAGGCCGTTAACATGTGTAAATATCTCGAGCCCATAAATAACATGGGCCTTTAATAGGCCGAAAGTGAGGTTGGGCCCTGATTGTGCCAAATTACCCACTGGTAATTAGCAGGCCGAAATGTATCTCAGCTCGTGGTGGCCCATTTACAATGCGGATCGTTCACAGGCCAAAATTCAGACGGCCCGTAAATGCGCCGACCTACTACACGGGCCTTTAACAGGCCAGAAGTTTGGTCGGGCTTGATTAGTATTAGTTTTATATGGGCCGTTAATAGGCCCGATGTGGCATTGGGCCACATATGGCCCATGGATTTCGTCCGACGTTAACAGGCCGAAAATCACAACAGGCTGGAAGTGGCCCAAATCTATAGTGGGCCTCTAACAGGCCAAATGTCAGACATGGCCGAATATGACCCAAATCCTTCACGGTCATTTATGGGCCGAAAGTTTCAATGGCCAATAAATGGGCCCAAATGAAGCAGGACCTTTAACATGCCGGAAGCACACCAGGCCATAATTCAGCCCAAATACTTAGCGGACTGTTAACGGGCAAGAAGTGACCATGGGCCACGATGAAGACAAGTTTAGAATGGGCCGTTGACGGGCCGATGTGACACTAGCCTTACGGGCCTTAACTGTGAATGGGCCATCTGCAAGCAGGCTGTTAATGGGCCAGCCCGCTAATTTTGACTGGGCCATCCTTTTTAACCTAAATGGGCCACTGTTGGGCCTTGCCATGTGTCGACGTATCATAGGCGCCTCATGTCCTTTGGGCGGTTGACATTTGTCCTTTCGCGGTGCTGGCACGTGGTTGCTATAGCCAATGATAATTTTACACATGGGAAATCCTCATTGGTCCCAGCTGTTAACGGGTTATCGGATCCAAACCGGAACTCAATAGCTTAACGGCGACCCGTTACGGTGGATGCCACATGTCGGTTACCCTTGACGAAAGCACTTCTATGATGCGCGATTTATCGTCATGGAAGTGGACACTTCCGTGATGATAATTTTGGTAATGTCATGGAACACTTCTACGACAGCACAGGTATGACTATCTTGATTCTGTCATAAAATTGTCATGGATGTACATGCATGATAGAAAACGTGACCTACTGTGACAAACAGGTATCATCACGGAAGTGTATTTTTTTGTAGTGGTTAGTTGATTTGGATCACGTATCACTTAGATAACTTGAGGGATGTTTATTTAAGTGTGAGTTCATTAGTAATTTGATTAATTGAACTTAATTTATCATGAACTTAGTCTTATAGGTTTGCATATCTATGTTGTAGATCAATGGCCCGAGCTACCGTTCCCCTGAATTTTAATGTGTTCCTAGAGAAAGCTAAGTTGAAAGATGATGGTAGCAACTACACGGACTGGGTCCGTAACTTGAGGATTATCCTCATTGCTGCACAAATGAATTATGTCCTTGATGCACCTCTAGGTGAAAGGCCTGTTGCAGGAGCTGAAGCTGATGTTATGAACATCTGGCAAGCTCGATCTAATGACTACTCAATAGTTCAGTGTGCCATGCTTTACGGCTTAGAACCGGGACTTCAAAGACATTTGAACGTCATGGAGCATATGAGATGTTCCAAGAATTGAAGTTAATATTTCAAGCAAATGCCTGGGTTGAGAGATATGAAGTCTCCAACAAGTTCTATAGCTGCAAGATGGAGGAGAACAGTTCTATCAGTGAACACATACTCAAAATGTCTGGGTATTATAATCACTTGACTCAGCTGGGAGTTGATCTTCTAGTTGATTGTGTTATTGATAGAGTTCTTCAATCACTGCCACCAAGCTACAAAGGCTTCGTGATGAACTATAATATGCAAGGGATGAACAAAACAATTCCCGAGCTCTTCGCAATGCTCAAGGCTGCGGAGGTAGAAATCAAGAAGGAGAATCAAGTGTTGATGGTTAACAATACCACTAGTTTCAAGAAAAAGGGCAAGGAAAAGACAGGGAACTTTAAGAAGAATGGAAAGCAAGTTGCCACTCATGGGAAGAAACCCAAAGCTGGACCCAATCCTGAAACTGAGTGCTTCTACTGCAAAGGGACTGGTCACTTGAAGCGGAACTGCCCCAAATACTTGGCGGATAAGAAGGATGGCAAAGTGAACAAAGGTATATTTGATATACATGTTATTGATGTGTACCTTACTAATGTTTGTATCAGCACCTGGGTATTTGATACTGGTTCGGTTGCTCATATTTGTAACTCGAAATAGGAGCTACGGAATAAACGAAGATTGGCTAAGGACGAGGTGACGATGCGCGTTGGAAATGGTTCCAAGGTTGATGTGATCGCCGTCGGCACGCTACCTCTACATCTACCTTCGAGATTAGTTTTTGACTTGAATAATTGTTATTTGGTGCCCGCATTGAGCATGAACATTATATCTAGATCTTGTTTATTGTGAGACGGTTATTCATTTAAGTCAGAGAATAATGGTTGTTCTATTTATATGAATAATATCTTTTATGGTCATGCACCCTTGAGGAGTGGTCTATTCTTGTTGAATCTTGGTAGTAGTGATACACATATTCATAATATTGATGCCAAAAGATGCAAAGTTGATAATGATAGTGCAACATACTTGTGGCACTGCCGTTTAGGTCATATTGGTATAAAGCGCATGAAGAAACTCCATGCAGATGGACTTTTGGAATCACTTGATTATGAATCATTTGATACTTGTGAACCATGCCTCATGGGCAAGATGACTAAAACTCCGTTCTTCGGAACAATGGAGCGAGCTAATGACTTATTGGAAATAATACATACTGATGTATGCGGTCTGATGAGTGTTGAAGCACGCCGCAGGTATCGTTATTTTCTGACCTTCACAGATGATTTGAGTAGGTATGGGTATATCTACTTAATGAAACACAAGTCTGAAACATTTGAAAAGTTCAAAGAATTTTAGAGTGAAGTGGAGAATCATCGTAACAAGAAAATAAAGTTTCCACGATCTGATCGAGGAGGCGAATATTTGAGTTACGAGTTTGGCCTTCATTTAAAACAATGTGGAATAGTTTCACAACTCACGCCACTTGGAACACCACAGCGTAATGGTGTGTCCAAACATCGTAACCGTACTTTATTAGATATGGTGCTATCTATGATGTCTCTTACCGATTTACCACTATTGTTTTGGGGTTATGCATTAGAGGAAGCAAATGATGTTGATCATGAAATTTCAGATCAAGTTACTACTGAACCTCGTAGGTCAACCAGAGCGCGATCCGCACCAGTGTGGTACGGTAATTCTGTTCTGGAAGTCATGTTACTAGACCAAGGCGAACCTATGAACTATAAAGAAGCTATGATGAGCCCGAATTCCGATAAATGGCTTGAGGCCATGAAATCTGAGATAGGATCCATGTATGAGAACAAAGTGTGGACTTTGGCGGACTTGCCCGATGATCGGCAAGCCATTGAGAATAAATGGATCTTCAAGAAGAAGACAGACGCTGATGGTAATGTTACCGTCTACAAAGCTCGACTTGTCGCGAAAGGTTTTCGACAAGTTCATGGAGTGGACTACGATGAGACTTTCTCACTCGTAGCGATGCTTAAGTCTATCTGAATCATTTTAGCAATTGCCGCATTTTATAATTATGAAATCTAGCAAATGGACGTCAAAACTGCATTCCTTAATGGATATCTTAAAGAAGAGTTGTATATGATGCAACCAGAAGGTTTTGTCGATCCTAAAGCTGCTAACAAAGTGTGCAAGCTCCAACGATCCATCTATGGACTAGTGCAAGCATCTCGGAGTTGGAATATACGCTTTGATGAGGTGATCAAAGCATATGGTTTTATACGTGGGAGCTCTGTAGCATTTCTGATATTATATGTGGATGACATATTGTTGATTGGAAATGATATAGAATTTCCGGATAGCATAAAAGGATACTTGAATAAGAATTTTTCAATGAAAGACCTCGGTGAAGCTGCTTATATATTGGGCATCAAGATCTATAGAGATAGATCGAGACGCTTAATAGGACTTTCACAAAGCACATACCTTGATAAAGTTTTGAAGAAGTTCAAAATGGATCAGTCAAAGAAAGGGTTCTTGCCTGTGTTACAAGGTGTGAAGTTGAGTCAGACTCAAAGCCCGACCATGATGTCTGCTAGAACTACGTTGATATTTCCCCAAAGAGGAAGGGATGATGCAGCACATCGATGATAGGTATTTCCCTCAGTGATGAGACTAAGGTTATCGAACCAGTAGGAGAACCACGCAACACTACGTGAACGGCACCTGCACACAAATAACAAATACTCGCAACCCGATGTATTAAAGGGGTTGTTAATCCCTTTCGGGCAACGGCGCCAGAAATGGCTAGTGGACGGGAGAAAGTTGTAATAGATTGGATAAATAGATCTCGAATAAATGCAAAATAAAATAAAGTGCAACAAGGTATTTTTGGGTTTTTGGAAATATAGATATGAAAACAAAAGCAAATAAAAATAGATTGCAAAGGCAAATATATTAAAGAAGAGACCCGGGGGCCGTAGGTTTCACTAGTGGCTTCTCTCGAGAAAAATAGCAAACGGTGCGAAAACAATTACTGTTGGGCAATTGATAGAACTTCAAATACTCATGACGATATCTAGGCAATGATCATTATATAGGCATCACGTCCAAGATTAGTAGACCGACTCCTGCCTGCATCTACCACCATTACTCCACACATCGACCGCTATCCAGCATGCATCTAGTGTATTAAGTTCATGGAGAAACGGAGTAATGCAATAAGAACGATGCCATGATGTAGATAAGATCTATTTATGTAGAAATAGACCCCATCTTTTTATCCTTAATAGCAACGATACATACGTGTCGTTTCCCTTTCTGTCATTGGGATCAAGCACCGTAAGATCGAACCCATTACAAAGCACCTCTTCCCATTGAAAGATAAATAGATCAAGTTGGCCAAACAAAACCCAAATATCGGAGAAGAAATACGAGGCTATAAGAAATCATGCATATAAGAGATCAAAGAAGACTCAAATAACTTTCATGGAAAAAAACATAGATCTGATCATAAACTCAAAGTTCATTGGATCCCAACAAACACACCGCAAAAAGAGTTACATCATATGGATCTCCAAGAGACCATTGTATTGAGAATCAAACGAGAGAGAGAAAGCCAACTAGCTACTAACTATGGACCCGTAGGTCTACAAAGAACTACTCACGCATCATCGGAGAGGCACCAATGGACATGATGAACCCCTCCGAGATGGTGTCTAGATTGGATCTGGTGTTTCTAGAACTTGGGCGGCTGGAATTGATTTTCGTCGACTCCCGTACGGTTTCTGGAATATTGGGGTATTTATAGAGCAAAGAGGCGGTGCGGGAGGCCACCGAGGTGGGCACAATCCACCTGGGCGCGCCTGGGCCTCCAGGCGTGCCCCGGTGGGTTGTGCCCCCCTCGGGGCACCCCTAGGTGCTTCTCCGGCCCACTAGATGTCTTCTGGTCCAAAAAAAATCCACAAAAAGTTTCGCTGCGTTTGGACTCCGTTTGGTATTGATTTCCTGCGATGTAAAAAACATGCAGAAAACAGCAACTGGCACTGGGCACTATGTCAATAGGTTAGTACCAAAAAATGATATAAAATGATTGTAAAACATCCTAGAATGATAATATAACAGCATGGAACAATCAAAAATTATAGATACGTTGGAGACGTATCAGCATCCCCAAGCTTAATTCCTGCTCGTCCTCGAGTAGGTAAATGATAAAAACAGAATTTTTGATGTGGAATGCTGCCTAACATGTTCATCACATATTCTTTTCTTTATAGCATGGACATTTGGACTTTTATATGGTTCAAAGCAATAGTCTAGTTTTGACATGATAACTTAAATACTCAAGCATATCAACAAGCAACCATGTCTTTCAAAATATCAACGCTAAAATAAGTTATCCCTAGCCCATTATGCTCAATCATTGATCCATTCATGAAACACACTCGCATATTAGCTACACCCAATGCTCAAGTACGATCATAGTGCCCCTTAGTTGGTGCTTTATAAGAGAAGATGGAGACTCAAAATAAAAATTGCATAAAGTAAAAGAAAGGCCCTTCGCGGAGGGAAGTAGGGATATGTAGAGGTGCCAGAGCTCAAAGCAAAAATTGAGAGATAAAAACATTTCGGGAGGTATACTTTTCCCACCAACGAAAACGACTTAGAGTTCCCCACACTTTTCATGCTAGATATATCACAGGCGGTTCCCAAACAGAAAATAAAGTTTATTCCTTTTCCCACCATTTCTTTCACTTTCCATGGCTAGCCGTATCCACAGGTGCCCTCCATACCAACACTTTCCAAGGAATTTATTATTTGACAACATAAAGTAAATTCATTTATTCATTTTGGGACTGGGCATCCCTAATACCTTTGCCTTACTCTCGTGCAATGACAAGTGAATAAACACTCATCGTGAGAATAACACATCTAGCATGGAAAATATCGGCCACCCCTCACCGCCTCGCGAGCGGTACGAGCACACAAAAGAGAAATTTATTTTGAAAATTAGAGATGGCACATGCAAATTTGCTTAGAACGGCAAAAGAATACCGCATATAGGTAGATATAGTGGACTCATATGGCAAAACTGGTTTAAAGGGTTTTGGATGCACAAGTAGTGATCATACTTAGTGCAAAATGAAGGCTAGCAAAAGATTGAGAAGCGACCAACCAAGAAACAAAAAATCTCATAAGCAAGCATTAAGCATAATTAACACTGAAGAATGCACCACAAGTAGGATATATTTTCATTGCATAACTATTGACTTTCGTGCATGCATAGGGAATCACAAGCCTTAACACCAATATTCTTACTAAAGCATAATTACTCATCAACATAACTCACATATCACATAATCATATCTCAAAACTATTACAAGGAATCAAGTTTATTTTTTCCAATGATCTTCATGAAAGTTTTTATTATATCCTTCTTGGATATCTATCACTTTGGGACTAATTTTCATGTGTTGCTTTTGATAAGCTCAAACAAATATAAGTGAAGATCATGAGCATAATATTTCTTTCTCTCAAATTAATTTAAGTGAAGCAAGAGAGAATTTCTTAAAAAAATTAATAACTCCCAAATAAATCTAAGTGAAGCATGAGAGCATTTCTTCAAAAATAATAAAGCACACCGTGCTTAAAAAGATATAAGTGAAGCACTAGAGCAATTCCATAGCTCATAAAGATTTAAGTGAAGCATAAAGAGCAATTCTAACAAGTCCTGGCATAATTTTGGCTCTCTCAAATAGGTGTGTCCAGCAAGGATTAAAGACTTAAAACAAAAAGCAAAACAAGTAAAGACTCATATCATACAAGATGCTCCAAGCAAAGCTCATAGTATGTGACGAATAAAAATATAGTTCCGAGTAAAATACCGATGGTCTTTAGAAGAAAGATTGGATGCCACTCGGGCATCCCCAAGCTTAGTTGCTTGCTTCTCTTTGGATAATAGCTTGTGATGCCATGGGCATCCCCAATCTTAGGCTCTTCTTACTCCTTATTCCTTCATCCATCATAAAATCACCCAAAACTTGAAAACTTCAATCACACAAAACTCAACAAAACCTTCGTGAGATCCGTTAGTATAAGAAAACAAATCACTACTATAAGTAGTGTAGAAAACCAATTCATATTTTATTCTTGCATTATATATACTGTATTAAAACTTTTCTATGGCAAAAACTCTTCAAAGAAAACCATAGAATCATTAAAACAAGCACACAACGCAAAGAAAACAGAATCTGTCTAAAACAGAACAGTCTGTAGTAATCTGGATATTTCGAATACTTCTGTAACTCAAAAAATTCCGAAAAATTAGGAAAAAGGAGTAAATTTGTGTATCAATATTGTGTAAAAAATTAAGAATTTTTTGTCTCTGCTGTGAATTTTCAAAATTGTTTTACTGGACGCAAAAGTTTCTGTTTTCCAACAAGATCCAATCAACTATCACCCAACATAATCCTAAAAGCTTTACTTGGCACAAACACTAATTAAAACACAAAAAACTCAATCATAACATTAGCATTATTATGCTAACACTCAAGAACAGAAAGCAAAAGGCAAAAAAAAAATATTTATTGGGTTGCCTCCCAACAAGCGCTATCGTTTTACGCCCCTAGCTAGGCATAAAGCAAGGATCTAAGTATTGTCATCTTTGGTTCTAGATCCATAAGATGCTCTCATGATTGATTCATATGGTGGCCTAATTCTTGTTCTAGGGAAGTGTTCCATACCCTTCCTTAGTGGAAATTGAAATTTAATATTGCCTTCTTTCATATCAATCACGGCGTCAATAGTACGCAAAAACGGTCTACCAAGAATAATTGGACAAGACGGATTGCAATCAATATCAAGAACAATAAAATCTATGGGCACATAATTCCTATTTGCAAGAATAAGAACATCATTAATTCTTTCCATAGGCTTTTTAATAGTAGAATCCGCCAAGTGAAAATTTAAAGAGCATTCTTCAATATCGGTAAGACCAAGCACATCACATAAAGATTTCGGAATTGAAGAAACACTAGCACCCAAGTCACATAAAGCAAAACACTCATAATTTTTAATCTTGACTTAGATAGTAGGTTCCCATTCATCATGTAATTTTCTAGGAATTGAAACCTCTAATTCCAACTTTTCTTCTAAAGCTTTCATCATAGCATCAACAATATGTTTAGTAAAAGCTTTATTTTGTTCATAAGCATGAGGTGAATTTATCATGGATTGCAACAAAGAAATACAATCAATCAAAGAGCAACTATCATAATTAAAGTCTTTGTAATCCAAAAGAGTGGGCACATCACTAGTTAAAGTTTTGACCTCTTCAACCCAGTTTTATCAATTTTCTCAACAAGATTTTCACCCTCTGAATTATTGGGATGCCTTCTAACTGAAGTTGACTCTTCTCCAGTCCCTTTTTCATCAATCTTAATTTTACTAAACAAAGAATCAATAGAAGAAACACCAATCATTTTAAGATCTTTATCACTTTTATCTTCTAACGAGATTGGTTTAGCGGCCATTTGATTTAGTAGGGTAGCTTGTGCATCGGATATTTTTCCTAGCAAACTTTCAGCAAAAGCATATTTAGATTGGAGATTGCAAACTTCTCTGCTAATATCATCAAGTTGTTTTGTTATAGCGTCAAGCACAAAGGAGTGCTCCTTGAGTTCTTCAGTAAAATACTTATTATGCTCGAATTGTGTAGTCATATATTCCTTAGCACTTTTCTCAATTTCAAGAAAAATATTGGGGTACGGAACATCATAATATTTTCTTTGAGGCATCATGACTATGCAAACAAGAAAGCACGCAAAAATAGATCCAGCAAGAAAACGGCGAACGAAAAAG
Organism: Thinopyrum elongatum; assembly: GCA_011799875.1. NCBI lineage: Eukaryota > Viridiplantae > Streptophyta > Magnoliopsida > Poales > Poaceae > Thinopyrum > Thinopyrum elongatum. Next base: position 280,931,891 of record CM022303.1, read on the forward strand.
AGGGCGAATAAAACGGCAAATTTTTGTGAAGTGGGGGAGAGGAAAATGAGAGGCAAATGGCAAATAATGTAAATTGCGAGGAGATGAGATTTGTGATTAGGAACCTGGTAGATGTTGATGATGTCTCCCCGGCAACGGCACCAGTAATTCCTTTGATGTCTGCTAGAACTACGTCGGTATTTCCCCAAAGAGGAAGGGATGATGCAGCACATCGACGGTAGGTATTTCCCTCAGTGATGAGACCAAGGTTATCGAACCAGTAGGAGAACCACGCAACACTACGTGAACGGCACCTGCACACAAATAACAAATACTCGCAACCCGACGTATTAAAGGGGTTGTCAATCCCTTTCGGGCAACGGCGCCAGAAATGGCTAGTGGACGGGAGAAAGTTGTAATAGATTGGATAAATAGATCTCGAATAAATGCAAAATAAAATAAAGTGCAGCAAAGTATTTTTGGGTTTCTAGAAATATAGATCTAAAAACAAAAGCAAATAAAAATAGATCGCAAAGGCAAATATATTAAAGAATAGACCCGGGGGCCGTAGGTTTCACTAGTGGCTTCTCTCGAGAAAAATAGCAAACGGTGGGAAAACAATTACTGTTGGGCAATTGATAGAACTTCAAATACTCATGATGATATCTAGGCAATGATCATTATATAGGCATCACGTCCAAGATTAGTAGACCGACTCTTGCCTGCATCTACTACTATTACTCCACACATCGATCGCTATCCAGCATGCATCTAGTGTATTAAGTTCATGGAGAAACGGAGTAATGCAATAAGAACGATGACATGATGTAGACAAGATCTATTTATGTAGAAATAGACCCTGCCTTGTTATCCTTAATAGCAACGATACATACGTGTCGTTTCCCTTTCTGTCACTGGGATCAAGCACCGTAAGATCGAACCCATTACAAAGCACCTCTTCCCATTGCAAGATAAATAGATCAAGTTGGCCAAACAAAACCCAAATATCGGAGAAGAAATATGAGGCTATAAGAAATCATGCATATAAGAGATCAAAGAAAACTCAAATAACTTTCATGGATAAAAACATAGATCTGATCATAAACTCAAAGTTCATCGGATCCCAACAAACACACCGCAAAAAGAGTTACATCATATGGATCTCCAAGAGACCATTGTATTGAGAATCAAACGAGAGAGAGAAAGCCATCTAGCTACTAACTACGGACCCGTAGGTCTACAAAGAACTACTCACGCATCATCGGAGAGGCACCAATGGACATGATGAACCCCTCCAAGATGGTGTGTAGATTGGATCTGGTGTTTCTGGAACTTGCGGTCGCTGGAATTGATTTTCGTCGACTCCCCTAGGGTTTCTGGAATATTGGGGTATTTATAGAGCAAAGAGGCGGTGCGGGAGGCCACCGAGGTGGGCACAACCCACCTGGGTGCGCCTGGGCCTTCTGGCGTGCCCTGGTGGGTTGTGCCCCCCTTGGGGCACCCCCCAGGTGCTTCTCCGGCCCACTGGATGTCTTCTGGTCCAAAAAAATCCACAAAAAATTTCGCTGCGTTTGGACTCCGTTTGGTATTGATTTCCTGCGATGTAAAAAACATGCAGAAAACAGCAACTAGCACTGGGCACTATGTCAATAGGTTATTACCAAAAAATGATATAAAATGACTATAAAATGATTGCAAAACATCCAAGAATGATAATATAACAACATGGAACAATCAAAAATTATAGATACATTGGAGACGTATCTGACCACTGCAGAAGATAGAGAGAAAATGAAAGTCATTCCCTATTCCTCAGCCATAGGTTCTATCATGTATGCTATGCTATGTACCGGACCTGATGTGTGCCTTGCCATAAGTTTGGCTGGGAGGTACCAAAGTAATCCAGGAGTGGATCACTGGACAACGGTCAAGAACATCTTGAAGTACCTGAAAAGGACCAAGGATATGTTTCTCCTTTATGGAGGTGACAAAGAGCTTGCCGTAAATGGTTACGTCGATGCTAGCTTCGACACTGATCCGGATGACTCTAAGTGACAAACCGGATACGTGTTTATATTGAATGGTGGAGCTGTCAGTTGGTGCAGTTCCAAGCATAGCGTCGTGGCGTGATCTACGTGTGAAGCGGAGTACATAGCTGCTTTGGAAGCAGCACATGAAGGAGTCTAGATGAAGGAGTTCATATCCGATCTAGGTGTAATACCTAGTGCACCGGGTACAATGAAAATCTTTTGTGACAACACTGGAGCAATTGCCTTGGCGAAGGAATCCAGGTTCAGAAGAGAACCAAACACATCAAGAGACGCTTCAACTCTATTCGTGAAAAGGTCAAGGATGGAGACATAGAGATTTGCAAAATACATACGGATCTAAATGTGGCAGACCCGCTGATTAAGCCTCTTCCGCGAGCAAAACATGATCAGCACCAAGACTCCATGGGTGTTAGATTCATTACTATGTAATCTAGATTATTGACTCTAGTGCAAGTGGGAGACTGAAGGAAATATGCCCTAGAGGCAATAATAAAGTTGTTATTTTATATTTCCTTATTCATGATAAAGGTTTATTATTCATGCTAGAATTGTATTGATCGGAAACTTAAATACATGTGTGAATACATAGATAAATACCGTGTCCCTAGTAAGCCTCTACTATACTAGCTCGTTGATCAAAGATGGTTAAGGTTTCCTAACCCTAGACATGTGTTGTCATTTGATAACGGGATCACATCATTAGGAGAATGATGTGATAGACAAGACCCATCCGTTAGCTTAGCATAATGATCGTTCAGTTTGTTACTATTGCTTTCTTCATGTCAAATACATATTCCTTCGACTATGAGATTATGCAACTCCCAGATACCAAAGGAATGCCTTGTGTGCTATCAAACGTCACAACATAATTGGGTGATCATAAAGATGCTCTATAGGTATCTCCGAAGGTGTTTGTTGAGTTGGCATAGATCGAGATTAGGATTTGTCACTCCGAGTATCGGAGAGGTATCTCTGGGCCCTCTCGGTAATACACATCATAAGAAGCCTTGCAAGCAGAGTGACTAATGAGTTAGTTACAGGATGATGTATTACAGAACGAGTAAAGAGACTTGCCGGTAACAAGATTGAACTAGGTATGAAGATACGAACGATCGAATCTCGGGCAAGTAACATACTGATGGACAAAGGGAATTGCGTATCTTGTCATAACGGTTCGACCGATAAAGATCTTCGTAGAATATGTAGGAGCCAATATGGGCATCTAGGTTCCGCTATTGGTTATTGACCGAAGAGGTGTCTCGGTCATGTCTACATAGTTCTCGAACCCGTAGGGTCCGCACGCTTAACATTCATTGACGATATAATGTTATATGAGTTATATGATCTGGTGACCGAATGTTGTTCGGAGTCCCAGATGAGATCACGGACATGACGAGGAGGGTTTCGGGATGCACCGGGTAGCCATCAGGTCACCGGAAGGGGTTCCGGACACCCCCGGTAGGTGTTATGGGTTTAATGGGCCAAGGGAGGGACAGACCAGCCCACAGGGGGCTGGTGCACCCCTCTCCCTGGCCGGCCAGCCCTAGGGAAGGAAAGGGGGAGGGCTAGCCCCTCCTGCCTTTCCCTCTCATGGGAGAAAGGAAAGGGAGGGGGCGCCACCCTCCCTTGCCTTTCCCTCGCACCTATACAAGGCAGGGGGGGCGCGGCTTGGGAGAGCACCCAAGTAGGATTCCTCCTACTTGGGTGCCCCCTTTGGCTGCTCCTGCCTCCCTCCCACCTATATATATGTGGGAGGGGGGCGCCTAGCACATAACAGACAATTTCCTAGCCATGTGCGGCGCCCCCTCCACCGTTTACACCCCCGGTCATATTTTCATAGTGCTTAGGTGAAGCCCTGCGGAGATAGCTTCACCATCACCGTCATCACACCGTCGTGCTGCCGAAACTCATGCACTACCTCGCTGTCTTGCTGGATCAAGAAGGCGGAGAACGTCATCGAGCTGAACGTGTGCTGAACGCGGAGGTGCCGTACGTTCGGTGCTCGATCGGTTGGAACGTGAAGAAGTTCGACTACATTAACCGCGTTGTCAAATGCTTCCGCTTACGGTCTACGAGGGTACGTAGACGGACTCTCCCCCTCTCGTTGCTATGCATCTCCATGGATAGATCTTGCGTGTGCGTAGAATTTTTTTTGTTTTCCATGCAACGTTTCCCAACAACCATGACCTCGCCTTATATAGGAAGTGGAGGTCTAGGGTTTAGAGAGAGGTCGATCCGATCTTTCGTGCCGCCTCCATAGTCTTAGAGGGAAAGAAGTTCTTCGGCGCCCTCCTAGGGTTTTTTCTCTACCCTGGGACTTACGGGCCCCCGACCGGACACCAAGGCCGGGCTCCTTTAGCTTAGCCACCCCCGGTGCATGGCACTGCCAGTAGCCCCCAAGCGTGGTGGAGGTCACCGGGACGTGTGGCGGGCTCTTGTCCTCTTCTTTTCTTCTGCTCGGTCCTTACTTCGGGGTGCCCAGCTGAGGGGTCTTTGCATTACATACTCAGACCCTCGAGGCCTCGGGGCTACGCCCTTTGGGCAGATCACAGCTATGGTGTTGCAAATCTGGGTGAGGCTTCGATGTGCTCCAGGGTACAGAGGGTGCCTTGGTTGGCTTCGGCATCGCACGAAGGGCCGCGCCTGCTGGTCGTCCCATCAATTCCAGTCGGGAAGTCCGTCACATCTTTTCTCATAATGGTAAGTTTGCCTAGATTCTTGCACCCATGACTTGAGGCATGGAAACGGTTGCAGAAAGTGGGACACGCGACGTACCACGATGCCTTGATTTTTGGCATGCGTTGTGGGAGGCCTTACGGGAAACGCAAAGAGGGATAGGTTCCTCACTCTTTTTTCGTCTTCTTCCTTGCTCTTTAGCCAGCAAACCATCTCCTAGATTTTGCCATTGCGACTGATAACTCACAAATATATGGGATAACGATAGTCTTCGAGGGTAGTATTTCACCCAAATTTATTGATTCGACACAAGGGGAGCCAAAGAATATTTATGAGCCTTAGCAGTTGAGTTGTCAATTCAACCACACCTGGAAAATAATATCTCTACAGTAAAGTGTTTAGTAGCACAATAGTTTGATAGTTTTGATAGTACCAACAGTAACAGGAACAGGAATAGTAGTAGTTTTGTAGTGATTGTAATAGCAGTAGCAATATTAGTAACTTAGCAAAGATCAATATGAGAAAAGCATAGGCATTCGATCGGCAATGGATATTTGTGTTGGATGATACTCATCATATAACAGTCACAACCTAGAGCGATGCACAATAGCTCCAATTCATCAATTCAATGTAGGCATGTATTACGTATATAGTCATAAGTGCTTATAATATGAACTTGCATGACATTTTTTATCCTGCCCTCTCATGGCAGCGAAGTCCATAAGGAAATCTAAGAGATATTAAGGCCTCCTTTTAATAGAGAACCGGAACAAAGCATTAACACTTAATGAATACATGAACTCCTCATACTACGGTCATCACCGGAGTGAATCCCAATTATTGTCACTTTGGGGTCTGCGGATCATAACCGTAACAGGTCCATACAACTTGCAAGATAGGATCCAAAACTCACACATGAAAACATAATAGGTTTAGATTTGAAATCATGGCACTCAGGCCCTAGTGACAAGCATTAAGCATAGCAAAGTCATAGCAACATCAATCTCAGAACATAGTGGATACTAGGGATCAAGCCCTAACAAATTGAATGAATTACATGACAAATCACATCCAACTCCATCACTCTCCAACAAGCCTACGAAAGAATTATTCACTCCAAGGCCCCGATCATACTCCATCGCGGTGGCCTTCATGTAATTGTTGATGAAGAAGGGTTGATGGTGACGACAGCAACGAATCCCCCTCTTCGAGGCCCCGAACAGACTCCAGACCAGCCCTCCCGATGAAGACTAGGAGGCGGCGGCAGCTCCATATCGTAAAATGTGATGATTCCTTCTCTTTGATTTTTCTCTCCATGAGACGGTATTTATGGAGTTGGGAGTAGGGCAAACGTAGGTTCATGGGACCCACAAGCTCAGGTGGTGCGCTCTAGGGGGCACCACCTGAGCTTGTGGCTCTGTGGTGGCCCTCTCCAACAGGTCTTTTCACCAATAATTCTTATATATTTCAGAAAAATTCTTTGTAAATTTTCAGCCCAATCTGAGAACTTTTATTTCTGCACAAAAATAACACCATGGTAGTTTTGTTGAAAACAGCATCAGCCCGGGTTAGTTTCATTCAAATCAATCAAATTAGAGTCCAAAACAAGAGCAAAAGTGTATGGAAAAGTAGATACGTTTGGGACGTATCAACTTCCCAATGCTTAACTCATTGCTTGTTCTCAAGAAATTCAGTTGACAAACTGAAAGTGATAACACTACAGAAAAAAGACACATCCATGACATTATGGCCCGAACGAAAACTTTTTCTGCCATGGATATGACACTTCAAAGACGATAATTGTGACAAAAACACGTATCATCATAGATGTGCTGGGCTCCTACTTCTATGACAAAAAATTATGACAGGAAATGGGCTTTCATCCTGGGCGGGCCGGAGATGCACCTGCATGACATTCTTTGGGCCATCCATGACATAAAAACCTGTGGTAGAACTAAGGGCGAGGAAAATTTCGGGTGTTCCCGGTTACGGTGGGTGGTCGGGGTCGAGCGATGCAGTGTGTTGCTTGTTTCTCTCGTACGCGTGTGTGTACGTGCGAGGCGCTCGCTAACTGAACCCCAGCGAGGCGTTCGCTTAATGAACCCGAGTGATCGATCTCGCCCTCACACAACGTACTGAACCCGAGCGATCGATACCTCGGACTACATACTGAACTCGATCAATCCCTTTGCTGCTAACTGAATCCGAGCGATTCCTTCACTGCAAACTGAACCCGACCGATCATTCTTGCTGCTTACTGAAGCCGATCGAGCCCCGTGCGAGACATAGCCAACCGGTGTTGGGTTGCCTCTCGATGAACAATGCTCATTGTTGCTGCGCGCGCAATATGTAGAACGAGCCGAGACTTGCATCGATCAAGCCCCTTGCACAAGACGTGGTAAGTTGACCTAGCCGGTTGGTTGGCTATGGATTAACAGTTCCCTTTTCTGCCGCCCGCACATACGCCCCACCCCAGCCGGTGTGGAGGTTGGATGAACAGGACCCCGACCGTGTAGGTGGTTGCAGCTGGATGAACAGGACCCCGAGTAGGAGGCCACACCCTAGGTGGTTGGGGGTGAATGAATAGGACCCCATGGAGGCTGGATGAACAGTAGCCGGCGGAGGCTGGAGGAAGTCATTGGTGGATGTATAGTAGTCCGTGGAGTCCCGTTTTGCGGAACGCCAAACCCCTCCCGCTGAACAGGACCCCGTTTTGACCGTAGGCGGTCAAAGGGAAGTACGTTTCCTCCGTTTTGCGGTACGCCAGACCCCTCCCAATAAATAGGACCCCGTTTCGACCATAGGTGATTGAACAAAAGTACGTTTCCTCCATTTTGCTGTATGGCACACCCCTCTTGATGAATAGAACCCCTTTTTGACCGTAGGCATTCGAAGAGAACTCTGTTTCTTCCGTTTTGCAGTACGCCAGACCTCGAGTCAATGAATAGGACCCCGTTTCGGCTGTTTCGTCCAAGCCGGTTGGCTCCCGACGAACATGGTGCATTCTGACCTAGTCGGTTGCCTCCTGGTGAACACGATGGTGTTTCTCCGTTCTGACCCAACCGGTTGGCTGCTGATGGACACGACGTTGTTGCTACCATCCAATGTAGCCGTACGTTGCCTCTCTATGTACACGAGCCCTTGTCGTACGCATTCGAGACCCCTCCCATATGTACACACGTGGCCGTATTTTTTGCAGCATGGCTGTACGTATGTGTACACGATTTAGACGGGACTGCCTGAACTGCTACCGCTCCTTACTCGGCCACGGTTCATCGTGGTAGACAGACCGATCGACCAATATATACGTACATGTTTGCGACCATACAGATAACTCTATGTACATTTCGACCTGGTGGGTCCCAACTGTCAAGGGGGATAAGGAGTCACTTTCTTGAGTGCGAAGATATAGCTGGTGGGTCACAACTGACAGGGGGAGGAAACATTTCACTTCCTTGCGTGACAAGATGTAACTGGTGGGTCCTAGGTGTTAGGGGGAGATCTTCGTCAAAGGTACTGGTGGTCTAGAATGAAGCAAGATATTGCTCGTTATGTTGCCGAGTGTGACGTTTGTCGTCGCGTGAAGGCCGAACATCAGAAACCTGCTGGAATTCTGCAACCGCTCCCTATTCCTCTATGGAAGTGGGATAAAGTGCAAATGGACTTCATCACTGGTCTTCCCAAGTCTCAGAAGGGTCACGATGCCATTCTTGTCATCGTCGACCAACTCTCCAAGGTTGCACACTTTCTGCCAGTTAAGGAGACTATTACTGCTAGTCAGTTAGCAGAGCTATATATCTCCAGAATTGTTTCACTCCATGGTATTCCCAAGGAAATCAGTTCAGACCGTGGCAGCATTTTCACTGGCCATTTCTGGGAAAGTTTCCAGAAAGCAATGGGAACTCATATTACCTGGAGTTCAGCTTATCATCCCCAATCCCAAGGCCAAGTTGAGCGCGTTAATCAAGTGCTTGAAGACATGCTTCGAGCCTGTGTTATATCCTTCGGTAAGAAATGGGAGGAATCTCTCCCGTATGCCGAGTTCTCTTATAACAACAGTTATCAAGCCAGCTTAAAAATGGCCCCATTTGAGGTTCTTTATGGACGAAAATGTCGAACCCCTCTGAATTGGTCAGAAGCTGGGGAACGACCTCTTGTTGGACCGGACATTATTCAGCATGCCGAAGAACAAGTCCGAATTGTCCGGGAGAATCTCAAAGCAGCTCAAGACCGTCAGAAGAGTAATTATGATCGCAAGCGATGGGGTGTGATCTATCAACCTGGTGATCAAGCCTATCTTCGTGTCACTCCAATGAAGGGCACCCGTCGTTTCAGAATTAAGGGCAAGCTAGCTCCTCGCTATATTGGTCCTTTCCGCATCGTGGCTAGACGGGGACAGGTGGCATATAAATTGGAGTTGCCACCGCGATTCTCCCATATTCATGATGTCTTCCACGTGTCGCAACTCCGTAAGTGCTTCAAGGAATCCCCGCACCGTGCAGTGGATCATGAGATGCTCGAGCTACAAGATGATCTTTCCTATAAGGAGCATCCGATCCGCATCCTCGACGAAGCTGAGCGTCGTACTCGTCAGAAGACGACCAAGTTCCTAAAAGTGCAATGGTCGAATCACACTGAAGACGAAGCCACTTGGGAACGCGAGGATCATCTTCGGGAAGAATATCCCGGACTTTTTCCTTCTACCTCCTAAATTCTCGGGACGAGAATTTCTTTTAGAGGAGGAGAACTTGTAACACCCCCTTGTAATAAACTCTGTTAAAAATGCCAAGTCATGATCATTTGCAGTGCCAAGTCATAAGGGTTAATGATCCAATTCAAATTCACATCTGAAAATCAACTCAAATTCAAAAGTGAAATATAAAGTTGTTCAAACTCTGTTGGGAAAATGTTCATTAAATGGCCAATAATCCAGGAACATTTCTAAAACCAATATCAAAATATTTGGAGTTGGACAAGTGACTCTAACAAGATGAAACAGCCCCAAAAATAGAATATTTGATATATTTAAAATCATATCAAATCCCAACAAACTTCAATTCTGTCCAAACCAATTTTTGGCAGTGCTAGATATTGCAACATATTTATGTGGCATAACTCACTGTTTTACAAAAGACATTAAGTGGCCTAATCATTTCGCAACAGAAAAGAAAAGAGAAAAGGAAAAGAAATAAAAGAAAAAGACTAAAGCTGGACTAGACCAAGTGCACAGTGCATTGGCCCAGCCCAGCTGGCCCATCACCTAGCTCTCTCCCTCTCTCTCCGATGCCGTGTCAGCGCGCGCATGGCTGCGCCGGCACCGACCGGCCGAACGGCGACAGCGCGACCACCCCACTGACGGGCGAGGAGATAAGGACGAGCCATCCATCTCCCCTGGTCGCCCGCGCACTCTTCCCCTCTTTCCCTCACTCGCCTCGCCTCCTCTCCCCTCCTCAGATCCGGTGGCCGAACGCCACCGTCGCCACGAATCGCCGCCGCCGTGGCCACTGGCCTCCCCACGCCGCCTCTCCGTGCCCCGCAGCTCCGCAGGTGACTGCTGCTTCGACTGGCACCGCCTGGAGGAGCTGGGTGCCTCAGCATCGAGCTCGCGCCGTCGTCTTCCTCCTCGGTCGCCGCCATTCTTCGTCGTCTCCGGCGACGCCTCTGCAGCTCCAAAGCATCCACGGGTCTTACGTGACCGCGCGGTGAGCTCCTCCCTCCCTCCTCTTCTCTCCTCGCGCTGCGTTCTTCGCCGTAGCCACCTTATCACCATGGCCGCACCATGGTCGCCGCCGGCGAGCTCACAGCCTTCGCTGCAGTGCACCTCACACCGCGTTGGTGGCACCGCCGAGCTTCTGGTGGTCATGCGCGTCGCTTGCAAGCAGCAGCTTGGCTCGGGCGAGCCCCTATGCTCGAACCCGAGCACGACCGAGTTTCCATCGCCGCCGATGAGGACGCCGCCGTCACGTTAGGCCTCCCCGGTCCGTTCCGACACCATAGATGGACGCGGCGTCGAGTCCTCGTTCGAACGCTGTCAACCGCGCGCGAAATGGTGCGCTAAAATGCAAATCCGACGAACTCCGGCGAGCGGCCGCCGCGAAATTGGTCGCCGGAGCGATCTCCGGCGCCGACGTGGCCGCCATGTGTGTCGCCCTGGGTCACTGACCCGTGGGCCCAGGGGCCCGCGTTGACCTGTTGACCAAGTCAACCATGATGACGTGGCAACTACGGCCGCTGACATATGGGCCCCGCGACTAATTAACCTAATTAAAGATTTAATTAATTAGAAACTAATTAGATTAACTTAATGTCTCACTGACATGTGGGGTCCACCCCCTAATTAACCCTGGTAATTAAATTAATCCACTGATTAGCCTAAACAGAGGCTGACATGTGTGTCCCACTTGACCCACATGTCATATTTGACTGGTGAGCGGCGCTGTTGACCACTGACGTCACAGTGACGTCATGCTGACGTCATAATTCATTTTCTGTAAATAAATAAATTTCAAAAAATTCAAATAATCTTTAAAAATTAATAACTTTTAAACCGTAGCTCGGATCGAAAAAGTTAAAACATGAAAGTTGCTCAGAACGACGAGCCGAGTCTGATCGTGCCGTCTGTTTATCCATCGGAACCTCCTATGTAGAAGAACTCGTAACTCCGGACCCGAATCCGGTAGATGAATAGTGCACACACGTCGGATATTAAATCCCAGAATAATTCTAAAAATAACTAAAATGACTTAGATGCATAATTAGGCAACCCTGCACTGCATCATAGCATCACACGCACCGTATTGCATTTGTTTGCATTATGTTTACCTGTTTCTCCCCCCTCTTCTCTCTCGGTAGACCCCGACGTTGACGTAGCTCCCGAGGCAGACGCCGCACAGGAGTACGACTACGTCCCCGACGATACTACTGAAGACCTTGCCCTTGCCCCCGAGCAAACAGGCAAGCACCCCCATTTTGAGCATGCCTATATCGCCTATTCTCTTCTCTCTTATGCTTGCATTAGAGCTGCTACTGCTACTGTTTTCCTATATCTGCTGCATAGCCTGATTATTGTACCCTGCTTTGTTACCTTACTGGTTATCCTAGACTGCTTAGTATAGGGTGGGTAGAGACACGACAGAGACCTCCACTTGATCCCGACTGCCCTGCAGGATATCAGAAGACCCGATCATCGGGATTGAAGACCAGACCCTGGCACCGCACATCACTACCCCTTAGTTGCCGACACTGCTGGGTTACCGTCGAGTGCCGAGGGTGATACCTCGTTAGCACTTCTGATGTTAACCTTGTAGGTTAGTTACTCGGTCGTGGTAAGCGAGGGTGATTCCTCCTACACCACCCCCGATAACGACATCGTCGCGCAACCTCTCAAGTGTGGACCTCGAGGGTGATTCCTCCTTCATTCACCTTGATGATAACATCGAGCGGGAACTCCATCGAGGGTGATTCCTCATGGTTCCCTTCGGTGTCAGACACACAGTTACCTTGGATATTATGACTTGACTATGAACCACGATACTAAAGACGGGTCGGCCCTGAGGGGTACCCGCGCGAGCTTAACGCGAAGGGATGTGGAGTCGGGTTGACCTGGATGGTGCCCGCGAGATAACTACGAGGCGTGGCCGGGCATTCTTAGCCCTTGCCGCAAGTCCTCGAGACGGGGCGACGGGGTCACATCGATCGTGAGTCTCTGCTCGTTTCCGCGCGCTCCTAATCCACTACGGTTTGGATATTTGATCCGAGGGGCCTCTGGCCCGATAGCACTAACCATCACGTGGGCATAGTATGGGCGTTCTGCGTCGTATACTTCAGCCGGAGCTTAATGGACGTCAGCGACTGATGCGGCACACGCTGGGTTGGACTGGGAACGCAACCGCGCTTGTATAAGGGGTTGCTAGGTCTGCTCACCGGCGGTGCACGTAACGTGCAGGAGTTCCCGGGGCGATGGCCCAAGACCCCTGGGGGCATAGGTTAGTCCGGCGTGCTGACCTCTCTATTAGGTATTTGGTCGGGTTGCGGCGTGTTGCTTAGCCGAGGCCGGGCATGACCCAGAAAAGTGTGTCCGGCCGGAGTTAAGCGAGCGTGGTGGGTAAGTTGGTGCACCCCTGCAGGGAAGAAACTTCTATCCATAGCCTGTCCTACGGTAACGGACACTCGGAGTTGTATCCCGAACGGTACAACTAGAACATGTGGTGAGAATTGGATAGTACGGCTCTGGGATTGCTTTCTCGCAGGGAGTCGAGAAAGGATCTCAGGTCGAGGTTGATGATACTACTACTACTACTTTACTTATGTAATCTGCTCTCTCCTCATGCTGAAAGACTGCTGAAGATTGTTGAAGATGCTAGTCTTCGATAGGACTAGGCTTTCCCCCTCTATTCTGGCATTTCTGCAGCCCAGTCCACATATACAGCCATTCCTTTGACAATGATGCATATGTAGTGTAGATCCTTGCTTGCTGAGTACTTCGGATGAGTACTCACGTTTGCTTTATTTTCTTTTTTCCCCCGTATTCCATTTGATGCCACCAGACGACGGAGCCCCTGAGCCAGAAGCCCCAGCCGACGACCAGTACTACTACCCGCCTGGCGAGTACTACTACTACGAGGAGCCGTTCGACGACCAGGAGTAGGATCGGAGGGTCCAGGGCAGGAGGCCTACGCCTTTCGATCGTAGTATTTTATTTTACCCCGCCTCTGTGAAGGCCTAATTCTCTCTATGTAATATATCTGTACCCAGATATCTAATGCTTCCACTGACGCTTGTATGCCATCGAGCTATGTATTCGAGCCCTCGAGGCCCTGGCTTGTAATATTAAGCTTGTATGACTTTATTTTATGTTTTAGAGTTGTGTTGTGATATCTTCAAGTGAGTCCTTAGGCTTGATCGTGCGCATTTGCGTGTATGATTAGTGCACGATTAAGCCGGGGTCGTCACAACGAGTCTGATCGTGCCGTCTGTTTCTCCTTCGGAACCCCCTACATAGAAGAACTCGTAACTTCGGACCCGAATCCGGCAGATGAATAGTGCACACATGTCGGATATTAAATCCCAGATTAATTCTAAAAATAACTAAAATGACTTAGATGCATATTTAGGCAACCCTGCACTGCATCATAGCATCACATGCACCGTATTGCATTTGTTTGCATTATGTTTACCTATTTCTTCCCCCTCTTCTCTCTCGGTAGACCCCGACGTTGACGTAGCTCCCGAGGCAGACGCCGCACAGGAGTACGACTACGTCCCCGACGATACTACTGAAGACCTTGCCCTTGCCCCCGAGCAAACAGGCAAGCACCCCCATTTTGAGCATGCCTATATCGCCTATTCTCTTCTCTCTTATGCTTGCATTAGAACTGCTACTGCTACTGTTTTCCTATATCTGCTGCATAGCCTAATTATTGTACCCTGCTTTGTTACCTTACCGGTTATCCTAGACTGCTTAGTATAAGGTGGGTAGAGACACGACCGAGACCCCCACTTGATCCCGACTGCCCTGCTGGACATCAGAAGACCTGATCATCGGGATTGAAGACTAGACCATGGCACCGCACATCACTTCCCCTTAGTTGCCGACACTGCTGGGTTACCATCGAGTGCCGAGGGTGATACCTCGTCAGCACTTCTGATGTTAACCTTGTAGGTTAGTTACTCGGTCGTGGTAAGCGAGGGTGATTCCTTCTACACCACCCCCGATAACGACGTCGTCGCGCAACTCCTCAAGGTGGACCTCGAGGGTGATTCCTCCTTCGTTCACCTTGATGATAACATCGAGCGGGAATTCCATCAAGGGTGATTCCTCAGGGTTCCCTTCGGTGTCAGACACACAGTTACCTTGGATATTATGACTTGCACTAAACTATGATACTAAAGACGGGTCGGCCCTGAGGGGTACCCGCGCGAGCTTAACGCGAAGTGATGTGGAGTCGGGTTGACCTGGATGGTGCCCGCGAGATAACTACGAGGCGTGGCCGGGCATTCTTAGCCCTTGCCGCAAGTCCTCGAGACGGGGCGACGGGGTCACATCGATCGTGGGTCTCTGCTCGTTTCCGCGCGCTCCTAATCCACTACGGTTTGGATATTTGATCCGAGGGGCCTCTGGCCCGATAGCACTAACCATCACGTGGGCATAGTATGGGCGTTCTGCGTCGTACACATCAGCCGAAGCTTGTTTGACGTCAGTAAGGAGCGGCGCACGCCGAGTTGGACTGGTAACGCAACCGCGCTTGTATAAGGGGTTGCTAGGTCTGCTCTCGGTGGCCCCGTAACGTGCAGGAGTTCCCGGGGCGATGGCCCAAGACCCCTGGGGGCATAGGTTTAGTCCGGCGTGCTGACCTCTCGTATAAGCCTAGGTCGGGTTGCGGCGTGTTGCTTAGCCGAGGCCGGGCATGACCCAGAAAAGTGTGTCCGGCCAGAGTTAAGTGAGCGTGGTGGGTAAGTTGGTGCACCCCTGCAGGGAAGAAACTTCTATCGATAGCCTGTCCTACGGTAACGGACACTCGGAGTTGTATCCCGATCGGTACAACTAGAACATGTGGTGAGAATTGGATAGTACGGCTCTGGGATTGCTTTCTCGCAGGGAGTCGAGAAAGGATCTCAGGTCGAGGTTGATGATACTACTACTACTACTTTACTTATGTAATCTGCTCTCTCCTCATGCTGAAAGACTGCTGAAGATTGTTGAAGATGCTAGTCTTCGATAGGACTAGGCTTTCCCCCTCTATTCTGGCATTTCTGCAGCCCAGTCCACATATACAGCCATTCCTTTGACAATGATGCATATGTAGTGTAGATCCTTGCTTGCTGAGTACTTCGGATGAGTACTCACGTTTGCTTTATTTTCTTTTTTCCCCCGTATTCCATTTGATGCCACCAGACGACGGAGCCCCTGAGCCAGAAGCCCCAGCCGACGACCAGTACTACTACCCGCCTGGCGAGTACTACTACTACGAGGAGCCGTTCGACGACCAGGAGTAGGATCGGAGGGTCCAGGGCAGGAGGCCTACGCCTTTCGATCGTAGTATTTTATTTTACCCCGCCTCTGTGAAGGTCTAATTCTCTCTATGTAATATATCTGTACCCAGATATCTAATGCTTCCGCTGACGCTTGTATGCCATCGAGCTATGTATTCAAGCCCTCGAGGCCCTGGCTTGTAATATTAAGCTTGTATGACTTTATTTTATGTTTTAGAGTTGTGTTGTGATATCTTCAAGTGAGTCCTTAGGCTTGATCGTGCGCATTTGCGTGTATGATTAGTGCACGATTAAGCCGGGGTCGTCACAGGTTGGTATCAGAGCCGACTGCCTCTAGGAGTCCCCCTTTCCAACTCTTTGGCTGAAGTTGAGTCTAGTGGTCAAAAACTGTTTTACTAACTTGGCTGTGTGGCTTACGGGCCCACGTCGCCAACTGGGTGGTATTAGGATCTTTTATTCCTCGTCTTTACTCTGGGATTCTGATCTCTCATCTATTCGGGTTTAATAAAATTTACTAACACCGACATTTAGGTTCTCGTTAATTCTATCCACCCGGAGAGCTGGATTCAGTGCGATTTCCCTGACGTTGATCTGATTAGTCTGATAATCATTTTCCTTTCCATTGTTTTGTTTAACCTTTCCTTCCGAGATCGGTTATATTTCTCATTGTCCTATGACAACCCTGAACCTTTCTGTTTCAGATGGATCGACTGTTTCCACCGCGGCCTACGACCCAGCTTGTGCGTCGCACTTGGGCTCGTGATGCCCCTGGATTTCCAGCTGTTCTGATCGCCCTCCTGAGTAGACTGGGTTACCGCTGGTATCCCGAGTACATGGTCTATGAGGTTTACCGTGAGTTCAACCAGGAACAGTACTATGCTGAAGTTCGGATTTATGATCAGCAGAACAACTCAGACACTGAGCTACACCTTTTTCATGGATTAGGCGTGACGATTGAGATGGCAGTACATGATCCCGCCTACTCTGCTGTCGCACGTCTCCGAGGAGAGCACAATGCTAACTTGGATGATACTGTGTTTCGGTACATTTCGTATGTACCTGTTGGAGATGCTACTGGATTTTACACAGCTATCTGTGCCCCGTACGAGTCTCGACGCTACGACCCGCAGGTTCTGATTCAGTGCACTCAGGCTCTGGATCGCACTGTTCGGGCTCTGGCCGTCGAGTTGTTCGCTACTCGAGCACGCTACTACGAGGCAATGACACAGTTGCTACCAGCTGTTCGTGCAGGGATACATCCGGAGGATATTCTTTACCCACGCAGGACCGAGATGCCGCCAGGTATTGATTGGCCTGCAGTGGGAGGTCACACGCCTGCACGTGGACCTCTTCTTACAGTTTGAGACCGGATTCTGCATCAGAGTGCACACGGAGAGTAGGATCCTGCGAGTTGATCGATCTTCGGTGTTTTCTAAACTCGACTTGAGGTTGGGTTATCACCAGATCCGTGTTCGCGAAGAGGATATTCCGAAGACTGCATTCGTTACTCGTTATGGCTCTTACGAGTACACAGTCATGTCGTTTGGTTTAACAAACGCTCCAGCTACATTCTCCCGCCTAATGAATTACATATTCATGGATTACCTCGACAAATTCGTCGTGGTATATCTGGATGATATTCTGGTTTATTCGAAGAACAAAGAAGAACATGCTGAGCACCTTCGACTAGTTCTGGAGAGACTTCTAGAGCTCCAATTATATGCCAAGTACTCTAAGTGCGAATTCTGGCTTTCCGAGGTAACCTACCTTGGACATGTCATCTCCAAGGATGGTATTGCAGTTAACCCGGAGCGAGTTCAGGCTATTCTTGACTGGACCCCTCCGAAGAATGTCAAGCAAGTCAGAAGTTTCCTCGGGCTTGCAAGTTATTGTCGCCGATTCATCGAAAATTTCTCCAAGATTGCCAAGCCCCTGACTAATCTGCTTCACAAAGGCGTTAAGTTTGAGTGGACAGACAAATGTCAGGAAAGCTTCCAGACCCTCAAGGACAAGCTAACTTCTGCTCCAGTCCTTGCTCCTCCAGACTCCCGCAAAGATTTTGTGATCTTCTGCGACGCCTCTCGCCAAGGACTAGGTTGTGTCCTAATGCAAGAGCGAAGAGTTATTGCTTATGCTTCGCGACAACTGCGTCCACATGAAGAGAATTACCCAGTGCATGACCTCGAACTTGCTGCTGTCATTTATGCTTTGAAGCAGTGGCGTCATTACCTCCTTGGTAATCGGTGTGAGATTTACACCGATCATCAGAGCTTGAAGTACTTGTTCACTCAACCGGAACTTAATCTTCGTCAGCAGCGTTGGTTGGAAACAATCACCGATTATGACTGTGGAATTTCATACACTCCCGGCAAAGCTAATGTGATGGCTGATGCCTTGAGCCGCAAGTCATACTGTAGTAACCTCATGGTAAAACAAGCTCAACCCCAGCTATATGAAGAATTGCGCAAGCTGAATCTCTGCATTATTCCGCAAGGTTCTCTTAATAACCTTGTGATACAGTCAGATCTTGAGAAAGCTGTCAAGATTGCGCAATCTAAGGATGCTGAAATTGATCTAATGAAGAAAGAGCTTCACCTTCAAAAGTACAGGGATTTCTCGATTGCTGAAGATGGAACCTTGTACTTCCGAGACCGCATTGTAGTACCTCGCTTCGAGCTGATGACTGACAAAGTCATGAAGGAGGCCCATGATACACCGCTATCTATCCATCCGGGTAGTACCAAAATGTATCAAGATCTTCGTCAAAGGTACTGGTGGTCTAGAATGAAGCAAGATATTGCTCGTTATGTTGCCGAGTGTGACGTTTGTCGTCGCGTGAAGGCAGAACATCAAAAACCTGCTGGAATTCTGCAACCGCTCCCTATTCCTCTATGGAAGTGGGATAAAGTGCAAATGGACTTCATCACTGGTCTTCCCAAGTCTCAGAAGGGTCACGATGCTATTCTTGTCGTCGTTGACCAACTTTCCAAGGTTGCACACTTTCTACCAGTTAAGGAGACTATTACTGCTAGTCAGTTAGCAGAGCTATATATCTCCAGAATTGTTTCACTCCATGGTATTCCCAAGGAAATCAGTTCAGACCGTGGCAGTATTTTCACTGGCCATTTCTGGGAAAGTTTCCAGAAAGCAATGGGAACTCGTATTACCTGGAGTTCAGCTTATCATCCCCAATCCCAAGGCCAAGTTGAGCGCGTTAATCAAGTGCTTGAAGACATGCTTCGAGCCTGTGTTATATCCTTCGGTAAGAAATGGGAGGAATCTCTCCCGTATGCCGAGTTCTCTTATAACAACAGTTATCAAGCCAGCTTAAAAATGGCCCCATTTGAGGTTCTTTATGGACGAAAATGTCGAACCCCTCTGAATTGGTCAGAAACTGGGGAACGACCTCTTGTTGGACCGGACATTATTCAGCATGCCGAAGAACAAGTCCGAATTGTCCGGGAGAATCTCAAAGCAGCTCAAGACCGTCAGAAGAGTAATTATGATCGCAAGCGATGGGGTGTGATCTATCAACCTGGTGATCAAGCCTATCTTCGTGTCACTCCAATGAAGGGCACCCGTCGTTTCGGAATTAAGGGCAAGCTAGCTCCTCGCTATATTGGTCCTTTCCGCATCGTGGCTAGACGGGGACAGGTGACATATAAATTGGAGTTGCCACCGCGATTCTCCCATATTCATGATGTCTTCCACGTGTCGCAACTCCGTAAGTGCTTCAAGGAATCCCCGCACCGTGCAGTGGATCATGAGATGCTCGAGCTACAAGATGATCTTTCCTATAAGGAGCATCCGATCCGCATCCTCGACGAAGCTGAGCGTCGTACTCGTCAGAAGACGACCAAGTTCCTAAAAGTGCAATGGTCGAATCACACTGAAGACGAAGCCACTTGGGAACGCGAGGATCATCTTCGGGAAGAATATCCCGGACTTTTTCCTTCTACCTCCTAAATTCTCGGGACGAGAATTTCTTTTAGAGGAGGAGAACTTGTAACACCCCCTTGTAATAAACTCTGTGACACTCTGTTAAAACTGCCAAGTCATGATCATTTGCAGTGCCAAGTCATAAGGGTTAATGATCCAATTCAAATTCACATCTGAAAATCAACTCAAATTCAAAAGTGAAATATAAAGTTGTTCAAACTCTGTTGGGAAAATGTTCATTAAATGGCCAATAATCCAGGAACATTTCTAAAACCAATATCAAAATAATTGGAGTTAGATAAGTGACTCTAACAAGATGAAACAGCCCCAAAAATAGAATATTTGATATATTTAAAATCATATCAAATCCCAACAAACTTCAATTCTGTCCAAACCAATTTTTGGCAGTGCTAGATATTGCAACATATTTATGTGGCATAACTCACTGTTTTACAAAAGACATTAAGTGGCCTAATCATTTCGCAACAGAAAAGAAAAGAGAAAAGGAAAAGAAATAAAAGAAAAAGACTAAAGCTGGACTGGACCAAGTGCACAGTGCATTGGCCCAGCCCAGCTGGCCCATCACCTAGCTCTCTCCCTCTCTCTCCGATGCCGTGTCAGCGCGCGCATGGCTGCGCCGGCACCGACCGGCCGAACGGCGACAGCGCGACCACCCCACTGACGGGCGAGGAGATAAGGACGAGCCATCCATCTCCCCTGGTCGCCCGCGCACTCTTCCCCTCTTTCCCTCACTCGCCTCGCCTCCTCTCCCCTCCTCAGATCCGGTGGCCGAACGCCACCGTCGCCACGAATCGCCGCCGCCGTGGCCACTGGCCTCCCCACGCCGCCTCTCCGTGCCCCGCAGCTCCGCAGGCGACTGCTGCTTCGACTGGCACCGCCTGGAGGAGCTGGGTGCCTCAGCATCGAGCTCGTGCCGTCGTCTTCCTCCTCGGTCGCCGCCATTCTTCGTCGTCTCCGGCGACGCCTCTGCAGCTCCAAAGCATCCACGGGTCTTACGTGACCGCGCGGTGAGCTCCTCCCTCCCTCCTCTTCTCTCCTCGCGCTGCGTTCTTCGCCGTAGCCACCTTATCACCATGGCCGCACCATGGTCGCTGCCGGCGAGCTCACAGCCTTCGCTGCAGTGCACCTCACACCGCGTTGGTGGCACCGCCGAGCTTCTGGTGGTCATGCGCGTCGCTTGCAAGCAGCAACTTGGCTCGGGCGAGCCCCTATGCTCGAACCCGAGCACGACCGAGTTTCCATCGCCGCCGATGAGGACGCCGCCGTCACGTTAGGCCTCCCCGGTCCGTTCCGACACCATAGATGGACGCGGCGTCGAGTCCTCGTTCGAACGCTGTCAACCGCGCGCGAAATGGTGCGCTAAAACGCAAAGCCGACGAACTCCGGCGAGCGGCCGCCGCGAAATTGGTCGCCGGAGCGATCTCCGGCGCCGGCGCCGATGTGGCCGCCACGTGTGTCGCCCTGGGTCACTGACCCGTGGGCCCAGGGGCCCGCGTTGACCTGTTGACCAAGTCAACCATGATGACGTGGCAACTACGGCCGCTGACATATGGGCCCCGCGACTAATTAACCTAATTAAAGATTTAATTAATTAGAAACTAATTAGATTAACCTAATGTCTCACTGACATATGGGGTCCACCCCCTAATTAACCCTGGTAATTAAATTAATCCACTGATTAGCCTAAACAGAGGCTGACATGTGGGTCCCACTGGACCCACATGTCATATTTGACTGGTCAGCGGCACTGTTGACCGCTGACGTCACAGTGACGTCATGCTGACGTCATAATTCATTTTCTGTAAATAAATAAATTTCAGAAAATTCAAATAATCTTTAAAAATTAATAACTTTTAAACCGTAGCTCGGATCGAAAAAGTTAAAACATGAAAGTTGCTCAGAACGACAAGCCGAGTCTGATCGTGCCGTCTGTTTCTCCATCGGAACCTCCTACGTAGAAGAACTCGTAACTCCGGACCCGAATCCGGTAGATGAATAGTGCACACACGTCGGATATTAAATCCCAGAATAATTCTAAAAATAACTAAAATGACTTAGATGCATAATTAGGCAACCCTGCACTGCATCATAGCATCACACGCACCGTATTGCATTTGTTTGCATTATGTTTACCTGTTTCTTCCCCCTCTTCTCTCTCGGTAGACCCCGACGTTGACGTAGCTCCCGAGGCAGACGCCGCACAGGAGTACGACTACGTCCCCGACGATACTACTGAAGACCTTGCCCTTGCCCCCGAGCAAACAGGCAAGCACCCCCATTTTGAGCATGCCTATATCGCCTATTCTCTTCTCTCTTATGCTTGCATTAGAACTGCTACTGCTACTGTTTTCCTATATCTGCTGCATAGCCTGATTATTGTACCCTGCTTTGTTACCTTACTGGTTATCTTAGACTGCTTAGTATAGGGTGGGTAGAGACACGACAGAGACCTCCACTTGATCCCGACTGCCCTGCTGGATATCAGAAGACCCGATCATCGGGATTGAAGACCAGACCCTGGCACCGCACATCACTACCCCTTAGTTGCCGACACTGCTGGGTTACCGTCGAGTGCCGAGGGTGATACCTCGTTAGCACTTCTGATGTTAACCTTGTAGGTTAGTTACTCGGTCGTGGTAAGCGAGGGTGATTCCTCCTACACCACCCCCGATAACGACATCGTCGCGCAACCTCTCAAGTGTGGACCTCGAGGGTGATTCCTCCTTCGTTCACCTTGATGATAACATCGAGCGGGAACTCCATCGAGGGTGATTCCTCATGGTTCCCTTCGGTGTCAGACACACAGTTACCTTGGATATTATGACTTGACTATGAACCACGATACTAAAGACGGGTCGGCCCTGAGGGGTACCCGCGCGAGCTTAACGCGAAGGGATGTGGAGTCGGGTTGACCTGGATGGTGCCCGCGAGATAACTACGAGGCGTGGCCGGGCATTCTTAGCCCTTGCCGCAAGTCCTCGAGACGGGGCGACGGGGTCACATCGATCGTGAGTCTCTGCTCGTTTCCGCGCGCTCCTAATCCACTACGGTTTGGATATTTGATCCGAGGGGCCTCTGGCCCGATAGCACTAACCATCACGTGGGCATAGTATGGGCGTTCTGCGTCGTATACTTCAGCCGGAGCTTAATGGACGTCAGCGACTGATGCGGCACACGCTGGGTTGGACTGGGAACGCAACCGCGCTTGTATAAGGGGTTGCTAGGTCTGCTCACCGGCGGTGCACGTAACGTGCAGGAGTTCCCGGGGCGATGGCCCAAGACCCCTGGGGGCATAGGTTAGTCCGGCGTGCTGACCTCTCTATTAGGTATTTGGTCGGGTTGCGGCGTGTTGCTTAGCCGAGGCCGGGCATGACCCAGAAAAGTGTGTCCGGCCGGAGTTAAGCGAGCGTGGTGGGTAAGTTGGTGCACCCCTGCAGGGAAGAAACTTCTATCCATAGCCTGTCCTACGGTAACGGACACTCGGAGTTGTATCCCGATCGGTACAACTAGAACATGTGGTGAGAATTGGATAGTACGGCTCTGGGATTGCTTTCTCGCAGGGAGTCGAGAAAGGATCTCAGGTCGAGGTTGATGATACTACTACTACTACTTTACTTATGTAATCTGCTCTCTCCTCATGCTGAAAGACTGCTGAAGATTGTTGAAGATGCTAGTCTTCGATAGGACTAGGCTTTCCCCCTCTATTCTGGCATTTCTGCAGCCCAGTCCACATATACAGCCATTCCTTTGACAATGATGCATATGTAGTGTAGATCCTTGCTTGCTGAGTACTTCGGATGAGTACTCACGTTTGCTTTATTTTCTTTTTTCCCCCGTATTCCATTTGATGCCACCAGACGACGGAGCCCCTGAGCCAGAAGCCCCAGCCGACGACCAGTACTACTACCCGCCTGGCGAGTACTACTACTACGAGGAGCCGTTCGACGACCAGGAGTAGGATCGGAGGGTCCAGGGCAGGAGGCCTACGCCTTTCGATCGTAGTATTTTATTTTACCCCGCCTCTGTGAAGGCCTAATTCTCTCTATGTAATATATCTGTACCCAGATATCTAATGCTTCCGCTGACGCTTGTATGCCATCGAGCTATGTATTCAAGCCCTCGAGGCCCTGGCTTGTAATATTAAGCTTGTATGACTTTATTTTATGTTTTAGAGTTGTGTTGTGATATCTTCAAGTGAGTCCTTAGGCTTGATCATGCGCATTTGCGTGTATGATTAGTGCATGATTAAGCCGGGGTCGTCACAGGTTGGTATCAGAGCCGACTGCCTCTAGGAGTCCCCCTTTCCAACTCTTTGGCCGAAGTTGAGTCTAGTGGTCAAAAACTGTTTTACTAACTTGGCTGTGTGGCTTACGGGCCCACGTCGCCAACTGGGTGGTATTAGGATCTTTTATTCCTCGTCTTTACTCTGGGATTCTGATCTCTCGTCTATTCGGGTTTAATAAAATTTACTAACACCGACATTTAGGTTCTCGTTAATTCTATCCACCCGGAGAGCTGGATTCAGTGCGATTTCCCTGACGTTGATCTGATTAGTCTGATAATCATTTTCCTTTCCATTGTTTTGTTTAACCTTTCCTTCCGAGATCGGTTATATTTCTCATTGTCCTATGACAACCCTGAACCTTTCTGTTTCAGATGGATCGACTGTTTCCACCGCGGCCTACGACCCAGCTTGTGCGTCGCACTTGGGCTCGTGATGCCCCTGGATTTCCAGCTGTTCTGATCGCCCTCCTGAGTAGACTGGGTTACCGCTGGTATCCCGAGTACATGGTCTATGAGGTTTACCGTGAGTTCAACCAGGAACAGTACTATGCTGAAGTTCGGATTTATGATCAGCAGAACAACTCAGACACTGAGCTACACCTTTTTCATGGATTAGGCGTGACGATTGAGATGGAAGTACATGATGCCGCCTACTCTGCTGTCGCACGTCTCCGAGGAGAGCACAATGCTAACTTGGATGATACTGTGTTTTGGTACATTCCGTATGTACCTGTTGGAGATGCTACTGGATTTTACACAGCTATCTGTGCCCCGTACGAGTCTTGACGCTACGACCCGCAGGTTCTGATTCAGTGCACTCAGGCTCTGGATCGCACTGTTCGGGCTCTGGCCATCGAGTTGTTCGCTACTCGAGCACGCTACTACGAGGCAATGACACAGTTGCTACCAGCTGTTCGTGCAGGGATACATCCGGCGGATATTCTTTACCCACGCAGGACCGAGATGCCGCTAGGTATTAATATTATGTTAAAATGTAATGAAATATAAAATCTCAATGAAGAAAAAAAACAAAATATGAAACTAATTGCCCATTTGCTGTGTTCTCTTTTACATTTGCAACCTATTTCATATTAGTTTTATGATTTACTGCCCATTTTCTGGCCAGGCCGAATGCATCCCTCCTTGTCTTGAAGATTTGCAGCCCAGCAAGTCGAAGAAAAGTAATAGGCCTAGGTTGGGTATTCTTGAAAAAAATTGGTGGGATACCCATTTTTCTAAAGAAAAAACAGCTGGGTTGGTCATGTTGTTAGATGGGCCACAAACACCGCACAACCCAGCTTATACCATTCTCCATCTAAACAACCAAAAAAAACTGCTTGAGCTGCTGGATCCCAGGTGTCAGCCGCTCCACGTGTAATTCTGTCATTAATTGACTATACATTGACAATGATGTGGGTCCCAGATATCAGCAGGGTGGATCTGAGTAAAAAATTGAGGGGTGGACCTGAGTAGTAAGGAGGCACTTGCTTACGTTCGGTAGTGGAACTGGTGGGTCCCTACTGTCATACTCTCAAGTACAGTCCTCTCCCGATTCACCATGTTGACCATGTTGACATGGCCGGGCGACAGCGCCGCGGCGAGCGCACCAAGGCGAAGGACGACGACAAGGCCTCAGACGGTGTCGGAGTCTAGGATCTGCGTCCATGAAACTCTCCAAGAACTAGGGCTCAAACTCTAGGGGGCTTTGCTTGGCAACCTACGACTTGATGAGGACTGTGGTGAGATCTCGACGAGCACGCTCACTCACATTGGACACGATGGGGGCACGTGAGTTACCCAGGTTCGGTCCACCATGCGGTGTAATACCCTACTCCTGCTTTGTGGGATTGCTGTGTAATGAAGCGCTTGGGGCTCGAGGTACACGAAGCGTGCGGGAGAGAATGGCCTGATCCCCTTACATGGAGGCGGCCCTGCCGCCTTTGTAGTTCCTTGGTCCTCTTCCCCGAAAATATGAGTGGGAAAGGGTGGCCACAAGGTGGCAATTCAAAGGAGGACAGGCGCCCAGGCTTATCCTGACTAAAGGCAGTCTTCGCCTGCTAAAGTTGCCATCCAGACACACTGGTGGGCTCGGCGATGACCTCCGCCCTCACTACAAAAAAACATTTCCGTGATGATACGTGTTTGTCACAGTAGGTCATGTTTTCTGTCATGCATGTACATCCATGACGATTTTATGACAGAATCAAGATAGTCATACTTGTGCCGTCGTAGAAGTGTTCCATGACAATACTGAAATTATCATCACGGAAGTGTCCACTTCCATGACGATAAATGGCGCGTCATGGAAGTGTTTTCGTCAAGGGTAACCGACACGTGGCATCCACCATAACGGGTCGCCGTTAAGCTATTGGGTTTCGGTTTGGATCCGATAACCCGTTAACAGCCCGGACCAATGGGGATTTCCACGTGTAAAATTCTCATTGTCTAGAGGAACCATATGTCGGCTCAGCATTGGGACATATTTCATCCACTCATTGGACGAGAGGCGCCTATGGTACGTCGACACGTGGCACGGCCCAACAGTGGCCCATTTAGGTGAAAGAGGCTGACTTAGTCAAAATTAGCAGGCCGGCCCATATAGGGACTACTTGTGTCTGGTCCATTTAGGCCCACGACCCATACGAGATGTGCCAATTCGGCCTGTCAACAGCCCGCTAACTATTTGACACTATTGTAGCCCATCATCTGTTCGAGGCCGTTAACAACCCGCTATATATTTGGGCTCAATATCGGCCCGACGTAATTTCGGCCTGTTAACATCCCATTCAAGGGATGGGCCAATTTTTAGGATGTACGTCTTTCGGCCTTTTAGTGACCCATTCAAGTGTTGGGCCAATTTCCAGCCCGGTGTGTCTTTCAGCCTGTTAATGGCCCATACAGGAGTTGGGCCATTTGCAGTCCGACCTGAGTTTTGGCCTCTTAACAGCCCATGCTCTTCATGGTCCAATACCAGCCCGGTTTCTCTTTCGACCTACTAAAGGCCCACAACATAGTTGGGCCATATAAAATCCGACCTGACTTTTGGCCTCCTAGCGGCCCATGCTCTTCATGATCCGACACCAGCTTGCTGTCTCTTTTGTCTTGCTAAAGGCCCACAACACAGTTGGGCCATATATAGCCTGACCTTAGTATTGGCCTGTTAAGGGCCCGTGAAATTGAATGGGCCCACTTATTGTCCGCTTCGATTTCGGCCTGTTAACGGCCCGACAGGTAACTGGGCCAAGCATTAACTGTTGGTTCGTTTCAATTATAGAGGCCCAATAGAGATTTTGCCCTGGTTACGATCCATCAACTTATTGGGCCCGCTAAAGTTCAAACATGTCTTTAGGCCCAATTAGACAACGCCGATTTTGGCCCAACTATTATTTGAGCCCACTATGATGACTATCAGTGTCAAAACCGGCGGATCTCGGGTAGGGGGTCCCAAACTGTGGATCTTGGATCGATGGGGAACAGTGGACGTGGGACACGATATTTACCCAAGTTCGGGGCCTTTCTAAGAGGTAAAACCCTATGTCCTGCTTGATTATATTGCTTGTGTATAAGGGGGTTACAGAGTAGATCTACCACGAGATCAGACGAATTAAACCCTAACTAGTAGGATGGAAATTGTTCTTCTAGCCTCTACAGACTAAGCCCCCTGGTTTATATAGACACCAGGGGTACTAGGGTTTACAGATAGTCGGTTACATCAAGGAAACGCCGGATCTTCCATCTTGACTTGGGGTACACTCCAAGGCACAAAAGGTCTTCGGTTCGGATACGGTGCGGCCCAACAGTCCGGCCCACATGAGATGAGCTGACACCCCGAGGGCCCCCTAGTCCAGGACTCCCTCAGTAGACCCTGAACTAGCCTTCAACACCGGCTTATTATAACTCCCATGACTGCAGACTCCAGCTTGCAGGTGAGTTCCCTTTCTCCCGAGCACTCGGAATAATCCTTCTCCAGTTAAGCCTTCAAACGGTACTTGATTCAATTCGGCCATACGCCAAGCCGTATTCGGACTCTGAACTATCTGTTTTACTTAGTCTCGAAGGCCAATCGTTCGAGTGTGAACAGTATCTTTGACTGACAACTTTCGGTGAAGGGTCGCGTCCGGTCGTAAACATGAAGACTCGATACGTGGCTCGAGGCTGCTCCTTTGATGGCACGTCCCTTTGAGGTGGGGATCGTGTCCTATTTTTTAAGGGATTTGATCAATGATTCACAATATCCCACTCGCGCATAATGCCACGAGTTTATCGGGAAGAGGTGAGGTAGGCGGCGCATTTACAGGACTCTTAGTATTACGACTGCTTATAAAAGGGAGCAGCCACGGTTATCCCCGTACTTCTTCTTCTTCCTCTCGCCACAACCTTTCCCAACCTAGAGAGCTCGAGCGCTCCAACCTATCCTTCTGCAAAGTCGAGTTCAACAATGTCCGGATCTGGAGAAAAGGGCAAGTGGGAGGCCTCGTGTGTCACCAACAACGACATTCAGGACCTAAAGCGAGCGGGCTTCCTCTCCCTCAGCATTGCACATTGGGCCCCTGAGGAAGGCAGGGTCATGCCGACACCCCGTGCCGGCGAACGGGTGGTATTTCTCCCCCACTTGATCCAGGGGCTAGGCTTTCCACTCCACCCATTCGTTCGAGGGTTGATGTTCTACTATGGACTCAACTTCCACGACCTGGCTCCGAATTCTTTCCTCCATGTCTCGGCCTTCATCGTCATCTATGAGGCCTTCCTTCGGGTCCAGTCGCACTTCGTCCTATGGCTGAAAGTTTATAATGTTAAGCCGAAGATCGTCGATGGCCAGATCGCAGATTGCGGGGGCGCCATGGTGAGCAGGCTTTCCCGACTTGGTTGGCCGGAGGGTGAGTTTGTTGACACGGTCAAGATCTGGCAGAAAGAGTAGTTCTACATCACAGAGCCCCATGAGGTGACCTGGGCAGCTACTCTGGATTTCAGATCCGGACCCCGGGCAAGGTTAACCTCGTGGACCAGAAAAGGCCTTGACTGGGAGCCTGTCGCCGATGTGAAGGCACTGCAAAAATGTGTTATCAACATGATAGAGGAGGGGGTAACTCTGACTAACATGGTCCAGATCATGCTTCACTGCAGTCTGCTACCCTACCAACTCCGGGCCACCCTGATGTGGTCCTGGAAGCCCGAAGACCCCCACATTATGTAATATTTCCATGGCACTACTCGCGAGAAGCTGTGGAGAGCGTTGTTTAAGCCGCAAGAGACTTGGCCGGCCGAGAAGGAGGACATTGGCCTCGATGCCGAGACCCCTCCCAAGGAGGTAATGTGACACCACCCTCCCTTATGCTGGGGTATTCACCCTTCCATTACGGATCTCAGTTCCTTGTTTCTTATTTCCCCAGGGTTGGCTGAAGAAGGCTGTGAAGATGGGCAGTCCGGCCTCGCTGCCCGAAGACCCCATGTCCGCTCAGCTAGGAGAGATGCTGACAATGGCCCCTTACAAGGCACCGGAGAAAAAGGAGAAGAAGAAGAATCTCACAAAGGGGGCCAGGGAGGGCCTCCGCCCACGAGCTGCTCCAGACACCAAGTCCGGGGACACCCACGCCCCCATCGCACAAGAGGGCGATCCGGAAGAAGAAGAGGAGGAGAGTGATTCCTCCCGCACCAGAAAGAGAGCGGCATCGGTCGAAGCCGAAGGGGAGAATCCTTCCCCAGCTCCGAAGAAGAAGAACAGGGGCAAGCTGGCCCTGCTTGATGACAGTTCAGACTCCGACGAGGAGTTCGTAGTCCCCGAGAAGGTCCCGGAGAGGGTTCCCAGATCCAAGCCCCGCGCTGAAAGGTAAGAGTCCGAAGACTTGTTTGGGTGCAGGATTTACTAACCCATTACTAAACTCATGTGTGCCCTCACATTGCAGCTTGCCACACGACCGCCCCAACGATCAGATGTCTTAGGGAACTCCTCCGCCAACTGATCTGGTGGAGAGCGGGGGTGCATCGGGCGCCTCACCACCTCCGGTCATTGATGAGACCGGGGAGGTGCTGTCCCAGTGGACTCCACCTGTGCCGAACATGGGGGGAGATGGCGATACCGGCATGGCCAAGGCTAACACTTCGGCCGCTGAAGACCAGGAGAAGGAGCCCGGGCAAGCCGAGCCCTCTCAGACGACGGTTCCGGGGCCCACACGGCCCTCCGAAGCGTCCTAGCCGCCTCCCACCAAAGGGGGAGCTGGGGCCCCGCCACCAGTGCGGAACACCGGGGGCCGGGTCATGGCAGAGTGGCCGGACATGATGGAGGAGGCTATGAAGAGCTCCTCCATAGTCGCTGAACACCGCATCCTGATGGGTGCAGTTTTGCAAAGCGTTCGGTCCGTTAATAGCGGATTGAAAGATGCTTTTGGTGGCCTCTTAACAGGCTTTGAGGTAAACAAAGTAATGCTTGTTACTTTGCAAGTGAGATTTGAGCAATCCTTATATGTAGGAGCCCCCGAGACTCTGGCAGGTTTTAAAAGAAAACCTGGCTGAGGATCCAGATCGTCAGAATAATAGGCTAACCAAAGTGCTTGCTACGTGATTGCAGGCTTCAACGTTAGCGGCGGCATCCAATGCCGCCGAACTGGCTGGGATGAATCGGAAGCTTAAGAGTTCCGATGCGGAGCTCGACCTCGTCAACAAGCGGTTTGATGAGGCACAAGGTTAGTATGCTTGAAATGTGGTTCCTTGAGTTTCTTTGTTGAGCAAAGTATCCAGAATTATCCCTAAGCAAGAGACGATTTTGCAGCTGCTGCCGCAGAGGTCGAAAGTATTGCTTTCTTCATGTCAAATACATATTCCTCCGACTATGAGATTATGCAACTCCCGGATACCGGAGGAATACCTTGTGTGCTATCAAATGTCACAACATAAGTGGGTGATCATAAAGATGCTCTACAGGTATCTCCGAAGGTGTTTGTTGAGTTCGTATAGATCGAGATTAGGATTTGTCACTCCGTGTATCGGAGAGGTATCTCTGGGCCCTCTCGGTAATACACATCATAAGCTTGCAAGCAAATGACTAAGGAGTTAGTTACGAGGTGATGTATTACGGAATGAGTAAAGAGACTTGCCGGTAATGAGATTGAACTAGGTATGAAGATACCGACGATCAAATCTCGGGCAAGTAACATACCGATGGACAAAGGGAATTATGTATGTTGTCATAACGGTTCGACCGATAGAGATCTTCATAGAATATGTAGGAGCCAATATGGGCATCCAGGTTCCGCTATTGGTTATTGACCGGAGAGGTGTCTTGGTCATGTCTACATAGTTCTCGAACCTATAGGGTACGCACGCTTAACATTCATTGACGATATAGTGTTATATGAGTTATATGATTTGGTGACCGAATGTTGTTCGGAGTCCTAGATGAGATCATGGACATGACGAGGAGTCTCGAAATGGTCGAGAGGTAAAGCTTGAAATATAGGACGATGGTATTCGGACACCGGAAGAGTTTCGGGATGCACCGGGTAGTCATCGAGTCACCGGAAGGGGTTCCGGACACCCCCGGTAGGTGTATGAGCCTAATGGGCCAAGGGGGGGACAGACCAGCCCACAGGGGGCTGGTGCGCCCCTCTCCCTGGCCGGCTGGCCCTAGGGAAGGAAAGGGGGGAGGGCTAGCCCCTCCCGCTTTCCCCTTCTCATGGGAGAAAGGAAAGGGGGGCGCCTCCCTCCCCTGCCTTTCCCCCGCACCTATACATGGCAGGGGGTGCGGCTTGGGGCAATCATTTATAACAATCTAATCTTGGAGGCGAATATTTTTAGATACGAGTTTGGCCTTCATTTAAAACAATGTGGAATTGTTTCACAACTCACGCCACCTAGAACACCACAGCGTAATGGTGTGTCCGAACGTCGTAACCGTACTTTATTAGATATGGTGCGATCTATGATGTCTCTTACCGATTTGCCACTATCGTTTTGGGGTTGTGCATTAGAGACAGCCACATTCACGTTAAATAGGGCACCGTCTAAATCCGTCGAGACGACACCGTATGAACTGTTGTTTGGCAAGAAACCTAAGCTGTTGTTTCTTAAAGTTTAGGGTTGCGACACTTATGTCAAAAGGCTTCAGCCTGATAAGCTCGAACCCAAATCAGAGAAGTGTGTCTTCATAGCATACCCTAAGGAAACAATTGGTTACACCTTCTACCATAGATCCAAAGGCAAGATCTTTGTTGCCAACAATGGAACCTTCCTAGGGAAGGAGTTTCTCTAGAAAGAAGTGAGTGGGAGGAAAGTTGAACTTGATGAGGTAATTGTATCTTCTCTCGAATGGAAAGTAGCACATCACAGAAAACCGTTCCCGTGATGCCTACACCAACTAGAGTGGAAGCAAATGATAATGATCATTGATACGTCTCCATCGTATCTATAATTTTTGATTGTTTTATGCCAATATTATACAACTTTCACATATTTTTGGCAACTTTTTATATGATTTATTGGACTAACCTATTGATCCAGTGCCCAGTGCCGGTTCCTGTTTGTTGCATGTTTTTTTTGTTTCGTAGAAAATCCATATCAAACGAAGTCCAAACGCGAAAAAAAATTACGGAGAATTATTTCGGAATATTTATGATTTTTGGGAGGTGGAATCAACGCAAACGGGGGCCCATAGTGACCACAACACACCAGGGCGCGCTGGGCACCCCCTGGCGCGCCCAGGTATCTTGTGCCCTCCTCGAACATCGGTTGGGGCCCTTCTTCTGGCGCAAGAAAGATTATTTATGGAAAAAATCGTGTAAAAATTTCAGCGCAATCGGAGTTACGGATCTCCGGGAATTTAAGAAACCGTGAAGGGCCAGACCTGGGGAACGCGAAACAGAAGAGAACAGAGAGGGAGATCCAATTTCGGAGGGGCTCCCGCCCCTCCGCCACCATGGAGGCCATGGACCAGAGGGGGAACTCTCCTCCCATCTAGGGGGGAGGCCAAGGAAGAAGAAGAAGGAGGGGGGCTCTCTCCCCCTCTCTCCCGGTGGCGCCGGAGTGCCGCCGGGGCAAGGATCGTGACGGCGATCTACATCAACAATCTTGCTACCGTCAACACCAACTTTCTCCTCCTCTATGAAGCGGTGTAACACCTCTTCCCCACGCTGTAATCTTTACTTAAACATGGTGCTCAACTCCATATATTATTTCCCAATGATATTTGGCTATCCTATGATGTTTGAGTAGATCCATTTTGTCCTGTGGGTTAATCATGATCTTGGTTGGTATGATTGTATATTTTATTTATGGTGCTGTCCTACAGTGTCCAATCATAAGTGCATATGATCCAAGTAGAGAAAGTATGTTAGCTCATGCCTCTCCCTCATGTAAAATTACAAGAATGATTACCGGTACTTGTTATCGATTGCCTAGGGACAAATGACTTTCTTGTTGACAAAAGCTAACCACTTTTATTACCTTGCAATTTATCCATAGTTTTATTCTCGCAAAGTACTCGTAGTTTTATTCTTGCAAAATAGTTTCATACTTGTTTTCGGTAAAGCAAACATCAAGTGTGCGTAGAGTTGTATCGGTGGTCGATAGAACTTGAGGGAATATTTGTTCTACCTTTATCTCCTCGTTGGGTTCAACACTCTTATTTATCGAAGAAGGCTACAAACGATCCCCTATACTTATGGGTTATCAAGACCTTTTTCTGGTGCCATTGCCGAGGAGCAATAGCGTAGGGTGAATATTCTCGTGTGTGCTTGTTTGCTTTATCACTAAGTAATTTTTATTTCCTATTTTAAGTTGTTCTCTATCTTTAGTTATGGATATGGAACACGAAACACCAAAAAAATTAGTGGTACTTGCTACTCATGGAGATGGGGAACCTCCTAAAACCCTCGATGCTCGTTATGTGAAAAATATTATGCAATACTTTGATAATCCTGAGAAAACCCCGTTCAACTTGATAATGGGAGACACATTGGATCAATGTGAATACTTTAGGGATTATCACTTGACACAAAAAGGGAGACTGTTATAGGATCAAATTCATATG
The DNA here is from genome assembly GCA_011799875.1 of Thinopyrum elongatum. Classification (NCBI taxonomy): domain Eukaryota; kingdom Viridiplantae; phylum Streptophyta; class Magnoliopsida; order Poales; family Poaceae; genus Thinopyrum; species Thinopyrum elongatum. The sequence continues at coordinate 280,965,854 of CM022303.1, forward strand.
TTGAAATGGTATGCTTGGAATCTATGCTCTAGATATGATTATACTTGTTGCTCTAGGATGAATGCTCCACACCTTCCCTTTTCATGCAAATTTAATGACAATGAAACCTTAGCTTCTTATGCTAATGGTAGATATGATTACTATGATGTGGAACGAATAGAGGAATTTGTTGCTTTTAAGGGTGCTTATGAAATTGAATCTTTGTTTGAAAAGTTTGAAGATTTTGATGATTCAGTTTATAGACCTGAAAATTTTGCTATCCTTAAATATTGCTATGACAATTATAAATTCAATTGCGATATTGAAATATTTATTGAGAAAGTCTCTGCTGTCCAAGAAGAGACTAATATTTTGCAGGAGTCTATGGAAGAAGAAATTGATGAAACTGTGAGCTCATTGGATGAAAAAGATGATAAGGAGAGCGAAGAACAAAAGGAGGAAGAGCGGATTAGCTACCCGTGCCCACCTTCTAATGAGAGTAACTCTTCAACTCATACATTATTTAATTTCCCTTCTTGCTTACCGAAGGATGAATGCTATGATAATTGCTATGATCCCATTGATTCTTTTGAAATATCCCTTTTTGATGAACTTAATGCTTGCTATGCTTGTGGCCAAGATGCCAATATGAATTATGCTTATGGAGATGAACTTGCTATAGTTCCTTATGTTAAGAATGAAATTATTGCTATTGCACCCACACATGATAGTCCTATTATCTTTTTGAATTCTCTAAACTACACTATATCAAAGAAGTTTATTTTTATTAAGGATTATATTGATGGGTTGCCTTTTACCGTTGCACATGATAATTTTGATGAATATAATATGCATGTGCTTGCTGCTCCTACTTGCAATTATTATGAGAGAGGAACTATATCTCCACCTCTCTATGTTTCCAACACAATAAAATTGGAAGAAACTGCTTATACTATGCATTCGCCTTTACTTGATGTGCATGAATTGTTCTTTTATGACATGCCGATGCATAGAAAGAGAGTTAGACTTCGTCATTGCATGATATATGTTGCTTTGTGCTCACTACTAAATGCCAAATCATTGTTAATTAAAATTGGCTTTGATATACCTTGGGATCCAGGTGGATTCATTACTTGAGCACTTTATGCCTGGCTCAATGGCTTTCAAGAAAGTGCTGCCAGGGAGACAAACCAGAAGTTTTAGAGAGTCATTTATTTCTGTTGAGTGCTTTTATAAAGTTTAAAAAAAATAGAGGGGAACCTAAAAACTTTTTCAAAAAGAGAAGTGATTGAAAGGGGATGCATTGGAGAAGTGAGGGTCGACCTTGAACACTTGTGTTCATGCTCATGGAAACAATTTAAATTTTTCATGAATATTCTCACAAAAATAATTATCCCCTTGTACAAATCCATTGTATTATAAAAATAATGTGCCAAGATTTGCCTTTAGGATGATTAGATTGCTTGTTGGTATGTGTGGTGCAAAAACAGAAATTTTGGCTGTAGTGTGTGATTTTAATTTTTTTACTGGAACGTCAAAAGATTATGAAACTTTTTGCACAGTCTTTCTAAACAAAATTTTTATTTTTTCCTATTTTTTCAGAATTTTTGGAGTACCAGAAGTATGGTAGGTGTTCAGATTGCTACAGACTGTCCTGTTTAAGACAGATTCTGTTTTTGATGCAGTGTTTTGCTTGTTTTGATGAAACTATCGATTTTTATCGGTGGTATAAGCCATGGAAAAGTTATAATACAGCAGGGATAATGCAAAAACAAAATATGAATTGGTTTGCAACAGTACTTAGAGTAGTGATTTGCATTATTATACCAACGGATCTTACCGAGGTTTCTGTTGAGTTTTGTGTGGATGAAGTGATCAAAGATCGAGGAGGTCTCGATATGAGGAGAAGGCGGAGAGGCAAGAGCTCAAGCTTGGGGATGCCCAAGGCAACCCAAGTAAATATTCAAGCAGACTCAAGCGTCTAAGCTTGGGGATGCCCCAGAAGGCACCCCATCTTTCTTCAACAAGTATCGGTATGTTTTCATCTTCGTTTCGTTCATGTGATATGTGTGAATCTTGGAGCGTATTTTCTGTTTATTTTTCATTTTTATTTTATGCACCATGCTGGTATGAGATAGTCCATGGTCTATTTATAGAATGCTCATTGCACTTCACTTATATCTTTTGAGTGTGGCTTTATAGAATGCTTCATGTGCTTCACTTATACCATTTGAAGTTTGGATTGCCTGTTTCTCTTCACATAGAAAACCGTTATTTGTAGAATGCTCTTTTGCTTCACTTATATTTATTATAGCATGATATTTTATAGAAAGAATTAAACTCTCATGCTTCACTTATATCTATTTAGAGAGTCAACAGGAATTGGTCAATTGCATGGTTAGTCATAAAATCCTACATAAAACTTATGGATCACTGAATATGGTATGTTTGATTCCTTGCAATAGTTTTGCGATATAGAGATGGTAATATGTGGGAGGTACTAGTAAACGGTTGTGGTTAGTAAGAATATTGGTGTTAAGGTTTGTGATTCCCGAAGCATGCACGTATAGTCTCTCGTTATGCTATGAAGTTGGAGCATGATTTATTATTGATTGTCTTCCTTATGAGTGGCGGTCGGGGACGAGCGATGGTCTTTTCCTACCAATCTATCCCCCTAGGGGCATGCGTAGTAGTACTTTGCTTCGAGGGCTAATAAAATTTTGCAATAAGTATATGAGTTCCTTATGACTAATGTGAGTCCATGGATTATACGCAGTCTTACCTTTCCGCAATTTGCTAGCCTCTACAGTACCGTGCATTGCCCTTTCTCACCTCGAGATGTGGTGCAAACTTCGCAGGTGCATCCAAACCCCGTGATATGATACGCTCTATCGCACATAAGCCTTATTATATCTTCCTCAAAACAGCCACCATACCTACCTATTATGGCCTTTCCATAGCCATTCCGAGATATATTGCCATGCAACTTCCACCGCCTCCGTTTTGATGACTTGAGCATTCATTGTCATATTGCTTTGCATGATCGTAAGATAGCTAGCATGATATTTCCATGGCTTGTCCTTTTTTTTTGATATTGTTGTTATGCTAGATCATTGCACATCCTGGTACACTGCCAGAGGCATTCATATGGAGTCATACTTTGTTATAGGTATCGAGTTGTAATTTTTATTTCTTTTGAGTTATAAGTAAATAGAAGTGTGATGATCATCATTATTCATTTTTAGAGCATTGCCCCAGTGAGGAAAGGATGATGGAGACTATGATTCCCCCCACAAGTCGGGATGAGACTCCGGACAATGAGAGAGAAAAAAAGAAAAAAAAGGAAAAACAAAAAAAAAGAAAAAAAGGAAGAAAAAAGGAAAAAAAGAAAAAAAAGAGAGAAGGGGCATTGCTACTATCTTTTACCACACTTGTGCTTCAAAGTAGCACCATGTTTTTCATATAGAGAGTCTCCTATGTAGTCACTTTCATATACTAGTGGGAATTTTTCATTATAGAACTTGTCTTGTATATTCCGATGATGGGCTTCCTCAAATGCCCGAGGTCTTCATGAGCAAGCAAGTTGGATGCACACCCACCTAGTTTTCATATTGAGCTTTCATACACTTATAGCTCTTAGTGCATCCGTTGCATGGCAATCCCTACTCCTCACATTGATATCAATTGATGGGCATCTCCATAGCCCGTTAGTTAGCCGCGTTGATGTCAGACTTTCTTACTTTTTGTCTTCTCAATATTTACCCCTATCATCATACTCTATTCCACCTATAGTGCTATATCCATGGCTCGCGCTCATGTATTGCATGAGGGTTGAAAAAGCTAAAGCGTGTTAAAAAGTATGAACCAATTGCTCGGCTTGTCATCGGGGTTGTGCATGATAAATACTTTGTTATAGGTATCGAGTTGTAATTTTTATTTCTTTTGAGTTATAAGTAAATAGAAGTGTGATGATCATCATTATTCATTTTTAGAGCATTGCCCCAGTGAGGAAAGGATGATGGAGACTATGATTCCCCCCACAAGTCGGGATGAGACTCCGGACAATGAGAGAGAAAAAAAGAAAAAAAAGGAAAAAGAAAAAAAAGAAAAAAAGGAAGAAAAAAGGAAAAAAAAAAGAAAAAAAAGAGAGAAGGGGCATTGCTACTATCTTTTACCACACTTGTGCTTCAAAGTAGCACCATGTTTTTCATATAGAGAGTCTCCTATGTAGTCACTTTCATATACTAGTGGGAATTTTTCATTATAGAACTTGTCTTGTATATTCCGATGATGGGCTTCCTCAAATGCCCGAGGTCTTCATGAGCAAGCAAGTTGGATGCACACCCACCTAGTTTTCATATTGAGCTTTCATACACTTATAGCTCTTAGTGCATCCGTTGCATGGCAATCCCTACTCCTCACATTGATATCAATTGATGGGCATCTCCATAGCCCGTTAGTTAGCCGCGTTGATGTGAGACTTTCTTACTTTTTGTCTTCTTAATATTTACCCCTATCATCATACTCTATTCCACCTATAGTGCTATATCCATGGCTCGCGCTCATGTATTGCATGAGGGTTGAAAAAGCTAAAGCGTGTCAAAAAGTATGAACCAATTGCTCGGCTTGTCATCGGGGTTGTGCATGATAAAAGTAGGAGCTAAAGCGTGTTAAAAAGTATGAACCAATCATAAGTGCATATGATCCAAGTAGAGAAAGTATGTTAGCTCATGCCTCTCCCTCATGTAAAATTACAAGAATGATTACCGGTACTTGTTATCGATTGCCTAGGGACAAATGACTTTCTTGTTGACAAAAGCTATCCACTTTTATTACCTTGCAATTTATCCGTAGTTTTATTCTTGCAAAGTACTAGTAGTTCTATTCTTGCAAAATAGTTTCATACTTGTTTTCGGTAAAGCAAACGTCAAGTGTGCGTAGATTTGTATCGGTGGTCGATAGAACTTGAGGGAATATTTGTTCTACCTTTAGCTCCTCGTTGGGTTTGACACTCTTATTTATCGGACAAGGCTACAAATGATCCCCTATACTTGTGGGTTATCAATCATGAAACTTCAGATCAAGTTACCACTGAACCTCGTAGGTCAACCAGAGCACGATCCGCACCAGAGTGGTACTGAAATCCTATTCTGGAAGTCATGTTATTAGACCAAGGCGAACCTACGAACTATGAATAAGCTATGATGAGCCCAGATTCCGATAAATGGCTTGAGGCCATGAAATCTGAGATAGGATCCATGTATGAGAACAAAGTGTGGACTTTGGTGGACTTGCCCAATAACCGGCAAGCCATTGAGAATAAATGGATCTTCAAGAAGAAGACTGATGCTGATGGTAATGTTACTGTCTAAAAAGCTCGACTTGTCGCGAAAGGTTTTCGACAAGTTCAAGGAGTTGACTACGATGAGGTTTCTCACCCGTAGCGATGCTTAAGTCTGTCCGAATCATGTTAGCAATTGCCACATTTTATAATTATGAAATCTGGCAAATGGACATCAAAACTGCATTCCTTAATGGATTTCTTAAAGAAGAGTTGTATATGATGCAACCGGAAGGTTTTGTCGGTCCTAAAGGTACTAACAAAGTGTGCAAGCTTTAGTGATCCATCTATGGACTGGTGCAAGCATCTCGGAGTTGGAATATACGCTTTAATGAGGTGATCGAAGCATATGGTTTTATACAGACTTACGGTGAAGCCTGTATTTACAAGAAAGTGAGTGGGAGCTCTCTGGCTTTTCTGATATTATATGTGGATGACATTTTATTAATTGGAAATGATATAGAATTTCTGGATGGCATAAAAGGATACTTGAATAAGAATTTTTCAATGAAAGACCTCGGTGAAGGTGCTTATATATTGGGCATCAAGATCTATAGAGATAGATCAAGTCGCTTAATAGGACTTTCACAAAGCACATACCTTGACAAAGTTTTGAAGAAGTTCAAAATGGATCAGTCAAAGAAAGGGTTCTTGCCTATGTTACAAGGTGTGAAGTTGAGTCAGACTCAAAGCCCAACCACTGCAGAAGATAGAGAGAAAATGAAAGTCATTCCCTATGCCTCAGCCATAGGTTCTATCATGTATGCTATGTTGTGTACCAGACCTGATGTGTGCCTTGCCATAAGTCTGGCAGGGAGGTACCAAAGTAATCCAGGAGTGGATCACTGGACAGCGGTCAAGAACATCCTGAAGTACCTAAAAAGGACCAAGGATATGTTTCTCGTTTATGGATGTGATGAAGAGCTCGTCGTAAATGGTTACGTCGATGATAGCTTCGACACTGATCCGGATGACTTTAAGTCACAAACCAGTACGTATTTATATTGAATGGTGGAGCTGTCAGTTGGTGCAGTTACAAGCAGAGCGTCGGGGCGGGATCTACGTGCGAAGTGGAGTACATAGCTGCTTTGGAAGCAGCGCATGAAGGAGTCTGGATGAAGGAGTTCATATCCGATCTAGGTGTAATACCTAGTGCATCGGGTCCAATGAAAATCTTTTATGACAACACTGGAGCAATTACCTTGGCGGAGGAATCCCGGTTTCACAAGAGAACCAAACACATCAAGAGAAGCTTCAACTCTATTCGTGAAAAGGTCAAGGATGGAGACATAGAGATTTGCAAAATACATACGGATCTGAATGTCGCAGACCCGTTGACTAAGCCTCTTCCACGAGCAAAACATGATCAACACCTAGACTCCATGGGTGTTAGATTCATTACTATGTAATCTAGATTATTGACTCTAGTGCAAGTGGGAGACTGAAGGAAATATGCCCTGGAGGCAATAATAAAGTTGTTATTTTATATTTCCTTATTCATTATGAAGGTTTATTATTCATGCTAGAATTGTATTGATCGGAAACTTAAATACATGTGTGAATACATAAACAAATACCGTGTCCCTAGTAAGCCTCGACTAGACTAGCTCGTTGATCAAAGATGGTTAAGGTTTCCTAACCATAGACATGTGTTGTCATTTGATAACGGGATCACATCATTAGGAGAACGATGTGATGGACAAAACCGATCCGTTAGCTTAGCATATTGATCGTTCAGTTTATTGCTATTGCTTTCTTCATGTCAAATACACATTCCTCCAACCATGAGATTATGCAACTCCTGGATACCGGAGGAATACCTTGTGTGCTATCAAACGTCACAACATAACTAGGTGATCATAAAGATGCTCTACAGGTATCTCCGAAGGTGTTTGTTGAGTTGGCATAGATCGAGATTAGGATTTGTCACTCCGAGTATCGGAGAGGTATCTCTGGGCCCTCTCGGTAATACACATCATAAGCTTGCAAGCAAATGACTAAGGAGTTAGTTACGAGGTGATGTATTACGGAACAAGTAAAGAGACTTGCCGGTAACGAGATTGAACTAGGTATGAAGATACCGACGATCGAATCTCGGGCAAGTAACATACCGATGGACAAAGGGAATTACGTATGTTGTCATAACGCTTTGACCGATAAAGATCTTCGTAGAATATGTAGGAGCCAATATGGGCATCCAGGTTCCGCAATTGGTTATCGACCGGAGAGGTGTCTCGGTCATGTCTACATAGTTCTCGAACCCGTAGGGTCCGCACGCTTAACGTTCGTTGACGATATAGTGTTATATGATTTATATGATTTGGTGACCGAATGTTGTTCGGAGTCCCAGATAAGATCACGGATATGATGAGGAGTCTCGAAATGGTCTAGAGGTAAAGATTAATATCTAGCACGATGGTATTCGGACACCGGAAGAGTTTCGGGATGCACCGGGTAGTCATCGGGTCACCGGAAGGGGTTCCGGACACCCCCCGTAGGTGTATGGGCCTAATGGGCCAAGGGGGGGATAGACCAGCCCACAGGGGGCTGGTGCGTTCCTCTCCCTGGCCGGCCGACCCTAGGGAAGGAAAGGGGGGAGGGCTAGCCCCTCCTGCCTTCCCCTTCTCATGGGAGAAAGGAAAGGGGGGCGCCTCCCTCCCCTGCCTTTCCCCCGCATCTATACATGGTAGGTGGTGGTGCGCGGCTTGGGGCAGGACCTGTCGGCGTTCTGGGAACCAGGATACCTAGACTTGCCTGCCTGCGGCCCACGGCGTGGCTCCATCGATGGCCTAGTACGGCCCATCTACAAGACCATCAAGACAAGACCCCTGCGAGGGGCCAAGCCTCGCGAGGCGGACGACGCCAAGACCTCCTGAGGGAGCAGCCTTCCCGGGCTGCCTCCTGAGGAGCGGAGATTCCTATGCAGGTGCCCAGCCTCACGAGGTTGCGGTGATGCAAGCCATGACGACCAAGGCCAGGCGGGCACCGGCGGGCGCAGAGAAGACAGTTTCCTCTTTGGTGCTAAGGAGGCAAGCACAGGCGTGGGTTCCAGAGGAATCAGGCAAAGGTTTCCATTCCATTGCAACAAGACCAAGACCGCCAGAATGGCAGGACGGATGTCATCGCCGAGCCCACCACAGTGTCACAACTAGAAGCTTTGCAGGCGAAGACCACCTTTCATCAGGATAAGATGTACTACTTGTCCCCTTTCAAAATTGGCCACTGTGGGATTCCTTCCCGCCTACGTTTTGGGGGAAGAGGACCAAGGCCACTACAAATATAGGTTAGCCACCACCATAGAAGGAGATCTGATCAACTCAACTCATTGGCTCCCCTGAGCAGACCTCACGAGGTTGTTCATCCCTTGTACTTGTTCAACCTCAGCCCCTCGTGAGGCAAATCCACCACAAAGCAGGAGTAGGGTCTTACACCGCAAGGTGGCCCGAACCTGGGTAAACCGCTGCATTCATCTTTTCCCCCGTTCCATCGAGCTAGGCTATAGGGCGACGGGTTGGTTGGTTGGATTGGTTGAGTGCTTCGCACATGCCCGAGAGATCGAACCTTTCTTGGGTCTGCGGAGCCCTGAATCCGACATTTGGCGCGCCAGGTTGGGGTGTGTCGAAGCTCGGTCTCTCTCATCAGCCGCGCGCCGCCCGCACTGCATACCTCCCATGGCAGATGCCACTCCACTCGCCGAGCCGCTGGGCACGCTCGAAGCCACCGCGGGCCACTAGGCCTTCTCCCCCGCTCTGCGGTAGGTGCGGTGGCCACCGAAGTTTAGGCCAATGCTGCCTTCGCGGTACGACGACACGGGGAACCCTGCGGAGTTCCTTCGCCAGTACGAGGTAAGCATTGAGGCAGAAAGCGGCGACAAGAAGGTCATGGCGAACTGGCTTCCCAGGGCTCTCATGGGCGTGCCACAGTCATGGATGCTTAGCCTGCCAGAGTCGTCGGTGGCCTCCTGGGAGGAGCTGCGCAATCAGTTTATCGCGCGCTTCGCGGCACCGGCACCCCACATCGTTGCGGCCATCCTCGGAGGGTCGCAGGCACCGGCCTCGAGCCGCCACATTAAGTAGCTCTTTCGATGGATGGAGGCCGCCCAGCCACGACAGGGGGCTCCTTCAGGCCGGGCGGTGCCTGAAGCCGACATCACCTTCGACTCCAGGGATCACCCCAAGACTACGGTCGGCGCCGGCGTGCTCCCCTTGCTGTGCACGCCCACCGCCAGTGGTGTCATGGTTACCACGACCCAAATCAACGGCGGCGCTGGCCTCAACATCCTCTCCGTGGAAGCCTTCGACCTGCTCCAGGTGCCTTACGACCGGCTCGCCCCCTCCAGACCCTTTTCAGTTGTGCTCGACGGCTCCATCGTTCCCCTGGGGCAGATCCACCTCCCCGTCACCTTCGGCATGCGCTGCAACTACCGCACCGAGCTCATCGACTTCGACGTCGCCCACATCGGCCTCCCGTACAATGCCATCCTTGGGTACCCAGCCCTTGCCAAGTTCATGGTGGCGACGCACCCTGGCTACAACGTCATCAAGATGCCCGGGAGTGGCGGCATCCTCACTGTGGTGGGAGACACCAAGGATGCACTCCTGGCCCTCAAGCTTGCTTTCAAGGCTGCGGCGACCGCTTGGCCATACGCGGAGGGCGCTCCGAAGATTCCGGAGGCCGCGCCCGCGAAGAAGAAGCAACTGTTCTCTCAGGACCGGGCTGAGACGAAGCAAGTGCAAGTCGACGACAAGGGCTCGGGCCTCACCTTCACCATAGGCGCCAACCTCCCCCCAGACCAAGAAGAGGCGCTGGTCGGCTTCCTCCGCGCGAACAAGGATGTGTTTGCATGGGAGGCGATGGATCTGGTTGGCGTCCCGCGAGACGCGATTGAGCACCATCTGATGGTGTGCCCCAGCGCGCGCCCAGTGAAACAAAAGGCGCGGCGACAGGCCCCGAAGAAGCAATCGTTCATCGTCTAGGAGGTCCACAAGATGCAAGAAGCCGGCGTCATCCAGGAAGTGCGGCACCTGGATTGGTTGGCCAACCCGGTCATCGTCCCCAAGAAAGGGGGAAAGGAGCGCACGAGCGTCGACTTCACGAGCCTCAACAAAGCTTGCCCTCAAGACCCTTTCCCTCTTCCGCGCATCGACCAGATTGTTGACTCCACCGCTAAGTGCGACCTGTTGTGCTTCCTGGACGCCTTCTCGGGCTACCACCAGATCAAGATGGCGGTGCAAGACGTCGAGAAAACAACCTTCCTTTCCTCGTGCGGGGTGTACTGCTACACCTGCATGCCATTCGGGTTGTGCAACGCCGGCGTGACTTTCCAGCGATTGATGCACATCGCCCTGGGCAGGCAGCTCGGGAGGAATGCCGAGGCGTACGTCAATGACATAGTGGTTAAGTCGCGAGAGGCAAGAACCCTCATCAAAGATCTGGAGGAAACGTTCACCAACCTACGCAGGGTGAACCTGCGGCTCAATCCTGAGAAGTGCGTGTTCGGCGTCCCGTCTGGCAAGCTGCTGGGTTTCTTGGTGTCGCACAGAGGAATCGAGGCTAACCCAGAGAAGATCAAGGCAATAGAAAGAATGAGCCCATCGTAGACCCTCAAGGAAATGCAGAAGCTCGCGGGCGTGACCTCGTTGGGACGCTTAATATCCAAGCTCGGCGAGCGCGCCCTCCCATTATTCAAGTTGATGAAGAAGAAGTGATCAGGACATCAATACCATTGTTACACCCACAGCCCCTGCTGCTATACATACTGGACCAATTACTAGAGCTCGTGCACGCCAATTAAATTATCAGGTACTTTCATTTCTTGGTAACGATTCTAATGTTCATGAGAATATGATGCTGCCTAAATTGGATACATTTGTCTTGCTTACAAATGAAGGGCCTAGCTTGGATAAGAAGGATGAACATTGGAGCAAGATCAAGCATGGAGATGATGGCATGTGTAAGGGGAACAAGAACGGAGTTACAAGTGATGATTTCAGGACTTTGAAGCAACCATAATGAGTGCATTAAGCCTTGGACGAAATATACAAGATGCCCCTTCATAAATTTCGTCCATAGCTTATTTTAGGTGTTGCGCCACCTTATTTTTGGGCCAGGCCCATGTAATTTTGAAATACTTGAGTATAGGCTGTTTTTAGAGTCCGTATGTGTGGGGAAACAAGAGTTAGGGCTGGTTTTGGACCCCTCCTCCAAGGGCCACGAAATTCCCCCCTCTTCCTCCATATATACAACCCTTAGTGCGCCGTTTAGACTTTGGGTTTTATTTAGATTAAAAGTTCACCATAGCTGCAACTTCGCGTACTTCATTTGTGTTCAACGACCCGACCAAGACATCACAGAACCCCATCTTGATCAATAAAGCTTTCATCTTATATTTGCAATATCCAGATTGCAATCTTAGTTTCTTGCTTGTTCTTTGTTTGCTTGCAGGAAATAGACCTTCGTGGTCAGGTTGATAATGCTCCGGCATGGTCAATAACCTCTCAGAGTTGGTTTAGTGTTTGCTAAGGTGCGACGTCCTCACACGTTCGTAGTTGGATCGTCAAAGTCTACTCCTCCGACACGATAATCACCATCTCATCGAAAGACGGGACACCTTTGTTGGGAATCGTTGCATGGAAAACAAAAAATTTCTACGCACACGCAATGATCTATCCATGGAGATGCATAGCAATGAGGTGGAGAGTGTGTCTATGTACCCTCGTAGACCGTAAGCAGAAGTGTTTCACAACGCGGTTGATGTAGTCGAACTTCTTGTCACGTCAACCAATCAAGTACCAAACTCAAGACACATCCATGTTCTGCACACGTTCAGCTCGATGACGTCCCTCACCTTCTTGATCCAGCAAGTCATCAAGGTAGTAGATGAGTTCCATTAGCACGACGGTGTGGTGACGGTGATGGTGAAGTGATCATCGCATGGCTTTGCCTATGCACTACGAAGATATGACCGGGGGTGTAAACGGTGGACGGGGGCGCCGCACACGGCTAACAATTGATCTGGTGTGTGCTAGGTGCCCCCTCCCACATATATATACGTGGGAGGGGGAGGGTAGAGGCCAGGAGGCGCCCCAAGTTGGACCGAATCCTACTTGGGCTCCTCCCTAGCCGCGCGCCCCCCTGCCATATCTGCCGGAGGGGAAAGGAAAGATGAGGGGGGAGACAAGGAAGGGGGGGGGGGCGAATCCCCCCTTTCCTTTCTCTTCCCCTATTTCCTTATCCTCCTGGTTTGGCCCATATGGGGGGCGCACCAGCCCCTTGTGGCTGGTGCGTTTCCCCTCTCGGCCCATAAGGCCCATATCTTTTGCCGGGGGTGCCCGGAACCCCTTCCTGTGACCCGATAAGTACCCGGTGACCCCCGAAACACTTCCGGTGTCCGAATACTATCGTCCTATGTATGAATCTTTACCTCTCGACCATTTCGAGACTACTCATCATGTCCGTGATCTCATCTGGGACTCCGAACAACATTCAGTCACCAAAACACATAACTCATATAATACTATATCGTCATCGAACGTTAAGCGTGCGGACCCTACGGGTTCAAGAACTATGTAGACATGACCGAGACACCTCTCCGGTCAATAACCAATAGCGGAACCTAGATGCTCATATTGGCTCCTACATATTCTACGAAGATCTTTATCGGTTGAACCGTTATGACAACATACGTAATTCCCTTTGTCCATCGGGATGTTACTTGCCCGAGATTCGATCGTCGGTATCTTCATACCTAGTTCAATCTAGTTACCGGCAAGTCTCTTTACTCGTTCCGTGATACATCACCTCATGACCAACTCCTTAGTCGTTTGCTTGCAAGCTTATGATGTGTATTACCGAGAGGGCCCAGAGATACCTCTCCGAAACTCGGAGTGACAAATCCTAATCTCGATCTATGCCAACTCAACAAACACCTTCGGAGATAAATGTAGAGCAACTTTATGATCACCCAGTTATGTTCTGATGTTTGATAGCACACAAGGTATTCCTCCTGTATCCGCGAGTTGCATAATCTCATAGTCGGAGGAATATGTATTTGACATGAAGAAAGCAATAACAATAAACTGAACGATCAATATGCTAAGCTAACGGATGGGTCTTGTTCATCACATCATTCTCCTAATGATGTGATCCCGTTATCAAATGACAACTCATGTCCATGGTCAGGAAACCTTAACCATCTTTGATCAACGAGCTAGTCTAGTAGAGGCTTACTAGGGACATGGTGTTTGTTTATGTATTCACACATGTATTATGGTTTCCGATCAATACAATTCTAGCATGAATAATAAACCTTTATCATGAATAAGGAAATATAAAATAACAACTTTATTATTGCCTCTAGGGCATATTTCCTTCAGTCTCCCACTTGCACTAGAGTTAATAATCTAGATTACATTGTAATGATTCTAACACCCATGGAGTCTTGGTGCTGATCATGTTTTGCCCGTGGAAGAGGCTTAGTCAATGGGTCTGCTACATTCAGATCCGTATGTATCTTGCAAATTTCTATGTCTCCATCCTTGACTTGTTCACGAATGGAGTTGAAGGGTCTCTTGATGTGTTTGGTTCTCTTGTGAAATCTGGATTCCTTCGCCAAGGCAATTGCTCCAGTGTTGTCACAAAAGATTTTCATTGGATCTGATGCACTAGGTATTACACCTATATCGGATATGAACTCCTTAATCATGACTCCTTCATTTGCTGCTTCCGAAGCAGCTATGTACTCCACTTCACATGTAGATCCCGCCACGACGCTCTGCTTGGAACTGCACCAACTGACAGCTCCACCATTCAATATAAATACGTATCCGGTTTGTGACTTGGAGTCATCCGTATCAGTGTCAAAGCTAGCATCAACGTAACCATTTACGACAAGCTCTTTATCACCTCCATAAACGAGAAACATATCCTTGGTCCTTTTCAGGTACTTCAGGATGTTCTTGACCGCTATCCAGTGATCCACTCCTGGATTACTTTGGTACCTCCCTGCCAGAATTATGGCAAGGCACATATCAGGTCTGGTACACAGCATAGCATACATGATAGAACCTATGGCTGAAGCATAGGGAATAACTTTAATTTTCTCTCTATCTTCTGCAGTGGTCGGGCATTGAGTCTTACTCAACTTCACACCTTGCAACACAGGTAAGAACCCTTTCTTTGACTGATCCATTTTGAAGTTATTCAAAACTTTATCAAGGTATGTGCTTTGTGAAAGTCCTATTAAGCGTCTAGATCTATCCCTATAGATCTTGATGCCCAATATATAAGCAGCTTCACTGAGGTCTTTCATTGAAAAATTCTTATTCAAGTATCCTTTTATGCTATCCAGAAATTCTATATCATTTCCAATCAACAATATGTCATCCACATATAATATCAGAAATGCTACAGAGCTCCCACTCACTTTCTTGTAAATACAGGCTTCACCGAAAGTCTGTATAAATCCATATGCTTTGATCACCTCATCAAAGCGTATATTCCAACTCCGAGATGCTTACACCAGTCCATAGATGGATCGCTGGAGCTTGCACACTTTGTTAGTACCTTTAGGATCGACAAAACATTCTGGTTGTATCATATACAATTCTTCCTTAAGAAATCCATTAAGGAATGCAGTTTTAACGTCCATTTGACAGATTTCATAATCATAAAATGCGGCAATTGCTAACATGATTCGGACGGACTTAAGCATCGCTACGGGTGAGAAAGTCTCATCGTAGTCAACTCCTTGAACTTGTCAAAAACCTTTTGCGTCAAGTCGAGCTTTATAGAGAGTAACATTACCATCAGCGTCAGTCTTCTTCTTGAAAATCCATTTATTTTCTATGGCTTGCCGATCATCGGGCAAATCCACCAAAGTCCACACTTTGTTCTCATACATGGATCCTATCTCAGATTTCATGTTCTCAAGCCATCTGTCGAAATCTGGGCTCATCATAGCTTCTTCATAGTTCGTAGGTTCGCCTTGGTCTAGTAACATGACTTCCAGTACAGGATTCCTGAACCACTCTGGTGCAGATCGTGTTCTGGTTGACCTACGAAGTTCTGTAGTAACTTGATCCGAAGTTTCATGATCATCATCATTAGCTTCCTCTCTAGTTGGTGTAGACATCATGGGAACGGTTTTCTCTGATGAACTACTTTCCAATTCGAGAGAAGGTACAATTACCTCATCAAGTTCTACTTTCCTCCCACTCACTTCTTTCGAGAGAAACTCCTTCTCTAGAAAGGTTCCATTCTTGGCAACAAAGATCTTGCTTTCGGATCTATGGTAGAAGGTGTACCCAATTGTTTCCTTAGGGTATCCTATGAAGACGCACTTCTCCGATTTGGGTTCGAGCTTATCAGGCTGAAGCCTTTTGACATAAGTGTCGCAACCCCAAACTTTAAGAAACGACAGCTTAGGTTTCTTACCAAACCACAGTTCATACGGTGTCGTCTCAACGGATTTAGACGGTGCCCTATTTAACGTGAATGCGGCTGTCTCTAATGCATAACCCCAAAACGATAGTGGTAAATCGGTAAGAGACATCATAGATTGCACCATATCTAATAAAGTACGGTTACGATGTTTGGACACACCATTACACTGTGGTGTTCCAGGTGGCGGGAGTTGTGAAGCAATTCCACATTGTTTTAAATGAAGGACAAAATCGTAACTCAAATATTCACCTCCGTGATCAGACCGTAGAAACTTTATTTTCTTGTTACGATGATTCTCCACTTGACTCAGAAATTCTTTGAACTTTTCAAATGTTTCAGACTTGTGTTTCATTAAGTAGATATACCCATATCTACTCAAATCATCTGTGAAGGTCAGAAAATAACGATACCCTCCATGTGCCTCAACACTCATCGGACCACATACATCGGTATGTATTATTTCCAATAAGTCATTAGCTCGCTCCATTGTTCCGGAGAACGGAGTTTTAGTCATCTTGCCCATGAGGCATGGTTCACAAGTATCAAATGATTCATAATCAAGTGATTCCAAAAGCCCATCTGCATGGAGTTTCTTCATGTGCTTTACACCAATATGACCTAAACGGTAGTGCCACAAATATGTTGCACTATCATTATCAACTTTGCATCTTTTGGCATCAATATTATGAATATGTGTTTCACTACAATCGAGATTCAACAAAAATAGACCACTCTTCAAGGGTGCATGACCATAAAAGATATTACTCATATAAATAGAACAACCATTATTCTCTGATTTAAATGAATAACCATCTCGCACTAAACAAGATCCAGATATAATGTTCATGCTCAACGCTGGCACCAAATAACAATTATTCAGGTCTAAAACTAATCCCGAAGGTAGATGTAGAGGTAGCATGCCGACGGCGATCACATCGACCTTGGAACCATTCCCGACGTGCATCGTCACCTCGTCCTTAGCCAATCTTCGTTTAAGCCGTAGCTCCTGTTTCGAGTTAAAAATGTGAGCAACCGAACCAGTGTCAAATACCCAGGCGCTACTACGAGCATTAATAAGGTACACATCAATTACATGTATATCAAATATACCTTTGTTCACTTTGCCATCCTTCTTATCCGCCAAATACTTGGGGCAATTCTGCTTCCAGTGACCAGTCCCTTTGCAGTAGAAGTACTCAGTTTCAGGCTTGGGTCCAGCTTTGGGTTTCTTCCCAGGAGTGGCAACTAGCTTGCCATTCTTCTTGAAGTTCCCTTTCTTTCCCTTGCCCTTTTTCTTGAAACTAGTGGTCTTGTTAACCATCAACACTTGATGCTCTTTCTTGATTTCTACCTCCGCAGCCTTAAGCATTGCGAAGAGCTCGGTAATTGCTTTGTTCATCCCTTGCATATTATAGTTCATCACGAAGCCTTTGTAGCTTGGTGGCAGTGACTGAAGAACTCTGTCAATGACACAATCAACTGGAAGATCAACTCCCAGCTGCGTCAAGTGATTATCATACCCAGACATTTTGAGTATGTGTTCACTGACAGAACTGCTCTCCTCCATCTTGCAGCTATAGAACTTGTTGGAGACTTCATATCTCTCAACCCGGGCATTTGCTTGAAATATTAACTTCAACTCTTGGAACATCTCATATGCTCCATGACATTCAAAACGTCTTTGAAGTCCTGGTTCTAAGCCGTAAAGCATGGCACACTGAACTATAAAGTAGTCACCAGACCGCGTCTGCCAGACGTTCAAAGCGTCTACATTAGCAGGAGGGGGCTTGTCACCTAGCGGTGCATCAAGGACATAATTCTTTTCTGCAGCAATGAGGATAATCCTCAAGTTACGAACCCAGTCCGTGTAGTTGCTACCATCATCTTTCAACTTAGCTTTCTCTAGGAACGCATTAAAATTCAGGGGAACGGTAGCACGGGCCATTGATCTACAACATAGATATGCAAATACTATCAAAACTAAGTTCATGATAAATTAAGTTCAATTAATCAAATTACTTAAGAACTCCCACTTAAATAGACATCCCTCAAGTCATCTAAGTGATACGTGATCCAAATCAACTAACCCATGTCCGATCATCACGTGAGATGGGGTAGTCATCAATGGTGAACATGACTATGTTGATCAAATCTACGATATGATTCACGTTCGACCTTTCGGTCTCCAATGTTCTGAGTCCATGTCTGTACATGCTAGGCTCGTCAAGTTTAACCCAAGTATTCTGCATGTGCAAAACTGTCTTGCACCCGTTGTATGTGAACGTAGAGTCTATCACACCTGATCATCACGTGGTGTCTCAACACGATGAACTATAGCAACGGTGCATACTCAGGGAGAACATTTTTATCTTGAAATTAAGTGAAGGGATCATCTTATAGTGCTACCGTCGTTCTAAGCAAAATAAGATGCATAAAGGATAAACATCACATGCAATCAAAATATGTGACATGATATGGCCATCATCTTGTGCTTTTTGATCTCCATCTCCAAAGCATCATCTTGATCTCCATTGTCACCAGCTCGACACCTTGATCTCCATTGTTGCGTCATGATCGTCTCGCCAACTATTGCTTCTACAACTAACGCTAACGCATAGTGATAAAGTAAAGCAATTACATGGCGTTTGCATTTCATATAATAAAGCGACAATCATAAGGCTCCTGCCAGTTGTCGATAACTTACAAATCATGATCATCTCATACAACAACGTATATCACATCATGTCTTGACCATATCACATCACAACATGCCCTGCAAAAACAAGTTAAACATCCTCTACTTTGTTGTTGCAAGTTTTACGTGGCTGCTACGGGCTTCTAGCAAGAACCGTACTTACCTACGGCAAAACCACAACGGTGATTTGTCAAGTTTGCTGTTTTAACCTTCTTCAAGGACCGACCACAGTCAAATTCGATTCAACTAAAGTAGGAGAAACAAACACCCGCCAGCCACCTTTATGCAAAACTAGTTGCATGTCTATCGGTGGAACCGGTCTCATGTACGTGGACATGTAAGGTTGGTCCGGGCCGCTTCATCCCACAATACCGCCGAATCAAAATAAGACGTTGGTGGTAAGCAGTATGACTATCACCGCCCACAACTCTTTGTGTTCTACTCGTGCATATCATCTACGCATAGACCTGGCTCTGATACCACTATTGGGAATCGTTGCATGGAAAACAATTTTTTTCCTACGCACATGCAATGATCTATCCATGGAGATGCATAGCAACGAGGGGGAGAGTGTGTCTACGTACCCTCGTAGACCGTAACGCATGACACCTTCGCGTTCTGCACACGTTCAGCTCGATGACGTCCCTCGCCTTCTTGATCCAGCAAGTCGTCGAGGTAGCATATGAGTTCCATCAGCACAACGGTGTGGTGACGGTGATGGTGAAGTGATCCTTGCAGGGCTTCGCCTAAGCACTATGAAGATATGACCGGGGGTGTAAACGGTGGAGGGGGGCGCCGCACACGGCTAACAATTGATCTGGTGTGTGCTAGGCGCCCCCGACCCACATATATATAGGTGGGAGGGGGAGGGGAGAGGCCAGGAGGCGCCCCAAGTAGGACCAAATCCTACTTGGGCTCCTCCCTAGCCGCCCCCCCCCCCCCCCCGTGCCATATCTGCCGGAGGGGAAAGGAAAGTGGAGGGGGGAGAGAAGGAAGGGGGAGGCCGAATCCCCCCCTTTCCTTTCTCTTCCCCTCTTTCCTTCTCCTCCTGGTTCGGCCCATATGGGGGGCGCACCAACCCCTTGTGGCTGGTGCGTTTCCCCTCTTGGCCCATAAGGCCCATATCTTTTGCCGGGGGTGCCCGGAACCCCTTCCGGTGACCCGATAAGTACCCGGTGACCCCCGAAACGCTTCCGGTGTCCGAATACTATCGTCCTATATATGAATCTTTAACTCTCGACCATTTCGAGACTCCTCGTCATGTCTGTGATCTCATCCGGGACTCCAAACAACATTCGGTCACCAAAACACATAACTCATATAATACTATATCGTCATCGAACGTTAAGCATGCGGACCCTACGGGTTCGAGAACTATGTAGACATGACCGAGACACCTCTCCGGTCAATAACCAATAGCAGAACCTGGATGCTCATCTTGGCTCCTACATATTCTACGAAGATCTTTATCAGTTGAACCGTTATGACGTCCTCCGCCTTCTTGATCCAGCAAGACGGCGAGGTAGTGGATGAGTTCCGGCAGCACGACGGTGTGATGACGGTGATGGTGAAGCTATCTCCGCAGGGCTTCGCCTAAGCACTATGAAAATATGACCGGGGGTGTAAACGGTGGAGGGGGCGCCGCACACGGCTAGGAAATTGTCTGTTATGTGCTAGGCGGCCCCCTCCCACATATATATAGGTGGGAGGGAGGTAGGAGCAGCCAAAGGGGGCGCCCAAGTAGGAAGAATCCTACTTGGGTGCTCTCCCAAGCCACGCCCCCTGCGTTGTATAGGTGCGAGGGAAAGGCAGGGGAGGGTGGCGCCCCCCCTTTCCTTTCTCCCATGAGGGGGAAAGGCAGGAGGGGCAAGCCCTCCCCCTTTCCTTTCCTAGGGCTGGCCGGCCAGGGAGAGGGGTGCACCAGCCCCCTGTGGGCTGGTCTGTCCCTCCCTTGGCCCATTAAGCCCATAACACCTACTGTGGGTGTCCGGAACCCCTTCCGGTGACCCGATGGCTACCCGGTGCATCCCGAAACCCTCCTCGTCATGTCCGTGATCTCCTCCGAGACTCCGAACAACATTCGGTCACCA
The DNA here is from genome assembly GCA_011799875.1 of Thinopyrum elongatum. Lineage (NCBI taxonomy): Eukaryota > Viridiplantae > Streptophyta > Magnoliopsida > Poales > Poaceae > Thinopyrum > Thinopyrum elongatum. Next base: position 280,986,402 of record CM022303.1, read on the forward strand.
AATCATATAACTCATATAAAATTATATCATCAATGAACGTTAACCGTGCGGACCCTACGGGTTCGAGAACTATGTAGACATGACCGAGACACCTCTCCGGTCAATAACCAATAGCGGAACCTAGATGCCCATATAGGCTCCTACATATTCTACGAAGATCTTTATCGGTTGAATCGTTATGACAACATACGTAATTCCCTTTGTCCATCGGGATGTTACTTGGTCGGTATCTTCATACCTAGTTCAATCTCGTTACTGGCAAGTCTCTTTACTCGTTCCGTAATACATCACCTCGTGACCAAACTCCTTAGTCGTTTGCTTGCAAGCTTATGATGTGTATTACCGAGAGGGCCCAGAGATACCTCTCCGAAACTCGAAGTGACAAATCTCTAATCTCGATCTATGCCAACTCAACAAACACCTTCGGAGATACCTGTAGAGCATCTTTATAATCACCAAGTTACGTTGTGACGTTTGATAGCACACAAGGCATTCCTCCGGTATCCGGGAGTTGCATAATCTCGTAGTCGAAGGAATATGTATTTGACATGAAGAAAGCAATAGCAACAAAACTAAACGATCATTATGCTAAGCTAACAGATGGGCCTTGTCCATCACATCATTCTCCTAATGCTGTGATCCCGTTCTCATATGACAACTCATGTCCATATTCAGGAAACCTTAACCATCTTTGATCAACGAGCTAGTCTAGTAGAGGCTTACTAGGGACACGGTGTTTGTTTATGTATTCACACATGTATTATGGTTTCCGATCAATACAATTCTAGCATGAATAATAAACCTTTATCATGAATAAGGAAATATAAAATAACAACTTTATTATTGCCTCTAGGGCATATTTCCTTCAACCTTTGCCTCTATCAAGTGGTATCAGATTTCCAGGTTGCTCGGTGAGATTTTACAGTTTTTCATAGTTTAGATCGAGTCTGTTCTTTTTACCTGCAGTCCACGAAAAAGCCAAAAAAAAATTTAGGGTTAGTTCATCATATCCAAACCAATCTGAGCTTTTGCATAATCTTTTTAGGGTTTTTGCTTTGTTTGAATTTTCGGTTGCATCGTCGTGTCTAGTTGCTGGTCTTAGCGTCTAGTCCTTTAGAGCTTTGAGTTCTGTTCACAAGTTGTCATGCCGCCGCCGCAACATCGTCATCACCGCTGCCATATACCACCATCGTCATCACCGCTGCCATATACTACCACCATCGTCATCACCGCTGCCATATACCACCATCGTCATCACCGCTGCTATATACCACATATCCACCGCCATCACGCTAATCCGAGTCCACCTCCATCACAGATTCGCCCCCAGTCCGTGTTCGACCGCCCTACATATATCCGCCACCAGTCCGAGTTTCCACCAGATTCATCTCCGCCATCAGTCCTAGTCCGAGTCCAGTATTTGTTTCTTTGTTTTTGATTTCCAGATCACGCCATGCTCCGAGTCATGACCAAGTCGGATTCCCCAACTTTTGTGCTACCCGCAGTAGAAAAATAGTTCCAGTTTAAAAAAAACTAAGTCTGGAAAATTCTGGCTAGGCAGTTTTTAGACCATTTGTAGACTTTTTCGAAAAAAAATAGTTGCGGAGCAAAAAAAAGAGGAAAAAAGTGAAAAAAAGAAAAAAAAATCAGAGTGTGCTCCTCCTTTGTTTACGTGCACCGTCGTGATTTTGTTAGTGTTCTAGGCTCGCGTCTCTAGTACAGTCTAGCCTAGGACCAGCACGGTACCATGGTTGAGCGTTTATTCAACTTTGCATCTCTGAATTGATTATTGCTGACCTTTTTGCTACCATATTTTAAGCCTTCCCAGCTCCACATACATCTACGTCGTCCGTTTGACTCTCCCTGGTAATCGCTCTATCCAAGCTTTGAGAGTTTTGACTACAACGGTTGCCGATCACCGCCTGCTGCTTGGTAAGAACTGGTAAGATTTTGAGATTCGCTTGATAGATTTGTGACACCCCACCACTTTCTAGTAGTCTGTAGGATCATATTCTTGTGTGTTTCTATTGCTTGATAGAGGCAAAGGTGTCCCGTCTTTTGATGAGATGGTGATTATCGTTTCGGAGGACTAGACTTTGACGATCCGACTACGAACGTGCGAGGACGTCGCGCCTTAGCAATCGCTAAACCAACTCTGAGAGGTTATTGACCATGCCGAAGCATAATCAACCCGACCATGAAGGTCTATTTCCTGCAAGCAAACGAAGAACAAGCAAGAAACTAAGATTGCAATCTGGATATTGCGAATATAAGATGAAAGCTTTATTGATGAAGAAGAAGGGCCCGTTCGAATGGACCCCGGAGGCCGAGGAAGCCTTTCAAGACCTCAAGAGGTATCTCACCAGCCCTCCGGTGATGGTGGCGCCTCGACCTCTTGAGCCCCTGGTACTTTACCTGGCCGCCACACCCAACTCGGCCAGCGCGGCTCTCGTGGTGGTCCGGGAAGAGCGTGCGGGCGCAGGCGCGCGGCGCAGCATCCCGCCTATAGCGACGCCATCGCCACCTCAGGACGGTGCTCCTGAGGCCTCGATTACCCCATCGAATGGCGAGGCTCCTGAGGTCCCCACGCCTCAGGAAGGGCCGGACACCATCGACACCTCCTCCCTCATCGAGCATCCCGTGTACTTCGTCAGCACGGTGCTGCGGGACGCACGCGCATGCTACCCCATGCCGCAGAAGCTCCTGCTCACGCTCCTCATTGCCTCTAGGAAACTGCGGCACTACTTCCAAGGCCACCCTATCAAAGTCGTCTATGCGTACCCCCTGGAGAAGGTACTCCGCAGCCCCAACACCGCGGAGAGGGTTGCCGAGTGGAACATCGAGCTGCAGGCATTCCAGCTGGAGTTCAGCACCACCAGGGTCATCAAGGGCGCGGCCCGCACTGACTTTGTGGTGGAATGGACCGACGCCCTTGACCGAGGGGTGGGTGAAGACCGCTCCCTCACGCCCAAAGATGAGGTGCCCGATGGCTGGGTCATGTACTTCGACGGCGCGTTCGCACGCCGGGGCGCGGGGGCTGGAGCCATACTCATCTCACCTACCCAGGACAAGCTCTGCTACGCCATGCAGCTCTGCTTCCAGCATGGCGAGTAGGTCTCCAACAACATCGCAGAATACGAAGGCCTGATCGCCAGCCTCAGGGCTGCGGCGGCCCTGGGGGTCAAGTGTCTCACCATCAAGGGCGATTCTCAGCTTCTCGTCAACTTCTCCATCAAGGAGTACATGACCAAGGACGAGCACATGGAGGCATACCTGGAGAAGGTACGCAAAATTGAAAACCGGTTCTTGGGTTTGGACTTGCAGCACGTCCCGCGTGGCACGAACAGGGAGGCGGACGACATCGCCAAGAGATCATCACGGCGCGAGCCCAGAAGCCTGGCGTCTTTGAGGAGCGGCTCTTCAAGCCATCGGCGGCCCCCTCCATTGCGGGCTCGGCGTTGCTCCGGGAAGAACTGCCCCTGGCCCCCTCCTCGGGCGCCCCAGCCTGTGGTTCGACCTCCGGAGCCCACCTACTACTGGCCCTCGAACCTCAGGAGGGGTGCTGGACCGAGGAGTTCAAGGCATACCTGCTCCAAGTCACCTTGCCAGAGAAGGAGGAGGACGCAGAACGCGTGGCCCGCCAGGCCACTGCTTACTGCTTGCAGGATGGCGAGCTCTACCGAAGGCGCCCAAACGACACTTTGCTATGGTGCATCTCCAAGGATTAGGGATGCGAGCTGCTGGCTGACATCCACGGCAGGGATTGTGGGCATCACTCTTCGTCGCGCACCCTCGTGGGCAAGGCGTTCCGCAGCGGTTTCTATTGGCCCACGACGCTCAACGATGCTACTGAGCTGGTGAGATCCTATGAAGCCTGTCAATTCCATGCCAAGTAGATCCATTAGCCCGCCCAGGGCCTCCAGACCATTCCGCTCTTGTGGTTGTTCACGTCTTGGGGCTGGATATCTTGGGCCCGTTCCCCCGAGCAGCCAGGGGTTACCGCTACCTCTACGTCGCAATCGACAAGTTCACCAAGTGGGCGAAGGTGGAGCCCGTGCGCACCATCCCGGCGGGCTTGGCTATCAAGTTCATTAAGGGCCTCGTGAGCCGCTTCGGGGTCCCCAACCGTATCATCACTGACAATGGCTCTGAGTTCACGAGCAACCTCTTTAAAACATATTGTGCTAACCTTGGAACGCAGATATGCTACGCTTCAGTGGCGCACCCGCGGAGCAACGGGCAAGCCGAATGCGCCAACGCAGAGGTCCTGAGGGGCCTTGTAGGATCGGATGTATGTCTAGAGGGGGGGTGATTAGACTACTTGACCAAATAAAAATCTAGCCTTTTCCCAATTTTATGTCTTGGCAGATTTTAGTAACTTAGCACAAATCAAGCAATCAACCTACACATGCAAGTCTAAGAGTGTAGCAGTGGAAAGTAAAACATTGCATATGAAGGTAAAGGGAAGGGTTTGGAGAAGGCAAATGCAATGTAGCCACGGAGATTTTTGGCGTGGTTCCGATAGGTGGTGCTATCGTACGTCCACGTTGATGGAGACTTCAACCCACGAAGGGTAACGGCTGCGCGAGTCCACGGAGGGCTCCACCCACGAAGGGTCCACGAAGAAGCAACCTTGTCTATCCCACCATGGCCATCGCCCACGAAGGACTTGCCTCACTCGGGTAGATCTTCACGAAGTAGGTGATCTCCTTGCCCTTACAAACTCCTTGGTTCAACTCCACAATCTTGTCGGAGGCTCCCAAGTGACACCTAACCAATCTAGGAGACACCACTCTCCGAAAGGTAATAAATGGTGTGTTGATGATGAACTCCTTGCTCTTGTGCTTCAAATAATAGTCTCCCCAACACTCAACTCTCTCTCACAGATTCGGCTATGGTGGAAAGATGATTTGAGTGGAAAGCAACTTGCGGAAGGCTAGAGATCAAGTTTCTTGTGGTAGGAATGGAATGTCTTGATCTCAACACATGAGTAGGTGGTTCTCTCTCAGAAAATGAGTAGTGGAAGTGTAGGCTCGTTCTGATGGCTCTCTCTTAGATAGAGAAGGGGGTGGAGGGGTATATATAGCCTCCACACAAAATCCAACCGTTACACACATTTGACTCAACCCGGTCAGACCGAATAGAAGAACTCGGTGAGACCGATTCAATTCAAAATGTGAACGTTAGGAATCTCGGTGGGACCGATATACTCAACTCGGTGGGACCGATGTGCTAGGGTTAGGGCAAGACCTCATCTCAGTGTGACCGATTGCATGAACTCGGTGGGACCAATTTCAACAATGAGTTAAACAGAGAGTTGGTCAGGCAAACTCGGTGTGACCGATCGCTCACTTCGGTAAGACCGAAACGTTACGAAAGGGAAACAGAGAGTTTGCATTGTGAACAACGTGGGATCGACCGCTCACTTCGGTAAGACCTAAACGTTACGAAGGGAAACAGAGAGTTTGCATTGCCATATCGGTGTGACCGAAAGCCCAATCGGTGAGACTGAATTGATTAGGGTTTCTGGTAGTGGCTATGTCAAGGAAACTCGGTGGCGCCGGATAGATCAAATCGGTGGGGCCGAGTTTGACTTTAGGTTTAGGACATATGAGGAAATCAGAAAGTGGTTGAGGGTTTTGGAGCATATCACTAAGCATTTTGAGCAAGTAGACCATTATGCAACACCTCATCCCCTTTTAATAGTATTGGCTTTTCCTATGGACTCAATGCGATCTTGTATCACTAAAATAGAAATGAAGAGTCTTGAGCTTTTGCCAATCTTTGTCCTTAGCATTTTGAGGGGTCCACATCTCCAGTCCATGCCATGCCAATCATTGAACTATCTTGAATATTTCACTTGAAAGGATATTAGTTCAATGAGCTATATATTGTTATGAATTACCAACACCACCCGGGGATTAGTTGCACTTTCAGGCCTCAAGACGAGGAGCTTCAAGAAGAAGCTCGAGGCCTGCGGCAGGGGTTGGCTCGATGAGCTTCAGTCCGTGCTATGGTCCATCCGCACCACCGCGACTAAGCCCACCGGCGAGACCCCGTTCTTCCTCGTCTACGGGGCTGAGGCGGTCCTCCCGCATGAGGTCAGACATCACTCCTCGTGGGTCTTGGCGTTCGATGAGGCGCGCCAGGACGGCTTGCGGGGGATGGACCTTGTGCTCGGGGAGGAGGGCCGCCGCCAAGCCTCGCTCCGTGCCGCGAGGTACCAGCAGGCGTTGCGGCAGTATCACGATCGTAGCATCCGCTCCAGGACCCTCAAGGTGGGTGACCTCGTCCTGAGACGGGTGCTCTCCAGGGAGGGGCTTCACAAGCTCTCGCCTATGTGGGAGGGTCCGTTCAGGATCTCCTGTGTCTCTAGGCCCGGCGCCGCTCCCTAGAGACACTGGACGGGGTCCCCATCTAGAATGCCTGGAACATCCAGCACCTCCGGAAGTTCTATCCGTAACCAGCAAGCGCCATGCGTCCCTCAAGTCTCCGCCCGTGACACTCTCACGTAATAATGAGTGGGGCTGTACACGCCTCGGAGTCTCCTGAGTGCCGCCCCTGGGCCTCACGGGGGCTCCCACCCATGTCCTAGTGGAGGTCCCATGCTCCGCGCTGGCGGGAAGACCAGAAGACTAGTCTATAAATGGGGGCTCCCACCCACGTCCTAGTGGAGGTGCCGGACGCGGCTTTTCTTTTGCTTGCTTTTTGTTGTTGATTTTGCCACTCCTTGGAATGAAATTCGAAGTTCTTGCATCTTTATTCGAAAGGGTTGGGAATTTTTCTCTTGCAGCATTTCGCTCTTTCAAGCCTTGCTTTGTCCAGAGTTGCCCGTCGCTCTCTTCCGCGTGTCTCGTGAGTGGGGGCTGGGGTACGGTGTGTACATCGGGGTTTCCCCATGAACGCACTTCCTAGTCCTCACGTGACGCTCTCGGGCGAGCCGTCGGGCATGAGCGTCCTCATGAGCCTCCATCTCCGGGCCTCGCTGGGCATTACGGCCCGGCGTACCCGTGATGATCCATGTTCGCTTTCGGAGCGTCCATCTCTTGGCTTCGCTAGACTTCGCGTTCAAGCAAATTGATAACACCAGCCCTGCTTGGGGGCTCGCACGGGGCGCACGGTGCCCAGCACCTACATGCTCATGACCCGTCGGAAACCTCGCGGTCATTGGGTGATTCCTGAGGTCAGGATGCCTCCCGACCCCCAAGAAAGAGGCCCCTGGCAGGGCCTCCAGACCGCCTTAATGCCCCGGTTGCACCGTCACGGGAGCAAGGGGCACGCAGGGGGCCCGAGCTCTGGAGGAGCGTGCCCTCGCGATGCAGGAGTCTACCGTAAGCACACCAAGCTAAGTATTCTAATCACGATCAGCCAAAAATCTATCGACTGGTAACAACGCGAATGATAAGGTACGGAGTAAAAGTGTTAGACACAACGGCGCAAGCGCCACGGTTCATTACATGCCCTGGCAGGGCCTTCTTCATGTCTGATGCAGGAAAGTAAAAAAAAAGCAAAAGCGGCCTCGCGACCACCACAACTCCTGAGGCCCGGCTCCAGCAACGCCCGCGCTCAGTCGGAGTCCTCTTCATGCTTCACTGGGGCGCGGCGACGGGGCGGCTCGTCGCCCTCCCCGGTCCAAGCTCGGCGGCGTGGCGGCTCGTCGCAGTCGCCGTCGCTCGTGCTCTCCCAGAGGGCGAGCTGCCTCTGCTAGAGGCATCGCGACCATCGCCAAGGGCAAGTTCACTGCAAGGAATGCTATCGCCCCTCCGGCCGTCGTCGGTGGAGGGGTGGACGTCGTCATCATTGCTGTCGCTCTCCGGGCAGCACCCCAGGCGCCTGCCGTCCTCCCCGAAGACCTTGACGTAGAGGGTCGCGGCGCCATCATGCATGAAGTGGAGGGTATACCTCCCCTGCAGGCCGCGTGCGCGAGCGAACGGCTGCCACCCGCGATTCATAAAAACATTGACGGCAAGGGGTGACCTCGACCTCCACCCACGAGGCCCTGTTGCAGTAGCCATCGGCCTGCAGCCAGAGGCCACCGGGTCCCCAGGGCGGCAGTGCGCCCACAAAGAAGCATGGGAGCTGGAACCAGACGCCCGCGGGCCTCTCCGCCCACACCACGAACTCTGAGGATGCATCGACTAAATGGGATCATGGGCGTGGTGGCCGAATGGCTGCCGCATGCCTCCCTCCTCGGTCGCAGGAGCCCCCGCTGCGGGAGGGAGCGCCCCCACGACTGCCGGAGGTGGTGCCAGCCTTTGAAGGAGTGCGCCCACGCCCTCGGGGAGCCACCGCTGGCGTCGCGGCGTGCATGCGGGGACGTCCGCGGCCCCTCTTGGGCGGCGGCGAACCTGGTCCCTCCTTGGGAGCCTTTCCCTTGTCAGCGGCCGAAAACCTCCTCACTGGCGCCATGGGTGCTTTGGCAGGACGGCGGCGCAGCAAGGACAAAGAAGGAGCGAGCAGCAAGAAGATGAAGATGAGCTGGGGGCTCTGCTCCCTCTCCCATTTATAGGCGAGAGGAGGCAAACTGGTAGCCTCCCACGCTCCGAGCAATGATGACCTATCTGCATGCATTAGGCAGTTGTCAAGTTGCAGGGTTGCCGAGGCGGCGTGGGGAAGTGGAGACGCCCACGTCCCATCAAGCACCACCCTTCAGCCTGGCCCGCAGGCGATTGGGCCCCTGGTGCTTCGCCCTTTCCCTCTGGCTTCGCCTCAAAGCCAAGTTCGAGCGCGCCTTGGGCCCGGGGGCTACTGTCGCCGTTCTGGGAACCAGGGTACCCAGACTTGCCTTCCTGCAGCCCACGGCGTGGCTCCATGGACGGCCTAGTACGGCCCATCTACAAGACCATCAAGACAAGACCCTCGCGAGGGGCCAAGCCTCGCAAGGCGCACGACTCCAAGACCTCCTGAGGGAGCGGCCTCCCCGGGCTGCCTCCTGAGGAGTGGAGATTCCTATGCAGGTGCCCAACCTCACGAGGTTGCGGTGACGCAAGCCATGACGACCAAGGCCAGGCGGGCGCCAGCGGGCGCAGAGAAGACAGTTTCCTCTTTGGTGCTAAGGAGGCAAGCACAGGCGTGGGTTCCCGAGGAATCAAGGAAAGGTTTCCATTCCAGTGCAACAAGACCAAGACCGCCAGAACGGCAGGATGAATGTCATCGCCGAGCCCACCACAGCGTCACAACCAGAAGCTTTGCAGTTGAAGACCACCTTTCGTCAGGATAAGATGTACTACTTGTCCCCTTTCAAAAGTGTCCACTGTGAGATTCCTTCCCGCCTACGTTTTGGGGGAAGAGGACCAAGGCCACTACAAATATAGGTTAGCCACCATCATAGAAGGAGATCCGATCAACTCGACTCGCTGGCTCCCCAGAGCAGACCTCGCAGGGTTGTTCATCCCTTGTACTTGTTCATCCTCAGCCCCTCGTGAGGCAAATCCACCACAAAGCAGGAGTAGGGTCTTACACCGCAAGGTGGCCCGAACCTGGGTAAACTGCTGCGTTCATCTTTTCCCCCGTTCCATCGAGCTAGGCTATAGGGCGATGGGTTGGTTGGATTGGTTGAGTTCTTCGCACATGCCCCAGAGTTCGAACCTTTCTTGGATCTGCAGAGCCCTGAATCCGACAGGACCCCAAGTGGGATTCGGCCCCACTTGGGGCGCCTCCAGGCTGCCTCCTCCCTCCGCCCACCTATATATATGTGGGAGGGGGGTACCTAGCACAACCACGACAATCGCTTAGCCATGTGCGGCATCCCCCTCCACCGTTTACATCCTCGGTCATATTTTCGTAGTTCTTAGGCGAAGCCCTGCGAAGATCAATTCACCGTCACCGTCACCGTCACAACGCCGTCGTGCTACCGGAACTCATCCACTACTTCTCCGTCTTGCTGGATCAAGAAGGCGGTGGACGTCACCGAGCTGAATGTGTGCTGAACGCGGAGGTGCCGTACGTTCGGTACTTGATCGGTTGGAGCGCGAAGAAGTTCGACTACATCAACCGTGTTACTAAACGCTTCCGCTTACGGTCTACGAGGGTATGTAGACACACTCTCCCCTATCGTTTCTATGCATCTCCATGGATAGATCTTGCGTGTGCGTAGAATTTTTTTTGTTTTCCATCCAACATTTCCCAATAGAAAGCCTCAAGGCCGAACTGCTGTGGGCCAAGAAGGAAGCGGCTGAATAGAAGGCAGCGGCCGAACAGGCGGCTGCTGATCTCGCATTGGTAACAACTGAACGCGAGAAGCATGAGGCTAGGGTGGCCGAAGTGCAACAAGAGCTCAAGGATGCCGTCACGAAATGTGAGGACCTTGAGCAAAAGAGTAAGGAGCACGCCACCTCGCTGGCGAATATGAAGACGGAGATCCAAGAGGCACGGTCGGAGACACGGAGCGCCCGGGAGGAGCTCCGACAAGTAAAGCAAATTGCCAATGGTAAGCAGTACTTACTGCAGAGTGTATTTGGCGGCCAGAGATTCAAGTTGCTGACCCGGGTCTGGTATTCCGCAGGCGCCTTTGCCGAGCTCCCAAGGAGTGCGGCTGACACGCGATGCATTATGCGGCTCGGGAGGGTGACACTGATATGAGGCAATTCTAGGCACAGTTCCAGGCGCCCGAGCACCCTCCCCTCCTCATTAATCAAATGAAGCAAATGATGGAGCTGGACCGCATGGCGGAGCCGGCCATGAAGGATCTTTGTGTCCGGCGATGGCCTTCCGAGCCCATACAGACCAGCTACTTTTGTCTTGTGGCAAAGCTGTGTGACGCTTTTGCCCGTATTGAGGCCATTAAACGCTCCGTATGCATCGAGGGGGCTCGGATGGCGTTCTTGAAGACGATGGTGCACTAGCCGAAGATCAAGCCCGTCGAGATGGCCACCGGTCCTCCCCCAGCTGGGAAGGAGCATAGGCGCCCAGAACAGTACTTCGTCGTCGTGATGGACGGGGCTCGGGCAGTGGAGGCGCAGTGTTCCAAGGATGTACTCGTTGCGTAATTGCGTTGTTATGTATGAACTTGTGAGGAAACCTTATGTTTTATGCAGCAGCGGTATTTTGTATGGTTATCATACTTGTGTGCTTTTTATGTTTGTTTTTGACTCCCGTGTGGCCGTGTTATCCTGAAAGTAACCAGTCGTTGGCTTCAGCCCCCATGTAGATGCTACGAGGGGTGTTCCATCCTCCACACTGTAACCCTTAGCCGACTTCTCGGTGCCTGGAGGCGGTAGTGTAGGAGGGGAACAAGGCAATCAAATTATGTGGCTCTTTTACCTTCACTTAGCCATAGGAGCTTGACTGTGGGGGCTGGTGACCAGCCCCCAGTGTGGTGAGATGTTAGGCGAACCCTAGGGCCGAGCATCAATCACTTGATTTGTTCGAAGACGAATCCTTCATAGTACACGGGACAATCGCTAACGATTTTTGGTTTGAAGACCAGTCATCGGATCACCGACCAGTTCTCGCGTATTATGACAGTCAGTTTTCGGCTTTCTCCACTGAGGTATTGTCGGAGGGATTGACCACGGGTACCCTCATCCACACCCCTTAGCATTTCAAGACATCAGGGCTAGCAAAGCCCCTCACGCCTTCCAAACACGCGGCCGGCTCCTCGGGCCGGTTGGGCCCAAGCGGCTGGCTCCCAGAAGACGGAGCACTCTTAGGAGGCGGCTTTGGGGAGAGGCCGGTTCCTTGCAGACGGACCCTCCTCCCCTCGGAGTCTGCACTCAACCACTACGACGAGACGGAGCGTGGCTACAGGGCCATCCTCTCCCCTATATCCCAGGGGGGCATGGCTACAGTGCGAGCTGACCAAGCAGTCACCTACCTGCCATGCGTAGGACTGTAGCCATGCGACCCTCAGCATGGCCCTTGTCAGCAAGGGCCCTGCCACAGCAAAAGGCAATCAGTACGGCCCGCAAGCGGTGGGCCCTACCTGTCCATGAGCTCCCAGAAGATGGCGCATTCCTAGAAGGCGGCTTCGGGGGTGGACCGGCCCCCAGCAGGCGGCCTTCCCCCCCTCGAAGTCCGCACTCACCTGCTCCGACGAGATGGAGCATGGCTACAGCATGCGCTGACCAAGTGGCCACCAACCCGTCAGACGGCGAGACTGTAGCCATACGACTCCTGAAAAGGCCTCCGTCATCAAGTACGACGCTACAGCAAAAGGCAATCAGCATGGCCTGCAGGCGGCAGGCCCTACCTGTCGGCCGGATTCTCGACAGCCGGTAGGGCCCTCCGGAGGCGGGCCCCATGTAACACCCCTATGTTATAATCACTGTGATCATCTGCTAATAATGCCAAGTCATCCTCATTGGCAGTGCTTAGTCACAATGGTTAAAGATTCAATTCTAATCCTTCTCTGAAAATCAATTCAAATTCAAAGTGAAAATTGAAGTTGATCAAAACATGTGGGAAAAATGTTCACCTGCTAGCAAATATTCCAAAACCATTTGCTGTTAAGGAACACAACATCACCATAAACTCTAAATGGGCCTAATGCTTTTTAATAGAGCCAAAACAACACTTAAAATACACTATTCATTTTTGAATAAATTCAAAAGGTTTCCAAAAATGCCCAAACTTTTTGTGGCAGTGCTGGATATTGCATTGTACTAATGTGAGCAAGTTTCACCTTTTTGCAAACTCCTTTGGTAGCTCACAAAAATGCAAAAGCTTGGTGTTGAGATAAAACAGAAAAGATAAAAGAAAGAGGCATTGTGCACTGGGTCTAAGTGCACAGTGCCCCGAGACAGCCCACCAGGCCCATCTCCCTCTCTCTCCATCCCGCTGTCGTCACCGCCGTGGACGAGCGCGCGCGCGCTGGCAGCGCGCCGACAGCGCGACGTCCACCAACACCCGCGGCTCATCGAGGGGATAAGGCCGAGGCCAGTGCCTCCCCCTGGTCCTCCTTGTTCACTCCTCCCTCTCCCCTCGCTCGCTCCTTCCCTCTCTCCCACCAGATCCGTCGAGGCCGACCGCGCTCGCCGCTGTTCTCCGTCGTAGCCGCGGCCACCAGCGTTCCCGAGCTCGCTGGCCGTGTCCGGGAGCTCCGCCGGTTACTTCTTCTTCTTCTGGTGCAACCAGGCGGAGCCAGGAAACCCTGCACCGAGCCCCTCGACCTCGTCTTCAACCTTAAGTCGCCGGCGATCCCCTTCTTCTCCGGCGATGTTCTGCTGCTCCTAATCCTCCAAGGGCCAACTTGCGTGCCGCTCGGTGAGCTCCTCCGCCTCCTGCTCCTCCTTGTTAACACCCCTCGTGTGCTGTAGCTAGCTCGTCGCCATTGCCGCGAGCTCGTCGTCGCGGATCACCCTGCCGCCGTGGCCATGGCCTCTGTCGTGCTTGTCTGAGCACGGCATCGTGCTCCTGGTGCTCCCAGGAGCCCAGCGAGCACGAGCGCGTGCTTCCCCGCCCCCCCCCCTAGCGCTGGTTCCACTAGCGCCCGAACCCCGGTGCCGCTTTAGCTCGTCATCGGCGCCGTTCCGATCGTCCCCGGCGCCTCTCGCTAGCCCAGATGGGTGCGGCGTCGAACGCCCGTTCCAATGCGCCCAAGCGCGCGCGAAAAGACCCTCTGTAGACGAAATCCGACGCTCTCCGGCGATGCCCCACCGCGGATTTGGTCGCCAGAGCTCCTCCGGCGCCGCCCCTGAGCTGGCAAGCGTGGGGCCCACTCCTGTGAGGCTGCCAGTGGGCCCCAGCGCCTCGGTTGACCACGTTGACCTGGTCAACGAAGGTTACTGTTCACCCACTGTGTATGACATGTGGGCCCCCTCTGTTAAGCTAGGCTCATTAAACATTTTTGTAAATAGTATTAATTAGTTAGCCTAATCAGGCACTGACTAGTGGGGCCTACAAGCTAATTAAGCTGATGTTAGTTTAATTTAAACCCTAATTAGATCTGTGTCACTGACCAGTGGGACCCACTGGACCCACTGGTCAGGTTTGACTGGTCAGTGAGTCTATTGACTTGCTGACATCATACTGACGCTAAGCTGATGTCATAATTCCATTTCTGTTAACTTAAATAATTTCAGAAAATGTTTAAATCTTTGAAAATTCATAGAAAATAAACCGTAGCTCGGATCGAAAAACTTTCTACATGAAAGTTGATTAGAATGACGAGATGAATCAGATCATGCCATCTGTTTTCGTGTTGGTACCCTCTACGAAGGTGAACTGCAACTTTTAGCCTATTTTCGGTAGATGAATAGTGCATATATACCAGTTAACAATTCCAACTTAAATCCTAAAATAACTAAAATGATTTAGACATGTCTTTAGGCAACCCTGCACTGCACCTTAAGCATAGCATGCTCCGAGTTGCATATGTTTGCTGTGTATTTATCTGTTTCCTCCCCCTCTTCTCTCCCGTTAGACCCCGACACCGATGTAGTCCTCGAGGCCGACGTAGCTCCGGAGTACAACTAGACAGTTGACAATCAGACCCTTGCCGCAGAGCTTCCAGGCAAGTACCCCCCTTTGAACATTCCGATATCTCCTATTCTCTTCTCTCTTGTGCTTGCATTAGAATTGCTGCTGCTACTGCTTTACCTATTCTGATGCATAGCCTGTTTATTGTAACCTGCTATTGATACCTTACCTGCTTTCCTAAACTATTTAGCATAGGCTGGTTAGAGACCCATCAGAGACCCCATTTTGACCCAACTGCCCCGCTGGATTATCAAAAGACCCGATCAGCGCGATTGAAGACCAGGCCTCGGCACCGCACATCACCCCCCTAGTAGTACGACACTACCGGGTCACTATCGAGTGCCGAGGGTGATACCTCGTCAGCACTTCTGATGTTAACCTTGTAGGTTAGTTCATTGGTTGTGGTCCTCGAGGGTGATTCCTCTTTCTCCACTCCCGGTAACGACATTGTCATGCAACTCCTCAAGAGTGGACCTCGAGGGTGATTCCTCCTAAGTTCACCTTAACGATTACATCAGGTGGAATTCCATCGAGGGTGATTCCTCAGGGTTCCCCCTTGGTGTTCTGGACACACGGATACTATGACTATACCACATAACCATGATACTAAAGTTGGGTCGGCCCTGAGGGGTACCCGCGCGAGCAAGTGATGCGATTGATGTGTAGTCGGGTGACCAGAGAGAGTACCCGCAAGTTAAATGCATGGCATGGCCGTGCATTCTTAGCCCTTGCCGCAAGTCCTCGAGACGGGGCGACGGGGTCATATCGATCGTGAGTCTCTGCTTGTTATCACGCGCTCCTAATTCACTAATGGTTTGGATATTTGATCCGAGTGGGCTTCTGGCCCGATAGCGCTAACCATCATGTGGGAACAGTTATGGGCACTCTGCGTCGTATGCATCAGCCGAAACTTAATGGACATCCGCGATTAAGTGGCGCGCGCTGGGTTGGACCGCGTTAAGCACCCTCCGTTGTACTGGAGGCTGCTGGTCTGCTCACCGGACGCGTTCGCAATGTGCTGGAGTTCCTGGGGCGATGGCCCAAGACCCCTGGACGCATAGCTTTAGTCCGGCGTGCTGACCTCTCTGTCAAACCTAGGTCAGGTTGCGGCGTATCATTTGGCCGAGGTCGGGCATGACCCAGTAAAGTGTGTCCGGCCGGAGTTAATCGAGCGTGGTGGGTAAGTTGGTGCACCCCTGCAGGGAAGAACTAATCTATGCATAGCCGATCCTCGATAACGGACGCTCGGAGTTGTATCCCGATCGATACAACTAGAACTGGATACTTGTGATGAGAAATGGATACTAGGGTTCTGGGATTGATTTCTCGCAGGGAGTCGAGAAAGGATCTCTTGCCGAGGTTGATGACACTACTATTACTACTTTACTTTATGCTATTCTGCACTCTTCTAATGCTGGAAGACCGCTGAAGATGATTCCGCAAGACCGCTGAAGATGCTAGTCTTTGATAGGACTAGATCTTCCCTCTATTCTGGCATTTCTGCAGCCCAGTCCACATATGCAGCCTCTCTTTGATAATGTTGCATATGTAGTGTAGATCCTTGCTTGCTGAGTACTTCGGATAAGTACTCAGGACTGCTTTGCTTCCTCTTTTTCCCCTTTTCCCTTTTGATGCAACCAGACGACGGAGCCCCGGAGTCAGCTGCCCCCGCCGACGACTACTACTACCACCCCGAGGGTGGTTACTACTACGAGCTGGCCGACGACCAGGAGTAGGTTCGGAGGGTCCCAGGCAGGAGGCCTGCGCCTTTCGATTGTAGCTTTTGTTTTACCCCGCCTTTCTAAAGGCTTATCTGTTTCTGTTTTATATCTGTACTCAGATATCTGATGCTTCCGCTAACGCTTGTATGCGAGCTTATGTATTCGAGCCCTCGAGGCCCCTGGCTTGTAATATAAAGCTTGTATTATTTTAAATTTGTGTCTAGAGTTGTGTTGTGATATCTTCAAGTGAGTCCTAGGCTTGATCGTGTGCATTTACGTGTATGGTTAGTGCACGATTAAGCCGGGGGCGTCACAGGTTGGTATCAGAGCCGATTGCCTGTAGGATCGCCCCTTTCTGACCCCTTGGCCGAAGTTGAGTCTAGTCGTCCAAAACTATTTTACTAACTTGGCTGTGTGGCTTACGGGCCCACGTCGCCAACTGGGTGGTATTAGGATCTTTTATTCCTCGTCTTACTCTGGGACTCTGATCTCTCTTCCTTTCGGGTTAAATGAATTTTTCTAACGCTGACACTTAGGATCTCATAAATCTCGTCTACCCGGAGAGCTGGATATCTGTGCTTATTCCTTATCATTGATCTGATTAGTCTGATAATCATTTTCCTTTCCATTGGTTTGTTTAACCTTTTCTCTCTGAGTGGTTTTATAATTCTCATTGACATTTGACAATCCTGAGTTTCCTCTGTTTCAGATGGATCATTTGTTTCCACCACACCCTGCGACGCAGCTTGTGCTTCGCACTTGAGCTCATGATGCCCCAGGTTTTCCAGCTATCCTGATCGCCCTCCTGACCAGACTGGGCTACCGCTGGTACCCCGAGTACATGGTCTACGAGGATTACCGCGAGTTCAACCAGGAGCAGTACCATGCTGATGTTCGTATCTATGATCAGCATAATGACTCAGACACTGACCTGCACCTTTTCCATGGTATCGGCGTGACGAATAAGATGGCAGTCCATGATGCCGCCTACTCTGCTGTCGCACATCTCCGAGGAGAGCATAGATTTAGCTTGGATGACTCTGAGTTTCGATACATTCCGTATGCCCCTACTGGAGATGCTACTGGGTACTACACAGCTATCTGTGCCCCGTATGAGCATCATCGTTATGACCCGTAGGTCCTGATTCAGTGCACTCAGGCTCTGGATCGCACCGTTTGGGCTCTTGCCGTCGAGTTGGTTGCCACTCAAGCACGTCTCTACGATGCTATGACACAGTTGCTACCAGTTGTTTGAGCAGGGATACATCCAGAGTGCATCCTGTACCCACGCAGGACTCAGATGTATACTGGTATTGATTGGCCAGCTGTTGGAGGTCACACACCTGCACATGGGCCTCTTCTTCCAGCTCGAGACCGGATTCTGCATCAGAGTGCACATGGAGCGCAGGATTTTCCTGCGATGGCCATTCATCGTCCGCAGTTGCAGTTACCCCGTTACAGAGGTTTTCCTCGATGTTGATGTAGCATGTCGCTATGTCGCGTAGTTGTATCCCTCCATCGCGTGCCCGCGTGCCGCCTAAGTTGTCTAGCTTACCTTCATGCTGTTATAACACTGGTCTATAACCGAACTTATGTATGGATATGTATATCAAGATGACTGTGATGTTGTATCTACTGCGCTTCCTTCTGTTGTGCGTGAGTACTTCATGAATGATTCCATACAATGCCAATGCTTGTTGCTGAACGTGACATTTGCCGTTGCGTTAAAGCAGAACATCAGAAGCCTACTGGAGTTGTGCAACCACTTCCTACTCCTTTGTGGAAATGGGATAAGGTTCAAATGGATTTCATTACTGGCCTTCCCAAGTCATAGAAGGGTCACGATGCTATTCTTGTCGTCTTCGACCAACTCTCTAAGGTTGCACATTTTCTGCCTGTCAAGGAGACTATCACTGCTAGTCAGTTAGCAGAGTTGTATATCTCCAGAATTGTATCGCTCCACGGTATTCTGAAGGAGATCAGTTCGGACCGTGGCGGTCTTTTCACCATAAAGTTCTGGGAAACTTTCCAAGAAGCTATGGGAACTTATATTACCTGGAGTTCAGCTTATCACCCCCAATCCCAAGGCCAAGTCGAGCGAGTCAATCGAGTGCTTGAAGACATGCTTCGAGCTTATGTTATTTCTTTCGGCAAGAAGTGGGAAGAATCTCTCCCGTATGCGGAATTCTCATATAACAACAGCTATCAAGCCAGCTTGAAAATGGCCCCCTTCGAATTACTCTATGGACGTAAGCGTCGAACCCCTCTGAATTGGTCAGAAACTAGGGAACGACCACTTGTGGGTCTAGACATTATCCAACACGCCAAAGAACAAGTCTGTATCGTTCGAGAAAATCTCAAGGCGGCTCAGGACCGTCAGAAGAGCAATTATGATCGCAAACGATGGGGTTTAACTTATCAACCTGGTGATCAAGCTTATTTGCATGTCACTCCTACGAAGGGCACTCACCATTTCGGGATCAAGGGCAAGTTAGCTCCACGCTACATTGGTCCTTTCCTCATTATTGCAAGACGTGGTCAGGTGGCTTACAAGCTGGAGTTGCCACCGCAATTCTCTCATATCCACGACGTCTTCCATGTGTCGCAACTTCGTCGTTGCTTCAAGAAGTCTCCACATCGAGCAGTGGATCACGAGATGCTCGAATTGCAAGATGATCTTTCTTATCAGGAGCATCCGATCCGCATCCTCGATGAATCAGAAAGCTGAACCCGTCAGAAGACGACCAAGTTCCTGAAAGTGTAGTGGTCAAATCATACAGAAGGTGAAGCCACTTGGGAACGCGAGGATAATCTTCGGGAAGAATACCCCGACCTCTTTCCTTCTACCTCCTGAATTCTCGGGATGAGAATTTCTTTTAGAGGAGGAGAATTTGTAACACCCCTATGTAATAATCACTGTGATCATCTGCTAATAATGCCAAGACATCCTCATTGGCAGTGCTTAGTCACAATGGTTAAAGATTCAATTCTAATCCTTCTCTGAAAATCAATTCAAATTCAAAGTGAAAATTGAAGTTGATCAAAACATGTGGGAAAAATTTTCACCTGCTAGCCAATATTCCAAAACCATTTGCTGTTAAGGAACACAACATCACCATCAACTCTAAATGGGCCTAATGCTTTTTAACAGAGCCAAAACAACACTTAAAATACCCTATTCATTTTTGAATAAATTCAAAAGGTTTCCAAAAATGCCCAAACTTTTTGTGGCAGTGCTGGATATTGCATTGTACTAATGTGAGCAAGTTTCACCTTTTTGCAAACTCCTTTGGTAGCTCACAAAAATGCAAAAGCTTGCTATTGAGTAAAACAGAAAAGATAAAAGAAAGAGGCACTGTGCACTGGGTCTAAGTGCACAGTGCCCCGAGCCAGCCCACCAGGCCCATCTCCCTCTCTCTCCATCGCACTGTTGCCACCGCCGTGGACGAGCGCGCGCGCGCTGGCAGTGCGTCGACAGCGCGACGTCCATCGATGCCCGCGGTTCGTCAAGGGGATAAGGCCAATGCCAATGCCTCCCCTTGGTCCTCCTCGTTCACTCCTCCCTCTCCCCTCGCTCGCTCCTTCCCTCTCTCCCACCAGATCTGTCGAGGCCGACCGTGCTCGCCGCTGTTCTCCGTCGTAGCCGTGGCCACCAGCGTTCCCGAGCCCGCTGGCCGTGTCCGGGAGCTCCGTCGGTTACTTCTTCTTCTTCTGGTGCAACCAGGTGGAGCCAGGAATCCCTGCACCGAGCCCCTCGACCTCGTCTTCAACCTTGAGTCACCGGTGATCCTCTTCTTCCCCTGCGACGTTCTGCTGCTCCTAATCCTCCAAGGGACAACTTGCGTGCCGCTCGGTGAGCTCCTCCGTCTCCTGCTCCTCCTTGTTAACACCCCTCACGCGCCGTAGCTAGCTCATCGTCGTTGCCGTGAGCTCGTCGCCGTGGATCACCCTGCCACCGTGGCCATGGCCCCAGTCGTGCTCGTCTGAGCACGGCATCGTGCTCCTGGTGCTCCCAGGAGCCCAGCAAGCACGAGCGCGTGCTTCCCCGTCCCCCCAAGCGCCCGAACCCCGACGCCGCTTTAGCTCGTCATTGGCGCCGTTTCTGTCGTCCCCGGCGCCTCTCGCTAGCCCAGATGGGTGCGGCGTCGAACGCCCGTTCCAACGCGCCCAAGCGCGCGCGAAAAGACCCTCTGTAGATGAAATCCGACGCTCTCCGGCGACGCGCCACCGCGGATTTGGTCGCCAGAGCTCCTCCAGCGCCGCCGCTGAGCTGGCAAGCATGGGGCCCACTCCTGTGAGGCTGCCAGTGGGCCCCAGCGCCTCGGTTGACCACGTTGACCTGGTCAACGAAGGTTACTGTTCACCCACTGTGTATGACATGTGGGCCCCCTCTGTTAAGTTAGGCTAATTAAACATTTTTGTAATTAGTATTAATTAGTTAACCTAATCAGGCACTGACTAGTGGGGCCTACAAGCTAATTAAGCTGCTGTTAGTTTAATTTAAACCCTAATTAGATCTGTGTCACTGACCAGTGTGACCCACTGGACCCACTGGTCAGGTTTGACTGGTCAGCGAGTCTGTTGACTTGCTGACGTCATACTGACGCTAAGCTGATGTCATAATTCCATATCTGTTAACTTAAATAATTTCAGAAAATGTTTAAATCTTTGAAAATTCATAGAAAATAAACCGTAGCTCGGATCGAAAAACTTTCTACATGAAAGTTGATCAGAATGACGAGATGAATCCGACCATGCCATCTGTTTCCGCGTCGGGACCCTCTACGGAGGTGAACCATGACTTTTAGCCTGTTTCTGGTAGATGAATAGTGCATATATACCGGTTAACAATTCCAACTTAAATCCTAAAATAACTAAAATGATTTAGACATGTCTTTAGGCAACCCTGCACTGCACCTTAAGCATAGCATGCTCCGTGTTGCATATGTTTGCTGTGTATTTATCTGTTTCCTCCCCCTCCTCTCTCTCGTTAGACCCCGACACCGACGTAGTCCCCGAGGCCGACGCAGCTCCGGAGTACGACTACACAGTTGACGATCCGACCCTTACCACAGAGCTTCCAGGCAAGCACCCCCCTTTGAACATTCCGATATCGCCTATTCTCTTCTCTCTTGTGCTTGCATTAGAATTGCTGCTGCTACTGCTTTACCTATTCTGATATATAGCCTGTTTATTGTAACCTGCTATTGATACCTTACCTGCTTTCCTAAACTGTTTAGCATAGGCTGGTTAGAGACCTGTCAGAGACCCCATTTTGACCCAACTGCCCTGCTGGATTATCAGAAGACCCGATCAGCGAGATTGAAGACCAGGCACCGCACATCACCCCCCTAGTTGTACGACACTACCAGGTTACTATCGAGTGCCAAGGGTGATACCTCGTCAGTGTCAGATTTTCGGTTCCGCAAACCCTTGAGAGATTCAAACTCTAGGGTGCGTGCGAAGAACTCGTCCTCCCCAGTCTGCCTACTCGCTAATCTCACAGCATAGCTCGACGAGCTACAAGGAAAAGAGACACAATAGTTTACCCAGGTTCGGGCCACCTTGCGGTGTAAAACCCTACTCCTGCTTTCTGGTGGTTTGGCCTCGAGGTGCTGAGGATGAACTAGTACAGTGGCGAATAGCCTCAGGAGGAGAGGTGTTCTTGAGCTCGAGTGAGCTGGTGGAGTGAGGGTGATCTGAATGATCCGTCTGGGGGTCCGATCCGATCTACGGTGGTGGCTAAGTCCTATTTATAGTGGCCTTGGTCCTCTTCCCAAATGAAAGGCGGGAAGGGATCCCACAACGGCCAAATTCGAAGGGAGACAACTAGTACATGCTATCCTGACAAAAGTAGTCTTTGCCTGCAAAAGCCTCTGGTCGTGACGCCGTGGTGGGCTCGGTGATGACCTCTGTCCTGCCGTCCTGGCGGTCTTGGTCCTGTTGCATGGGAATGGAAACCTTTGGCTGATTCCTCAGGACTCCACGCCTGCGCTTGCCTCTTTAGCACCAAAGAAGAAATTAGTACACTGCGCCCGCTGGCGCCCGCCTGGCCTTGGTCGCCATGGCTCACGTCATCCAGACCTCACGAGGTGAGGCTTGCATAGAGGTTTCCGCTCCTCGGGAGCCAGCCTGAGGAGGCCGCTCCTCGTGGAGGTCTTGGTGTCGTCCGCCTCGCGAGGCTTGGCCCCTCGCGAGGGTCTTGAGTTGTTGTCACTGAAGCTGGGCCGTACCAGGCCGTCGATGGAGCCATGCCATGGGCCACAGGCAGGCAAGTCTGGGTACCCCCATTCCCAGAACACCGATAGTAGCCCCCGGGCCCAAGGCGCGCTCGAACTTGGCTTCGAGGCGAAGCCAAGGGGCAAGTGCGGAGCGCCGCGGGCCCTAACCGCCTGTGGCCTAGGTCGACGCATGGCAATTGATGGAACGTGGGCGTCTCCCCTTCCCCACGCCACCTCGGCAACTGTCCCTGGCTGACAAATAGGCTGGCGCTTGCCGCTGAGCCTTCATTGCCTTCCTTCCATCTTGTTCCAGATCCCCTTCTCCTTCTGCTTAGCGCGCCTCCAGATCTGCTGAATCCTTTCCCCGGACTCACCACCGATGGCCACCAACAAGGCGAAGTCATCGGCCTCTGCTGCGCGCTCGGCTCCCTGGTTTGAGCCGGCCTTGAGCGCGTCCTCCATCGCCGAGGAGAAGCACCTTGGCGCCGTGCTCCCGCTGACGGCGGGCGGCGACAATGAGGGAGGGGAGACGACGCTCTGGGTCGGCTCCGCCCAGCCGGAAGCCTTGGGTGACACCTTCTACCCCTTCTTCCTGCACAACGTCTTCGCTGGGCTGGTTCGCCCTTTCTCCCGTTTCTTCTACGCCGTCCTCAACCACTATGGTCTCCACGCCCTCCATCTTCATCCCAACTCCATCCTCCTCCTGTTGATCTTTGCCTTCTACTGCGAAGCGTTCGTGGGGGTGACGCCCTCCGTCGCGCTGTTCCGCCACTTCTTCTACCTCCGGATAAGCAACGGCCAGTGCTCTGGGTGCGCCAGCTTCATCGCGGCCAACGGCAGCAACGCGATCTCACCGGCCGGGAAGAAGGTGGAGGACTTCTGAAACAAGTGGATCTTCATAGACGCCAAGTGCTCCCACGGTCGGCTGGAGCTGCCGACCGCGCTGCTGACGCCCCTAGATCGATGGGCTCACGAGAAGCTCACCGACCCCAAGGCAGAGCAGTTGCTGGAGAGGATGACGGCCGACCTGAAGGCGGAGGACCTGACAGGGGCCATGATTGTCAAGGAGTTCCTGACGCAGCGCCTGGCTCTGCTCCAGGCGCACTCGCGCCCCCTGTGGAGCCTCAAGGGCGCGGAAGACGACCTTCGGTTGGGCCCGGACAACTTGTCTGACGAGGAGCTGAGCAAGGTCGTGCGCACCTTGCTCGGGAAGGACCAGGGTGGCCCCTCGGACGCCCATCTCCTGTTGTACCATCGCACCGACGGGGAGAAGATAGCCACCGCCATGCCTGTCTTCAATGAGGAGGGGCTCGTGCCGCTGGAGCCTTCCCTGCCCGCGGGCTCCCCGGTGTCAGTGTCCTCCGACGATCCCTTCGGGGAGGAGGGGAACGAGAGCTCGGAGGCGACCTTGGAGGAGGTGGGGGAGACTTCTCCCCCACGGCGGAGCGAGCTCCTCCGCGCCTTCTCTGACGATGACGCCGATGAGCACCCAGTCAGGGAGTCACCACGCTCCGCCGGGGTCACCACGAGGTCCAGGGGCACCCCTCCGAAGAAGCTGAAGCAGGGTGTCCCGAAGAAGGACAGGTCGTCGTTGCTTCCCCGAGGTGGCGCCTCCGCCCCGCCGTCGGCCGCCGCTGCCGCAGATCCGGCCGCCGTGCGCTCATCCGCTCCCGAGAGCGCGGCGGGGCTCGCGCCCACGGAGCCTATGAGCATCGCGCTCCTGAAGAGGATGAGGGAGTACGTTGCCACGGATCAGTAAGCGCACCATCTTGTCTTTGCTTCCTGCTCTTGACGTAGTGCTCTGACATTTTCCTCTCTGCGGCCAGGCCAATGCCGGCGGCGAAAAGGAAGAAGAAGGAGGCGAGGGCTCCTGAGGCCGAGCGGCCCACCTCAGCCCCGGAGGTTCTGGCGCAGACGGACGAGGCTAGCTCACGTCCTCCTGCCGCAGACTTGCCCTCACGAGGCTCAGGGGCCCAGCCTCAGGAGAAGGATGCCCCTGCGGCCACGCCGGCTTCAGAGACGCTTGCCTTCAGCGCGCCTGCTGGCGACCCGAGGGCTCCGGAGCCACGGCCATCCTTGCTGCTGCTGCTTCGCCAGTCTTGATGCCGTCGCCGTCTCCTCTTCCAGCCGCCACGCCGGCGGGCCGCGGCTCTTCTACCGCGCCCGGTGCTCTGGGCATGCCTTCTCCGCGTTGGATCAACTCAATAACAATCTTTGGGGCCCCGACCAGCACCGGGCGTCGGGTCGCCTGGAGCTGGTCTCGGGGTGGCTCCAGGCTGACTCGTCCATCGGGGCGGCCTGGGACTAGGCTGACGGTGCTGAAGAGGAGGGCCAGAAGGTGGCTGGCATGGCCGTCGCCGCCCGTGACATGGCATTGAAGGACGCGAAGGACGCCGAGGAGCACTGCCGCGCGGCAGAGGCCGAGCTGAAAGCCTCCGCGATGAGCAGGCCACCCGCGCCCGTCAACTCGAGGAGCAGGAGGAAAACCTGAAGGAGCAGGAGTCTGCGGTCGCCGGTCGTGACGTCGAGCTGGAGCAGGCATCTCGGGAGCAGGCCACGGAGCGCGGACGCATGGAGAAGCTGAAGGAGGAGGTGGAGGCGGCCCAGGCGTCCCACGCCCAGCATGGCTCCGACAAGAAGGCTCGGCTGGAGGCCAGGAAGAAACTCCTTGCCAAGGCTGAGGAGGTGGCCACTGCGGGGCGTGCCGCATTCGACTCCCTCGAGCAGAGGTCCCGCAAGGCACTACGGGATCTCTACGGGAGCGGGTACAAGGAGCCGCTGGTGACTCCGGAGAAAGGCCCCACCGGGCTACTCCCCAAGCTCGTCACGGTGCTCGAGGGCATCGTTGTCGGAGTGGGCCCCATGGTGGAGGGAGAAGCCCGTGCGCTTTTGGCCTCGGCCGCAACGCGCGTCTTCAGCCACCTCCATCTTCAGGACTCCAGCTTCGACTTTGGTGCCCTGCTCGAGCCCGTGGACCCTGAGCTCCAAGACGCTACTGCCGAGGCCGTGAAGGGTCAAGTGGAGGCCCTGCTACGGAAGTTCCTCGCCGTCAGCCCCGTGCCTACGGCTGACGGCAAGGACGGCGGCGACATAGTCGGTGATGGGACTCCCCAAGCGGGCAACGGTGGCATCCAAGGCTGAAGGAGATGGTGGCGCTTTCCCCTTGTTCTATTCCTGCAACATGTATCGTGCCTCGTGGAGGCGTAAGAACTTATGCTTTGGAACTTTAAGAGACAATATGTTTTGTAATAATTTGCTAAGGTTCTGTGGTTTCCTTTCTGTTTGCTTTGATGTTTTGCGTCGGCAGGGCCCGGCCCCACGCATACCTCAGCCGCCGTTGGGTCGTCCGGATCGCCAGGACGAGACCAAGGGGTGAGGGGCTACGTGGCCAGTTAGCCTCCTGAGTCGCGATGCTCAGGAGTCCCCCTTGATGTACGAACAGCCCTCGGGAAGGATACGAAAGAGTGGGTTTCGTGGACTTAACACGGCAGATGCCCTAGCAAAAGGACTTAGGTGTGGAGCCATCGCAGCTAGGTTAGCTTGAAGGGGTTAAACGAGACAAAGGACACAGAGAGTTTACCCAGGTTCGGCCCCTCTCGGCGAGGTAAAAGCCTACTCCTGCTTTAGGTTGTATTGCTTGGGTTTCGATTACCAGGGAGCGAATACGCTTGACCTAGTTCTCGATGAGTTGTTTCTTGAGTTAACCCGCCGCCGGGTCACCCCTTTATATACAGGCTGATGCCCGGCGGCTTACAGAGTCCCGGCCGGCTCATACAAACCGTGTTCGGCTCGGTATCTAACTAAGCTTGCCTTACAATACAAAGTTAAACATATGGCGGCTCATACCCGTGGGCCTCAAATCGTCCCCGGGTCATGGGCCTTCAATAATCTTGCTCTATGAACCGCCATCTTCATATCTTCTTGGGCCTCCTCATCTTAAGCCGCCAGTTGCATGACCCGGCCCCTCCTGGGCGGGTCATACCCAGTAGTCATATTCCCAACATTAGGCCCCAGGTTGATTTGAACTTGTTCACATCAATCTTCAGTACTTGATTTAGTAGAATCTTCCATCGTCAATTTTTGCCAATTCACTGTAACCCGCCATGACGTCACATCTCAGAATTGTGTTAACCTGCCATGACATCATCTTGCATTAACTTCGCACAAAGCCCAGAACATCTCAACATATCTTTATCCTTAATGGACCTTCCAAAAATCGAGGCGTCCGTGTAACCGCACAATCCTTTTTCTGGCCTCCTCGATTCCCGCGCATGCCATTTATCCATCTCCTTATAAATAGGGATAGGGGGTCCTCCTTTTCACTTTTACCTTGCCCCCTCGTCTTCATCTTCTTCCTCACGACGTCTCTGCCATCTCGAGCTCCACCGCCGCCATCTCCGTCAGCGTCCACAACTCCGGCCGCTGCATTGACCTGATCGGACCAGAGCACTGCTGCACGCCTCCGCTGTTCATCAGCATCAGTAAGTATTCTCCTTTCTCGTAGCAGATCTGCATTAAGGTTTTCACCGTTCGTCGGTGTTCTTCACTACTCCTTATTTTCTTCTCTAAATCGTGTAGTTTGATCTGAATATGGTACCAAAGTTCTGCGGTAGCAGTTCAGCATCCCTTTTCAATCAAAGAAGATCCTCCCTCTGTACAAAAAATCTCATCTGAGCACACAAGTTCCTCTGCTGCCGCCACCTTAGGTTTAGAATTTATTTTATTTTCTGAGCTGCTGCAGATCCAAAATCATAGCACCAATATATGGAATCTGTTGGTCCATCACTTAGCAAAAATTCACTTTTAGATCAGTTATACTGCAAACATGCGGGCGGCTCATACCGTAAGTCATAACCCGCCATATAGCGTTAGTCCCCTTGTTAAGCCGCCAATACGTGTTCACAATTTGTATGACCCAGTACTGCCTTCCGGTTTAATCATGTCAACCTTTATAACACTTACTTTTCAATCATTGGCCGGCTTAACAGCATAATCTTAAACCGGCAATATTTTCTTTTTAGGCCTTCATCCTCAAAATGACCAAAACTGTCACCTCATGCAACTGGGTCCCCTCCCGGGTTACTGACCAAACATTGAACGAGCATGTCCAAGTGGGCATCTTAGCCGCAAAGGACGTCATTCATTGGAGGGTCCCAGGGACAGAGACTACTCCTGCCCCCAAAGAAGGCGAAGTCATTGTCTTTACTGACCACATGCTCCGGGGGTTTACCCCACCCGGCTCAAAATTCTTTCGTGATGTACTGCATTTCTTCGAGCTTCACCCTCAAGATATCGAACCCAATTCCGTTTCAAACATCTGCAATTTTCAAGTGTTTTGCGAATTGTACCTTCAACAGGAGCCCACTGTCGAATTGTTCAAGGAATTCTACTACCTGAACCACCAGACCGAGTTCATGGATGGGCCCAGCCTAGAACTAGGGGGCATTTCAATTCAGAGGCACAAAGAAGCCACTTTCCCTGCCGCCGCACTCCCCAGTCATCCTAAAGACTGGAATCAGACTTGATTTTATTTCAAAGATACATCTCCAGAAGGTGAAAATCCTCTGCCGGGTTACCGTGAAAACCGGCTTAGCAACAGACATCCACTGCCAGAGCGGATCAGCACAGATGAACGGGCCAAATATATGCCCGTATTTTCAAAAATAAGAGCCTTGATGTCCAATGGTTTGACTGGTGTTGATCTGGTTCGTTGCTGGGTCGCATGGAGAATCTTGCCCCTAAGCCGCCGATCCGGCTTAATGTGCGAGTATACCAGCGATGTTAAGGACCCGCTGTGTTATTCTCCAATTCGTCTGGATGACCAACAGATTAATGACATGACCAAGACTCTGCTCCACGAGAGTTTAGAAACTTGCAGCACAGTGGGGCTGAACCCCTTCTACACCCTCAACAAGCCTCCGGCTGTAAGTATTTTTTGAGCAATCTTTACTAACCCATTATTTATCAACCTGCCTTCTCATTATTATTTGAATTTCTGCAGGCTGACTCCCCCTTTTGGAGCAAAAAACTTCAGGATAAACCGGCGAAGAAGACCCGGACAAAGCATAAGGCTCCTAAAAAGCCTGCCAAGAAGAAGGCCAATCCCTCTGAGTTATTTAACTTGGATGATGATGATGAGTCGGAGGTAGAACTTGACTCCCTTGGCTCATTTTTTGTACATCTTAGTAACAATGATCACTATCAGGATGATGCGGAGGCCAGTCGTGCAGACGATGAAGAGGTAATTACTCTCTCCTCCGGCTCAGAACATTTGCCAAGACAGAAAGTTCGACAAGCGAGCCAGAAAGTAAGGTTTTCTCACCCTTTAGCTTACTTAGATCCCAACTTTATTTTGAAGAAGCAGCAGCATGAAGCTCGCCGCACAACCCGGAACAGTGGCGGTGGTATTCTCTCCTCCGGCTTACCCATCATGCCGGTTCCTCGCAAGCGCCGTCCAGAGGTTTCCCAGATTTCCGACTTAGCTTTTCCCAAGGCGGGTCCTTTTCGACAACCTCTTAACCCTTCTGATTCAAACTATTAGGGAACCTCTCACTCTTCATCCGGCGAATCAACTGGAACTCAGATTCCCTTAATCAAACCCGTTCCTGGTTAAGAACATTAACCTTGTTTACTTATAATCACTTACTCCATTGATATATTAATCTTGTCCTGTGCCTTGTTTTCAGTGCTATGGCCAAACCCAGCAAGAAACTGAAGGTTAATAAACCAGCCAAAGATCCCAAGGTTACTGAACCGGAGAAGCAAACAATGTCTGAGTCTTTGCATCAAACTTCTGAAGCAGCCATGGATGATCTGCCGCCAGAGGAGCACCATGTCACCATGGACTCCATGAATGTTGATCCGGAGAATGCTAAGCCGCCTAGTCCCGCTCAGCCGGCTCAAGAGACCGAAGATGTAATAGTTACCGGGACGGCTTATACAGCTCCAGGCAACCCCACCGTCTTATGCAAGCACAGCACCAAAGAAGAATTCTTAGCTGCTGACAAAGGCAAGTGGAAATTGGATCTGGAGAACTATGCTCAATTCAATGCCCATGAGATTCACGTGGGTTATCTAAACCGCCTTCACACCAGCCGTGATTTCGAAGCCGGCCTGGTCAACCTCATGAAGGAGCGGTTTGAGGTGAGTACTATCAAACCTTCTCATATAAATATTCCTCTATCAGCTGCCAAGTCTACTGAATATGAAGAATTTGAATATGTTGTAGACTTTAATAGCATCTTTAATCTTGTAACTATGCCATAGCACTTGTACAACTGCTGCATCAAAACTAGTAGCCCCCAAGGGCCGGCCTAAACTGGAAGTTAAGCCGGGACTTCAAATAATAATGTTCAATTTCGCACATGTAGCCCCCAAGGGCCGGCTTAACCATCATGGCTAAGCCGGGACTTATCACCATATTTATGAATAAAATCCAAATATGTAGCCCCCATGAACCGGCTATAGTTGTAAAAATTTAGCCGGGTCATCATAGAATTGTCTTCAAAAAAGAGCAATGTACATTAGCCCCCAAGTGCCAAGTAAAATACTTGTATTATGCTTGGGACTTCAAATAAGCTGATTATCATAACCATATATTGTTGCTGACTCGCCGTATCTTGTAGGCGGAATTAAATATGAAAGAATCTCAAGTGGCAGATCTGAGGCAAAATATCCAGTCCCAACAATCAGAAACTTCGAAGGCTAAGTCAGAGCTGAAAGCCGCGTTAGAAAACATTGAGACACTGAAGAAGGATTTCAGCACAGAAAGAACCGGCTGGGAGACTGAGAAGGCTGCTCTGATAAAAAGAGCAGAAAATGCTGAGGCTGCCCTTAAGCCGGTGACTGACGAATTTTCCGGCTTAAAGCATCAAATCAATAGCATGACAGCCGCCATCTTTGGTAACTAATATTGCCTCTCAATCTTTCACCATCAATGTTGAACAACCATTCAGCCAGTTTATCAATATCTTTGGTAACACAGGCCCCAGTGTTTCCCATTTTGGCTCAGACATGCGCATGAAGCTAAAAGCCGCCTATACTCTTGTGGAACAATTATACACCGGCACGCAACGAGCCATAGCTGCCATCTCTTATACCAAACAGCCACCTACTCTTATCAGAGAAACTCTGGACAAGCTGTCAGTTGTACCCCAGTGGGCAGAAGAAATAAAACGGTCAGCCGCCAGGGCTGGCGCCATTACCGCCCTGAGCCGGGCCAAAGCATGGCAGGCAGAGTTTGACCCGGAGGAGCTGGCTACTGGCTGCCCAAGCTTAAAAGAAGACGGGTCTCCCTTCACTGCGGAAGACTTCACCAAAATTGTCAAGGAGATACGGCCGTTCGCAAGCAAACTGGCTGAGGAATCTGAGCTCTCCAAATATCAGGCGGCTTATACCGCTCAAAATGAAAAATTGAAAGTGCCGGTTTATCCAGTCATGGACTTGATTCCTCCAACACGTAAGCACACTTTTGCTCCTGACATTGATCCCTCCATGCTCATAGATGATGAGGCTATATTCAAAGCTGTAACTGGCATCAACTGGACATCACCTGATTTCCAGCCAGTGGAGGAAGAAGAAGAACCGGTGCAGGATGACCCGGAATCTTCGATACGCCAAGGCCAAGACAACTGATCCAAGGGCCGGTTTATCATCCGCAGCATTGAATGATGTGTGCATCAAAACACTTATTCTTTTGGGCCACATGATGCCTTGTAATAGGCTAGTTAAAAACAATGATTTGCCATGCCATCGTGCATGTTTATCTTGATAAAACTTTAAACCGCCGATCTTGATATGGAAAGATCTGCCGTTTCTACTCATAATGTTATCAGTCATACAAGTCATATTCATCATATTCCCTGCACACAAGCAGAAAACATGTGCCCTGGTGGTTTACCCCAGGGCGGATCATGATGTCCAATATAAGAGCCGCTGGTGACTATATAGTCCATAACCAGGGCGGGTTATCAAAACCTCGCATATTCATAGAGTAAACAAATAACATACCTGTGATATTTGTTCATACTGCCGGCTTACCATGCCATATGCAGCAAGGGTAACAGCCCAAAAAATTTGAGAGCGCAGAATTCCAAGTGCTCAATCAAGGCATACTAGCGACTTATCGTCCAAAGCCAGGCCGGGTTATCAAAACCCCAGATATACTCAAATATGAGTCATAAGAATTTAGGCTACATGGCCTAAATCAATTTTAAGCCATACGTCAAGATGGCACAAAAACATGAACCCAAACAAAGTTCAAAAAACAAATAGCAAATCAAGTAAAAACAAGGCCTTCATAGGCTGCCAAGCCTCAATATCAAGTGCTATTCAAGGGCCGCACAGCCACTGAGCTAATCCTTTATTCAAACCTGTAAGCCGGGCCTCGCATGACCAATCGCCATTTTAACTTTGACAAGTTCAGGGTCTTTATAAGATTGACTATCAAGAGTTCGGCGGGTCTTGTAGATAACCTGGGCGGAGTGGCAGACATATAGGCAGGATAACCCAGAGTTTTTGGTGTTTTTCACCTGGCATCCAAGCTGATCAAAAGGGTCAATAAAGCTATGTTCATTGAACAATAAGCCCCCAAGTGACCAATAATGAGCTTTTAAGGCAGGATACCTATGTTTGAACTGCTCATTGCAGCAAGTTCTCTTTGGTACCCGTTCAGTTTGGGTAATAAGCCTCCAAGCAATTTGCATCAAGGCGTGTAAGCCGGATCAATAGAGTAGTCATAGCTATGCTCAATTAGCAGGAAGCTCCCAAGTAATTTTTTAAACAAGGCATGCAAGCCGGATCAAGAGGGTAGTCACAGCTATGCTCAATGAGCAGGAAGCCCCCAAGTGATCTTATGAACTGACAATAAAGACTTAGATACTCAGAAATGAAATGATAGAGGCCCTAAATTATTAGGGATGCCAACTTTATTATACTTGATCATAATATATACAAGGATGAAAATATATACAACACCAGAGCCAGTGGCTCAGGTATAATAAGGCCGAAGATGAGCAATATTCCATGGCCGGCGGGTCTCCTCCTCAGATGTGCGTGAGTCCTTGTGATCTCGAATATCAATGAGGTAGTATGACCTGTTGTTCAAGTTCTTGCTGACCACAAAAGGCCCTTCCCAAGGTGGAGACAACTTGTGCATATCAGTTTGATCCTGGATGAGCCGGAGCACCAAATCGCCTTCTTGAAAGGTTCGAGTTTTAACCCAGCGGCTATGATAGCGACGCAGATCTTGCTGGTATATCGCCGAATGAGCCGCCGCAAGATCACGCTCCTCATCCAAGAGATAAAGAGCATCCTGACGTGCTTTTTCATTATCAGCTTCAACATAAGCCGCCACACGGGGCGAGTCGTGACGGATGTCACTGGGGAGAACCGCCTCTGCTCCGTAAACCATGAAGAAAGGCGTATAACCCGTGGATCTGTTGGGGGTAGTATTTATACTCCAAAGAAGTGAGGGCAACTCCTCAACCCAACGACCCGGCGTCCTCTACAAAGGGATCATAAGCCGGGGCTTGATACCTCTCAAGATCTCTTGATTGGCCCTTTCAGCTTGACCATTGGACTGGGGGTGAGCCACTGATGAGACGTCAAGACGAATATGTTCTTGTTGACAAAACTCTTTCATAGCACCTTTGGACAGATTAGTGCCATTATCAGTTATGATGCTATGAGGGTAGCCGAAGCGAAAAATCACCTTTTTAATGAATTGAACCGCCGTGGCCGCATCACATTTACTTACCGGCTCTGCCTCAACCCACTTTGTAAATTCGTCAACTGCCACCAACAGGTGGGTCTTTTTATCCTTGGATCGCTTAAAAAGGCCCAACCATATCCAGCCCCCAGACCGCAAACGGCCACGTAATTGGAATCATCCTAAATTCTTGAGCCGGCACATGAGCTCGTTTGGAAAACTTCTGACAACCATCATACTTGCTAACTAGGTCCTCTGCATCAGCATGAGCCGTCAGCCAATAAAATCCATGACGAAAAGCCTTGGCTACGAGAGACTTAGAGCCAGCATGATGACCACAATCTCCTTCATGAATCTCCCTTAGAATTTCACGGCCCTCTTCAGGAGATATGCATCACTGAAACACCCATGTGACACTGCATTGGTGTAACTCGCCATTGACAATGGTCATTGACTTAGATCGCCGGGTTATCTGCCTGGCCAAAGTTTCATCCTCAGGTAACTCACCCTGGGTCATATAAAGCCAAATATGGCATCGTCCAATCAGGGATAACGTGAAGAGCCGCCACCAACTGTGCCTCCAGGTCAGGGATAGCAAGATCCTCTTCCGTGGGCAACCTAACTGAAATATTAGGTGGTACCGGCTTACGCTGAGACCCCAGCCGGCTTAAAGCATCAGCCACCTCATTTTTCCTGCAATCAACATGCTCCACTTGATAGCCTTTGAAATGACCAACAATAGCATCAACCACCCGACGGTAAGCCGCCATGAGCGGGTCTTTGGAATCCCAAGTTCCTGAGACTTGCTGAGCCACCAGATCTGAATCGCCAAAGCATCTGACCCGGCTTAAATTCATCTCTTTAGCCATCCTAAGGCCATGGAGCAAGGCCTCATACTCAGCTGCATTGTTAGTACAAGGAAACATCAACCTTAAGACATAACAAAATTTATCACCTCGTGGGGAAGTCAAGATGACTCCAGCCCCCAAGCATTCCAGCTACCTGGATCCATCAAAATGAATAGTCCAATATGTATTATCAGGCTTCTCCTCCGGCATCTGTAACTCCGTCCAGTCATTGATGAAATCCACAAGTGCTTGAGACTTGATGGCTGTCCAGGGCATATATTTCAGACCATGAGGTCCAAGCTCAATGGCCCATTTGGCCACCCAGCCTGTGGCTTCTCTATTTTGAATAATATCGCCTAGAGGAGCAGAACTGACCACAGTGATGGGATGACCAAGGAAATATTGTTTCAATTTATGACTAGCCATGAACACTCCATAAACCCTCTTCTGCCAATGTGGGTACCTCTGCTTAGATTCAATTAGCACCTCACTGACATAATAAACCGGCCTCTGAATTGGAAACTCCTTGCCTGACTCCTTCCTTTCCACAACAACCACCACACTGACGGCTCTGTTATTAGCAGCCACATATAAAAGCAAGGGCTCCTTGTCAATAGGAGCTGCGAGAACCAGAGGCTCGGCCAACTGTTTTCTAAGTGCCTCAAATGCCTGATTGGCAGCATCACTCCAAACAAAGTGGTCCGTTTTCTTCATCATCTGGTAGAGGGGGATAGCCTTTTCTCCCATGCGGCTTATAAACCGGCTTAAGGCCGTGATACGACCCGCCAAACGCTGGACATCATTAATACATGCCGGCTTAGCCAAAGAAGTGATAGCCTTGATTTTCTCCGGGTTAGCTTCAATGCCTCTCTCAGAGACCAAAAAACCCAAGAGCTTGCCTGCCGGCACACCAAATACACACTTGGCCGGGTTAAGCATCATCTTGTAGACCCGGAGGTTGTCAAAGGTCTCCTTTAAATCATCTAGCAAGGTCTCCTTCTTCCTGGATTTCACAACAATATCATCCACATAAGCATGAACATTGCGTCCAATCTGATCATGGAGGCAATTCTGAACACAACGCTGGTAAGTCGCCTGGGCACTCTTGAGCCCAAAAGGCATAGACACATAGCAGAAGGCCCCAAAGGGAGTGATAAAAGCTGTCTTCTCCTGGTCCTTAACTGCCATATTGATCTGATGATAACCAGAATAAGCATCTAAAAAACTCAGGCGCTCACAACCCGCCGTAGCATCAATAATCTGATCAATACGAGGGAGAGCGAAAGGATCAGCCGGACAAGCCTTGTTAAGGTCCGTGTAATCCACACACATACGCCAAGTGCCATTTTTCTTAAGCACCAGCACCGGGTTAGCCAACCACTCAGGATGAAAAACTTCAACGATAAACCCGGCTGCCAAGAGCCGGGTCACCTCTTCACCAATGGCCTTGCGTCTCTCTTCATTAAAGCGTCGAAGAAATTGCTTGACCGGTTTAAACTTCGGATCAATATTGAGAGTGTGCTCAGCGAATTCCCTCGGTACACCTGGCATGTCTGAAGGCTTCCATGCGAAGATGTCCCGGTTCTCATGGATGAACTCGATGAGCGCGCTTTCCTATTTCGGATCCAGATTGGCACTGATAATAAACTGTTGGGATGAATCGCCAGGGACAAAGTCAACCTGCTTGGTGTCATCAGCTGACTTGAACTTCAACAAGGGGTCATGCTCTGTAGTTGGCTTCTTCAAGGGACTCATATCCGCCGGGTCAACATTATCCTTGTAAAACTTCAACTCCTTTGTTGCACAAACAGACTCAGCATAAGCGACATCGCCTTCTTCACACTCCAGGGCTATCTTCCTGTTACCATGCACCGTGATGGTGCCCTTATGACCCGGCATTTTGAGCTGCAGATAAACATAACAAGGCCGCGCCATAAATTTGGCATAAGCCGGCCGCCCAAACAAGGCGTGATAAGGGCTCTGAATCTTGACCACCTCAAAAGTCAATGTTTCAACCCGATAATCATGCTCATCGCCAAAAGCCACTTCCAAGGCTATCTTACCCACTGGATATGCCGACTTACCAGGCACCACTCCATGAAACACAGTAGAAGATGGCTTGAGATCTTTGTCAGTTAATTCCATACGGCGAAAAGTATCATAATACAGAATATTGATACTGCTGCCCCCGTCCATAAGTACCTTTGTAAACTTGTATCCACCATCCTGTGTAGCAACTACCAATGCCAGCTGACCCGGGTTGTCAACCCAGGGTGGGTGATCCTCACGGCTCCATACAATAGGCTGCTCTGACCATCGCAAGTATCGAGGGACCGCCGGCTCAACCGTGCTCACTGCTCATTTATGAACCTTCTGGTCTCGCTTGTATAGGTTTGTTGTGAAAACATGATACTGACCACTATTCAGCTGCTTCGGATTACTCTGATAGCCAGGCTGCTGCTGTTGATTACCTTGACCAGACTGATGATTACCACCACCTTGATTGCCTTGGCCTTGAAATCCAGAGTTTGAGCCGCCACCTCCAAAACCAGGCCTGTGGGGGCCGGATCCTGACCCGCCGTTCAGGCTGTTCTGATAAAAACCGGAATTTCTATACTCCCTCATAATGAAGCAATCTTTCCATAAATGAGTGGTCGGCTTATCCTGAGTACCGTGCTTTGGACAAGGTTGATTCATTATTGCCTCTAGGTTAAACTTTGGCCCACCAAACCGGGGCGTTGATGATTTCCCTTTACGGCGCTGGCTGCTATTCTGCATGCCGGTGTTAGCCACAAAATCTGAACCGCCATCAGTTTGCTTGCGCTTACTGTTGTTACCTTGACCCGCCGTATTGTGATGTTGCCCTTTCCATTGCCGCCCTTCTTCCCCTTGCTAGCCTTATTGATCAGGCTGCTATTCTCTTCGTCAGACGCCGGGTCTTTCATACTATCTGAGTCGGCATATTTGGTTAGAGCCGCCAAGAGTTCTCCCATATCATTGTAGTGGCGCTTAAGCCGCCCTAGCTTCTGTTTGAGGCGAAGGAAACGGCAATTTTTCTCGAAAATCAGGACGGCTGAACCGGCATTAATGCTATCTGATGAATGAAAGACTTCCGAGACCTGGCGAACCCAGTGATTGGTTGACTCATCGTCAAGCTGGACGCAAGCATCAAGGTCGATGATCGACATGGGTTGCTTACACGTATCTATGAAATTCTGAATAAAATGTGCCTTTAACTGTGCCCATGAACTGATGGAGTTGGCAGGTAACCCTTTCAGCCAGGTACGAGCCGGCCCATCCAACATCATGGTGAAATACTTGGCGCACACAGCGTCGTTGACATCTAGCATCTCCATGGCCATCTCATAGCTCTCAATCCATGCTTCCGGAGGTTGATTAGCTGTGTAATTGGGCACTTTGCGAGGGCCCTTAAAATCCTTGGGCAGACACTCATTACGTAAGGCCGGCACTAGGCACGGCACCCCCACGGTCCTAGAAGTCATCCCAGCTTCTATAAACGAGGACGGGTTATGCTGGGGATGCTGATAAGCCACCAACTGAGCCGCCAGCTCCGCCTCCCGACGTGCCCTGGCCTGGTCCACTAAAGCCTGAGCATGGTTATCAGCGCGTGGCGGGTCATGCCACGGGGCTAGTTATGGTGCTGCTCACTGCTCGAAACCGCCGTCGACTCAATGCGCCGGCTGTAACTCCGATTTGGGCGTGGGGTTGAATGGATCCGCTCACGGCTATATGAATACGCCGCTTGTTGAACCAATGCAGTTTGAAGAAGCTCCACAGCCTTCCGGGTCTCAACTACCGCAGGAGACTCACCTTGCATCGGGAGAGCCACTAGCCGTGACGCCACAGCAATCATGTTGTCCAAAGGGTTAGAAAAATGACCCGGCGGTGTCGGCACTTGCTGAGGCGGGGTTAAATTCAAATGAGGCGGGTCTGCGACTCGTGGCTGAGCCGTCCCTCCAGTCACGGGCACCTCAATAGCCCAGGTTACCTCAGGTGGATTGCTTGGCCTGGCCCCAGGTGTGTTTAAGAGATTCCTCGCATCGTACTCCGGAGGTAGCCGACTCATGTGCCTCCTTCGTAAAACGGCGTTAGATGCATTCTGGTCCAAGGTTAACCGGAAATTCTCTGCTTGAATCCGTTGCGTCTCCGCGTCCAGGGCGGCTCGTTCTGTTGCCATCCTAGCATTCTCAGCATTAAGCTCAACTCTGGCTTGAGCTATCTCATCTCGTAGTTTCACCACATCCACCTTATGCTGCGCTTGAGTCTCTGGAGTAACCTCTACCTCTAGCAGAGTTACCAAAGTGTCCAAGAGCTCGGACAAAACTTGAGCCGGCGGGAGCACAGGACCGCTCGCGCCAGCCGTTGCTTCGGCCGTTGAACCGGAAGTCATGGCTGCCGCAGTTGACGATTGCAGCACTGGTTGCGTGCCAGCCATGAAGATCGGGACCTGGTTCGGCGGCTCATAGGGGTCCGGAATACTATCGCCACGGAACAACCCCCAAGCCCGCCGTCATGCAGTTGATACATTGAATTAGTCTCACCGGTTGAGGACTCACCATCAGAGTAGATGACCGTCTCTCCACCAGACGCAGATCCTTCCTCAAAACCCGCTCCATGCACAAACCCAACAAAGGTGTGCTTCACGGCGGCTTGAACCTCGGCGGGTCGCGCACGCCGAGCTATCTCGATGATGCTGGTGCAGATGTCTGGCTCAGGCTCCGACTCGCCGATCTTGCCGTTGAAGACGTGGATTCCGCTGAAGGGGACCCAGTACCCGTACTCGATTGAATCGGCCTCGGGACCCCAGTCTGCGTCGTCGATCTAGATCTTGCCGTGGCGACTCTTGGTCATCCAGCCCACGGCATATCCCTTGATCCCTGCAAAGCTGCCCTTCAAGAACTCGAACCACCGTGCGCTGGCCCCACGGTGGGCGCCAACTGTCGTGGACTTAACACGGCAGATGCCCTAGCAAAAGGACTTAGGTGTGGAGCCATCGCAGCTAGGTTAGCTTGAAGGGGTTAAACGGGACAAAGGACACAGAGAGTTTACCCAGGTTCGGCCCCTCTCGGCGAGGTAAAAGCCTACTCCTGCTTTAGGTTGTATTGCTTGGGTTTCGATTACCAGGGAGCGAATACGCTTGACCTAGTTCTCGATGAGTTGTTTCTTGAGTTAACCCACCGCCGGGTCACCCCTTTATATACAGGCTGATGCCCGACGGCTTACAGAGTCCCGGCCGGCTCATACAAAACGTGTCTGGCTTGGTATCTAACTAAGCTTGCCTTACAATACAAGTTAAACATATGGCGGCTCATACCCGTGGGCCTCAAATCGTCCCCGAGTCTTGGGCCTTCAATAATCTTGCTCTATGAACTGCCATCTTCATATCTTCTTGGGCCTCTTCATCTTAAGCCGCCAGTTGCATGACCCGGCCCCTCCTGGGCGGGTCATACCTAGTAGTCATATTCCCAACAG
Source organism: Thinopyrum elongatum (assembly GCA_011799875.1). Lineage (NCBI taxonomy): Eukaryota > Viridiplantae > Streptophyta > Magnoliopsida > Poales > Poaceae > Thinopyrum > Thinopyrum elongatum. Next base: position 281,025,811 of record CM022303.1, read on the forward strand.
TGGGTCTTGGCATTCTGCGTCGGCAAGGCCCGGCCCCGCGCATACCTCAGCCGCCATTGGGTCATCCGGATCGCCAGGACAAGACCAAGGGGTGAGGGGCTACGTGGCCAGTTAGGCTCCTGAGTCATGATGCTCAGGAGTCCCCCTTGACGTGCGAACAAAAACCCCCATACCTGTCCTCGCCGGGCTTTCGCTCGGGAGGGATGCGCGAAGACCACGTCCGAGGGACCTGGCATGGTGGCGTACGCCAGGCATGACCTGAGCGTAGCCCCCGTGCCCAGCCCCCTCGCGCTACTCTCCTGAGTGGAAAGCAGCGCGGTGAGGCTGAACACCAAGCATGGTGGCTCTCCTGAGGTTAGTGCAGCCGTTAGGCTGCCCCCAGTTGTTTATCACTTGCGCGGAGCATGGCACTACCGCTCTTGCACGGGCATAGCCGCTCCTCGACCGTGTTGACTGCCAGCGCGAAGCATGGTGCTTCCACTGGTACGTGGGTGGGGGCTCCCTCTGAGGGGAGACCCCGGGGCATGTACAGCCCCGCCCTGACACGTGGCTTGCACGGCAGGGCTAGAGGACGTGTGTATGAGCACTCGTGAGCCAGCGCGGGACACAGGAGGCCCTACCTCAAGGCGGGTTGCACCTGAATTTGATTCGTAGCACTTGTGATAGTCATGCGAGATGGTTAGGCAACCTGCGCCGACTGAATCTCCTGAGGTTATCGCATGAGAAGGCCAAATAACAATGACCCCAGGAGGTGACGTGAATGGGTCCGGCCCGCCAGACAGAGCTCAGCCATTGGGTTTGTCGACGCTGCAGGGACAGACCCGAGCACAGACACTGTGCCCAGTCTTCTCATGCAAATGTCCTGAAAAAAGACAACCGGCGCGTGGCTCCCGCGGTGGCTAGGCACCGGGTCACGCGCCCTAACTTACCCGCCCCTGATTAGCTCATGCGAGAACAAGGCACCAAGGACCATGGGAGGTGACGTGCATGGGAGCTGGCCCGCGAGCCAGAGCTCAGCCACTTGGGTTTAGCGACGCTGCAGGGACGGACTCGAGCACAGACGCCGTGCCAGTCCTTAATCATGAGGCGGTCGTGGGTGGGCTTGCAAGGGCGTACGACGTTCGTGGTGACGAAGCACCGGACAGTCAAGTGATAATCATAAATAAACTCATGGATAGGGTAGAGCTAGTTCTGATAGATGCAAAAGGATACATGCCGCAGGGACGGACCCACGCGGCTTGGGGATAATGCAGCCTGAGGGGCGCCCCCAACTGAACAAACCAGAAAATGTCACCTGGCACCGTTGCTGAAGAGATGTAGGAGTAGCTGAAGACCCGTGCCGCAGAAGTCGCTCCTCATGAGCCGCCCAGGCCCTGAACCTCGGGGGGCTCTGGGGGCCCGGGGGGCTCGTGAGGATCCATCTCCTCCTCTGATAGGATCGCCTGGCGTCTGGCTTCATGAGTCGCCAGGATGCCCCGCATGTGGCGCTGGAATGTAGCAGCTGCGCTCGACAAGCCCAAAGGCATGCGAACATAGCGGTGGGGGGACCCTCGCACCGGCCAGCGCAGGACGGCCAGAAGTGCTCCTGAGATGCCGCCCTGTTGAGCCCTGGGATGTTGACGCAGACATGCGACTCGCTGTCCTCGTCGGGACAAGGAGCCACGCCGGGTGGTGGGCGATGGTCACCTCGCATAGCTCTTGCCTCCTGAAGCTCCTCGATTGCCTCGGTGATGAACTCCTGAGCACCTGGCACCTCGCGCCCTGTACCCTCCTGGCAGAAGCGCGCGCTGAAGCACGCCTCCACATGGTGCCCGAGCGCCTCCCTCATGATGTTGGCCAGGTTAGAGGCCCTCCAAAGGAGAGCCCCGAGCCCAGCCTGAGAGAGGCGTCGGGCGCGCCTTCCTATGCGAGAGAGGGAGGTGCCCCGTCAGTGGGCGCAGGGCCTGAGGTGGTACCGCTGGACACCCCGCTCTCCTGAGGTCCTTGGTGGAGCAGCTGCTTCTTCTTCTTGGGGACAGCCGACAGCCTCAGGAGGGTAGACGACGCCTTCATCGTCTGGGTTCTCGACCGCCACAGCCTGGTAGGCGCGCTCGAGAGAGCACACTGTGTCCTCCTCCTCGCAGGCGACCATGATGATGCCGCAGCTCCCTGGCATCTAGAGGACATTGTAACCATGATGAGTCATCACCATGAACTTGGCCAGGGCCGGATACCCAAGGATGGCATTGTATGGAAGGCGAATGTGGGCGACGTCGAAGTCGATGAGCTTAGTGCGGTAGTTGTCGCGCTTGCCGAAGGTAACAGGGAGGCGGATCTGCCCTATCGAGGTGGTGGAGCCGTCGGTCACTCCTGAGAAAGGCTTGGTAGGCTGCAGCTGGTCATAGGGCACCTGGAGTCGGTCGAATGTCTCGATGGAGAGAACGTTGAGCCCCGCACCGCCATCGATGAGAGTCTTGGTGACGAGCACGTTGCTGATGGTAGGCGAGCAGAGCATCGGGAGAGCGCCGGTAGTCGCCGCGCACTTGAGCTGATCGGATGGGCTGAAGGTGATGGTGCACTTGGACCACCTGAGCGGACGTGTTGCCTCGAGCTTGGGGAGGGCCGCGTTCACCTCACGGGCAAGCTGCTTGAAGATGCGATGAGAGGCAGGGGCCTGAGCGCCGCCCAGGATGCAGGCGATGGCACGAGGCTACTGGAAGCCCCCAGCCCCCTTGTCCTGGTGGTGGTCATCATTCCTTCTTGGTGGTGGTGGCAGCGGAGGAAGGCCAGCGTTGCCCTAAGGACGGTCCTCACGAGGCTGGTCCCTCCAGGGGCCCTCGCGAGGCTGGCCTTGCCAGCGGTCCTCACGAGGCTGATAGCGCCATTCTTTGCGGGGGTCGCGGCCGTCCCAGCGTCCTCCACCTTGGCCTCCTCCGCGGCCGTAGCCTCGATCGCTGCGCTTGGGGCGCCGACCGAGGCGCCCGTCGCAGATGGTCCTGAGCTCCTGGCAGTCATTGGTGTTGTGGCTGTGCATGTTGTGGAAGACGCAGAATGGGCGGCTGCCCTTGGATGACTCTGGGTGGTTGCAACCGTGCTTCATCTCTGGTTCGCCCGCGAGCACGGCCGGTCCCTTGCGCTTCACGTCCTTGGCTTTGGCCTTCTTGTCTTCTGGGTCAGCCCCTGGGAGCTCCAGGAGAGAGAGGTGACCTTCCTCAGCTCTCGCGCACTTGGTTGCCATGTTGAACATTTCCAGAGCCGTGCACAGGTCCTCATGTATGGCGAGCTCTTCCTTCATCTTGATGTCGCGGACGCCATCAGTGAACGCCAAGATGATGGTATCGTCTGACACCTTGGGAATCTTGAGGCGGACGCTGTTGAAGCACTGGATCTACTTTTGCAAGGTCTCTCCTGGCTGCTGCTTGATGCGCCGCAGGTCACCCGCAGCTGGTGGACGGTCGCGAGGGCCCTGGAAGTTGGCGACGAAATGCTCTCGCATTTCGTCCCAGGAGGAGATCGATCCCACGGGCAGGTTCAGGAGCCACGAGCGCGCACCATCCTTGAGGGCCATGGGAAACCAGTTCGCCATAACCTT